>CM048926.1:19527448-20727448 GCA_026686955.1 Epinephelus cyanopodus | reverse complement strand
TTGTTTTTTCCTAGCGAGCCAGCTTCGGTCTCGCCATTGTGGAGACGCATAATCATGACGCGTCATGAATGAATCAGCCACTCTACTTCAGCGTTGACCTTTCAGTGTTCATTAACTGACTGCGTTCGTCAGTTTACAGAGTTCATCCCTCATCCATACAGAAAAGTACGTTAGTAGCAATCATGCACTCTATGAGCGATAAAACAAACAAACAAACAAAATCAAAAATAAAATGCATCTTGACAAGACTGAAGTGATGTAACAGTGTTTTTACCCTGTACTGTATGTGCATCTGTTCATTTTATAACAAGTTTAATTACTGTCAATGAATAAGACCACCCACCCCGAGCAGTTTCATGTGATGATAGCGATAGGACACATACATGAAAGGTCATGAGTAGCCTGAAAGTCTGACTGAACTGCCATTTCGTTTTCATTTCATTATCTGGCCTGACATCATGTTTATGTTACCCATTTTCTATTTCAAGAGGCGGCTGAGCAGTGACTGATGAATCCATCCCATCCACGTCGTTTTCAAAGCTGCCGTCACTTAACGTATGTCACGTCAAACGAAGAAATATGGCCATTTCAGTTAAAGAAGAGAAAAAAAAACCTTGTATAAATGATTCAGTCTGATCTGTGCTTGTTGCTATTTCTTGACAGTGGCACTATTTCTGGCTGCAGAACAGCAAAATGATTTCATTATTCTTAATCCAGCCTACACAGCTCTGTTTTGCTTGATTGTTCATGCCTCGTGTCTTTAGTGCTGGGACTCCAATAACTGTAAAATCAACAGAAAATTAAACACTCACAATTTTGATAATTGATCATTAGTTTAGGTCATTAAACACGTAAAAGTGCCAAACACTGATTGGTTTTTTTAACATCTAAAATTTGATAATGTGCTTATTTTTTCTGTTTTATATTATTGTCAATTGAATAGCATTCAGTTTTGAACTGCAGGTTGGACAAAATGAGCCACATTTTTCACCTCCTCATCTCTTTTAATAAACATTATTTTTTTCCTACTCAATAGATTGACCCATAATCATCACAATCATTACTTGTAGTCATTCATCCAACCATATAGCCTGGGCCTCGAGGCTTTACTCTGGACTGCAGATGAGCATGCAGCTGCTAGCTTTACTTGCATTTTACATTGTACTGTATATCTGCTGTATTGCTCCAACCCAGTCATCAGAAAAAAATGTTGCCATTGTAGGTTTCTGCAAACCTTGGTTATATGTTATATTTGCACGTTATTATGTAATAAAAAATATATATATTCTCCTAAAATTTATTTGATGTAGCACCTTTCAAAGAAATGAAATTCACAAAATACAGTCAAGCAATCAAACAATAAAAGATGCAATCTATAAAAACATAGGCAACGTAACAAATAAAACAAAGCAACAAAAGGAGTGTAAAACATAGAGAAAATTTCTATAGAGACCGCAGAACGTAAACCTAATGGAAGAGAGTTCCAAAGCGTTGGAGCCACAACTTCGAGGGCACGATCACCTTTTGTTTTGACTCTGGAACAGCCAGTAGGTCCTGTTCTGAAGACCTAAGGGACCTACTGACAAAATATGGACAGAGGAGATCACTGATGTATTCAGGTGCCTGACCGTGGAGGGCTCTATACATGAGAACAAGTATCTTGAAGTGAATCCTGAACCTGATGGGAAGCCAGTGCAAAGAAACTAAAATGGGTTTGATGTAGATTGACATGCTGGACCTGGTTAACAGCCTGGCAGCAGTGTTCTGGATTATTTGAGGAGTCCTCAGACAGGATTTGTTTAGACAAGTGTGTTGAAATGTTACGTTTTAGTATGCTGTGGTTAATATGTGATTTGGTTTAGGCTCAAAAACAACTTGGTTATGGTTAGGAAAAAATTGTGTTTTAGCTTAAAATAACAGGTTTCGGGGACACAGTCTCATCAGGACACGCAGCAGTGTCTCTGTATAAAGTCAACAGCTTTTTGTGGCACTGTCACCACTACAAAAACACAGACTGGTCTGGAGCCTAAAAAGCCTATGCAAACAGCAATGATCTCATTAAGGCACAATCAGAGTTGATGCTTCTTGGTAGGGATGCACCAATCCGATATCATCAAAACAGATGGATCGGGTGTCGGAAAATGCAACCTATACCTGAGGCTAATCTACTGGGACGTGAGCTACGTCATATGTCATGGAGCGAAGGAGATAATCTGCTGTGTGGATTTCACACTATTTCAACTGCTATTGCACAATTGTTTATTTTTGTTAAAAATAAATTGTTCACCATTGTATTAATCTGTTTCATCTTGTTTCATTTTATCTTAGGAAAGAACTGTGTAGTCATCAATGCCTGATGCCTCTAGTCTTTTCTGTTCTACATGTAAAGGTATTTAGCATTTTAGGTCAACCATGGTATCGGATCGGTATCGGGTATCGGCTGATACTCAAAGCCACGCATCGCGGTCTGCATCAACCTGCAGCTTTGTGGCCACCTTACCTAGGTGACAAGCCATCTATCATTCCCTCCACCTCCCAATGACAAAGCCAGCTTGTATATTACATCACTTTAGAAACGCTGATATGATATGTATGAAACCAACCGCAAATGGAAGGTACTTGTGGTTTGCAGACACATTTAATGCCAACATTTTTATCTGGTGACTAGGCTCATTGCTTTATGGCACAAAGTGGAGAGAAGCACTTCCTGCAACGCAAACAAGGATCACAAATTTTACTAACAACAGACAGAAGAGCAACTGACAGACAGATAAAAATAAATCACTTACTCCACGTTTATCTGCTTCACAGAAGAAACCATAGGGAGGCCTAAAGTGGAGCCTGCGGCAGAAAGCTGTCCCATGATAACCTTTGAGATGGCTCTGATAACTCGAGGCCAAAGTGTAGATTACATGATCGATTGCTGTCAGAGGTGCTCCCTTAAATCATGTGTCTGTCCCGCCTGAAGGTAGCATTGAGACGACACTGAGTTTAACATTGAGCCGGGTTTACACTGACAGTGCCGCATGATTTGTACTGCATGTGGAGATTTGATAGATGTTTGTTGATGCAAATGCTTTATGGGCCTATATTTTTACTTATAAATATGAAGCACAGAGAAAAAGCCAAAGAGTACAATTTGCTGCTGACTGAGAGAGGGGGAGTAAAGAGCAAATAAATAGTGGAAAATAAGAGAAGTGAAGTCAGGAGAGGAGTGGTAAATGAGAGCGGCTCTGACCTCTGCCCTCCCCAAGTGCCATCTTCTGCTTACAAACACACAGAGAGGAGAGGAGAGGAGAGGAGAGGAGAGGAGAGGAGAGGAGAGGAGAGGGGAGAGGAGAGGAGAGGAGGGGAGGGGAGAGGAGAGGAGGGGAGAGGAGAGGAGAGGAGAGGAGAGGAGAGGAGAATGACTATTTTTTACAGCATCTATCCACCCATCTATTAGGGCTGGACAAATACTTGCTTTTATATTGAAATCTCAATTTGAAACAGGGCAATTTTCCAGTCACATTTAGTTTTTGTTATTTCCTGCTGTCTTGACGAGCCAAAGGGAGGACAAAGTTTTAGCCGGTGGTTGTTGATTGCGCCAGCTGCAATGATAACTGTCGATAGGAAATTTAATCATCCATAGCTAATTAACATCCGTGAGTTCAGCCAAAATACAGAATACAACTCCCAAGCTGCTGTCTGTCCAGCGTCTGTACAACCGTTCAACAGGAAACCTCAAAACAACAATGTTGATTGGCATGGTTTGTATTCATTTTTAAGCCTTGAAGATAAAATACTAAATAAATTTCTCAGTGACTAGAGAAGCAATTTGATGGGTTTTTTTTTTTAATGAAGTATGACATCATGTACATGAACAATACATAAATGTAATTTGTGTACTTTTGAAGCCTTGAATTTGGCATTTTGGTCATCACCATCTTGTTTTTTGGAGTCAAAAGTGACTATAATTGGATGAGAGGAAGGCGCCGTGGAAGAGCTGGGAATGGGTCTGACTGAGAGCCAGACGACACCATCCGGGTGGCAACTTGTAAATCACAACATAGCCATGCCCTAAAGCATACCCTTATTTTTCATCTATTATACTCTAAGTAAGACCATCCTTTACAAAATGAACATCATGCTGTATTGAAGAAGTCATTAAACTAGTGATTGAGACTCATTGAAACTCATTAGGAAAATGTTTACTGAGGTAATAAATGAAGTAAGAAGTAGGGTCATTTCCTATTAGACTTGTATATAATCAAACTTATTTTTGCAACCAGTGGATTCGCCCCCTGCTGGCCATTAGAAAGAATGCAGGTTTAAGGCACCTCCACATTGGCTTCACTTTTCAGACCCACAAAAACCCCTCTGTCCACAGTTCTGTATGATAGTTTAGTTCTTCAACTGAGGAGGCCTCTTGGATGAGAGGTCAAATGTCTTCAAGAAACTCATGTTGGTCCAGCTGCCTACGATATAGCACTTAGAATTTGCATAACCTGGATGACTGAGAATCCCCAACAACAACCTAAACGCTAACGTCAGCATGGTAACGTGCTCACAGTGACAAAGCTAACATGCTGATGTTATAACATTTACCATCTTGGATAAGCATGCTAGCATGCTAACATTTGCTGATTAGCACTGGAAACAAAGTACAGCTGAGGCTGGTGGAAATGTCATTAACTCTGCAAGTATTCAGTCATAAATCAAAGTATTGGAGAAATTAAACATTTGATCTGATAAGATAGATAAAGAGGTGAAGGATCACCAAAGTTTTCGCAATTCATCCTTAAGGGGGCATTAATCTATGCACCAAATTTCATTGCAATCCATCGAATAATTGACATTTCAGTAAAAAAACAAAACAAAAAAACAACAACTACCAACCCAATGATGGCACTACAGGAAGATCTCCATGGCCAAATGTCTTTGAGTTTTGTTCTGGATAAAAGTGGAGGACCGAATGACATCCATCACCAGAGCTACTAAGAGCTGCACCAGAGCTGCGACCATGGCTAAAAATGGTACCACCTGTAATTCAATATCTTATTAAGATGGAATAAACACAGTACACCTGAAGTATCCACACAGCACCTGTATGTGACTACTACTAAGACCCAGCAGTGCTTCTTCTGCTTTGTCTTCATCTTATTTAAGTTTGTGCTGTGTGTGAAATCTCTCTCTATCTATTGCCCATCATTTTATTCTCTACAGCCGAACAAAATGTGACCACGCCATGTCCACTGCTATGCTTCACTCTAAGACCGACTTACAATTGCTAAGTTAGTCTTAGAAAAGCTTCTAGATTCAGTAGAGCCGCAGAGATGGATTGCAGGGGTTACAACCAGCCCAGAAATGCACCGTGCACCTCCTGAAAACAGACTATGCACCAGAAGTTTGATTGGGAATCTGAGCCCGTAGGTGGGATTCCACAGACATCCATTACAACAACAACAAGCTGGACCATTTTGAAGAAAGATATCTTCACTTGTATGATCCCTCTTCTGAAAGTTATGAAAAAATGTAAGTCTAAATTCCTGGAAAGAGTTTGCAGAAGACCGGTCAAAATCAAAATGGTTCTGGTCCCAACAGGCATGTGCGAAATGACATGCTACATGCAATCTGCTACAGTGCGATATATGCATGCATGCGTGAGAGGAGGCCACACCTGCCCACATAAAACACAGGCACACAGCCACAGAGTGATGCAAAACTACACCTATCTGAAATCTTAATTTGCTTGGAGAACCATTTAGTGTTTATTATTTAAGGAACAGTGAATAAGGGATCAGTCAATACTGTTATCTGATTAGTATGAGTGACAGCTTTCAGCTAATGAAGCCTGGACTTGTGCACAAGTGGAAACTTGTTTTACTAACGCAACAAAGAATTGAGCTAAAAACAGAACCGAGCTGGGAAAAAAAGAGAGCCACAGATGAATCGAGCAGAGCGGAGGGAGGCAGAACAGAAGAGAAGAGAGTAAAAGCAGAGCTAATCAGAACAAAACTCCAGTGTTCTCCGTGCTCAACCCTTCTCTACTCAGCTCTGCCCATGCGGATATTAAATTGCCTCTCAGCTGTCTGTGATCTGAAGGAGGTCGGACTGTTTAAAAGTCTGATATCACATTGCCTCCCTGCTCTTCTTTCTGCTTTCTCTCATCGGAGAACAAGTGCACCCTGCTTTGTTTTATAAAGGTCCCACTCCCTTTTCCGTTTCCTTTTTTTGTGTGTGTGTGTGTGTGTGTGTGTGTGTGTGTGTGTGTGTGTGTGTGTGTGTGTGTGTGTAAATTTGTTTTGCCCGACAAAACTGACAAGAGACGGATGAAATCAATGAGACATCGCAGAACGGAGAGACATTTGATGGCACTCCCCGACGCTGAATAAGTATTATCACACTAAGTCAGATGCTGAAAGCCATTCGAGGAATTCTCCTCCCGAGTTACGTCTGCCGTTTTTCAGCACGCAGGCTGCACTCGCGTTATGCAAATACAACAAAGTCCCGTCTGTAGCTACAATCCATAGACTACAGTGGAAACATCATCATCTCTCTCTCTCTCTCTCTCTCTCTCTCTCTCTCTCTCTCTCTCTCTCTCGTCTTCCTCCATGTCTCCCTCCCTCTCTTGCTCTCTGATCCAGCTGCTCATTTGGCAACGGAGCAAAGAAATAAATGAAGTGCTTCGGCGGAAGGAAGGCTTCACTGGGAGAAGGATTGTGGGTAGAGGGAGTGAGAGGAGGATTTGGTGAGGGGTTTTAAAGACAGTTTATTTAAATGAGTCTCTTTTTTTGGGGCTTAAAACATCAGTGGGACATTAGGCTTAAGGCCACTACTGTCCAATTACGCTTTCAATGGCTGTCGGTTTAATCAACCTGAGTTCTTGGATGTTATTTTTATTGTAACGCTACTTAGTGAATAGCTGGAGTTTGGAAAGCAGTATAATTCTTTCTGAGAGAATGAAAACAACGTGTCAAAGTATCTGTGGTTATGCTGAATAGAAAATTAGAAGATGATGTGACAGGGGGGTAACTCCATTACTTCATAATTTGAATATTGGGCATTTTAACTGGCTGTGATAATAAATCTCTTGGAACGAACTAGTGGGCTAGTCTGTCGCACTCTACCCCATTTACACCTACAATTAACATTTAACATGTAACCAATAAGTTCTCTGATCACGGGCTGTTGCATCAGCTTTACTCAATGTACCTTTGTCTGGGAAGGAGTCGCCTCCAGCAATAGTCTGCTATAAGACAACGCCAATGTCTTAGAGGAATAGTTTGACATTTTGGGCTTATCAGCGTTCTTGCAGAGAGAAAGATGAGGAGATCGATACCACTCTCATGTCCATGCCCTAAATATGAGGCTACAGCCAGGTTAGCTTAGCTATGCAGAAAGACGCAAACAAAATCTGTCTGCCAGCACTTATAAAGCTCACCAATTAACACACTGTATCATTAATTAATTTTCCATGTCCTGTTAGGGGTCGCAGGGGTGCTAGAGACTATCCCACCTGGCATTGGGTGAGAGACGGAGTACACCCAGGACAAGTCACCAGGACTGACACATAGAGACAGACAACCATTCACGCACCTACATCCAATTTAGAGTCACCAAATAACCTGCATGTCTTTGGACTGTGGGGGGAAGCCGGAGTACCCAGAGAAAACCCACGCTGACACAGGGAGAACATGCAAACTCCACACATAAGGCCTCCATCACCCTTGAATTCGACCCCCCCACCCCGAGGTTCAAACCAGGAACCCCTCTGCTGTGAGGCGACATTGCTAACCATTGCACCACCGTGCCGCCACACACACTTTATCTTCTTTGTTTAATCTGTACAAAACCAAAGCCTAAAAAAGACAACCTGAGGTTACAGTACGTGCGGGGACCATTTCTTGGCTGGGAGCAGGAACTTACTCAATTCCTGTCATCACAGCTTGTCAAGCATTTTCCAAAATGTCAAAGTATTTCTTTAAAGAGCACTGCTCCCCCATGGGGGTGGCGCGCATTTTGTGCTATTTATTAGATGGTGATAGCAGAGACATGGCAGGAAACTAGGCGGAAAGAAATATGCGATGATGGCGCATGGCCAGATTCAAAGCCAGGAAGGCTGTGGTTCATGACCGGCATCTTAACCCCTATCGAGTCCACGTGGGTGCCACACATGTGCTTTCAATCACTTCGCTGAACAGAGGTCTAGTCAGGTTGATGCTGAGTGGAGATATGCTGGGAATTAGGCTACTTGTTGTCACCAAACTCTATGAGAACAGTGTGGCATCAGACACTCTTACACACACACACACACACACACACACACATAACCCTGTACTTACAGTTATAACATAATGCATTCCCCAGCCACTCACCCTGACCTTAACCATCACATCTAAATGGCTAACCCCAATCTGAACCCTCCAACAGGCCTATGAGGGCCTGTCTGAAGGTTAGGATCGACCAAAATGCCTTCACTTTCCAAAATGTCCACTCTCAAGGTCTAAAACTCAAATTGGTTCGTACAAAGACAGATATACAAGTACACACAAAACACACTAGTGTCCTTGTCTGAACTCGCCCCCTCGGTTACTCTACGCTGACCTAGTTATTTCCTAAGACAACAAATCTCAACCTGTTAGCACCGGCAAGATGAGGGGAATAAATGAACCCGAGGAATCCAACGTGAAACATGCCGTTTGCTCAGCACTGGTTCAATTCACAGAGCTTCACGGAAGATCGAATGAAGTTACTCTGCAGCAGCACAGGACTGAGCGGAGTGAAAAAGGACTGTGGAGGAGTTGATCACAGTATTTACACACAGCTGATCTGAACACTCAGCTGCAACAGTGACAAGATAACATACCCCGGTCAACCAAACTGCAGCACACAGGAGGCTGGTTTGAGCTGGAAAAACATTTTTTACAGGGGTGTCAAGAGTCATCTCCTGTTACCATAAAGATAAATAAAACCTGAGTCACTTTTGCTGTGCTCCCCTGTTCAGCGAATGAAACCCTGTTGCACCACACAAGAAAGATGGTTCTTACCTAGAGATTAGATGCTACTAAATACCCAGTAACTGTGTGGTGCAGCTAACTGCTAACACTCACACACTGATGGAGCAGCCACCGGAAGCAATTTTGGTATCAGTATCTTGCTCAAGGATACTTCGACATGCAGACTGGAGGAGCCGGGGCTCGAACAGCCGATCTTCCGATTGGTGGATGATCTGCTCTACCTCCTGAGCCACGGCCGCCCACACTGCACACTTACCAAGGATTGACAGTTGACTTTAATATATAATTAGGCCTCCTAAAACCTCTTATTGGCATTATCTGACAGTGTGTGATGCAAAGGTGACTTCCTGCGTACACTGTTGGCTGCTTTACAAATGTTTCCAAGACACAAACCCAGAATTTAGCGTGGGCTTTGCACACAACCTTAGTAAGGAATTAACAAATGTGACCTTCTGCCTCCAGGATAGCCTAATTAACCACAGAGACCACCCTGCCACATAAGTCTGTGGCCTATTTCTAAAAGCAGCAACGTCAGGCAGCACTCCAGCAAACAAAACCACAAAAAGAATCGCCCCATGTGTTGATGTAGCAGGTAATTTTATTTGCAATCAATACACTGCTGATGCATTCTGGCATGAAGCCTTCATTGAGGCATGCATGACGGCAGTAAGCTCTCTTTTTAAGAAGGATACATCGTGTGATAACTGATCAACAAACAGCTGCACCTGCACACACACACACACACACACACACAAAATAATTAAATAAAGACAAAAACACCAACCCGGCCACCTGTAACTACACAGCCTGCCATAACCACCACTCTGCTCTCTGATAAGCCTCGAGTCAAGTCACAGGTTTTCACAGCAGATGGTCAAAAGATTCTGCAATATCACAGCACATGAGTGAACTTAACTGGACTGAGATATGTGCTCTGTGATACTGCACTGGTTCGCTCAAACTGTGGGAAACTTGGAAACAACAATTAACAAAACGCCGCCCAGGGGAGCTTCCAACTGTATCACACAGTTGTCATCGGTATTTTGAGTTTACTGTAGATGTTTTCATGATGTCAAGTGTCCCAGTACACCATGACAGTGTGACAGTGAGCCAGAATGCACAACACCAGGACTCTGAAAACTGAGGCAGCTAAATGGAATTCATCCATTATTCATTTCATTCTTTACATCTGCTTTTCCTGCTGTGACATGTCAGAATGTCTTCCATAAAAACGGTCTGTCAATCCATAACGACTGAGCGTTCCTATTTACGATGACGGTGCGATAAATTCAAAAGCTCCAAAACAAGTGAGAAACCGTCGACGTCACTGATGACATCAATGGATTCACAAAGTCTGTGGTGGATTCAATGTGTAAAACAACAGAAGCAACTGTTTCCAAGACTCTCAATTAAATCATTTTGCAACCTGACACAATGGATTACCAGAACTATCCTAACACACTCACTGTAGTCTGTCAGGAAACAATTATAAAGCAGCAGCCTGCAATGTAAGAAGCAAGAACAGACTAAATTACAATGCACAAGTTGAAGGAGCTGACAGGATCACATTTCACTGGAGTTGTCCCTTGTATGACTTTATGTGACAAACAGATGATTGATTGAGTGAACTGATCCTTGACACGTGGGAAACTTCCTCTGGGCTGTATTCACGTGCATGAGATGCACAACAGATTACACGTTGGAATTGTTTACTCACTGAGTTCAATAACTGATTATAGTATATTAGGGTGCAGTGGTTGGCACTGTCGCCTCACAGCAAGAGGGTTCCTGGTTTGAACTCAGGGTGGGGGAGCTTCTCTGTGCGCAGTTTGCATGCTCTCCCCGTGTCAGCGTGTGTTTTCTACAGGTACTCCGGCTTCCTCCAACAGTCCCAAGACATGCAGGTTAATTGATGATTCTAAATTGGCCGTAGGTGTGAATGTGAGTGTGAATGGTTGTCTGTCTCTATCAGTACGTTTACATGCAGCTTGAGAAAATTGAATTATTGGCTTAGTCCGACTGACAATGGACTATCTGTAGCTCCACTAACACACCTAGATAATTCGAATGAAAATCGAACTATTGCTGCATGTATCCACTTAGTGCGACTGGAGTCGGTCTCAGCGTTTTGCACATGCACCACTTTTCCTTTCATGGACTTTCACCCGGAAGAAGAAGGAGATGACGTAGAAAACCATGGTGACCAAGAAGCAGAAGACGCACTTCCAGGGTGTGCCCCACCTCCGTCCCCAGTGTCTGCTGGGATAGGCTCCCGCGACCCCTAACAGGCTCAGCTGTTACAGAAAATGAACATTAGGGGCTTTTTGATGCTACTCTATTTATGGAAGAAGGACGAGTGTTGTCGACTGACAGAAGAATAATCGTCTTTTTTGACCAATTCGACAATTTGTGAATTGCTAGTAAATTTTTAAATAAACATGCCACATATTCTCTTATTGTAACTTCTAAATTGTGAGTATTTTCTACTTTTCTCCTGTCTTATGTAAAGCAAACTGAATATCTTTTTGGGTTTGGACTGCTGACATTTTGATATCACCTTGGGTTTGAAGAAATCTCATTATTTTCTGACATGGCCTTAAAGTGAAAAGATAAAATGTTCTGTGCTGAAAAGAAACTCAAAAGAGGAACCACCAGAGGCCACTCTGCACTGGACAACTTAGTTACATCACAAAGCGAGCTAGTTCCAGCCCACTTGCTCCTATAGCCTCTGCAGCCCTAAAGAGATGTTGTGTCATAAACGAGAGCGATGTCACATTGGATTACGGTCTAAGGTACAGAGCTTCTGTTTAAACGCCTGGTTGGGTTAAGCTTCATGATGAAGAAGCCCCCTCCTCCTCCTCCTTTTCGTCTTCTTCTCTTTCATTCCCCTGGCTGTGCACACTTTGCTCCTAGTGAGCTGTGACCAGACCATAAGACAAGAGATGCTGTGGTCCATAGACTTTGCATCTTTTTTTTTATATTAAACTGAGGGGGGATGGTGCCTGCATTTTCACACAGCTGTGGTGTGAAGAGAAAGTGCATTTTAAGTGTTTCAAGAGCTTTAAATTAAACCCAAATCAGTGTGTGTGCTGAGGTGGCTCGTGTACAGTAGGAGAGCAGTGCAGGGAGGCTGAGTGGAGCCTAGTATGGCGGGTGGAGAGATGCTGCTAGTCCGTGGAAATGTGCATGATAACAAAAGAGGGGTAGGGGGCAGTGCACGCGACCATATTCCCATCACATCCAAAGCTTCAATAAAAGCAAAGGGTTGCAGGATAAATGCGTGGAGGCTGGATGGAAACAAAGGGGAAAGCGTGGATGGTGAAACCATGCATCCCAGAGAGCAGATAAAGCACCTACCTTGATGTTGTCAGGCGAACACTTTTATCTGTGCATCTTCTTGCACTGGAGCACCGCTGGATTCAGTCACATCAGCCGAAGAAGAAAAATAACATCTTTTAAAAAAAACCTGTCATTTTGTTGCCAGAAATGTTTGTAGAAAAAAATGTAAGTAAAAATAAAATAAAAACCCTAACATGTAGAGGCTGAGCCCAGCTCGCTGTGCTAAGGATAACTATATTCTTCTCCTTCCCACAGACAGGCTATTATGTCTGCTCTTCATCAGGAGGAAAGCCTCATGTTGTGTAGCATTACGCTAGCCAAACGGCTAACGTAGCCCGCAACGATATTGTACCGCAAACCGGTGAAGGCAGAGATGCTATCCTCATGATTTTCCGTCAGCCCGCTGTGTTTTGGTGAGGATGAGAAGAAAGCAAAGAGAAAGGATGCTCTCAGGCTGTGGCAGCGAGCAGGTCCCTTCGCTCCTGCTGCCTACGGAAGCCCGGGTGGGCCAGAAACGCCTTTTCCTTTCTCCCTGCTCATAATGAGAGAAAGGAAGTTGGTAATTTGATAACCTACTTTTTGACTCCACACAGGAACACAGAGTATGATATTATAATCTTTACATAATCATAAGAACGTCTATTTTTATTGCACTACATAACAAATGTTGCAGTATTTAAAAGACAATAAAAAAATCCTCATTTTATAGTTTTTATTTGAGCTCACATGGACTTATTACAAGAAATGTAACCTTTGATCACAATATTTTACTTATATTTTACTCAATTAGTCAAGTGATCTAACATACTTATTATGGCATCACAGTGATTATCACAAATATGGGTTTGTATTCATTAAAAAATGTATAAATAATTGTATTTAATCACATCACTTTTCAATACATGTGTTACAAAATGCTTCAAAATGAAAAATTAACTCACATTTGTATAAATACAACACTAACAGGCTAATTCTACTTTATTTATTCTATTGTTTGTCGTTTTATTCTCCTTAAACAAGCATATTTTAAAGGTTTTCTGTAAAAAAAAAATTGGTTAATCGGGGCATTTTTTTTGTTTATTATAGTCATAATATTTTAGATAATACATTTTCCAGATTAAAATGGTTGTTTTGCATGTATTTTTGATGAGAAAATGAAAATGAGAATTAGCCGCAAGTCATTTGGTGTTAATTTTTGGTGTTAAAAAAATATACAAAATCCCCCTGCAACTTCTGGCAACAACATATCATTATAAATATGGCTTTTTTTTAATTGTTAATGATACATGCCTCTTCAGGGTTATTTTTTAATCATTATTTAAAAGCAGGATTTTGCCTTTTTTTTTAATTTGATGACCCCATTTTCAAGGTGTGCTGTGAGTTTGTAGAGCCGTCTCCTCTTTATAGTTGACAAATAGAGATAAATTCCAATAAAATAATTTTTTGTTTATTATAGTCATAAGATTTTCAATTTTATCTATTCCAACTTAAGATGGTTGTTTTGCATTGTCTTTTCACAATGGGAATATGCCACGAGTCATTTGGTATTAATGTAAACCCCCTTGAACAACATCTGGCATCACAATAACACCATAAATGTGGTTTGGTATTTGTTAAAAATGATTTTAATACTCAGATTCTTTTTTAATTTAAATGCAGACATCTTCTCTGAGCACATTTCATCATGAGATCTTCTGCAGTCAGCTTCAAAGGGACAGTTATATATCTGAGAAGCATAATTATCAGTGTCAGGGAGATAAACAACAAATTCATATCGTGTTGAATAAGAACGGGAAATGCGTGCCAAATACTCCTCAACTGAGTTTTCAGTGTACAGCACCAGATGTATCAGACAGATGTTGTGGTTCTCCGCGCCATCTAGTGGACGAACGTAAACACTGCAGGAAACAAGTGACAGCAGACCTAACATGAACATGTTGTTATGTTAAATCAGAGACAAAGACAAAGTTCTTGATTGGACAATTTTATTTTCTCAGGGACATTTATGAAGCCAGAAGGAAGATCTGTTTCTGTTATCATCATACACAATGTCAAAAAACAATGAGTTTATTTTCTGATCACCATCACGTCAACATAAAGCACACACGGTACCAACTACACTCACTGAAAGCCTGGGGTTTGGTGCAGAGCCTGGTTTACCAAAGGAACGCTGGAGTTACATCCTGGTTTAATTAGAGGAAACCGTCGTTAGGGCAAAGACGATCTTGCCGCTGTGTGACACTTTGGGAGGCCAGGTCTGGATTATATTACAGACAATCCAATTCCCCCACGTTAAGATTCAACGTTTATACTCATTCAGAACTCCACAAGAGGGTCGGGGGGGAAATTACAGGAAAGGTTTGAGAGGATTCACAATAAGCCATGGTCTGTCATCTTAAACTTTGGAATGATGCATCAAGAACAAAAAGTGCTGCCAAATGTGTTTCCATGCAAGCAGTCTGTGCCCATATCAGCTCGATTTGTCTATCAGCTGGCAGCCAAAGGTTCAGAAAAATAATTTATTCACCCCGATTACTGAGTCAGCATCAGTAGGAATCGGATGAAACTCTGCACAGCCACCAGCTGATTAAAGTCCATAGAAACTTTGATGACAAAGATTTAGATGGCTCGAATTTTTACCCACAAACAGGACTTGCCTTTTCACACAAACATTAAGCTTCTTAAAGGAATGTTGGAAATAATATGGGAACGCAGACTTACATTCAAAACAAGACATCTGAATAAAAAAATACAGAAATGTGCAGATGTGCAGAAGGTGATTTCTGTGTAAAATAAGGATATTTAAAACTCTGTACCCATGATGCTGTTTGATTATGTGATGGAGTCCGTACGTTTGGGTGCCAGAACACCCGAGATAACATAAAATCGAAGCCAGGGGACGAGTTGGTACATCGTGTTCCCCTCTAGTACGACGATGGTGATGCCACAGCAAAACAATAATAGTTAATACGGAGTGTAAGGTAATACTACTCCTCTCTTTCCTGCCCAAGATAAGCTCATCGCTGTTGCCTTGCAAGTTAAAAGAAAAGCTTTGGGTATCCACAATCTTTCGCCTTCCCTCCAGACAACACCAAACAATCCACTTTCACGTCCAACTGTAAAAACTACTGAAAAGAAACCTGGTTAAAACTTAAAAAACAGAGGACACTCTGGGGTAAACAAGGAAGTCATGGCTGGCAGCGATGTTCCAGAGGCTTACTGGTCTCAAATGCACACATCTGAGTTCCATAACATTTTGGGAAATTAAGGAAATGAATGACAGGGTGACATATTTAGAGTAGATCTGCTGCTATGATCTGACTCTATTTGGCCTCCCAAAGAGCATGACCAACTCCCCAGTGACCTTACTAATGCTTCCATGTCAGCACTCCAGCTGGAAACGTCACAGACCCTCTGTCATTTCTACGGCAGGAGGCCTGACAAATACTGTATTTGGGCCGCTGCGTGGATTAAGGACCACTTGCTTATTATGAGCAAAGAACAGTTACAAAACAAAAAGTGACAGACCAGGCTACAGTAATAAACAATGGTAAACACCCTCATGCTTCACATGAAAAAGAAAAATCACGTGTCCAGCATACACACACACACACACACACGCACACACAAGTATTTTCAAATATTCTGATGTCATTTTTAACCCATCGTTCATCCAAGAGTGGTCAGAGACAAGTGATATCGTGAAAATGCCCCCAACTTCTATCAAACTATCTGTAAGTTTTGAGAGCAAATTGATGGGAGACTACAGACTGGCTGGTGTCAGGAAACAGATCTGAAATCGACTCGTGTACATTCTGTTTGCTATACTCATCGACCTGAACTGTGGGAGAGACGCAGGGTTCGCTCATTTATGTCAAGAAATGCGCACGGAACACTGGCATCTGGTGATTTGTTCCCATGTCTCTTATTCAGCATTGATGTTTCCCTCAAGACGAGGCAGTCTGGTGTGCACGTACCACTCTCTTGCATAAATGATGGTTAAAAACAATACCAGGCAAATAGAGACATTTAAATAATTTACGACGTATTTACACAATAATCCATCTTATTTTCCAGCAGTGTCTTTGCATCTTCTCGGTGTGTGAGTGCGTCGTCTAGTCACCCATCTTTACTTTCGATGTCTGCAGGAGAAAAAAGACACAAGATATTTGACTTTCAAATATAGAATCAACACTTCAACACAACGTAAATCATTCTGGAGTTTTGTGGGAGTAATTACTTTCTTTAGAATGACATTTCTCAGAAGTCTGTAACAATGGTTGACAACAAAAGACCACTGTTACAGACAGAATCCACGGATAGCTTATTCCTCTGAGGAAGAAAGACAGATTGTGAAGGCACAAAAACCAGCCTGTCTCATTCACCTGCAGAATGGCTACAATGACACCAAACAGGCCGATGGCGCTGCCAAAGATTTCCACAATGAGGATCTTGACAAAGAGGCTGGCGTTCTGGGCGTCCGCCAGCGCTGCTCCGCTGCCCACGATGCCGACACAGATGCCACAGAAGAGGTTGGAAAAGCCCACAGTCAGACCAGCGCCGAACATGGAGTAACCTGAGAGGACAGAAATCAAATGAGTCAGAGACCTCCACCACTAATTCACAGTGGGACTGGCAGCAGAAATCAAATTCCCTGTCAAGGCTGGAAACAGCCAAGTAAGAGTTGGTGATATTGAGTTTGACTATCACAGTCTTTCTCTTTTATGTTAAAAAGTATTTCACTGTTGGCAAGACAGCCTTTTAATAAAACTCAGATGTCTATGCAGTAAAAATATGAAAATACTTCTGAAATTGGTGCTTCAGATGCAGAGATAACAGAGGAAAGGGGCTGTGGCATTTGCTTTTACTTAGGAGGGAAAAAAAACCTACAACTACCAGAATGCACTAAAGCCTAGTTCACATTACATGATTTTCACCGCCATTTTGATGTCGCAGAGGACCTTGAGAGCCACCTTAGGTCGGAGGTGAGTCGGCAGATAGTCTGCCACGACAAGTCCTCATGTGTGAACAAGCCTACGAGCAAGTCGCCCCCTCGTCTGGGACTGGGACTGGATATCTGGCATGCTAGAAAACTGGAGAAGTGTGACGCGACTGACAAAGCGCATCAGCCAATGAGAGGCGGGATACGTCCCACGCCAGCACGCAGGAGGACGGAAGAAATGTGAGGAGGACAAGCCGCGGGGTTGCCACTTGCCAGGTCCACTTATTAGCCGCAGCTTGTTTCTAAAGTGGAGTTGCTTATTTGGGCTTGCTCTCTAAACGTCACCTTTCTCCATTATATCCGTCTAATAAGTTATTTAAACGCATGATAGTCGCTTCTTTTGGGCTTGTTTCCATAGCTCTGGTTGCTTGTTTCTCTCCCAAGATCTGGCAACACTGACAAGCCGGCAAGCAACAACAACAATGGCGGCGTCCACAGGATCCACCTGGAGGCAGATCTGATTTGACACTGGGAAGATTATAACCACTGTATCTGGGGCTCTGTCGGCGAGGGCTCGGTGGAGAAATCTTGTGGCGTGCACACACAGGTCGTATTGCAGTTGGCGAGACTCCCACTGACAGAAACACATGTCGCCAGGTATGGACACTCAAAAGATTACGATAGTCTCCACGACGCCAAATCAGGGTGAAAATGTTTCTGAAAGGCGAGAAATAGGCAACACAGAAACCGAATTTTGGTTTATATACAATCAGCACTGCTTACTTCTACAGATTGATCTCAACTTTTTGGTATGGTGCCCACTTCTTGTTAACAAACTCTCACTATTACAGCTAAAAACAGTAGAACATAGAGTTTGACTGAGGGGCGAGGAGGGATATCTAAGCACTGGTTAGATGGAGGGAGGTTTACAACAGTTCATGTACACATTCTACCCACAACGTTTTGATGGTTAATGGTTAAAAAAATGGTGACATACCCTTTAATACATGTTAATAAGTCTGTCAAAATCCATTTCATGTTGTAAATGTATTGAGCAATCCATATTTAATAGCTTATTAGACTGAATGTTGTATGTATCTTAAGATTTTCATGACTGTTTTCAAACATAAGTAATGCACAGAACTTGTGAACAAGACCATATCAAGTAATCAACTTAGAACCCACTGTCACATTATGACATAACTTTTTTCCAACTTGAGACGTCACCGTCTGCACTGAATTAATATGTGTTAAAAAAAAAAAAATTATCCGCAGTACTGCAGTTTGTGTTCCAGGTGCCATTTCATGTTAAAATCGTTGACATTTATCTGCGACTTTATGTTTGTTTTCTTACCAGCTTGGTAGTTCCTTGCCCCGATGGTCTCAGGGGTTGTTCCACTGAAACGCTGTACAATGACAGAAATCATTTTTAGTACCAAAACATACTTACTTCACTGCTGAAATCATATTTAACGTCTTTCTGTCGCACATCTACAATGCTTGAAATTATTGCTGTGTTGCTTTGCCCGTCTAAAATCCCCTCCTAACACAAAATGGATTACTGCACAGTTTCCTTGATCATAAACAACAAAAAGTCTTCTGATTTACCTCCGCCATGTTGCTGATTACAATGGCCATGATGATCCCATAGATCGCTACAGCTTCACAGAAGATGATGCTAAGGGGAAACATCAAAATGCAAACACACATTCAGACAGTTGATTTGGTTTTTAAAGTGGCTTCTTGTTTAACTCTGGCTACCCTGACAGTCTCTCATGCTCGCTTGTTCAGTGGTGAAGTGTTGGGAAGGTCAATGAGAGTAGGACTCTCATCATTTTAAAATTTTTAGTGAGAGTGTATTTATTTGGAATACACTGGGCATATTATGTAGATATATAACACTTGTGTGAAGCTGCACTTCTAATTTGAGGTATTTACAGATGTTTTGATATTGCTCTCTGGTATTAAATAACTACTACATTTCTCCATGAGGAAGGCAATTGAAACTTTAGGTTTTTTTGCCCGGTATTTCCACATCTACAGGAGGCTGGAAATTATTTAATTAGTTAAATATGATGATTTTTTTTTCAACTACCTTTTTTGTTAACAGTAATATTCAAGGACATTCACCTGGACAAATGAACAATGAACCTACCTGACCAGATTCTTGGTTTTGATCCGCGGAGCCTTGACACCACCACCAATGATGCTTGAGCCAGTGATGTAGATCCCCCTGGAAAACAAAAACAACAATCAGCACAATATCTATAACATGACAGAAAAACAAAGAGTAAGGAGACGCAAAACCAAAAAAACAAAACAAATTACTATCCAGGTGAGTTGTGTTTTTGGTTTGGAATCGCTGGTCAGTATGTTCATTGCCAGCACAATTACAGAGGAACATGGTGGAAGGGTGCAGCATGGGCCAAGGAAGAACCCAATACATTTTGAAGCAGAGCAGATCTGAATCATGGGTGGACACACAAATCATTTTTCACTTTCTTTAACAGTGAAATATTGGGAATTTGGCCTTGGTGGAGGTTTGAACTCTGAGTGCCCCTTTAGTATGGAAATCATTTTTGCCGAGGTATATGCACTATATACTATACGACTTTGTGACTATATGACCACACGACTTGAAAAAACGCAGTTACTACAATCTCATTAGAAAACATGGCGAAGCTCCTGGACCAACTGGTGGTACTTCGCGTGATCCATCCTCTTTTTAGAGTCTCATGTACCCACACAGATCTCCGTTTCCCTGTGCCCAACACAGTGTGTGCTGACTCTCACCCTCAACCAGAGCTACAGCGATTACCCTCTGCCTGTCCAACTTAATAAGCAGCTACTACGACTGTGAAATAAACAAAATTAATAAACAGCAGATTGACTACACAGGAAGGTTAGGATAAGGAGGTGATGGGGTGGTTGCCTGGCAACAATGAAAAGGAACACAAAGTATTTTTGTTACTAGTGGCATTTACTTCAAAATAAAAAAAGGCCGTGCAGTGCGCCATTACTTAATGAAAACAAATATCGAACAGGATGCAAAACAAGCAGAGAGCTCTCAGTAAAATAAAACCAAAAATAGAATTTTTTTTCGGATACCGGAAAACACAAGGCACTTACGACAAATTTTAATTGACAGGACATAGCATGTCTGGACCCTGACACACCAGGCCAACAACGGCTGAATGGTCGACTGTAGTTTTAGCTATTTGTCCTGCACCACTGGCTTTAAACTGCCCTTATCTGCAGCTGTTCAGCCAATACTTCTGACTGAATCTGCATCAAAGGAAGCCAGTTAGAGACTCTCTGACTGTTCATGCTGGCGAATCAATGATTTCACCCATTAAGAGGCGGCTTCAGTGTATTTTCCATCTCTGACCTATCTTCATCCACACACAAAAGACCAAAGATTAAAAACAGCAGCACAAAGCAAGGCCAAGCTTTTCAGTGCCAGTTAAATAAGAAATATTCTCAATTTATAATTCAACCATATAACCAATAAATATAAAGATTTAGTGGCGTAAAAGAAGTTGGCTGGTTTAATATGGCTGTCTCTCTGCAATGTTCTGTGGAGGACAGTGATCTAGTCTACATGCACCCTGGCAGGCTGCAGGCCTTCAGTTTCAGGCTTTACGTGTGTTGAAGGGCAGCTTTTAACACAAGATGTAAAGTGGCATATGCAACAGTCAAACTTTGCCAGTGGAAGTTTTGAAGTCAACCTATTATTCAATTTTCACTTCACGGTTTGGCTCAACTCAACCCACTTTTGGTACCAGGTGTTTCTCTCCATTTCATTTTCCACTGCAGATAGTACTCCATTAGTGTGAGCGGGATTCTCAGCTGATCACCAAAGCAACCCTGTGTGACACTGCTTTGAAATCACCTTCAACAAGAAACTCACAAGCCTTTCATCAGCAACCAAACACAGTTGTACAGCAAAGCGTAGTTTTAAGGGCTGCCAGTTTTAAAAAATCTTGATCATGTGAGCCAAAAAAAAATTGCAGTCGATATTTATGGTAGCTGATGATAGATGCGCTGTCTTATGCAAGTGACAATTCTCTCTGACCAATCAGTGGTCTGCAGTGTTGGTCAGTGCTCCCTGAAGCCAATTATAGAAAACTATAAAAAATAAAGCTTATAAAAAGTGTTTTCTTATAACTGAAATAATAGCATCAAACTCTCAGAAACTAAAAGGCAGCATAACTTCATCCAAAAGATACTCAACAGAGTTCCTGCGTTGAAATATATATGATTTTTCCAGTTCCACATTTTTGACATGATGCACTTTTCCAAGTGTTACAAAAAAGAGGAAATGACTGTATGAAAGGCATTTTAGGCCTTTGAGTACCAACATCCCTGGCTTACTAACGCATCCAAAATACCACTCTATACTGTGCTCCTTGTTGCAGACTCACCAGGCTGCTCCCACCACCGACAGAGAGATGGCCAAGCCAATGCCCAGATTGGCCCACATGTAAGGAGAAGTCTCTGTCAGGAACCTGCAAGCAAAGAGGTACAGCTGATGAAGACTACACTTTATGAGGACAAGTAATGTGTACAGGTAGCATTTGTTGTGAACCATGTGTTTCCAAAGTCGTAAGGAGATTTGGTTTTCTTCACTTGCTTATGCATCATGTAAATACATTATAACCTATATCATCTACAATATCAATAACGATATAACCAAAAAAAGGTGCCGCTGGCAAATTTTGACGCCACATATCAGCCTAATCACTTGGGCACTGCTTCCTTTAAACCAGGGCCACATCAGAAAGTGATCCAGACTGCTGGTAAAATAAACACAGGCTAAGTTTAATTGCAACCTTGTATTCTAATGTTTACTGCAAGGCTAAGCTCACCTAAAAATGTGCTAACCATAATTTAAACGATAAATTTTAACGCGTAAGCACAGTTGAGATAAGTCTCGGAGGGCAAACTTACTTTTATTCTTCCATATAATAAAACCAGCTCACTTACACACTCGTGTGAAGACATGTTAGCGCCACCCTCTCAAAGAGAAGAGCAGGCCCTCAATCAGTCACAGCAAAATCAAAAGCAATGCTTAGCGACAGTACTTTGCTGCAGTAAAGAGCCTGAAAGTAGTGTTTAAGGGCAGTGTGGCAATATTTTTGTAGTTGTGCAATCTGGGAAAAGTCAGTGTCCTTCTGTTACTGTAATACTGTACTGTCTGTTTCGGCAACTATTTCTCTGTAACACTCAACTGAAAAAGTGGACCGACAATTACTTGTTATTTTAACAACAGGCCAAAAAAAATAACTAAATTGATAACCATACATGACAAAAAAGTGGCAAATCCTCACATCTGAGAAGATTCAAACAACATATGTTTGGCATAAAAATTACTGAAATAACTAATACACAAACAAAATAGTTGCTAATTAGAGTTCTTTCATTCATACTCATGTATATTTTTTTGATTTCTGACACCGTGGGTTGTCCTCTTTGGGGAAGTGTTAAACTATTAAGTATTGTTTTGTCCTGCAGTTATCCCAATCGTGCTCATTAACCTGCAGACAGTAGTTTTATACCAATGTTGCTTACCAAGCCACATCAAAGCGGAATCCAAGGTCAAATATGGTGTAGCAGATGCCTATGAAGACAAAGTTATTAAATTAGATGTGAAAGTGAAAAAGTCAGTCAGTCAGATGCATCTTTACAAGTCAGCTTGGCATATGAATAAGAGACAGAGCCCTTTAGTGCAGACATTTATAGCATGTTCCTGCATTAATAATCGTTTCCCTTGAACCGTGTGTGAGAGAGTGTCACATGTATGTGCTACAGTCACGGAGAGAAGTTGTAACTTCAGTGTGATGGCTCAGCCTCACGTGAACGCTGCTGCAGTTCCTGTTTGGGACCGTTTCACATCTGACAGCTGTGAACATGAAAAGCTAACCGGCTAACGTTAGCTTACAGGATTTAAACGCTTTTAACAATTGAAAGAATAACAAAGCGGGACCCCTTCGTAATTCCTATCAAAGAAAGCCTGAAAGTAGTCCGCATAAATCCCAAACACTGTTGTAAAGCGTTTGAATTGCTGACGTTTCCTGGTGCAAGCTGTTAGCTTTGAGCTAACTGGCATTAGCTAAACGTTAAGTAGCAATATACGCTAGCGACTGCTAACTCGGTTCGCTTGTCTTTAATGTTAGTTATAATACACGCACAATCGATTATGTTAGGGCAACTGTGTTTTGGCGTCTTAATTACTACGCTCAGCATCTCCAATTTGCAGTTTAACCTACAATAGTAGCTAGCAAGCAATATGGAAACAGCCGCAACCACTCTCGTCCCATGATTTAGCCAGGTCCCAAATTGTAGCTGTCAAACGCGCTTTGCCAGGAGTAAACACCGACTGGCTGCGGTGTTATTGCTGCATACGTGTGCAAAATATGTGATTTCATTCATTTACTGCAATATTCGGACAAATATCCGAGGGAAATATAACCTTACCGACGATGAGTATGGTGCTCCAGAAGGCCAAAGTGACCCCCGTGTACAGAATAGCGTGTCCGTTCATCATCCACTCTAGCAGCATCTATCCGGCGGTGTAACCTGCTGTACAGCGAGATAACCTCGGCTCAGATATTTCAATGTGACGCCAGTAAGGCCAAGATAGCGAAATAATGCTGTTTAGAGAAGCGCTGCGGGTCGATGGAGGAGACACAGCACCGAGAGGAGAAGCTGCGCGGTGTCAGCTGATCCAGCTTGACTAGCATGTGACCTGGCACTGAGGGCTGCGTCCAGTTATTTACGATTTCTTCACTTTGCTGAAACGATTTCGCTGCAACGGCGTTACCGCAAATGTTTATTTATTCCTTGTCTGTTACATGAACAGTTTTGCGGATCAGGCTTCACAAGCACCGTACACAGATTGAAAAAGCCAAGTCTTGAGTCTTGTGTAGAGACACGAGTAATATAACCGAACGCGTCCCGGTGAGAGCTACCTGCAATGCGTGTAATGGACGCTAGATGTCACCCTTGTAACTAGTTGTGTATATAAGTAAATACTTATAGTATCTTAAAGAGACTTCTTTGTTTATTAAAAACCTGTTAATCTTTCACATTTCCACGGCTAATAGGTTCACTTACAAAAAGATATTTATATCCTTATATCCTAAATATTGCCTGCACAATTTCCAAATGCCACTTGAACTGAAACCTAATGTCTGTGATGAAAAGGTGTAAATAGAAATATAATATCAGGCATGTTGTTGTTTTTGTTATTTGGTCAACGTCCTTGAATGATATACAATCATATAAATCTTTGCAATAAGCACAGCACTACATGGTCAATGAGGTGCCACACCTTATGAGACACTACATAGAATTTATTCTGTGGAAAAATACACTTGAAAGATCCCAAACTGAAATGGATCAGGCTGCAAATTAGCTCTCAGCCTGGTTGGAAAAAATGTTTTTGATTTAGTCCATCGACCAGAAGAAAGTTCTGAGCAACACAAGGTTAGGGTCCCTCTTTCAAATGGGCATTTTCACCATCCTGCATGTAATTCAATATTAGAAGAGAGACAGTAGGTTACCTTGTCTTTGAGACAGGCTACTTCAGTAATATATATACTTATACAACGCTTTTCTTCCATGTAAGTCACAAAGTGCTTCACAAGGGCATTATATAATGAGAAAGAAAACATAAAAGACAAAGTGACAACCTGAGCCACGTACTTAAACCTTTGCACAGTACATATATACAAAAAACTGAAACAACATACTTGATTCCAAACTAATCTAGAGACAACTATTTCAAACTTATCCAGTGTTATACAAGAAAATTACATTGATACTGTTTGTTTGATCCTCCTGTGGACTTGAAAGTGGATTAACCGTATTTTTGTTTTTAAGCTGACGTTACACTATATTTTATTCAACACTTTGTCTGCCATTTTCAGTCACTTAATTCATCTTTATGTAGCTTTTTTTTAGTTTTGTTTTTAAATTTATTTATCTATTTTTTCTCTTTTCTGTTTATTCTATTGAATGTCTTTTTGTTTTTTTCTTGTGCTGCTGTGACATTTGAATTTCCCCTCTGGGGGATGAATAAAGTATATCTTATCTTACGTTACCTAACCTAATCTTATAATTTGATTTTGACAGATTCGTCCAGATATATTCATTATAGCATACCTGTTCAGTTTTCATTAATATATAAAGAGTGTTTAACATAATGGCTGCAAATTTTCAAATCATCTTAGCAAAGTATTACATCCACAAAAAACATTTAACAACAGAAAGCCTTTAAAAAAAAACAAAAAAACATACTTATAAATGAAATGCACCAAAACGTTCAAACCAGTACCCTCCTAACCAACCTGAAAGAAAAACACACACACAAATAAACAAACAAAAATAGTTTCAGAGTTATGTTTTGGAATTGTGAAAGTCTAAAATATAACCCTTTATCTTGGCTAACTAAATATTTCATCAAACATTTTTTTAACAGAAAACCTGCATTATAAACAAGGGCTGTGAAGGCCATCTGAATTTTTTATTTGGTTTGTGTATTTCATGGAGCTTTGTTGTTGATATCATTGCACTGTTTAGTCCTCAGCAAAAACTCTGTAAAAATTTAAGTGGGGGGAAAAAACAGGGAATTAATGAAAACTGCTATGACGTTGCATTGTGGGAAATGTAAAACCCAGCTGTTTTTCTCCTTGAGAGTAAACATCAGGGTATTTTGCTTCTGTTGTTTGGATTTTTGACCATTATTTCTTTAACATGTCTCTTGAAAGTCTCTGAACAATAAGTGCAATCCTGTGCAATACAACAGCTTGAGAAATTTGATATATAAATGTCTTACGATGATCCACCAGAGGGAGTCCTTTCCTTAAGTGATATCCTTCTGTGACTCTCTTCCTCATTAAACTGCAAATTGGATGCAAATTTTCTTTCTGACTCTTAGACTCTCAGCACAAAGACATCTGACTTTTGCTACTTTTTAATTTCAACACAGGCTCCTTGCCCGTGTTTCACACCTCCAAGGATAGAGTCTCCATCCTCATCTTATTATTCTGGACGACCTGCAGCAGGTTTCCATCTCTGACACCACAGAAGCCACTCAGCTGTGAAGGTTATTAGATTTGTCTTCTCTTCCATCACACATCAGAAATTATTTAACAAGGACTAAAAGCCCTGAAGGTCATTAAGTTGGTTTATTCACCGCAGCTTTGGAAGAGATGGATTTTTCTTTATCAAAAGGACCAAACAGAAGTCTGGAGTAGCTATTGGTAACCGCTGTCTCTCCTGTATCTGTGTCTTCTCACACCTACACTGGCAGAAATTCAGGACTCACAGGGTGAGATCACAGACACTGACTGAACAGTCTAGAGGCAGAATGAAAGAGTGAAATTCCCCTTTGTGGAGTGTTAAAGGTTATTTTGCTCCTATTCTGCTTTTCAGTGTCATGTGAAAGTATTCCATGTTCTTTTGACGACCTCGAACATCCATAAATACTAGGCAGGGTTCATGCTTGTGTATGTAGCATTGATGGACGGACCCCAGAGGGAGGGGATATGTAATGCAGCACAGGTCTGAGCTTTTGTTACCAATGTTCCATCTGTTATTGACTGAAGTACAGACTAGTTTCATGTAGAGATTATCTTGATGCTGGCCATCTGTATCTTTTACTGTTGACGTCAAATGAATAATGACTCCCCTTGTGTCAAACTGTCACTGTTGACTATATGTGGTTGCCTTAAAAGATCAATAAATACACAAGGCTGTGGCGCACAAAGGGAATTGCTTCAGCCTCTGCACACAGGACCATTGATCCTGGATCTGGATCTGCACACCGTGACACAAATGGAAAGTAGTTTTTTGTTTGTTTGTTTTTTTTTTTATCACAGAGCTTACGCCATAAATAAGCTGCAAAGTGTTTGAGTGTGGCAGGCACAAACACTTTGCAGCAGCAATTTAAAAAAGCAGAATACAATGAATATTTTTTCTGACATGTGAAAATGAGATTCTAATGTTGCTTTCGTGAGGCAGAGCGAATGAATTCAGACTCATTGGCTCTTTATACAAGACTATTTACTTTACTCTTATTATTCATTGAGGTAGTCATATGTATATATGTATGTATGTATGCAAGAATGTATGTATTATTATTTCAACACACTCTCACTCCGACCTCGTCACATATACGACATGCAAGGTACCCTGGGTGTGTTGGTTGTTGACGTTCTGGGAACCCACAACGATGTGAAAGCTGGTCTCTTGGGTGAAAATTGGTGTTTGTTGGCCAGATTTTGACGACTTTGGAGTGAGACTGGACTCATTATATATATATTATTGTCATTATTATTTTATTATTATTTTGTTTGTTTGTTAGGGTTGTTATTTGAGATGCTGGGATCGTAGGTGGGGGGGAGGGACATACAGTAGCTCTTGTAAACACTGATGCTTTCTTTTTTCTTTCATTTCTATGTGAAGTAGCCCAACTGCTTTAGGAGACAATAATTTAGATAGATTCCCCTCAACGACTAAGGGGTAGTGTTGACGGGTAGGGAATTTCACCTACGAATTGGGACACCACTTCATGTAAATAAGCGTAAGCGACGTGTTCACCTACGTCACGCGTATTTGTCAACGAAGGCTTCTTGCACAGAGAACTGAATTAACGATTTTCAAGCATTCATATTCCAACTCAACGCTTACAGATAACAATGCAGAACTATAACACATTCCGACATATTTTGGAAAGTTTGCATCGATGGCTCTCTCATGCAGGCTGGCATCTTCCTGGAAAACTCACCTAGCTGGATAGTTTCGCAATGCATCCTGGGAATTTCAATCTCCCCCTCAGTTGAGATGGGTTTGTAAGGGTGCATCGCGCGGCCCTTCAAATTAAGTGGGGATTTTAAGGGCTGAAAAGCACTTCCCTAAAGTTTGGGACGGCCTGGCCCTTTGCAGGAACGCGCAAAAACAAGGGCTATAGTGTCAATTTTGAGGGTAGTGTGAGTATTGGGACGGATGGCAAGTGCACTCAAACACCAAAGTGATGCCATTGCGGCACACGTAAAATATGTATTTTTGGATTGGGAATGAACTGTCCCTTTAAATTGAACGCAGCTCCTTTCAAATTTCTGGACCAACAAACAGACTCAAAAGCCCTTTGTTAAGCAAATAAATGAAGTCTCACGCTGTAATTCTCCTCATAAATCTGCTTCCTTCCTCTATGGATAAGAAAACCTGCATTTTTTAAAATCAACATTGCCCTTAGTCATTCCTCTAGCTCTTGAATTGCTAGAAAAAGTACAGCCTTTCTGCAGAGTAGGGCTTCTTCCATGCTTAGTAACAGTTGTTGAATCTGTGAATATAGTTGATTCCGTGTTTATTTACAAGTGTGGACATTTTATCATTCTAACCCGCAGCTGTTTTTCTCACCTAACAGACCCCGCTGCTCTTTATTTGACTGTCAGACTGCATTGTGCACCTCAGGCCTCCTGAATGGTAGAAGAACAAATCACCGGAAAAAGACCCCAGACTGTATATTTGCACTCACTTTGTACAGTTCTAGGTTTTCATCACAGTCTTCACTCATGAACTCAGGCCGAACATCAGCGTGCTCTTCTGTGCCCTTCAGCTCTGCACCACCGGGAGGCTGCTCACTGCCTGTGGAGTGCACGATGATGAACCACCTGACAGGAGCTCAGAGGCTCAGCTAAAACCAGAGCAGAAAAATCTTCCTATATATGTTCTGTAAAATAAAAAGTTAGTCCCATCACAATATTCATATTTTGGTACCATCACAAAAACTCTTGTTTCTCCTTACAGTAGACCACAGCAAAGTATAAAGCATGTGCTGTATATGTCTTTAAAAACAACCTGTACATGGGTGTGAACATAAATTTTGCATTTCTTTACATTAAGGGTAAAAAAAATTGAATTAAATCACGTGTAGGCACACATATGGACCCAGCTCCAACACATATTGGTAATAAATCCCTTTAACTTGATCCATCTAAGGTGTCATTTCACTTTATTTCTTCCTTGCGTGCCAGGTAACCTTTACAAATTTATGGCGTGCTTGTCTTTCCAACATGATACTTCATCTCCTTCAGTTCTCGTTGATCAGCTCCAGTTAGGCTCTTGCGGTTTGTTTCTTTTCTGTCTCAATAATTCTTTCAGACACACTTGTGATCAAAGTCTGTTTAAATACTTGAACTTTAACTGAATGTCAGCATATATAAGGATCGATTTCAAAGCAGTAGAGATCAATGAAGAAACTAAATACTTAATCCAATGCTGTGGTCTGCATCTAAAATCAAAGCTGAGCCCAAAAAGAAATATTCAGATCTTTTAATGTTGCAGCTGTGAAAGGGGCTCTTATTTTTACTATGTCTACTGTTTGGTAGCTTGTGAATTTAATTTATTAAATTGACTTATTTAATATGCATTCATTTTCAGTAACCGCTTATCCTGTTGGGGGTCGCAGGGTGCTGGAGCCTATCCCTGCTGACAGTGGGTGAGAGGCAGGATACACCCTGGACAGGTCACCAGACTATCGCAGGGCTGACACATAGAGACAGACAACCATTCACGCTCACATTCACACCTACAGACAATTTAGAGTCACCAATTAACCTGCATGTCTTTGGACTGTGGAAGGAAGACGGAGTACTCTGAGAAAACCCACGCGGACACAGAGAGAACATGCAGGGAGGGTTTGAATAAGGCAAACCTCCAAATAACATATTTGGCTCCTATAAACCCTCTTGCTGTGCAGCGACAATGTTAACCACTGCACCATCATGCAGCCCCCCAAAAAATAATGACTTTAAACTCACTGACTGTAGTTTTCATTGCTCTCCAGCCTGTAATTTTACTGTTCTGGTCAACTCTGATAGCTCTCATAACTTCATGTTGGGCCACAGCAGTTAATAGTTCATGTGAAAACTCTCTAAAATGTTAGTGCACACTACCTGCCCAGCACCAAGCAGCCCAGACACACAGTTAGCAACTAGCTGGTGAACATAGTGGAGCATCTACCAAAGAAGAGCCAGATATTTTCCTCAGGAGTTGGTAGAGACTAAAAACAAAGCTAAAAGATGATTACTTGGCTCAAATTTGCCAGGTGGCCAGAAACGAACGTTGCTCTATATATTCTGGATGTCTAAATAGGCAACATTTAGAGTCACCAATTAACCTGCATGTCTTTGGACTGTGGGAGGAAGCTGGAGTACCCAGAGAAAACCCACACTGACACAGGGAGAACATGCAAACTCTGCCTTTTAATAATCTGACTCTGCCAGATATTGCAACTCACAGGCTAATTAAAATGATTTTTTAAAATTTTAATTGATTAAAAAATACACTATTTGCCTTTGAAATGTAGTGAAGTAGAAGTATAAAGTAGCAGAAAATAGAAAAACTCAAGTAAATTACAAGCACTTAGAAGTTGTACTTAGATATACAACACAGAGTACTTGTACATAGCTACTTTACACGGACAGAAACATTTCGGAAAAGTTAAAAAAGACACCAGCCACCAAACTTCAATTTGTGTCCACACTATGTTCTGCTGTTTTTGGTTAGACAGGTAATTTACAGTTTATGAAAACGCTTTCAGCAGAAGACAAGGCAGGTGATTGTTGTGGGCCAGAACACCCAAATATTAGAGATGAGCAAGTACACCATTATCTGTATCTGTGTCTGTTCAACCAACTAAATTATCTGTGTCTGTACTGTAGAAGTTGAAATATTTATCACCCATGAGGAATGTATTTACAGAACTCGTTTTACTCATACTGTACCTGTACTCATAAAAAGTACATTGTCCGCATGGGATGCTCCTTTCGTCTCAACTCTACAATATATGTGTCCAAAAAAGCCTTTTGAGAAGCGTGCAGGCAGTCATCAACACATTAATACCCTTGATTTTAAAATAAAGTATTCAACAATCAATAACACATGGGTGTAATGGGCAGGTGTCCACATACTTTTGACCACTGATTGCTTGAAAACACAACAAACTGATTCACCTTTTGCCATCAAAAAAAAATCCAGCAAACTGTGAATGTCCACACCTGACTGAACATTACATAAAAACAGAACATTAGATTTATTTCATCACTGGCCCCATCAGCACGAATGTTAATGCCTGCAGCTTAAAACACATGTTATTGTCCTAAGTGACGAGCGCGTAATCAAAGCACATTTTCCCCATATCAACGGCTCCAGGGCCCTTGTGTCAATGAATGTGTTGACATGCACACAGCATTCTGTTAAACAGCCCAAAGCCAAGCCAGGTTTTGTTTGTGTTGTGCCGTCTGCATGCATGTGTATGCTCCTATCACAAGAACAGTCTGAATGTTGCCATGGAAACTGAACATGTAACACTTGCAGTGACAGGCCAAAGGTTGTGACCATCATGAATGTTATTCAGATATTTATTTGTTGCAGCAGCACAAGAACAGAGTACAAAATAATAATTAGAGGTATGTAGAATAAAAAGAACAGTACAAGGAAAAATAGAAAATATACAGGAGCAATAAAGCCAAAATTACAAGGCACGAGAGATATGGTGGTCAAGACGACCTGCTGAATTCACACCGAGCATCAGAATGGGGAAGAAAGGTGATTTAAGTGACTTTGAACGTGGCATGGTTGTTGGTGCCAGATGGGCTGGTCTGAGTATTTCAGACACTGCCGATCTACTGTATCCTGTACAGTATCCTGATGTTTAACCAGATATTTTGTAAAACTGTGAGAACATGTTCTCACTTTTCTCATCATTCTATCTTCTCTTCCATTCGCTTTCATTGGTGGAAGGAGACTTCAAAGAAAAAAACAACATGATCACAGTAACCAATGCGCAATTCATTAACATACGCTACGCTTACAGTCCACAGAGTGATGCATTGCATATTAGGTTATAAGAAAGCACGTTGTGTTCTCACATGTCCTTAGACGTCCGTCTCTTCCTCACGTTGCTTCCATTACACGGACACACTCTAAATACAGATGTCCGTTCTGAAGATGCTGACAAATGCCAGGGGTTAATAAAACAGACAAGACAGAAAGCATAATGTTCCATTAAAAATCATCAAGCTCCATTATCAAAGCCCCATTGAGTGTGTTTATGTGTATACTGTTATTCTCTGGGACACTAAGGTTTTGCCTTTTTAAGATGATGCATTTACACCAATTTATTAGGAGAAAAATATTATAGCCATGAGATAAAATATGAATACATTTAAACATGAATAGGTTTTCTCCTTTTTCACGTGAACTGAGAGATTTGAGTTTGGGATGATCCATGACGCTGCTTGTTATAAAATTAGGCTCTAATAGGGATCTGAGCTTCCATACAAACTGTTGTGTGCACATCAATTTTACCAAGGCTTATTTCTGTATTTGTGATACTCACTTATCGTAATCAGTGAGTCTGAAATTGTGTGTGCGGATGCTACAGAGGTTGTGTTCATCCACCTCCCTCCACACAATTTAACCATCTTCAGAAAAGTACACTGAGTCTTAATGATATGCAGGAGTAAGCTGGAAAAAGAAAATGTATTTGCATTAGTTACAGCATCCTTACAGAAGCTTGTGTTGTATTTCAAAGAATCATTCTGTTCAGCTCAGGCTAATTTATTTTTGTAAATTTCCTGACTCTGCTGAGGAAAACACATGACATAATCAGATTTGTTTTTTAACCCATAAACCCTTTTCTGGTCAAGCTGACATCTAATATGACGCCAGTAATTCAGGTACATTTTTTTGTCCAGTCATACTTTATTTGCGCAAAAATGAACAATATGTCAAGTAGGACTCGAGTAAAGACTTTATGTGAGTTCACAAAAATAAATCTGAGTCAGAGCATTTTGGCAACATGATATTTTTTCATTTCAAGGCCGAGTCAAAAAACAAAACCCAAAAGGTGGCAATGACATAGTGCATGTAGGCATGTAGACATGGTCAAGATGGCCTGCTGAAGTTCAAACCGAGCATAAGAATGGAGAAGAAAGGTGATTTAAGTGACTTTGAATGTGGCCTGGTTGTTGGTGCCACACGGGCTGGTCTGAGTATTTCAGACACTGGTGATCTACTGGGATTTTCACGCACAGCCATCTCTAGGGTTTACAGAGGACGGTCCGAAGTAACTTTGTGTTTTTCTATCATTTTGTGTATCTTTGTGGTTGTTTTGCCTGTTTTTATAGTTATTTTGTGTCTTTGCAGGTCCTTTGCATCTCTTTGTGGTCATTTTGAGTCTCTTCCAGGTCTGCACATGCTTATATTAATGTGATAGGCATTTTGAAGATGAAGGCCAGTAGGGCCCCCTGACACTTTAGGCCTCTGGGCCTGTGCCTGGTGGGCCATGTTCAATCATGACATAAACAGACAACACACACTAACAGACACGTGTCACACACTATAAGAGTACAAAATATCCATTTCATATGCAATAGCAGTGTGGAGACAAAATCCAGTTTAGAGTCTCCAAGCTAAATACATTTAAAAGCAGTCACACTGAATGAGAGTACAATATTTCAGTCCCTTTAACTTAAATTCACGACTATAATCAGCTCTGACTCCTTCAAGTCTTTCTGTAAGTTGTTCCAGTAGTGTATTTTAGGAAGCTTTTCGCCAAACTCCATCCTAACTCACAACTGTGGAACACTGTGAGAACGCAGGCCACATTGGGGTTTGATTTTATTTTTTTTTAACATGATCATGTAATACAGCTACGGCGGGACCAGCCCAGTGAGTTAACCAACAGAAATTGTGGTTGTCACAGTTCATAGTAAATAGTGCATGAAACACTATGGAATATAAATATTACCTTCATTTGTAAATGACAAATGACGTGTGCAGAGAAGTGCACACTGAAGAATTACGCATTCCTTTGTGAATCTGACAACTTACTGACAGCAGCCTCTTAAGTCTGTGACAAGAACAGCCACTGACGTTTGTTCCCTCGCCTCAACCACATGTTTATTATTGTAACCATGGCGATGAAGGTCTCCTAACCTCAAAAAAAAGTGGTCATTTTAACCAAAACTATGTTTCCCTAACCTTAAAGGGGAACACCTCCTAAATTAGGAATTCCAATATGTTATTTCCATGGCCTAGGAAAGTTGAATCAATATTTGTGAACATGAGTTACTCCCTCTCAAAGCCAGAAACCAGAGCAGTAAGTCTCAAACTTGTGATGACATAGAGTATATAAAGAGTGGAGCTGCTCCACAGACAGTGAATGGGAGATGGATTTTTTTGAACCTGCAGAATATTAGTTTTCTTTTTTATACCCAAGTGAGCTTCATTCTGTTGTAGTGTTCTGTTCTGAAACAGAAAATATACACATATGCTCTCAGTGTCATGTATAATATCTTTAACAATGAACTGTCTATGGAGCAGCTCCAGACTTTATACCCTGTGACACAAATTTGAGTTTTAGCACTCTAGTTTTTGGATTTGGGAGAGAGCTTTTAATGTTACTATTATTTTCGTACTGTCTTAGACCATCGGAAGAACATCTATGATTTTTAAAATGTGCATAAATCCCTTTTAACAAAGTACTTATTTGAACTCAAAGCCATGGTGTTTACCTTAACCCTACCAAGAAGCTTTTTTTACCTAAACCAAAGGCATAAGAATTGGGTATGGATGGTAGAGTTAGTGTAGTGGTCAGTGTATTTGGTACATATATATGTGGTGAACAGATCCTGTTTCCTTAACCAAAAATAATCCGTGTATCATTCGTTCATTCCATTTTCAATTTAAAATCAAAAATAAATTAAAAAAACAAACGGAAAAACGGTTTGTTTTTTCATTATTCGTTTAATAATCAACTTCAAAAATACAAAAAACGGTTTGTTTTTCTTATTTTTCAAAAAATCGAAAAATGGGCCACAATTAAAATTTGATTTAGATTTTTCATTTGATCCAACTTGCGTGACCCGGAAGCGCATTGCATTAACTGGATGAAAAAAAAAAGACACCTTATCTCGTAATTATGAGAAAAGATCTGTAATTACGAGATCTTTTCTCATAATTACGAATTAATAGCCTAATTAATTACATATGTGGAAATAGCCTCTGTCGTCCTTTGTTAACCATTCCACACACAGATGTTACACAGATGTAGCTGCAGTGCACAACAACAACCAGCAGGTAGCACACGTGAGCAGTAGAGATACAGTGTCCAACTGAAACTGTTTGAGAATTAGCAGTAGTTATATTTTCTGCCGGACCTGTACAGTATACTAGCTCGGTACACAGTCTTAATTTCATAAAGGACATTTATACTATGATATTTCCACAACGGTCAGTGTTAGGTCCCCTATTATCCTAATGATCTCAGTGTCATGATGTAGAACTGCAAATGTATGTGTGACATATACAGGGCCGCCCCTCCCTAAACGCAGAACACGCGCTGTGCGTAGGGCCTCATCTTCCATGGGGGGCCGCACCCAGCTCGAGGAAGGGGAGGAAGAGACCTGACCGCCCATGTGTCGCTGCAATGATTGACAGCACTCGACATCTGAACAATCAGAGGTGTGCGCAGGCAGGCACTTGCAGAGCTGCAGCAGGTGAAGAGTTGTCGACATGTCGTCCAAAAGAGCCTCAGGAGTATGCGCGGGGACGTTTGGGCGGGCGGGCTCCACGGAGGAGGAGACCCGAGCCTCGGGGGGTATGTGCGGGCCGGGAGGTCGGATGCTCCCAGAGAGGGGAGAGGGAGAAATATAGCTAAATAAGAGTAAAATAGAAAAAAAAAATGTCTCTGTATTTTATTTCTGTTTTCAGTGTTTAGTTAAGGTGGGAGAGGCGGAGGGCTGAGGGTTAGGATCTGGATCGGACGCCTCCAGAGAGGGGAGAGGGAAAAATATAACTTTTATTTTATTTTCAGTGTTTAATCAAGGGTGGGGGATTGAGGTGGTGGAAGTTACTTTCTTTTGATGGGTAAGTGATGGCTATTTGTGACTCAGATTTGTTTATTTATTTATTTCAGTTTGAAGTTATTTTTATTAAATATTTATTTATTTATTTATTTCAGGTTGAATGTTTTATTTTATTTGACTTATACAGCCAAACTACTGTATCTACAGTTCATTTGTTATTGCCAATAAAGGTTGTCAAGTTAAATGGCAAGTTGTTGTACGGTCATTTTGTACCTATGATACATTTGGGATGGGGGCCTCCAAATAAAATTTCGCTAAGGGCCCCAATTTGGTCAGGGGCAGCCCTGGACATATAGGCAGAGTTGGGTGTAGGTATAGAGTTGGCATTTTGTAGACCAGCAAAATGTTTTCATTTATTCTTTCAGGTGGGTAAATGTCACCTAAGCACCTTCAGATTTTATCAGTAGTGTAGCCTTAATAGATAACTTGTTTATATGGTTTGTATTGTGCTTCCTGATATTTTCTGAGGGAACTGTGACGTAAGGTAAGGTAAGGTGCATATGAGCGGATGCAACTGTCACTAATGCACAATGGGATTTAAGCTGTTATTACTCTCATTTTGACAATCTAACCCGTGACAACACATTAGCTAAGGTTGTAAGGTCTGTAACTGTTGGTAGCTGTTGTTGATTTTGTTTAATTATGTTGAATTGTAATTTTATAGGTTATTGTTTGTCGGATGATTGAGCTAAGCTAACTAACGTCAGCTGTCACTTGTTGCCATAGCAACAGTAAACATTCACGTATGAGCTAATGGGATGTGGGAGAGTCAAGCTTCATTGTAAATATAGTAAAGATACATTGTAGGCCTATTTAACACAGGACGTGGGATTCTAGTTGGTATTAAACTTTTAGAAAAGATTAAGCTTAATTTGTAATACCATTTAATTTATTGTAATCTTTGGGTTAGGCTATTGTTTTCTATAAAATATACTAGTCATAAGAATTGGGGCAGTGTACAATTTTTAACATAAAAGATGCACCACACCAGAATTAGCTCAAAGATAATTTACATCCGCAGTCCCCCACAACCAAAACATACAACAGCACAACAACAAACAATACAAAGCAAAAAACACACAGAACACACCATACAAAATACAAAGCTACACACACATGGGGCGGGAGACTTATTATATTCTACAGTCATTGTTAGTTCAGTACCGATCAGCTCACGAAAACCCAAATCTGCACATTTTACAGAAAACTGTTTCCTTACACTCTGTTCTATCAAGAAAAGTATCAATACTGCTGTGATGGTTGATTTTCATTCTTGGTTGTGCAGGGAAATACATTTGGTTGTGAATGTGGTTCATAAATGGCGCATAAATAAGCGGGTGAACCCATAGCTGCGAAAACATGATTTCATTTGGAGGTGTGGAGTGCTGACTATTAAACACCCCCTACCCAAAATATATTTGAGTTTATTAAATACCTGCAGAGATGCAACCGTAGTAGAAACGATAAGTGCGTCTCCCCACTGAAAGAAACGCTGTGCGCATTTACGCACGAGACACAGCAGCCTAACTTCATTAATTATTTGGATCTAATGTATCAGGATCTAATGTTAATTAATGTTCTGTGTTCTTCTACACATCCAAAAGGTCACACACAGTTCAGGTTCATAGGTGAAATAGTTTGGAGTAAAGCCGTGTCCTCCTAATAAATCCTCAGCTCTATCAGAGCTCTGATTTTTTTTTTTTTATCCAGTCAATGCAATGCACTTCCGGGTCACGCAAGTTTGAAAAATCAAAATCAAATTTTAATCGTGGCCCATGTTTCGATTTGCTATTTTTGATGTGAGCATAAAATCAAAAATAAGAAAAACAAACCATTTTTTGTATTTTCAAATTTGATTATTAAACGAATAATGAAAAAATGGAATGAATGAATGATACACAGATTAAAAAAATCTAAGACTAAAAATACTGTTTGTTTTTTTTAACTTTATTTTTATTGTTTTTTTCAAGTTGTAGGGAAGCGAAGAAGAAGCAGAAGAAGAAGAAGAAGAGGAAAGAAAAAAGAACAGGGGTTGGGGAATAAGAGTTGGTAGGAGCCACACAATGGTACAGAGCAGGGTTTTTCAGCTAAACAGTCAATAGGTTACATCCCTTTGTGTATACGGACCATTTTTTCCAGTATTTTATATATTGGTCAAATCGCAGTCTTAAAGAAAAGGTAAGTCTCTCCATCCAGTCAATGTCTTTAACAATTGCAATCTAGTCATCCTTTGAAGGGGGGCTTTACCTGTAGCCCTCTCCCTGTGATGGCTTTCTTGCTTGCGGCCGAAAGTACTTTGTAAAGGTATTTGTCCTGGGTGAGAGATTGTCTGGAGTTTTGCCCAAGATGCTCCTCATTTCTTTGGCAATCTCTTGCCAATATGGAGAAATTAGTGGGCATCCCCAAAAAATGTGAAAGTGATCCGCCATTGATTTACCACACAGCCTCCAGCAATCACCTCACCCCTGGGACCCCTGTTGTTGAAATTTCAATTTTGGAGTCACAAGATATTGTTCATGTTTTTCCAGCAGAACTCCCGCAAAAGGTCACACACACTCCTGCCAGGATCTTGAATTGGTGGTCCTCGATTGTCCCTCCCAAATATCATTCCAATCATTCTCAGATATCTCCAGGCCTGATTCCCTCTCCCACTGCTGTTTTATCTGGGCAGTGGAATAATTTTTGGAATTTTGTAATCCATTATATAGTCGTGATGTAAGATGTCTGTTGACTTTTACCTTATATACATCAGTGAATATATTAATCACATTGAGCTCACTGTCCACTGTTTGTTTAATTTCTTTCTGACCTGGAGATATTTTTATAGTGCAGAAAACCATTTTACCATTATGTGTCCATTGCCTAAACCACGTATCTAGACCGGAAGGTATAAACTCTGGATCAAATGACACCCATTTCAGTATTTTCAAATGTTTCTCAAGGTGAAATCTTTTACAGGTCTGAACCATAACCTAAGAGCTACCTTGGTCCATTGGTTTGCTTTATCCAAATAGGAATCCTGGTGTTGGTGATTACCTAGTAAAGACTGTGCAGGTAGGTCAAATTGCATTAATTCCAAATCTTTGCAAGTTGACATTTGTGTGGACTATTCACAGCACAGTGGCGAGATTTATGCCTGATCAGAAATGTTTTCATTTGGTGTCAGTTTTCTACCTCTGATAAAGAGCAGGGCACAGCAGCTTAAACATTGCCCAATGCTGGAACCAGAGTCCCAAACAGGGTTGAATAATGTGAAATATTCTGACTTGATTATAATAAAATGATGAATTTGTTCTGCTAATGTTACTGCTTAGTGGGTTCTCTCAGGGCTTCCTCCCACAGTTCAAAGACATGCAGGTTAATTGGTGACTCTAAATTGGCCATAGGTGTGAATGTGAGTGTGAATGGTTGTCTGTCTCTATGTGTCAGCTCTGCGACTTCTCCAGGGTCAACATTATAATACATATAATACAACTGTGTAATATGCAGAGGTGGAAAGTAACTAATTACATTTACTCATGTTACTGTAATTGAGTAGTTTTTTTTTGTGTAGTCTATATTTTTTTTTCAGTAGTTCTTGAAATCTGTAATTTTACTTTTACTTAAGTAGATTTTGACTGAAGTATTGTACTTCGCTACATTGGAGATCACATCCGTTGCTGAGTGTAAAGAAGAAAAAAAAGTTTTCATCTAAATGGAAACCAAAAGGGTGAATCTTGGAAATCTCATGTGGCATTGACCTAGAACAAGTGGCCGGTGCCAGCGAGTTACTGGAGAGAGAGATGGAGGAGGGTGGGAGTGCTGCGGCAGAAGCACAAGCAGACACGGCAGTTGAATGAAAGAAGAAATGAACGAAACGAAAGAAAACCCCATGTGCACAGGGCCGCTTATAATTGTCGGTCAGAAAAATGCCTTGTATATGAACATATACAAGTTTACAAGGGTCTTTGTTGGCTGCAGCTTGTTAGCTACGACCTCCAGGCTTATTACAAACTGATGTCAATAGGTACTCCATATCATGTCAGTTAATCTTAGCTGTGCATAATTTATTCATTTCACGTTGCAGCAGAATTCAATATTTGGCAACCATATTTTATGGGTTAGAATCAAACCAGGCAGCTTTGTATGTATGTATGTATGAAAATTATTTAACGTGTCAATGTCACAGAGTTTCCCCTGAAAAGTTGCTGGACTGTGTGGTATTTATTTAGTTTTGGGAAATCACGATGTCTACAAAGTATAAGCTCAAGCTGAGTGTATCGGCAATCCAGCTACAAAAAATGCCAGTTGAGGGAATCTGAAGCCATTTTTAACTAATGATGGTGTGCAAAAACGAGGTCCTCCATGGTACGCTTTGAACACTGTATTGACTTACAAAAACATTAAAAACACCTACAAAAAGCCAGGTGTAAAGAAAAAGAAACGAGCTCGTGCAAAAGGACAAAAATACTACATTATAATGTTTTCCTTTTTGATTATGACAAAAATGTGCAGTCTTGAAGAAGAAAATGCAAATGCAAATAGGTTGACTGATTATTCATTTTATTTATGAGTGAAATAATATAATGCGGCCACATTCTTAAAATGAAAAAGCATTTCTGCAAATGCATTTAATTTAAATATTAGTCACAATTTGCTTCGATAGTCCTGGACTCTGGATACACTGGCTGGAGGCGAACAGGTGGACGAGGGCACTGCAGTTCTAAATCAATTGACGGCTGACAGCAGCAGAAGAGAGAGCAGATCTAAAATTTGCAGCCCACCGTGATTGGCTGATGGAGATCGTGGTGGGATGGAGAGAAATTGTGAATGGATGAGCACAAAGAAAGTCTTCCTGATTAAACACACGAAATCCCAAATCAGAAAACTTTAATTATAAAACCATACACTAGATGTATTTGTAAATACAGTCTATGTACAAAACATGAAACAAATGTCACATCTTGAGCTGAGTTTAGAGAGCACCAAAATCATCCAGCCACTCTCAGGTAAATCAAATGTGATAATCTATACACATTTAAATAAGCCGCTGTTGAGCTTTAGCAGTTCAACATTTTGGGAAACATGCTTATTCTCTTTCTGTCTGTGTGAGTTTTATGTTTTCCTTTCAAATTGCTGCTAACCTGCTTTATGTCTTTGCCCACAGCCAGACAGCCAACTCTGCATGGGTATGTATGCTGTATCTATTATAGCCAACTTTCTGTAGCGTGGCTTGTGCGTCAGTGCATTTGACCATACATAATGACTACTGTTTTCTATCTATTTTCACTTTCCATTGCTACTCTGCATGTCTCAGTGTAATGCCAATCTGTGTGTTGGTGCCTGGTGTTTCTTGCATGTCTGTTTGTGCTATCATAGAGTTTGTTATTGTGTCATTGTATAGTACTGGTGCTCTGCTGTTGTTTGCTGTGTTGCATAGCCTCTGTTCTATCTTGACAATTTCTAATTGCTATAATTAATTCTATCTTTATGTCTCTATACTGTCTTTGTCCTGTGGATTGTCCTGTGATTTTTTTTATCCTTTTACTGGTTTCAAAACATCTTGCCAAAGGACTGCAGTTGAAAATGAGCCAGCTGACTAACACTGGCACATTTACAGAAACGTTGATTAATGTGAGCTGTCCTTAGAAATAAAATAAATCTAAAAACATTTGGAAAAAAATCTATCAGAGAGGTGGAAAACTGTGGCCAGTGAAGAAATTATTTCTTCAACATGGTGCATCCCCTGGATGGCAAACCATCTTCAGGTCATCACCTCCATGAGTCAGTAGCACAATCACATCATCATAGTGTAGCAGGGAAAAAACAGTGCATGCCCTGAATGGCAAAGCATCATATATTTAATTATTTATTTATGTATTCATTTATAATGAATTTATTTATTTCTTTATCATGTCAATAGTGAATCATAATGTTCATGTCAATAAAGAACACTGAAATTTAAAAAAACATGAATGGAATCTTGGAATTCTAATCAAAGTGGGAGGGGCATTGTCCCATCAATGTGGGCGGGGACATTCTAATATCCCTTTGTGACATCACAGTGCAGCAGTTCCAGAGTTAGTAAGTAGGACCTATTAACTTAATAATTTAGCTCGTGATTACTGACGGTGAAATCATTGTGAGGACACTTCAGACCTTTTAACGAGTGACAGCTGCGAAAGGAAACTTTGTAAAATGCAGCACGACGGAGTCTTGAGAGAAAAGAGGAGGAGGGTGAAACAGCAGCCCAGAGTTCAACCTCCATCAATGGAGTGCGATGAGCTGCGCTGTCAGGTTCAACACCTCAACAACCTGTTGCAAATAGAGAGACAGGAGAAAGGACAACTTAGCCAGGAGTTGGTTGAGACAAAACAACAGCTGCTAAGCACAAATCCCTGAAGGAGATGTACATCAACAGGGAAAGGAGTCCAGAAGAGAGTTAGAGAGGGTCAAAAAATATGCTGACCCTGAGACTCTCAGTACATACAACCTGTCTGTCCAGGTCACGACATCAAGAGGCAGAAGAAGAAGAAAGACCTGCACAAAGACTATGAGCAGCTGCGAGTGGCGTATATTATCAGCCAGGAAAAATTCACAGCTGAGCTCGACATGGAGAAGCAAAGAAACAAGCTTCTCCAAGAGGAAGTGGAGAGGACCAGGGTTTCATACCATGACGTGACGGTCAAGTATGAAACCGAAGTCCTCACACTGCAACAGCAGGCAGAACTTCTTCAGCGTGAGCATGACATCCAAATCCAGGCTCACGCAGACAGGGTGGCATCAGACCAACAGATGATGCAAAACCTTAAGACTGAGCATGACACCCTTGTGGACAAAATGGCAGAGGAGATGAGAATCCTCCAACAAAATGTCCTGGCGGATCAGATTTCTTCCGTACACAGACGGAGAGCTGATGTCGCAGCTGAACAGTCCAGATCGCTCTCAACCAAGAGCTCTCAATGAGACTCGAGGAAGAGAGAGAACTGACGGAGGAGGTCATGTCTCAGCTTAACAGTCAGATCTCTCTCAGCCAGGAGCTCTCAATGGACTCAAGGCTGAGGGAGAAGATGGATTGTAGTCCTGATGAGCAACGCCAACAGGAGCCTCTCCCTCATGGTTGCAGTAAATGACCTGGACCAAGCTGAGGTCTCCGAGACACAGTCCCACCTACGGCAAGCAAACAGGAGCCTATCTCTGACGGATCCATCACACCTATGGAGACGGATGAAGAGATGGGTATCTCTGAACCAACAAAGGGGCAGCCGTCACTGTGGAAAAAAACCTGCCACTTCCTTAGGTTGAAAATACCTAAAAAGTGGAGGAAAAACTCAAGGCCCCAAAACTAACCACCATCACCACACCACACCCCCCCCCCCCCATAAGTAGACCATTTCCTACAAGAACATTTTCACTTGTGAGAAGTGAGAATGTCTGTTGGAATAATGTCTATTTATGGGGGAGGGGCATGATGGTGCAGCACCCCCCCCCCCCCCCATAAGTAGACCATTTCCTACTAGACATTTTCACTTGTGAGAAGTGAGAATGTCTGTTGGAATAATGTCTATTTATGGGGAGGGGGCATGCTGGTGCACCCTCCCTCCTCCTATCTCTCCTCTCCTTCTTCCTTCCCTCCTATCTCTCCCCTCCCTTCCCCCATCCCCTTCCCCTTTTCCCCCTTCCCCTTCCCCTCCCCTTCCCCCATCCCCCCCCCCCCCCTCCTCCGAGAATCGCCACCTTAACGTGGTGGAGGAGTTTGAGTGTCCCTGTAAACCTGGGAGCTGTGTTGTCGGGGCCAATAGGCCCTGGTAGGGTCTCCCAAGGCAAAGTGATCCCAGGGAGGGACCAGACTAAGAGCGATTCAAAGACCTAAATGAAACGGACCTTTCGTGAGCAGAGTCCGCTGACTTCACCTGCTTTGACGATAGGTTCAGAGCCTTCAGTGTGGAAAAAACCCGCCACTTTCTTAGATCGAAAAGACCTAAAAAGTGGAGGAAAAACACAAGGCCCCAAAACTAACCATCATCACCATCAACACCCCCCCATAAGTAGAGCCTTTCCTACAAGACATTTTCACTTGTGACAAGTCAGAATGTCTGCTGGAGTAATGTCTATTTATGGGGAGAGGGGCACACACACACACACACACACACACACACACACACGCACGCTTGCTCGCTCGCTCGCACGCACACACATACACACACACACACACCTCTGAGAATCGCCACCTTAACATGGTGGAGGAGTTTGAGTGTCCCTGTGAACCTGGGAGCTGTGTTGTCGGGGCCAATAGGCCCTGGTAGGGTCTCCCATGGCAAAGTGGCGATTCAAAGACCTGGATGAAACGGACCTTTCGTGAGCAGAGTCCGCTGACTTCACCTGCTTTGACGATAGGTTCAGAGCCTTCAGTGTGGAAAAAACCCCGCCACTTTCTTAGATCGAAAAGACCTAAAAAGTGGAGGAAAAACACAAGGCCCCAAAACTAACCATCATCACCATCAACACCCCCCCCATAAGTAGAGCCTTTCCTACAAGACATTTTCACTTGTGACAAGTCAGAATGTCTGCTGGAGTAATGTCTATTTATGGGGAGAGGGGCACACACACACACACACACACACGCACGCTTGCTCGCTCGCTCGCTCGCTCGCTCACACGCTCACACATACACACACACACACCTCTGAGAATCGCCACCTTAACATGGTGGAGGAGTTTGAGTGTCCATGTGAACCTGGGAGCTGTGTTGTCGGGGCCAATAGGCCCTGGTAGGGTCTCCCATGGCAAAGTGGCGATTCAAAGACCTGGATGAAACGGACCTTTCGTGAGCAGAGTCTGCTGACTTCACCTGCTTTGACGATAGGTTCAGAGCCTTCAGTGTGGAAAAAAACCCGCCACTTTCTTAGATCGAAAAGACCTAAAAAGTGGAAAAACACAAGGCCCCAAAACTAACCATCATCACCATCAACACCCCCCATAAGTAGAGCCTTTCCTACAAGACATTTTCACTTGTGACAAGTCAGAATGTCTGCTGGAGTAATGTCTATTTATGGGGAGAGGGGCACACACACACACACACACGCACGCTTGCTCGCTCGCACGCACGCACACACACACACACACACACACACACACCTCTGAGAATCGCCACCTTAACATGGTGGAGGAGTTTGAGTGTCCATGTGAACCTGGGAGCTGTGTTGTCGGGGCCAATAGGCCCTGGTAGGGTCTCCCATGGCAAAGTGGCGATTCAAAGACCTGGATGAAACGGACCTTTCGTGAGCAGAGTCTGCTGACTTCACCTGCTTTGACGATAGGTTCAGAGCCTTCAGTGTGGAAAAAAACCGCCACTTTCTTAGATCGAAAAGACCTAAAAAGTGGAGGAAAAACACAAGGCCCCAAAACTAACCATCATCACCATCAACACCCCCCCCCCCCATAAGTAGAGCCTTTCCTACAAGACATTTTCACTTGTGACAAGTCAGAATGTCTGCTGGAGTAATGTCTATTTATGGGGAGAGGGGCACACACACACACACACACATGCACGCTTGCTCGCTCGCACGCACGCACACACACACACACACACACACACACACACACCTCTGAGAATCGCCACCTTAACATGGTGGAGGAGTTTGAGTGTCCATGTGAACCTGGGAGCTGTGTTGTCGGGGCCAATAGGCCCTGGTAGGGTCTCCCATGGCAAAGTGGCGATTCAAAGACCTGGATGAAACGGACCTTTCGTGAGCAGTCTGCTGACTTCACCTGCTTTGACGATAGGTTCAGAGCCTTCAGTGTGGAAAAAAACCCGCCACTTTCTTAGATCGAAAAGACCTAAAAAGTGGAGGAAAAACACAAGGCCCCAAAACTAACCATCATCACCATCAACACCCCCCCCCCCCCCCCCATAAGTAGAGCCTTTCCTACAAGACATTTTCACTTGTGACAAGTCAGAATGTCTGCTGGAGTAATGTCTATTTATGGGGAGAGGGGCACACACACACACACACATGCACGCTTGCTCGCTCGCACGCACGCACACACACACACACACACACACACACACCTCTGAGAATCGCCACCTTAACATGGTGGAGGAGTTTGAGTGTCCATGTGAACCTGGGAGCTGTGTTGTCGGGGCCAATAGGCCCTGGTAGGGTCTCCCATGGCAAAGTGGCGATTCAAAGACCTGGATGAAACGGACCTTTCGTGAGCAGAGTCCACTGACTTCACCTGCTTTGACGATAGGTTCGGAGCCTTCAGTGTGGAAAAAACCCGCCACTTTCTTAGATCGAAAAGACCTAAAAAGTGGAGGAAAAACACAAGGCCCCAAAACTAACCATCATCACCATCAACACCCCCCCCATAAGTAGAGCCTTTCCTACAAGACATTTTCACTTGTGACAAGTCAGAATGTCTGCTGGAGTAATGTCTATTTATGGGGAGAGGGGCACACACACACACACACGCACGCTTGCTCGCTCGCACGCACGCACATACACACACACACACCTCTGAGAATCGCCACCTTGACATGGTGGAGGAGTTTGAGTGTCCCTGTGAACCTGGGAGCTGTGTTGTCGGGGCCAATAGGCCCTGGTAGGGTCTCCCATGGCAAAGTGGCGATTCAAAGACCTGGATGAAACGGACCTTTCGTGAGCAGAGTCCACTCACTTCACCTGCTTTGACGATAGGTTCAGAGCCTTCAGTGTGGATAAAACCCGCCACTTTCTTAGATCGAAAAGACCTAAAAAGTGGAGGAAAAACACAAGGCCCCAAAACAAACCATCATCACGATCAACACCCCCCCCCCCATAAGTAGAGCCTTTCCTACAAGACATTTTCACTTGTGACAAGTCAGAATGTCTGCTGGAGTAATGTCTATTTATGGGGAGAGGGGCACACACACACACACACATGCACGCTTGCTCGCTCGCACGCACGCACACACACACACACACACACACACACACACACACACACACACCTCTGAGAATCGCCACCTTAACATGGTGGAGGAGTTTGAGTGTCCATGTGAACCTGGGAGCTGTGTTGTCGGGGCCAATAGGCCCTGGTAGGGTCTCCCATGGCAAAGTGGCGATTCAAAGACCTGGATGAAACGGACCTTTCGTGAGCAGAGTCCACTGACTTCACCTGCTTTGACGATAGGTTCGGAGCCTTCAGTGTGGAAAAAACCCGCCACTTTCTTAGATCGAAAAGACCTAAAAAGTGGAGGAAAAACACAAGGCCCCAAAACTAACCATCATCACCATCAACACCCCCCCCATAAGTAGAGCCTTTCCTACAAGACATTTTCACTTGTGACAAGTCAGAATGTCTGCTGGAGTAATGTCTATTTATGGGGAGAGGGGCACACACACACACACACACGCTTGCTCGCTCGCACGCACGCACATACACACACACACACCTCTGAGAATCGCCACCTTAACATGGTGGAGGAGTTTGAGTGTCCATGTGAACCTGGGAGCTGTGTTGTTGGGGCCAATAGGCCCTGGTAGGGTCTCCCATGGCAAAGTGGCGATTCAAAGACCTGGATGAAACGGACCTTTCGTGAGCAGAGTCTGCTGACTTCACCTGCTTTGACGATCGGTTCAGAGCCTTCAGTGTGGAAAAAACCCGCCACTTTCTTAGATCGAAAAGACCTAAAAAGTGGAGGAAAAACACAAGGCCCCAAAACTAACCATCATCACCATCAACACCCCCCCATAAGTAGAGCCTTTCCTACAAGACATTTTCACTTGTGACAAGTCAGAATGTCTGCTGGAGTAATGTCTATTTATGGGGAGAGGGGCACACACAAACATACACGCACGCACGCACATTTGCTCGCACGTACGCACGCACACACGCACGCACACACGCACGCACACCTCTTCTGAGAATCGCCACCTTAACGTGGTGGAGGAGTTTGAGTGTCCCTGTGAACCTGGGAGCTGTGTTGTCGGGGCTAATAGGCCCTGGTAGGGTGTCCCATGGCAAAGTGATCCTGGGGAGGGACCAGACTAAGAGCGATTCATTGCCATAGATTCAGTCACTGACTGCTGTTTTGACTTTAACACCACTTTAATATTTACTACTGACACCAATGGCCAGTGATGTCACCTGTGTACCTTTCCAAAACTTAATAACTAAAGAGCTTTTCCTGAATTTAGCTGTATTTTGCAAAGCAATAAGCCTGTTTTTAGCACTTTACTTCTGAGCGATAGTACAAGCTGACAGTATCAAAACTGCACAACGGCTTGACAACCAGCAAAACAAAGAGTAGTGAGGAAGCAATAATTTCTACTGGTTCATTCTGAGTGACAGATATGATTTTAGGAATGTGATCACTAATGGCATACATGGACGGAGTCTTGCATGCAACTACACATCCTCTGTACTGATCCAGAACCTTTGACAACATATCTCGCGCACACATATGCTCACTCACAAATTGGCTTTCAACATGTTCATTTATTTATTTCTTAGGTTTATCAAGGCAAAATTGCATCGTAATAAATGCATTTTTTAAACATTTGTTTATCATATCAATAGTGATCTTTCATAGTTAGGGTCTGGGCTGCTAAGCTGCCAGGACTGCTAGAAAATCTGCCTTCTCATGCTTATGCTTATGCTTAAACTTTGCACAATTGTCAATACTTCAGTGTGGAACCATCTGAGGCTTCTTACTTTGCACATAGCTCAACTAGTTAAACATCAGTTTTTCACTTATGAAGCAAATCAATCATTGTTAAAATAAATTACCAACATCTCCATGCTGTCTAGATGCAATATATGTATTTTCAGATTTTTGTTTCAATAACTGAATTTTTAACAGTGGTTTGAAATCTGCTTTTCCATGCATGGACGGCTGCTAAACCTGCACGTCTGGCTTAGACAATTTGTGAAGCTACACATGAATTGTCACTGACTAATTAGGTCACTGAGACTACTTTTTGCTCAGAATTGCCTATAAATGGACCTGACCCATCGCTGCGCAGCAGCTATGATTTTTTATTGGTTCTTATGGACTGACCGTTTCATTGCTATTCTGTTGCTAGGGCAATAACTTTGGTCCCTGTTTACTTTCTGTCAGCTTCTGCATTAACATACATTCAAACAGGAAATACAAAGGGACCCATTTAGAATGTTTATGTTGTCCAGTTTGAAACGGTCTATACCCTCGCATCGTATATCAAAAGTAAACCTTCATGGATTTAGTCAAAGTCAAAAGCAAAGTTTTAACATTTTTACAGTTACATGGTGAAATGATTTTGATAATGGAGGGTCTATATACCTACACCTATCAAACACATGTGGTGTCTTTTTCCAAGTTTTTCGGGTACTTCTACCCAACAACAATTTTTTTTTAGCCACAATTTCCACTTACAGTTTGTGCGACACTGCTCGTAGAATGTGCATCTGCATCTAAACTGGTTTAAATCCTGTATATACTTTATATCTATAATGTCATCATTCATTGTTTGAGAGTTATGTGGTGGACTGTAGTGCAGGGGAGATGAAGGGTTGAATAAATTGCAAAAGCAATATGAAATGCTGTACCTCATGGTGATGTACTAGAAAAGGCATCCTGTACGTCTTGGATGGGAGCGGAAACACATATGGTGCAGAACTTCAGTTGTTACAGTCAAACACTGTGGGAAATCGGTGGTGATCGTGTTTTATGGGTCCAGTCCGTGGGCCCACGTCAGAATTTTCACTCACTGGTGCTATTTAAGGTGGCAAATTCTAGTTTGGTGTTAAGAAAACCTTTTTATCTCTAGATGATATTTCAACAAAAATTCCAAGTGGCAGCTTAGTCACAGACATCCAGTAATGTTACTCAGTGCTGATGACATGAATCAATCAACACACCTTAAATTTTCCATATGAAAACTTTGACTATTGCTCTAGTTTTTATATGACATACACTTTTAGTAATGAGTGGATCTTCAACCATTTACATGTATTAATTTCGGCCAGGGTTACGTGAACTGCATATACTCTAATCATCACTTGGAGAAACAAAGGGTTGCGTAGCGTCGCGCTACGCCAACGCTAAACTCAGAGCTTGCCTGAGAAGAGCTGAATGCACAAACCCACTATTTTTAAATGTCCCATAGAGAGATACTCTCACCGCAGCCTGTTTTATTTTGTTCTGCAAATGTCAGCGTGCAGCCTCGTTCATGTGTCAACGGTAATGAGCATATACAGTGAGTGCTGGACGGAGCAGTGAGTGACAACAACCCCGCCCACATTTAAGGGTACTGTTTGTAGTGGAAATGCAAGAGTCCTATGTATTGCTACAGTCATTACAGTTCATTAAAGTTGGTACTTGATTCAACATAACTCAAAAAGCATTTTAAAGGACCTTTTTGAAGGACAAGGCCCACAGTATGATGAAAATGCATTAGAGCTGATTTTGGTGAGCTCCTTCACATTGAAAATGGAAATTGTATTTTTATAAAATAAAAAGTCCCTTCTATTGATTTATCCTACATCATGAATAATTGAAGACCTCGTTTTATTTGCTTCAATTCATTTCTGCCTGCAGTCTTAAATGTACCCCCTCTAAAAGTAGGACTGCGGTTAGAAATGCAGAGTAAAATGGTGAATTACTTTGGCAAATTTCAAACAAAAAAAACTACCCCACTGTGAATAATCTATAAACCTGTCCCAACCATTTGATAATATAATCAACCAAAAAGCCACCATAATGCAACAAACCAGCACTTTAATAAATAACCTACGGTGTGTCATTTATAAATCTTTTCCAACTCTTATTTTGATAGTGTAATCAACCATGGGCTCCCTTCGGCTCAGAAGCTGTTCCTCAATACATCATCTGCCTGCCTGAGTCCTGGTGTTTTGGAACAGCAGGCAAAAACAACCTAATGGTATCGATCCGTCTGGGCTTGCCGGTCTGATGTTGTGGTGCAGTGTAATTGTATTGACCAGGAATGGATAATCTCTGTCAGTCCACGTTTTGCATGAAATACCATCCTTATCTGTGCAGCCCTGTGTATTATCATTGGAGCACAACACTGTGGTTATTAGACTCCCTGTCATAATCTGCTTGTCACCTGGCCGCTGACGAAATATCATGCCACTTCATAAAGTAACCCTGTTTCACAGTTAATGCTGCCAGGCGAAGACATGACTGCAGGCAAACATATGGAGAGACTTTCTAAGAGAATGGAAGATCTTCACTGAGAGAGCAATTCGAGAAATTCTACTGCAAAACCTTACTTACGTAAGACAAGAAATTGACATTCTATTGTCTGTCTTCCCTCCATCCTGCACGGCAGTAACTGCTGGTTTCAGCGGGCAGTTAGGATGTGAAGCACCTCATCTGTCATGATTGATTTAAATAGGCTTGATAAGCTGAAGTCATGCTGCTTCTATTCTTTCAAGAAGAGGAATTACTGCTTAAAAACTGACTGACTTTACATTTCAATTTGTGCAAAATTACCTTCCGGACTCAAAGCAGGCCAGCAATTAGGAATTATTTCCAAATTGTGCCCCTCATACATATACACACTCCATCACCACCACCATCACAGATCCTAAGCTCTAATACTAACACAGGCAATTTCAAATAAGCTTCTGGCCTCTAACAACCATTTACAAATCCAGGCGTCATTGACCCAAAGGCACTATCATGTCAAAAAGTGAATCATAATGTTCATGTCATAAAGAACACTGAAATTTAAAAGACATGAATGGAATCTTGGAATTCTTAACATCAAAGTGGAAAGGGACATTCTAATATCCCTTTGTGACATCACAGTGCAGCAGTTCCAGAGGTAGTAAGTAGGACCTATTAACTTAATAATTTAGCTCATGATTACTGACGGTGAAATCATTGTGAGGACACTTCAGACCTTTCAACGAGTGACAGCTGCGAAAGAAAACTTTGAAAAAATGCAGCACGACGGAGTCTTGAGAGAAAAGAGGAGGATGGTCAGACAGCAGCCCAGAGTTCAACCTCCATTAAGGGAATGCGATGAGCTGCGCTGTCAGGTTCAACACCTCAACAACCTGTTGCATAGAGAGACAGGAGAAAAGACAACTTAGCCAGGAGTTGGTCGAGACAAAACAACAGCTGGCTAAGCACAAATCCCTGAAGGAGATGTACATCAACAGGGAAAAGGAGTCCAGAAGAGAGTTAGAGAGGGTCAAAAAATATGCTGACCCTGAGACTCTCAGTACATACAACCTGTCTGTCCAGGTCAACGACATCAAGAGGCAGAAGAAGAAGAAAGACCTGCACAAAGACTATGAGCAGCTGCGAGTGGCGTATATTATCAGCCAGGAAAAATTCACAGCTGAGCTCGACATGGAGAAGCAAAGAAACAAGCTTCTCCAAGAGGAAGTGGAGAGGACCAGGTTTCATACCATGACGTGACAGTCAAGTATGAAACCGAAGTCCTCACACTGCAACAGCAGGCAGAACTTCTTCAGCGTGAGCATGACATCCAAATCCAGGCTCACACAGACAGGGTGGCATCAGACCAGCAGATGATGCAAAACCTGAAGTCTGAGCATGAAGCCCTTGTGGACAAAATGGCAGAGGAGAGAATCCTCCAACAAAATGTCCTGGCGGATCAGATTTCTTTCCGGATACAGACGGAGGAGCTGATGTCGCAGCTGAACAGTCAGATCGCTCTCAACCAAGAGCTCTCAATGAGACTCGAGGCTGAAATGAGGGAAACTCTAGGTTTCGGTTCCAGAAAGAGGTAACTCAAACTCTGAGTCAATCACCATGACAACTGAGTCTGTGAACAGGTTAGTCTCCTCCCTCTTACACGCTGTTTCATTTCCTCATTCATTCAGTCCGTGTCAAAGCTTGTATCGAAGCGCATTAATTAGCAGAGATTTACCGTCTGTCACAGTCTAAATCCTGCGGGATGTTAGTTTGTTACTCAGGACTGTCTTAAGTTACTGAGTTTATGCACATCAATCATTTCTTTGGACATCAGTTTTTGTCTTTACATTCAAATATTACACAGCGAGAATTCACTCTCTGCTCAGAATCAAACCTCTGTCCTTTTATTATTTATTATTTTTTATAACACTGTGCACAAGGATCAGACTGTCAGTCTGTTAGAGCAGCTCCCACATGTTTATTGCACATAATGTGTAGGTCTAATTATTTACATTTTAAAAATCGGTGTGAAGCTTTAGACACGTACTATCAATGACTAATGATCTCTATCACTGATGTCATTGGTCGCACTGATGGAAGATAATTCCTATAGCCCAATATTGGGGATTATATGTCCATATTTCTGAGTGAGCAATGGTGCAGCATTTCAGTGTCTTTAAATTTACTGCATTTGTAGCTGAAATAAAGTCACTGAATGCTGTTGAGTCAAGATACAAATAGCTGTCCAACATTTTAAAATCTACTGTATTTTAACCTCAACGTCTTTTCAAGTGCAAATCACCAAACATATTATTACTGGGTCAGACTGTGAGTTTACAGTCTTTATGTCTTTGATCTATAGCTTCGCCTATATGTTTTAAATCTTCCTATTTTTCACTTGCTGCCTCCTGTGTTTTTCCCATCAGATTAAATCTGAACAAATATATTAATATATTATTAATTTAATGTAATGTATCGACAGCCTGATACACAGTCAGATTCCACCACTTTATTAAGGAAATGTAAGTCTGATAAACATGCACTGTCTGCTACACATGCATTAATATTTCTACATCCACTGGATTAAAATGGAGGCGCTGTCTTATATTTACCTGTTGCCATGGTGAATTGTGGACTCGGAGCTCCCTAGCCCCTCCTCCATAGGTAGAGCCTTTCCTACATTCCCCCTCCTCTTCCCTCCTCCTCCCTCCCTTCCCCCTCCTCCTCCCTCCCTTTCCCCTCCCTCCTCCTCCTCCCTCCCTCGACCCTCCCTGGCCCCCCTCCATAGGTAGGGCCTTTCCTATTCCCCCTCCCTTCCTCCCCTTTCCTTCCTCCCTCCCTCCATCGACCCCTCCCTCCCTCCCTTCCCCCTCCCTCCCTCAGCCTCCCTAGTCCCCCCTCCAGAGGTGGAGCCTTTCCTACATTCCCCCTCCCATCCTCCCCTTTCCTCGTCCCTCCCTCGACCCTCCCTGGCCCCCCTCCATGGTGGGGCCTATCCTGCATTCCCCTTTCCTCCCTCCCCCCCCTCCTTCTCCTCCCTCCCTCCCTCGGCCCCTCCCTTCCCTTCCCCCTGCGCTCGCTCCCTCAACTATCCCTAGCCCCCCCTCCATAGGTAGGGCTTTTCCAGCATTCCCCCTCCTCTTCCCTCCTCTCCCCTCCCTCCTTCTCCTTCCTCCCTCTCTCCATCCCTCCCTCCCTCGGCCCCTCCCATAGGTGGAACCTTTCCTGCATTCCCCCTCCTCCTCCCTCCCTTTCCCCTCCTTCCCACCTCCTCCCCCCTCTTTCTCCCTCCCTCGGCCCCTCCCTTCCCTTCCCCCTGCTCCTCCCTCCCTCCATCGACCCCTCTAGCCCCCCTCCATAGGTAGGGCCATTCCTACATCCCCACCCCACCCCCTCCCTCCTTCTCCTCCCTCCCTCCCTCCCTCGCCCCACCCTTCCCTTCCCCCTGCTCCTCCCTCCCTCCCTTGACCCCTCCCTCCCTCCCTCGGCCCCTACCTTCCCCCTCCCTCCTCCTCCTCCTCCCTCCCTCGACCCTCCCTAGCCCCCCCTCCATAGGTAGGGCCTTTCCTGCATTCCCCCCCCTCCTTCTCCTCCCTCCCTCCCTCGCCCCTCCTCTTCCCTTCCCCCCCTCTTCCCTTCCTCCCTCCCTCCTCCTCCTCCCCCCTCGACCCTCCCTGGCCCCCCCTCCACAGGTAGGGCCTTTCCTACATTCCCCCCCTTCCTCCCTCCCCCTCCTTCTCCTCCCCTCCCTCCCTCGGCCCCTCCCTCCTTCTCCTCCCTCCCTCTCTTGACCCCTCCTCCCTCCCTCAGCCCCTCCCTTCCCCCTCCCTCCCCTCCTCCCTCCCTCGACCCTCCCTTCCCCCTCCCTCCTCCTCCTCCCTCCCTCGACCCTTCCTGGCCCCCCCTCCATGGTGGGGCCTTTCCTCCATTCCCCCTCCCCCCCCACTCCCTCCTTCTCCTCCCTCCCTCCCTCGGCCCCTCCTCTTCCCTTCCCCTCCCTCCTCCTCCTCCCTCCCTTGACCCTCCCTAACCCCCCTCCATAGGTAGGGCCTTTCCTACGTTCCCCCTCCTCTTCCCTTCCCTCCCCTCCCTCCTTCTCCTCCCTCCCTCCCTCCCTCCCTCCCTCCCTCGGCCCCTCCCTTCCCCCTACCTCCTCCTCCTCCCTCCCTAAACCCTCCCTAGTCCTCCCTAGGAGGAACCTTTCCTGAATTCCCCCTACTCCTCCTCCGTCCCTACCCCCCTCCAAAGGTAGGAACTTTCCTACATCCCCCCCCCCTCCTTCTCCTCCCTCCCTCCCTCGCCCCTCCCTCCCTCCTCCTCCTCCCTCCCTCCTCCTCCTCCCTCCCTCGGCCCTCCCTAGCCCCCCCTCCATAGGTAGGGCCTTTCCTACATTCCCCCTCCCTTCCTCCCTTTTCCTCCCTCCCTCCCTCCTTCTCCTCCCTCCCTCCCTCGGCCCCTCCCTCCCTCCTCCCTCGACCCTCCCTAGCCCCCCTCCATAGGTAGGGCCTTTCCTACATTCCCCCTCCTCTTCCCTCCCCTCCCCCCCTCCCTCCCTCGGCCTCCCTCCCTCCCTCCATAGACCCCTCCCTCCCTCCCTCAGCCCTCCCTTCCCCCTCCCTCCTCCTCCTCCCTCCCTCAACCCTCCCTAGCCCCCCCTCCATAGGTAGGCCTTTCCTACATTCCCCCTCCTCCTTCTCCTCCCTCCCTCTCCTCCCTTCCCCCCTCCCTAGCCCCCCCTCCATAGGTAGGGCCTTTACTACATCCCCCCTCCCTTCCTCCCCTTTCCTCCCTCCCTCCCTCCTTCTCCTCCCTCCCTCCCTCCCTCCTCCTCCTCCCTCCCTCAACCCTCCTAGCCCCCCCTCCATAGGTAGGGCCTTCCTGCATTCCCCCTCCCTCCTTCTCCTCCCTCCCTCCCTCGGCCCCTCCTCTTCCCTTCCCCCTCCCTCCTCCTCCTCCCTCCCTCGACCCTCCCTAGCCCCCCTCCATAGGTAGGGCCTTTCCTACATTCCCCTCCCTTCCTCCCCTTTCCTCCCTCCCTCCTTCTCCTCCCTCCCTTCCCCCCCTCCCTGGCCCCCCCATAGGTGGAGCCTTCCTGCATTCCCCCTCCTCCTCCTCCCTCCCTTTCCCCTCCCTCCCCCCTCCTTCTCCCTCCCTCAGCCACTCTCTTCCCCCTCCCTCCTCCTCCTCCCTCCCTCAGCCCTCCCTAGCCCCCCCTCCATAGGTAGGCCTTTCCTACATTCCCCCTCCCCCTTCTCCTCCCTCCCTCCCGCGGCCCCTCCCTTCCCTTCCCCCTGCTCCTCCCTCCCTCCCTCGCCCCTCCCTTCCCTTCCCCCTGCTCCTCCCTCCCTCCATCGACCCCTCCCTCCCTCCCTCAGCACCTCCCTTCCCCCCTCCCTCCTCCTCCTCCCTCCCTCCCTCCTTGTCCTCCTCCCTCCCACCCCCTTCCCTCCCCTTTCCTCCCCAGCCTTCCCCTTCCCCCCCCCCTTCCGCCCATGTCAGACGACATGGGCGGATCAGCTGCCACCCTAAAGGTGTGTTCACACCAAACGCGAATTCGCCAATTCGCGCGTCAAGTTTACATACAAAGTCAATGCAAAGACGCGATTAGACGCGAATTCGCGCCGGGCGGCGCGATGGACGCGTTTGGAGCGACGCGATGGACGCGATGGACGCGATAGATGCGATGGACGCGGCGCAATAGACGCGAAATTCGCGTCCAACGCCTCATCGCTCGAGTTGAAAATATTAAACTTTTGAGGCGACGTCATGGTTGACATCCAGTTGTTGACACAACAATAAACTACTACTCACCGGAGACAGATGGACAGACACTCCGCAGCTGAAATGTAGCGCCTGTAGCTGGTGTCCTGCCGGGAGATCCTGGTGCCAGCCCTCGCCAACAGGTCCTCAAACTGGTCCCCAGTCAGCCTGAAGTACCGCTGAAAGCGGCTATCATCCAGACGGAGTTCCTGGAGGAAGTGGAGAAACTCGCCGAGTTGGATGTGCTTCTACAGGATCGGGTGAACCCAATAACGACGGCGTTTGGCCCTCCGATGCATTTGGGACTTCAAGAGCAGGTACAAAGCGGCGATGGTGGTTATCTCTGCCGTGGTCGTCAGTGGCTACCCGGAGCTATATGATATACTACGTGTCTACTCTACAGAGACCGCAACAAAAAGGAGCAGGCTTGGGTGAAAGACGCCGAGGAGACTGGTCTACTTGGTAAGTTCTGTAAATATGTGTCTGTAATTAGTTTGCAGAATGGTTGTACTACGAACGTTAGCGCTAGCTTAGCTGCAGTTAGCACAGCCGCCGGCTTCCCCGCTACTCGCGCGAATGACGCGATGACGCGAATTAACAAAATGGTCAGGCGTCGAAACTCGGGCGTTACGGGCGGCGCGTTACTCGCGATACGCGCGAGTAATTCGCTTCATTCGCGTTTGGTGTGAACGCACAGTAAAAGAAAGCCTTGCCACCCCAGTTGGCAGCAAAGAATTCACAGAAAAGTTATGGCCAATCTGACATTTACGAGCGCAAATCTCCAATCTCTTCCCCCTTCTCTTCCCTTCCTCCCTTCCCCCTCCCTCCTCTTCCCTCCTCTCCTCTCCCTCCTTCTCCTCCCTCCCTCCCTCCATCCCCCCTCCCTCGGCCCCTCCCATAGGTGGAACCTTTCCTGCATTCCCCCTCCTCCTCCCTCCCTTTCCCCTCCTTCCCACCTCCTCCCCCCTCTTTCTCCCTCCCTCGGCCCCTCCCTTCCCTTCCCCCTGCTCCTCCCTCCCTCCATCGACCCCTCTAGCCCCCCCTCCATAGGTAGGGCCTTTCCTACATTCCCCCCCACCCCCTCCTCCTTCCTCCCTCCCTCCCTCCCTCGCCCCACCCTTCCCTTCCCCCTGCTCCTCCGTCCCTCCCTTGACCCCTCCCTTCCTCCCTCGGCCCCTCCCTTCCCCCTCCCTCCTCCTCCTCCCTCCCTCCCTCCATGGGTAGGGCCTTTCCTCCCTTCCCCCTCCTCTCCCTTCCCCTCCTCTTCCCTTCCTCCCTCCCCCTCCTCCTCCTCCCTCGACCCTCCCTGGCCCCCCTCCACAGGTAGGGCCTTTCCTACATTCCCCCTCCCTTCCTCCCCTTTCCTCCCTCCCTCCTCCTTCTCCTCCCTCCCTCCCTCGGCCCCTCCCTTCCCTTCCCCCTGCTCCTCCCTCCCTCCATCGACCCCTCCCCCCCCTCCTCTTCCCTTCCTCCCTTCCCCCTCCCTCCCTTCCCCCTCCCTCCCGACCCTCCCTGGTCCCCCCCTCCACAGTAGGGCCTTTCCTACATTCCCCCTCCCTCCCCGGCCCTCCCTCCCTTCCTCCTTCCCCCCTCCCTCCCTCGGCCCCTCCCTTCCCTTCCCCCTGCTCCTCCCTCCCTCCATCGACCCCTCCCTCCCTCCCTCCCATAGGTAGGGCCTTTCCTATATTCCCCCTCCCTCCTTCTCCTCCCTCCCTCCCTCCCTCGGCCCCTCCTCTTCCCTTCCCCCGCAGCTGCGAAAGAAAACTTTGAAAAAATGCAGCACGACCGAGTCTTGAGAGAAAAGAGGAGGATGGTCAGACAGCAGCCCAGAGTTCAACCTCCATTAATGGAATGCGATGAGCTGCGCTGTCAGGTTCAACACCTCAACAACCTGTTGCATATAGAGAGACAGGAGAAAAGACAACTTAGCCAGGAGTTGGTCGAGACAAGCGGGTCTCAAGACAACAACGGCGCTCTCCAGCAAGACCATCTGACCCCGGCTATCAGTGCCGCGTTGCCGGCACAACAATGCGCAGCAGCTCCAAGTCGGTTGTCACCCCGGTCCTCCACAGAGGTAAAAACTAGAAACTCAGTTTTTAAAAAACACCGTTCCACCAAATTTTTCCAGACACTTAATCAGGCCAAAATAGTGTGGGACCCACGGCGCAAAGTTAGAGGACTGTTTTGTGGACATTTAAATATCAGAAGCATGGTTAACAAACACGAACAACTAGAACATCTACTGGCTAATTCAAACATTGACTGCTTGGGACTGACAGAGACTTGGCTTAAACGCACGTCTCCAGAAGCTCTGGTTACCATGCCAGGTTACAATGTTTTTAGGAAGGACGGGGTTAAAGGAAAGGGTGGGGGCGCTCTGTTGTACATTAAAAACACCTTGCAATGCAAACAGATTGAATGGCCAGAGGAAGTTGAACTAGAATGTGTTGGGGTGGAGGTTACATTATCAACTGAAATGTCCTTTGTTTTGATCTGTCTGTACCGCCATCCAACTGCAAAGTTAGATTTCTATGTACAGTTAAAATCTCTGTTTAATGCCTGTGACTTAAACAAGGAAGTTATTGTTTTTGGCGATCTAAATATAAATTGGGATGATAAAAAGGGTAGGAGAAACCTTAAACAGATCACAGATCAGTATAACCTCTCACAGCTTGTGCAACAGCCCACTAGAATTACTAACCACTCCAAAACCAGAATAGATCTGCTTTTCACAAATAAAGCTGAGAGAATTAACAAAACTTGCAATTATCTGACCGGCCTATCAGACCACAATATAATCTTCTTTTCAAGAAAACTAACCAAACAACGTCATGGTAACTCTCTCAACTGTCCCTCCTGCAAAAAGGCACAATGTCTAAGAATACCTAATACTGAAATAAAAAATTTAGACATTGCCCTGAGCGAGATAAATTGGTCTGAGCACCTCATATGTGAACGGGTGGATGACAACTGTAACATCTTCATGTCAGTGATTCAAAAAACAATGAACGGGTTTATTAAAAACATTAAACAGAAACTGAAGAAAAGAGACCACCTTCCCTGGCTGAATAGTACAATATGGTCACTGATGAAACAGCGGGATCATGCACTTAAGATAGCCCTTAAGACGAAATCAACACACAATAGACATGAGTTCACCTCACTAAGGAATAAAGTCACTAAAGAAATCAGAACAGCAAAGGCAAACTTTTTCATTAATGTCATAATCAATGCCAGAGGCAATGCTAAGGAGATTTGGACAAATATAAAGAAACTAACACGAAATGACACTATAAATAAGAACATTAGAGAGTTGCAAATAAATGGAAAACTAACTCATGATTCAAATGAGATTGCAACGGCCCTAAACAAATACTTTATTGACTCTGTGAAAGATTTGGCCACTAACTCATGTCCACAAATCCAACTTACAATGCCTCTGAATACCGCTACTCCGGTTTTTAATATGAAGGAAGTGTCTCAGTTAGATGTAAATAGAGTCATCTGTGGGTTGAAGAACTCAAAAGCCAAGGACGCATTTTATATGGACACAATGTTTCTCAAAACTCATAAACAATCGCTCATTGCTCCAATCACCAGCATCATTAACAAATCTATAATTGAAGGTAAATTTCCAAACTCATGGAAATCTGCAGTTATTACTCCAATTTTTAAATCAGGAGACCCTGCAACAATCAGTAACCACAGACCGATTAGCATTCTCCCTGCAGTTTCCAAAGTAGCTGAAAAACTGGTGGCTGAGCAGTTCATTAAACATTTGAATAATAGTCCATATAACTTAAACCCAATGCAGTTTGGCTTCAGAAAAAAACATTCCACTGAGACAGCAATTTGTTTCTTGGTAGAAAATTTAAAGTATAAAATTGATAGCGGTGGTGTTATAGGAGCTGTTTTTCTTGACTTGAAGAAGGCGTTTGATACTGTGAATCATCAAATATTATTAACTAAGCTGTCTTATTTTAATTTGTCAGTAAACACATTGCAATGGATAGAATCATATATTGTGCAGAGGAAACAGTGTGTTAGAGTACACAATACTACATCTGAAACTTCTGAAAATACTCTTGGTGTACCTCAAGGTTCGGTTCTGGGACCATTGTTGTTCAGTCTGTACATTAATGATCTGCCAAATAGCTGTCCGTCAAATGTAATGTTCCAGATGTATGCTGATGATGCTGTTGTGTATGTGCATGCAAAAACTAAATGCCAAGCTGCACAAGATCTATCAGCTGCTATGTCCAGAGTGTCAAACTGGTTGACTCTTTCTCATCTGCATCTAAATGTGTCAAAAACTGTTTGTATGTTTTTTTTCTAAGAAGGCAAATGCTGACATAACTTCTGACGTGTATGTAAATGGAACAAAGCTTGAAGTTGTACAGGAATTTAAATATCTAGGAATTATCATTGATTCACAGCTATGTTTTAAACAACAAGTAAAAAAAACTGTGAATCGAATAAAATAACCTGTCGAATTTTAGATACATCCGAAATAACTTAACTCTTGACTCTGCAAAATTATACCTAAATGCAATGATCATGCCACATATTACCTACTGTATAACAACTTGGGCATCGGCATGCAAGTCCACATTAAAGCCTGTCGAAATTACGTACAAACAAGCTCTAAAAGTCTTAGACAAAAAACCCAACACACACCATCATTGTAAGATCTTAAAGAAACATGAATTGCTGAGTTGGGAAAATATAATAAATTATGCAGACGCTTCCTTAGTGTACAAGATTCTCCATGGACTAGCTCCACCTCCACTAAAAGAATTTATAAAGACGACCATAAATCGATTGACTAGATCAGGATCTAGAGGTGACTGTCTGGTCCCTTTCAGAAAAAGTGCCTTTGGGCAGTCAGTTTTTTCATATCGTGCGTCACACCTATGGAACACGATACCAAGTAACATACGAGACTTACAAACTATTACCTCTTTCAATAAGCATCTAAAACTGTGGTTATTAGAAAATCTAAACTGCACTCATAATGAATCTTAAAATCCACTGGATATGTTGTATTATCACATGTAATTGATGTAATTGCTAATTACTTTTAATGTATAGGTTGTTTTTTTGGGGGGGGGGGGGTGTTGCTGGTGACAAACCAGTCTTGTGACCCTGCCTGCTTACATACATTTAGTTATGTATGCAAACGTTGTGAAATAGTGCGTACATAATTACAACTATGTATGCTACCCTGTGCAACAATACCTACACACAAACATCCGTGTGTGAAATATAAGTGCAATAGGGCAATGTGCAATTACAGCAGCACTTTACAAACTTGTGAATTAGCACTTTGTAACGGGCAATGTGCAACTCTCGTCCTGTATATCGTAACACTTAAGCACTTTAGCACTTGAGCACTTTAGCACTTAAGCACTTTTACACTTAAATCCAACTTTCTATGGTCACTTAATTGCTGGTCTGTCATTAGTAACGTGGTTTATTGTTTGTTTGTTTTTTCTCCCACTGTACTTCCTATTATGATTGTTTTACTGATGTATATGGCCTTGTTGTCCTGTTGTTTGTTGCTGTCTTGTTTTTTATGTGTTTGGCATTAATTGCCGCAGGGACGAAAGATGGAAATTAGCCACTGGCTACAATCTTGCATATTTACTCTTGTGTGCTCATCAATATGTACTGTCCCTGTTTTAAAAATAAAGTCAAAGTCAAAGTCAAAGATGATGCAAAACCTGAAGTCTGAGCATGAAGCCCTTGTGGACAAAATGGCAGAGATGAGAATCCTCCAACAAAATGTCCTGGCGGATCAGATTTCTTTCCGGATACAGACGGAGGAGCTGATGTCGCAGCTGAACAGTCAGATCGCTCTCAACCAGGAGCTCTCAATGAGACTCGAGACTGAGAGAGAAGAAGATTGTCGTCGTGATGAGCAATGCCAACAGGAGCATCTCCCTCATGGACCAAGCTGAGGTCTCCGAGGACACAGTCCCACCTACGGCAAGCAAACAGGAGCCTATCTCTGACGGATCCATCACACCTATGGAGACGGATGAAGAGATGGGTATCTCTGAGACAACAGCCTTCCCCTTCCCCCTCTCTCGGCCCCTCCCTTCCCCCTCCCTCCTCCTCCTCCCTCCCTCGACCCTTCCTGGCCCCCCCTCCATGGGTGGGGCCTTTCCTCCATTCCCCCCCCCCCCCCCACACCCTCCTTCTCCTCCCCCTCCCTCGGCTCCTCCTCTTCCCTTCCCCCTCCCTCCTCCTCCTCCCTCCCTTGACCCCCTAACCCCCCTCCATAGGTAGGGCCTTTCCTACGTTCCCCTCCTCTTCCCTTCCCTCCCCTCCCTCCTTCTCCTCCCTCCTCCCTCCCTCCCTCCCTCCCTCCCTCGGCCCCTCCCTTCCCCCTACCTCCTCCTCCTCCCTCCCTAAACCCTCCCTAGTCCTCCCTAGGAGGAACCTTTCCTGAATTCCCCCTACTCCTCCGTCCCTAGCCCCCCTCCAAAGGTAGGAACTTTCCTACATCCCCCCCCCTCCCTCCTTCTCCTCCCTCCCTCCCTCGGCCCCTCCCTCCCCTCCTCCTCCTCCCTCCCTCCTCCTCCTCCTCCCTCGGCCCTCCCTAGCCCCCCCTCCATAGGTAGGGCCTTTCCTACATTCCCCCTCCCTTCCTCCCTTTTCCTCCCTCCCTCCCTCCTTCTCCTCCCTCCCTCCCGGCCCCTCCCTCCCTCCTCCCTCGACCCTCCCTAGCCCCCCTCCATAGGTAGGGCCTTTCCTACGTTCCCCTCCTCTTCCCTCCCCTCCCCTCCCTCCCTCCCTCGGCCTCCCTCCCTCCCTCCATAGACCCCTCCCTCCCTCCCTCAGCCCCTCCCTTCCCCCTCCCTCCTCCTCCTCCTCCCTCAACCCTCCCTAGCCCCCCCTCCATAGGTAGGGCCTTTCCTACATTCCCCCTCCCTCCTTCTCCTCCCTCCCTCTCCTCCCTTCCCCCCTCCTAGCCCCCCCTCCATAGGGCCTTTACTACATCCCCCCTCCCTTCCTCCCCTTTCCTCCCTCCCTCCCTCCTTCTCCTCCCTCCCTCCCTCCCTCCCTCCTCCTCCTCCCTCCCTCAACCCTCCCTAGCCCCCCCTCCATAGGTAGGGCCTTTCCTGCATTCCCCCTCCCTCCTTCTCCTCCCTCCCTCCCTCGGCCCCTCCTCTTCCCTTCCCCCTCCCTCCTCCTCCTCCCTCCCTCGACCCTCCCTAGCCCCCCTCCATAGGTAGGGCCTTTCCTACATTCCCCCTCCCTTCCTCCCCTTTCCTCCCTCCCTCCTTCTCCTCCCTCCTTCCCCCCCTCCCTGGCCCCCCATAGGTGGAGCCTTTCCTGCATTCCCCCTCCTCCTCCTCCCTCCCTTTCCCCTCCCTTCCCCTCCTTCTCCCTCCCTCAGCCACTCTCTTCCCCCTCCCTCCTCCTCCTCCCTCCCTCAGCCCTCCCTAGCCCCCCTCCATAGTCCCCCCCCTCCCCCCCCCTCCCCTCTCCCCCTCCCCCTCCCCCCCCCCCCCCCCCCCCTCCCCTCCCCCCTCCCCCCCCCTTCCCTTCCCCCTGCTCCTCCCTCCTCCATCGACCCCTCCCTCCCTCCCTCAGCACCTCCCTTCCCCCCTCCTCCTCCTCCTCCCTCCTCCCCCCCCTCCTTTCTCCTCCTCCCTCCTCCTTGTCCTCCTCCCTCCCCCCCTTCCCTCCCCTTTCCTCCCCAGCCTTCCCCCTCCCCTTCCGCCCATGTCCGGACAGGATCAGCTGCCACCCTAAAGGTGTGTTCACACCAAACGCGAATTCGCCAATTCGCGCGTCAAGTTTACATACAAAGTCAATGCAAAGACGCGATTAGACGCGAATTCGCGCCGGGCGGCGCGATGGACGCGTTTGGAGCGACGCGATGGACGCGATGGACGCGATGGACGCGATAGATGCGATGGACGCGGCGCAATAGACGCGAAATTCGCGTCCAACGCCTCATCGCTCGATTGAAAATATTAAACTTTTGAGGCGAATTCGCGTGAGTCATAGCCGCGAAAGCCAATCAGCGTTGAGATTCTCCCGACGTCATGGTTGACATCCAGTTGTTGACACAACAATAAACTACTACTCACCGGAGACAGATGGACAGACACTCCGCAGCTGAAATGTAGCGCCTGTAGCTGGTGTCCTGCCGGGAGATCCTGGTGCCAGCCCTCGCCAACAGGTCCTCAAACTGGTCCCCAGTCAGCCTGAAGTACCGCTGAAAGCGGCTATCATCCAGACGGAGTTCCTGGAGGAGGTGGAGAAACTCGCCGAGTTGGATGTGCTTCTACAGGATCGGGTGAACCCAATAACGACGGCGTTTGGCCCTCCGATGCATTTGGGACTTCAAGAGCAGGTACAAAGCGGCGATGGTGGTTATCTCTGCCGTGGTCGTCAGTGGCTACCCGGAGCTATATGATACTACGTGTCTACTCTACAGAGACCGCAACAAAAAGGAGCAGGCTTGGGTGAAAGACGCCGAGGAGACTGGTCTACTTGGTAAGTTCTGTAAATATGTGTCTGTAATTAGTTTGCAGAATGGTTGTACTACGAACGTTAGCGCTAGCTTAGCTGCAGTTAGCACAGCCGCCGGCTTCCCCGCTACTCGCGCGAATGACGCGATGACGCGAATTAACAAAATGGTCAGGCGTCGAAACTCGGGCGTTACGGGCGGCGCGTTACTCGCGATACGCGCGAGTAATTCGCTTCATTCGCGTTTGGTGTGAACGCACAGTAAAAGAAAGCCTTGCCACCCCAGTTGGCAGCAAAGAATTCACAGAAAAGTTATGGCCAATCTGACATTTACGAGCGCAAATCTCCAATCTCTTCCCCCTTCTCTTCCCTTCCTCCCTTCCCCCTCCCTCCTCTTCCCTCCTCTCCTCTCCCTCCTTCTCCTCCCTCCCTCCCTCCATCCCTCCCTCCCTCGGCCCCTCCCATAGGTGGAACCTTTCCTGCATTCCCCCTCCTCCTCCCTCCCTTTCCCCTCCTTCCCACCTCCTCCCCCCTCTTTCTCCCTCCCTCGGCCCCTCCCTTCCCTTCCCCTGCTCCTCCCTCCCTCCATCGACCCCTCTAGCCCCCCTCCATAGGTAGGGCCTTTCCTACATTCCCCCCCACCCCTCCTCCTTCCTCCCTCCCTCCCTCCCTCGGCCCCACCCTTCCCTTCCCCCTGCTCCTCCGTCCCTCCCTTGACCCCTCCCTTCCTCCCTCGGCCCCTCCCTTCCCCCTCCCTCCTCCTCCTCCCTCCCTCCCTCCATGGGTAGGGCCTTTCCTCCCTTCCCCCTCCTCTTCCCTTCCCCCTCCTCTTCCCTTCCTCCCTCCCTCCTCCTCCTCCCTCCCTCGACCCTCCCTGGCCCCCCCTCCACAGGTAGGGCCTTTCCTACATTCCCCCTCCCTTCCTCCCTTTCCTCCCTCCCTCCCTCCTTCTCCTCCCTCCCTCCCTCGGCCCCTCCCTTCCCTTCCCCTGCTCCTCCCTCCCTCCATCGACCCCTCCCCCCCTCCTCTTCCCTTCCTCCCTTCCCCCTCCCTCCCTTCCCCCTCCCTCCCTCGACCCTCCCTGGTCCCCCCTCCACAGGTAGGGCCTTTCCTACATTCCCCCTCCCTCCCTCGGCCCCTCCCTCCCTTCCTCCTTCTCCTCCCTCCCTCCCTCGGCCCCTCCCTTCCCTTCCCCCTGCTCCTCCCTCCCTCCATCGACCCCTCCCTCCCTCCCTCCATAGGTAGGGCCTTTCCTATATTCCCCCTCCCTCCTTCTCCTCCCTCCCTCCCTCCCTCGGCCCCTCCTCTTCCCTTTCCCGCAGCTGCGAAAGAAAACTTTGAAAAAATGCAGCACGACCGAGTCTTGAGAGAAAAGAGGAGGATGGTCAGACAGCAGCCCAGAGTTCAACCTCCATTAATGGAATGTGATGAGCTGCGCTGTCAGGTTCAACACCTCAACAACCTGTTGCATATAGAGAGACAGGAGAAAGGACAACTTAGCCAGGAGTTGGTTGAGACAAAACAACAGCTGGCGAAGCAAAAATCCCTGAAGGAGATGTACATCAACAGGGAAAAGGAGTCCAGAAGAGAGTTAGAGAGGGTCAAAAAATATGCTGACCCTGAGACTCTCGGTACATACAACCTGTCTGTCCAGGTCAACGACATCAAGAGGCAGAAGAAGAAGAAAGACCTGCACAAAGACTATGAGCAGCTGCGAGTGGCGTATATTATCAGCCAGGAAAAATTCACAGCTGAGCTCGACATGGAGAAGCAAAGAAACAAGCTCTCCAAGAAGGAAGTGGAGAGGACCAGGGTTTCATACCATGACGTGACAGTCAAGTATGAAACCGAAGTCCTCACACTGCAACAGCAGGCAGAACTTCTTCAGCGTGAGCATGACATCCAAATCCAGGCTCACACAGACAGGGTGGCATCAGACCAGCAGATGATGCAAAACCTGAAGTCTGAGCATGACACCCTTGTGGACAAAATGGCAGAGGAGATGAGAATCCTCCAGCAAAATGTCCTGGCGGATCAGATTTCTTTCCGGATACAGACGGAGGAGCTGATGTCGCAGCTGAACAGTCAGATCGCTCTCAACCAAGAGCTCTCAATGAGACTCGAGGAAGAGAGAGAAGATGATTGTTGTCGTGATGAGCAACGCCAACAGGAGCATCTCCCTCATGGACCAAGCTGAGGTCTCCGAGGACACAGTCCCACCTACGGCAAGCAAACAGGAGCCTATCTCTGACGGATCCATCACACCTATGGAGACGGATGAAGAGATGGGTATCTCTGAGACAACAGCCTTCCCCTTCCCCCTCCCTCGACCCCTCCCTTCCCCCCTTCCTCCCCTCCCTCCCTCGACCCTCCCTAGCCCCCCCTCCATGGGTGGGGCCTTTCCTACATTCCCACTCCCTCCTTCTCCTCCCTCCCTCGGCCCCTCCATTCCCCCTGCTCCTCCCTCCCTCCATCGACCCCTCCCTCCCTCCCTCAGCTCCTCCCTTCCCCTCCCTCCTCCTCCTCCCTCCCTCAACCCTCCCTAGCCCTCCCTCCATAGGTAGGGCCTTTCCTACATTACCCCTCCTCCCCCCCTCCCTCCTTCTCCTCCCTTCCCTTCCCCCTGCTCCTCCTCCCTCCCTTGACCCCTCCCTCGAACCTCCCTAGCCCCCCCTCCATAGATGGAGCCTTTCCTACATTCCCCTCCCTTCCTCCCCTTTCCTCCCCCTCCATCGGCCCCTCCCTCCCTCTCCCTCCCTCCTCCCTCCCTCCCTCGACCCTCCCTGGCCCCCCCTCCGTAGGTGGAGCCTTTCCTGCATTCCCCCTCCTCCTCCCTCCCTCAACCCTCCCTAGCCCCCCCTCCATAGGTAGGGCCTTTCCTACATTCCCCCCACCCCCTCCCTCCTTCTCCTCCCTCCCTCCCTCCTTGTCCTCCCCCTCTCCACAGGTAGGGCCTTTCCTGCATTCCCCCTCCTCTTCCCTTCCTCCCTTCCCCCTCCCTCCCTCGACCCTCCCTGGTCCCCCCTCCACAGGTAGGGCCTTTCCTACATTCCCCCTCCCTCCCTCGGCCCCTCCCTTCCCTTCCCCTGCTCCTCCCTCCCTCCATCGACCCCTCCCTCCCTCCCTTCCCCCTCCCTCCTTCTCCTCCCTCCCTCTCTTGACCCCTCCCTCCCTCCCTCAGCCCCTCCCTTCCCCTCCCTCCTCCTCCTCCCTCCCTCGACCCTCTCTGGCCCCCCCTCCACAGGTAGGGCCTTTCCTGCATTCCCCCTCCTCTTCCCTTCCTCCCTTACTCCTCCCTCCTCCTCCTCCTCCCTCCCTCGACCCTCCCTAGCCCCCCTCCATAGGTAGGGCCTTTCCTGCATTCCCCCTCCCTCCTTCTCCTCCCTCCCTTCCTCGGCCCCTCCTCTTCCCTTCCCCTCCTTTTCCCTTCCTCCCTCCCTCCTCCTCCTCCCTCCCTCGACCCTCCCTGGCCCCCCTCCACAGGTAGGGCCTTTCCTACATTCCCCCTCCCTTCCTCCCCTTTCCTCCCTCCCTCCCTCCTTCTCCTCCCTCCCTCCCTCGGCCCCTCCCTTCCCTTCCCCCTGCTCCTCCCTCCCTCCCTCAGCCCCTCCTTTCCCCCTCCTCTTCCCTTCCCCTCCCTCCCTCGGCCCCTCCCTTCCCCCTCCCTCCTCCCTCCCTCGACCCTCCCTGGCTCCCCCTCCACAGGTAGGGCCTTTCCTACATTCCCCCCCCCTCCTTCTCCTCCCTCCCTCCCTCCCTCCCTCGGCCCCTCCTCTTCCCTTCCCCCGCAGCTGCGAAAGAAAACTTTGAAAAAATGCAGCACGACCGAGTCTTGAGAGAAAAGAGGAGGATGGTCAGACAGCAGCCCAGAGTTCAACCTCCATTAATGGAATGCGATGAGCTGCGCTGTCAGGTTCAACACCTCAACAACCAGTTGCATATAGAGAGACAGGAGAAAAGACAACTTAGCCAGGAGTTGGTCGAGACAGGTCAACGACATCAAGAGGCAGAAGAAGAAGAAAGACCTGCACAAAGACTATGAGCAGCTGCGAGTGGCGTATATTATCAGCCAGGAAAAATTCACAGCTGAGCTCGACATGGAGAAACAAAGAAACAAGCTTCTCCAAGAGGAAGTGGAGAGGACCAGGGTTTCATATCATGACGTGACAGTCAAGTATGAAACCGAAGTCCTCACACTGCAACAGCAGGCAGAACTTCTTCAGTGTGAGCATGACATCCAAATCCAGGCTCACACAGACAGGGTGGCATCAGACCAACAGATGATGCAAAACCTGAAGTCTGAGCATGAAGCCCTTGTGGACAAAATGGCAGAGGAGATGAGAATCCTCCAACAAAATGTCCTGGCGGATCAGATTTCTTTCCGGATACAGACGGAGGAGCTGATGTCGCAGCTGAACAGTCAGATCGCTCTCAACCAGGAGCTCTCAATGAGACTCGAGGCTGAGAGAGAAGATGATTGTGATGAGCAACGCCAACAGGAGCATCTCCCTCATGGACCAAGCTGAGGTCTCCGAGGACACAGTCCCACCTACGGCAAGCAAACAGGAGCCTATCTCTGACGGATCCATCACACCTATGGAGACGGATGAAGAGATGGGTATGTCTGAGACAACAGCCTTCCCCTTCCCCCTCCCTCGACCCCTCCCTTCCCCTCCCTCCCTCAGCCCTCCCTAGCCCCCCCTCCATAGGTGGAGCCTTTCCTACATTCCCCCTCCCTTCCTCCCCTTTCCTCCACCTCCCTCGGCCCCTCCCTTCCCCCTCCCTCTTCCTCCTCCCTCCCTCGACCCTTCCTGGCCCCCCTCCATGGGTGGGGCCTTTCCTGCATTCCCCCTCCCCCCCCCACTCCCTCCTTCTCCTCCCTCCCTCCCTCGGCTCCTCCTCTTCCCTTCCCCCTCCCTCCTCCTCCTCCCTCCCTTGACCCTCCCTAGCCCCCCTCCATAGGTAGGGCCTTTCCTACGTTCCCCCTCCTCTTCCCTTCCCTCCCCTCCCTCCTTCTCCTCCCTCCCTCCCTCGGCCCCTCCCTTCCCCCTACCTCCTCCTCCTCCCTCCCTAAACCCTCCCTAGTCCTTCCTAGGAGGAACCTTTCCTGCATTCCCCCTACTCCTCCCTCCCTAGCCCCCCTCCAAAGGTAGGAACTTTCCTACATTCCCCCCCCCACCCCCCTCCCTCCCTCGGCCCCTTCCTCCCTTCCCCCTGCTCCTCCCTCCCTCCCTTGACCCCTCCCTCCCTCCCTCAGCCCCTCCCTTCCCCCCCCTCCTCCTCCTCCCTCCCTCGACCGTCCCTGGCCCCCCCTCCATAGGTAAGGCCTTTCCTGCATTCCCCCTCCCTCCTTCTCCTCCCTCCCTCCCTCGGGCCCTCCTCTTCCCTTCCCCTCCTCTTCCCTTCCTCCCATCCCCCTCCCTCCTCCTTCTCCTCCCTCCCTCGACCCTCCCTAGCCCCCCCTCCATAGGTGGAGCCTTTCCTACATTCCCCCTCCCTTTCTCCCCCTCCCTCGGCCCCTCCCTTCCTCCTCCCTCCTCCTCCTCCCTCCCTCAACCCTCCCTAGCCCCCCCTCCACAGGTAGGGCCTTTCCTACATTCCCCCTCCCTTCCTCCTTCTCCTCCCTCCCTCCCTCGGTCCCTCCCTTCCCTTCCCCCTGCTCCTCCCTCCCTCCATCGACGACCTCCCTCCCTCCCTCAGCCCCTCCCTTCCCCCTCCCTCCTCCTCCTCCCTCCCTCAACCCTCCCTAGCCCCCCCTCCATAGGTAGGGCCTTTCCTACATTCCCCCCCACCCCCTCCCTCCTCCTTCCTCCTCGGCCCCTCCCTTCCCTTCCCCCTGCTCCTCCCTCCCTCCCTCCCTCAGCCCTCCCTTCCCCCTCCTCTTCCCTTCCCCCTCCCTCCCTCGGCCCCTCCCTTCCCCCTCCCTCCTCCTCCTCCCTCCCTCGGCCCTCCCTAGCCCCCCTCCATAGGTAGGGCCTTTCCTACATTCCCCCTCCTCCCCCCCCTCCCTCCCTCCCTCCCTCGGCCCCTCCTCTTCCCTTCCCCCGCAGCTGCGAAAGAAAACTTTGAAAAAATGCAGCACGACCGAGTCTTGAGAGAAAAGAGGAGGATGGTCAGACAGCAGCCCAGAGTTCAACCTCCATTAAGGGAATGTGATGAGCTGCGCTGTCAGGTTCAACACCTCAACAAGCAGTTGCATATAGAGAGACAGGAGAAAAGACAACTTAGCCAGGGGTCCGTTTCACAAAGCAAGTTTAGTGAAAACTCAGAGTCTGTTAACCCTGAAATGAGGGAAACTCTGAGTTTTCCGTTTCAAAAAGGGAGGTAACTCAAACCAGAGAAAGAGGGGTAACGCTAGCCCGTTTCAGAGACAGAGGTAACTTAAGCTCTCGGTCAGTTACCGCAGTAACAGACTCTATGAATCTAACCTGGTCGGGAGCAGGTTTTTCTCAATGAACCTTGAGTTTCTCTCTGTCTCCACCCTCTTTCAGAGCCACACACTCCATTTGATTTCCTCATTCAGTCAGTCAGAAGGCGAGTTTTGGAGTAACATAGTTCTGCCGTCTGTCATTTAAAAAAATCATTAAGAAAATCAGAGTCAGTATATTAGAAGTCCGTTAGGCACAGCAGGTGGCAACTTTGTTCACTAACGTGTCCTTTTGATAACGATCCCGTGGATGAAGGTGCAGCATTACTGCGCAGAAAATTAAATATTCGTGGGGAGATGGTTATCAGACCGCGCATAGATGTTTTAGCATTTCCACAGTTATCTTTTTGAGCTGTACCGTTTCACGTCACAGTCCATCGTCTACATACACAACCTAATCCATGCTTACATTTACAACATTACCAATCGTAGTCATGCTCTCATCCCAGCAGATATTGTGTGTTGCGCTGCATTTCTTTGCGAATGGAAGTTTTTTGTACAATGTCGGAGATGCTGAGCACTTGAGTAAGGCAACTGTAGGCAGGGTGGTCAGAAAAGTGTGCTCGTTTTAGAGGCATCTGCCTTCTTTCTGTTGGCTGAGTAGAAGTCTGTGTTAGTTTAAATAGGCTTAATTATTTAACAGAAAATGATATAGATGAGAAGACATTTATGTGTGTGAAAACAGCATTATGTTGGGGATAAAACAATTGCACAGTCAAACAGCCACATAATATTTACTTTACAGTGTAAAACGTGATCAAAATGAGGTATCCCCATGAGATTATGCCGAGGTCCTACCTGTTTGAACAATGTTTTTATATTTCATCCTAAACTGCTGCCAAATGCGCTTCTCCCCCGCGGGATTGCACCTAATTGAAATAAATTAATAGGCTACCATTCAAGCAGTTTTCCCCAGTTATATTATTGTGATTGCAAAGCCTATGCACTTCTTTTTGAAAACGTGTTCAAACTCTCCGTATGAGCGCATTAAGATTTCTAATTCTAGTGGGGTGAAAAACGCGGCCCTCCTCTTCCCCGTTGCCATGGTGACTCGTCGAATCGGGACTCCATTGATGCTGGCTTTTTATAGTTGTGGTGCACGCGCTTAACTCCAGGTGAAACTACTCCGAGTTGATTAAACTGATTCAAATCAGCTGTTCTGGAATCGGAAACTCAAAGTTTCCTATCTCAGAGTAGATCAACTCAGAGTTCAGGATTAGACTCAGAGTTTGTTGAACCTGCTTGGTGAAACGGACCCCAGGAGTTGGTCGAGACAAAACAACAGCTGGCTAAGCACAAATCCCTGAAGGAGATGTACATCAACAGGGAAAAGGAGTCCAGAAGAGAGTTAGAGAGGGTCAAAAAATATGCTGACCCTGAGACTCTCAGTACATACAACCTGTCTGTCCAGGTCAACGACATCAAGAGGCAGAAGAAGAAGAAAGACCTGCACAAAGACTATGAGCAGCTGCGAGTGGCGTATATTATCAGCCAGGAAAAATTCACAGCTGAGCTCGACATGGAGAAGCAAAGAAACAAGCTTCTCCAAGAGGAAGTGGAGAGGACCAGGGTTTCATACCATGACGTGACAGTCAAGTATGAAACCAAAGTCCTCACACTGCAACAGCAGGCAGAACTTCTTCAGCGTGAGCATGACATCCAAATCCAGGCTCACACAGACAGGGTGGCATCAGACCAGCAGATGATGCAAAACCTGAAGTCTGAGCATGAAGCCCTTGTGGACAAAATGGCAGAGGAGATGAGAATCCTCCAACAAAATGTCCTGGCGGATCAGATTTCTTTCTGGATACAGACGGAGGAGCTGATGTCGCAGCTGAACAGTCAGATCGCTCTCAACCAGGAGCTCTCAATGAGACTCGAGGCTGAGAGAGAAGATGATTGTCGTCGTGATGAGCAACGCCAACAGGAGCATCTCCCTCATGGACCAAGCTGAGGTCTCCGAGGACACAGTCCCACCTACGGCAAGCAAACAGGAGCCTATCTCTGACGGATCCATCACACCTATGGAGACGGATGAAGAGATGGGTATCTCTGAGACAACAGCCTTCCCCTCCTCCCTCCCTCGACCCCTCCGTAGGTGGAGCCTTTCCTACATTCCACCTCCCTTCCTCCCCTTTCCTCCCCCTCCCTCGGCCCCTCCCTTCCCCCTCCGTCCTCCTCCTCCTCCCTCCCTCGACCCTCCCTGGCCCCCCCTCCATAGGTGGAGCCTTTCCTACATTCCCCCTCCCTTCCTCCCCTTTCCTCCCTCCCTCCCTCGGCCCCTCCTCTTCCCTTCCTCCCTTCCCCCTCCCTCCTCCTCCTCCTCCTCCTCCTCCCTCGACCCTCCCTGGCCCCCCCTCCATAGGTAGGGCTTTTCCTGCATTCCCCCTCCGTCCTTCTCCTCCCTCCCTCCCTCGGCCCCTCCTCTTCCCTTCCTCCCTTCCCCCTCCCTCGACCCTCCCTAGCCCCCCCTCCATAGGTGGGGCCTTTCCTTCATTCCCCCTCCCTTCCTCCCCTTTCCTCCCCCTCCCTCGGCCCCTCCCTTCCCCCTCCCTCCTTCTCCTCCCTCCCTCCCTCCCTGGCCCCTCCTCTTCCCTTCCCCCGCAGCTGCGAAAGAAAACTTTGAAAAAATGCAGCACGACCGAGTCTTGAGAGAAAAGAGGAGGATGGTCAGACAGCAGCCCAGAGTTCAACCTCCATTAATGGAATGCGATGAGCTGCGCTGTCAGGTTCAACACCTCAACAACCTGTTGCATAGAGAGACAGGAGAAAAGACAACTTAGCCAGGAGTTGGTCGAGACAAAACAACAGCTGGCTAAGCAAAAATCCCTGAAGGAGATGTACATCAACAGGGAAAAGGAGTCCAGAAGAGAGTTAGAGAGGGTCAAAAAATATGCTGACCCTGAGACTCTCAGTACATACAACCTGTCTGTCCAGGTCAACGACATCAAGAGGCAGAAGAAGAAGAAAGACCTGCACAAAGACTATGAGCAGCTGCGAGTGGCGTATATTATCAGCCAGGAAAAATTCACAGCTGAGCTCGACATGGAGAAGCAAAGAAACAAGCTTCTCCAAGAGGAAGTGGAGAGGACCAGGGTTTCATACCATGACGTGACAGTCAAGTATGAAACCGAAGTCCTCACACTGCAACAGCAGGCAGAACTTCTTCAGCGTGAGCATGACATCCAAATCCAGGCTCACACAGACAGGGTGGCATCAGACCAGCAGATGATGCAAAACCTGAAGTCTGAGCATGAAGCCCTTGTGGACAAAATGGCAGAGGAGATGAGAATCCTCCAACAAAATGTCCTGGCGGATCAGATTTCTTTCTGGATACAGACGGAGGAGCTGATGTCGCAGCTGAACAGTCAGATCGCTCTCAACCAGGAGCTCTCAATGAGACTCGAGGCTGAGAGAGAAGATGATTGTCGTCGTGATGAGCAATGCCAACAGGAGCATCTCCCTCATGGACCAAGCTGAGGTCTCCGAGGACACAGTCCCACCTACGGCAAGCAAACAGGAGCCTATCTCTGACGGATCCATCACACCTATGGAGACGGATGAAGAGATGGGTATCTCTGAGACAACAGCCTTCCCCTTCCCCCTCCCTCGGCCCCTCCCTTCCCCCTTCCTCCCCTCCCTCCCTCGACCTTCCCTAGCCCCGCCTCCATAGGTGGAGCCTTTCCTACATTCCCCCTCCCTCCTTCTCCTCCCTCCCTCCCTCGGCCCCTCCCTTCCCCCTGCTCCTCCCTCCCTCAACCCTCCCTAGCCCCCCTCCATAGGTGGGGCCTTTCCTTCATTCCCCCTCCCTTCCTCCCCTTTCCTCCCCCTCCCTCGGCCCTCCCTTCCCCCTCCATCCTTCTCCTCCCTCCCTCCCTCCCTCGGCCCCTCCTCTTCCCTTCCCCCGCAGCTGCGAAAGAAAACTTTGAAAAAATGCAGCACGACCGAGTCTTGAGAGAAAAGAGGAGGATGGTCAGACAGCAGCCCAGAGTTCAACCTCCATTAATGGAATGCGATGAGCTGCGCTGTCAGGTTCAACACCTCAACAACCTGTTGCATAGAGAGACAGGAGAAAAGACAACTTAGCCAGGAGTTGGTCGAGACAAAACAACAGCTGGCTAAGCAAAAATCCCTGAAGGAGATGTACATCAACAGGGAAAAGGAGTCCAGAAGAGAGTTAGAGAGGGTCAAAAAATATGCTGACCCTGAGACTCTCAGTACATACAACCTGTCTGTCCAGGTCAACGACATCAAGAGGCAGAAGAAGAAGAAAGACCTGCACAAAGACTATGAGCAGCTGCGAGTGGCGTATATTATCAGCCAGGAAAAATTCACAGCTGAGCTCGACATGGAGAAGCAAAGAAACAAGCTTCTCCAAGAGGAAGTGGAGAGGACCAGGGTTTCATACCATGACGTGACAGTCAAGTATGAAACCGAAGTCCTCACACTGCAACAGCAGGCAGAACTTCTTCAGCGTGAGCATGACATCCAAATCCAGGCTCATACAGACAGGGTGGCATCAGACCAGCAGATGATGCAAAACCTGAAGTCTGAGCATGAAGCCCTTGTGGACAAAATGGCAGAGGAGATGAGAATCCTCCAACAAAATGTCCTGGCGGATCAGATTTCTTTCTGGATACAGACGGAGGAACTGATGTCGCATCTGAACAGTCAGATCGCTCTCAACCAGGAGCTCTCAATGAGACTCGAGGCTGAGAGAGAAGATGATTGTCGTCATGATGAGCAACGCCAACAGGAGCATCTCCCTCATGGACCAAGCTGAGGTCTCCGAGGACACAGTCCCACCTACGGCAAGCAAACAGGAGCCTATCTCTGACGGATCCATCACACCTATGGAGACGGACGAAGAGATGGATATCTCTGAAACAACAAAGGGGCAGCCGTTACTGTGGAAAAAAACCAGCCACTTTTTTAGGTTGAAAATACCTAAAAAGTTCGAGGAAAAACACAAGGCCCCAAAACTCAAAACTAACCACCATCAACATCAACCCCCCCCCATGGCAAAGTGATCCTGGGGAGGGACCAGACTAAGAGCGATTCAGAGTCTAATATAAATATACATTTAAATAAAAATACTTAAAAGAACCTAAGTTGTATTTTGCTATAGATTCAGTCACTGACTGCTGTTTTGACTTTTTAACACCTCTTTAATATTTACTACTGACACAGATGGCCAGTGATGTCACCTGTGTACCTTTCCAGAACTTAATAACTAAAGAGCTTTTCCTGAATTTAGCTGTATTTTGCAAAGCATATAAGCCTTTTTTAGCACTTTACTTCTGAGCGATAGTACAAGCTGACAGTATCAAAACTGCACAACGGCTTGACAACCAGCAAAACAAAGAGTAGTGAGGAAGCAATAATTTCTACTGGTTCATTCTGAGTGACAGATATGATTTTAGGAATGTGATCACTAATGGCATACATGGACGGAGTCTTGCATGCAACTACACATCTTCTGTACTGATCCAGAACCTTTGACAACATATCTCGCGCACACATATGCTCACTCACAAATTGGCTTTCAACATGTTCATTTATTTATTTCTTAGGTTCATCATGGCAAAATTGCATTGTAATAAATGCATTTTTTAAACATTTGTTTATCATATCAATAGTGATCTTTCATAGTTAGGGTCTTCTCATGCTTATGCTTATGATTAAACTTTGCACAAAGATCAATTGTCAATACTTCAGTGTGGAACCATCTGGGGCTTCTCACTTTGCACATAGCTCAACTAGTTAAACATCAGTTTTTCAGTTATGAAGCAAATCAATCATTGTTAAAATAAATTACCAATATCTCCATGCTGTCTAGATGCAATATATGTATTTTCAGATTTTTGTTTCAATAACTGAGTTTTTTTTTACAGTGGTTTGAAATCTGCTTTTCCATGCATGGACGGCTGCTAAACCTGCACGTCTGGCTTAGACAATTTGTGAAGCTACACATGAATTGTCACTGACTAATTAAATCACTGAGCTAGAAATTGATCCTTAGTCTCAGAGGTTGTGAGTTCAAGCCTCAGCTGATGCAAAAGGCAGATTGTGTTGCTAAATTCCTAAATGTCTTCCAATTCTTCTGCTTTTTGCTCAGAATTGCCTAAAAATGCCCGGACCTGACCCATCGCTGTGCAGCAGCTATGATTAGGGACCGAGCCTGGAGACCTATTGTTTTTGGTGCATTTATTATTATTATTTCTTTCTTTCTTTCTTGTGAGCTACAGACTCCATTCCAACTCTCAAATGTTGCCACAGGTCTCATCTATTCACTCATGTTTTCATCTTTTCCATATCTTTTATCGTTTTTTATCTGTGCCTCTCAAAGTACCATGAGCAAAAGTGGAGAAATTGTCAGTTTATAATGGGTGTGTATTGTGTGGAATGCTGTGAGCTGGAGTGGAGAGAGCTCTAAAAATCGTCTAAAACTTTTGTCTTCAACTCGCTGCCATGGCCACAATTTTCACTGAACAGACACAATTTCTATCACAAAACGTAGGAAAATTTGTCCTGCTCACAGATATGCTAACATGGAATCTGTCACACGTACACATTTTTGCTGAGAGGCTCCAAAGCGAAGGGAGCGCCGATTTTTTTGTCATTCACTCCCATGTAAACTCAGAGGAGAAATTTCTGGAAACAGCTGCAGTGCAACACATTTGTAACTCGCTCCTCTGACCACATTTTTGAGCTGTCTGTGTCCCGCAGGTGCAGGCAAGTCATTAATTGCCATGACAACGGCTGCACACACACACACACACACACACACACGCTCTCTGTCTCTGTCTGTGTGTCTCACAATCTTTGCAGGACACATTACAGCAGCACAATCTTCATTTGAAACAGCAAATACACATTACTAACCCCTAAAGTGCCAAAATGGGCTCTGTAGCGCCACCTAGCTGCACTAAAATGGCCACTGTGGCCTGTAGGCATGTCGTAGACAGATCAAACCACTCTCTCACTCTGACCCTAGCTGCACCTACTTAGTGATCATGGCAACCACTGTCACAAACTCACAGAAACATGATGTGTGCGCGATTCTAAAACTGACCTGATGACATGACAGCGGCAGCATCTCCATTTTAACCCTTTAGTTGCCAGAGTTATTTGAGGAAAATATTAATTTCTACATTTCAAAAGGCTGTGGCTTGAAAGTGGTGAGAGATAAAGACATACTGTAAATGAGAAAACTTTTCATTATTAGGGATCGAGCCTAGAGGCAGAGGACTCCTCACAGAGGAGTCCTTTTTGGTGCGTTAATTATTATTATTATTTCTTTCTTTCTTTTTTCTTTTTTCTTTCTTTCTCCCGCCGCCTCTTTGAACTGGAATTTGACCCCCTAAACATGCTCAAAAACTCACCAAAATTGGCACGCATATCAGAACTGGTGAACAGTTTTAGAAAATCATGAAATTAACCCCTTAAGTGCCAAAAGGGGCTCTGTAGCGCCACCTAGGCACACTAAAATGGCCGCTACGGCCTGTAGGAACGTCGTAGAAACATCAAACTAAAACTGCCGTGTTCGTCTCATCAAGACCTAAAAATCACGTGCTGACACCCCTGACCTAAATCCAACAGGAAGTGAGATAATTGCCCTTTCAAAGTAAGATTTTGCCTTAAAACTGCCTTTCCTAAAAAATTTTCTTCTCATACACCGTTTATTGGCTTCAAACTTGCAGAAATGACAGATCAACTCCTTCTAATCAAAAGTCATTCATAATTTTTTAATTACTCGATTAGTTTGGATTCTATGGGCTCCTGAAGGTGAGATGTCAGAAAAACGTCCTGACGATCTTCGAAAGCTGTTCCATAGGAAATGAATGGCAGCAGGGGGAGAAAGAGACCAATCTTTGGGCTTTTTCTAGCTTTTACAGCGTCTCCATACTTTGAGCTACAGACTCCATTCCAACTCTCAAATGTTGCCACAGGTCTCATGTAGGGTGACCAGATCCAAACTCACCAGATGTGGGACAAGGAGTATGCTTGTGGGGGACAATGTGGGACATAGCGGACGCTCGCGGCGGACACCAAAAATGCATATGGCACAGCTTGCCAACTGTTCAGTAACATATAATATATACGACTGTAACAAAATAACAACTATAGATCTACAAATAAAAACGTAACAGAATTGCAGTTGAAATTATCTGTATTTACAAAAATACAACACAAACTGCTAGTAAAGAGGTCAATCTTGTAGACATTAATTACCAATAGGAGCTCACAATAAAGGCTGTAATTAGTCAGTCTCATCATATCTTGAGGTATATGAACTTTAACAATAGTCACACTCACACAATAGAACCTTGAACCTTGTCAAATCTCAAGTCAACATGTAGAGCATAAAGTGCAGTAACAATTTATTACAGTAGCAAAGAAAATATAAATCCTCCTAACAAAGCCAGGCTACTACAACTACTGCAATTCAAATTATTTTCAAATTAGACAGCCACAGCATAAAACAAAAAATAAAACAAGAAGTATAAATCAAAACTAGTCAGGAGATAACAATAACTACAATAAATTCAATTGTAAACAAACGTGTCCACCATAGCAGCACTATGCACTTCCAGAACCAAGGAAAGCACTGATGAAACACTTTAGGTTTTGTCCATCACAACTCAAGTCTTTCAGTTTTCTCCATCACAGCAACAGCAGCCCTGGCCCACCCCAGCCATGCACATTCATTCAGCACCACAGAAAGCACCTGGCAGTGAGTGAAACACAAGAATAGCAGCAAATCATTAAAATCTAGCACCACACTGGCTGGCCCAGGCCAGAGCCCACAATGAACTATTCTATTTAAACAATGTTTACAGTTTATCTTACCTTAGATGTTCTTCTTGGGCTTATATTTTTTGCTAGAGCGAGCTGCTTCCAACAAGGCCTTCTGCTTTATGACATGGCGGTAGAATTCTGTACAACCGTATTCAAAGTTGGTCTTGACTTGTATTTCACTTTTGATAAGCTCCACCGAGCAACGGTTCCTCTGGTCAGTCCATGCAGCAGTCATGAGGGAAAACACTCTCTCTACTGGAGCATTGGTGATGGGGATGCTGAAGATGAAGGATGCAACAGCAGTCAGATTTGGTGTGTTTGTGCCTTTAAGCAAGATGGACCACTTCTCCAGAACAGGAGCCTTTTTTTCCACAATTTCCTGCTGGCGTGGCAGAGTCACACAGTACTCATCATACAGGTCATCCATGTCCAGTTTCCCTCTGATCTGTAGGGCCTCCACCACATCACTGAGCTGGGAGAATGTGAACCTGCTCTTCAGTGCCAAGCATGCAACATTCTTCTGGTAGTTGTTCTCTGTGAAGTCATACCACTTTTCCAGATAGGTGAGTGCAGCATTGTAGAAGTTGGAGAGATCTTTTTTGATTGTTGCTGCCTCTCGGTCTGGGAACTGCTGGAGGAGTTCACTGGCCTCCATTCCAAAGAAGGAATCAGTTTGTCGTTGTTGGAGCTTTGTCTTGAGAGTGAACATTATGTCATATAGCTCACAGACAGTCCCATCCTGTCCCTCCAACTGCAGAACAACTTCATGGAACATCTTCAGCACATTATTGAGGAAGGCCAGGTAGACCTGTAGCTGAAGAGGTTGCCCCTCACCATCCTGATCCTTTTTAATCAGCTGCCACAGTGCTTTTGGGCACTGATTCTCTCCCAGTGATAAAAAGTAGCTCTCGATAGCTGCCCAGCTGTCATGTAGCCTCTTGAAAGCAGGCCACAGGCTCAGCCATCTTGTGGGTACATGTTTCCTAACAGCATGATACTCCTCCTCCACAAAGGCAAACACTGACTTCAGTGCTTCTATACGGTGTGCAGATACAGAAAAGTGACTGAATATTTTGTTCACTACAGAGTCAATGTCAATGTTCAGCCTGTCTCCTGCATTCTTTGCACAGTTGTGTACTACATGGGCCATGCAGTTTGCCTTGACAATGACACTGTTGTCTGCCTTTAGTTTCTGGTACACTGAATTATTTTTCCCATAATTTACACTAGCATTATCAGCAGTGTATGCTGAAATCATGTCCAGTTCCAGGCCATTTTCTTTTAACTTGCTTGTAATCTGGTGGTGTATTGTGGCAGATGTCTCATCACTATCCTCATAAAAGTCAATTACCTTGCTTTTCAAACCCAGCTCTGGTGTCCAGTATCTCAGAGACAATGGGAAGAGCTTTGTTGTGCCATGATTAGAAGCATCTGAAGCCACTGAAAAGAACGGAGTTTGGGCTTTTTTGTCACTTGGGAGTTGAACCGCTGGTGTTTTTAGCTCTCTCAAACAACTCTCCACACTAGCAGGTGCAAGAACATCAGTAACTATGGATGCAGATTTTGTACGACCACATGCCATTTGCTTTGCAGTATCAGAGTCTGGAAATATAACTGATGAGAGCTTATTACCACAATCTTCTGACCTGTACGACTGGGAGTGTTGAACAGTGTGGTAAACACTAGTTACTTAAGCAGCTGTCACCTTGTCTGTGTTGGAATCTTGTTGTGGTTTTAGTAGGAATGTATCCATAGAACGTGAAGCCTCCTTTTGAGTTGCACGTTTTTTGTGAGTCTCACATTGTTTGTGGCGTTTGACATCGTATTCACCTCCTCTTTTAACAGAGAAGACAATCTGACAAAGTTCACAGAAAGCTTTATCTGACTCGTCTTTCACTGGCTTCACCCACGGATAATGAGTTTCCCAGACCTTGTTGTAACTGCATTTCCTTTTCTTTGCAGTCTTCTGACTTTCCTCAGAGTCCTCCATTTTCATTAATTCATCACAAATTTCTTTTCAATGCAACGCGTCGCTAAAAGGCTTGCTGTCGCCGTGTGTTTCGCTGACTGTTTGTTTTTGGTGGGCGTTTCTTTAAACAGCATTGACTTCCCTGCATGTGTGCCCGGCTGTTTGATTGACAGCATACCCCTGCCTCTCACAGTCGGGCACACAGACAGTCACACCCACCCATCCAACCACCCACACACACACACACACACACACACACACAGCCTACGTGACCCGCCCCCATGACAGCCTCCACTGTCTGTTGTTTGCTCTCCTCACACAGATGTTTGATAAAAAACAAGATTTTAGACGCATGTTTGAAAATTGGTGCCTGTCGATCAGAAATGCGGGACAGCGAGTCAATTTGCGGGACGCATTAAAAATCATTAAAATGCGGGACAGTCCCGCGCAAATCGGGACATATGGTCACCCTAGTCTCATGTATTCACTCATGTTTTCATCCTTTCCAGAATTTAGCTGTTTTTTGGCCATTACTCAGCCTGTGTTTCAGCATGTTGAATGGATTTTCAGCAGGCGCCCTACTTTACCGTGTATTTTGGATTTTTTTTTTTTTTTTTTTTTTTTTAGAATTTTCGTCAAGTCAAGGAAACACCCTTTGCCAACTTTACTACCCTAATGTGTCATTGGGTGGCTGTTTTCATCCACTGAAATCAACAGCTGTAAAAACATATCAGATAAATATTTTTTGAAACTTTTTTTGCACAAATCTGTTAATCAACTTCAGTTCTGATCAAAACTACCAAGTCTTAAATTTTTTTCAGGATTTTAACCCTTTAAATGCCAGTTTAATATGTGATGTCACTGATTTGGGGAAAAAAAAAAACACAAAATGGCTTATTTTTTCTATAAAAAATTATTGAAAACTAAATTCCTTTTGCATGGGATCACAGTCATAGGTGAGTCAAAACTTAGTAACAGTATTGACTATGTTGCATTTTTAGTTTTTGTGCAGCATCAGATTTTATCTTTCAATCACACATGGCTGAAAACAGCTATTTAAAAGAAACAGCTGTAAAAAATATATCAGATAAATATTTTTTTTTTACTTTTGTTTCTTAAATCTCTTAATCAACCTCAGTCCTCATCAAAACTACCAAATCTTTTAAAAGTTTCAGGATTTTAACTCTTTAAATGCCAATTTCATCAGTGATGTCGCTGATTTGGGGAAGAAAAAACACGCACAAAATGGCTTATTTTCAATATAAAAGTTATTGCAGACTGGATACTTATTTTATACCTTTTTTAATTGTCTTGGATGTTTAAAGATTAGTAACAACATTGGCTTTGATGCACTATTAGTTTTGTGCAGCCCACTATAGAGATTTGTGCATAGAAAGCGATTTTCTGGCTGTTGTACATGAGTTGCAGATTCACAACAGCCATATGGTGATGCGCCATCTGCTGGAGAGACCAAGTTCATACGAGATCACCCAGGCCTGTGTGTTATCTTTGCTGCAGGACTTCACATAATGTTACCGAAAATAGAAAAATAATGATTACCCGTGTCATCGGGCTCGTACGAGATGAATTTCGCCAGGCAGAAAGTGGACAGAAAGTCGACAAAAAACCGACGGTCGGCGCGGTGTCCAGAAGCCGTGCTGAGGTCGGACAGTTTTTAATCCACACAGAAAGTCACAGAAACATTCCCATCCTGTCCAATACGATGTCGATTCATTTAAAAATGTTATCTGAGTCCTATATCGGGTTGTTTTCAGTATCCAGTTGTTTTGATCACGATGGATTGATTTGTCAAAATCCTTTGCAGGCGATCTGTAATTTACTCGCATGGCTCAAACTCCAGTTTCATGTTCTGCCATGTGAATCGCCATCTTATCTTTGATATCAGCTCGCTTCTGCTCACACACACTTCGGCCCCAACGTCTTGTTGTTGAGTTGACATCTGAAGCAATGATCAGATGTCAACTCAACATCTGATCCCAACGTCTTGTTGTTGAGTTGACATCTGAAGCAATGATCATTGTAATCATCAATCAACTAAACAATGTGAAGTTGCAGAAGATGTGGGTGAGTAGAAGAGCGATGGCGATCATAGATGCAACTCATGTACAACAGCCAGAAAATCGCTTTCTATGCACAAATCTCTATAGTGGGCTGCACAAAACTAATAGTGCATCAAAGCCAATGTTGTTACTAATCTTTAAACATCCAAGACAATTAAAAAAGGTATAAAATAAGTATCCAGTCTGCAATAACTTTTATATTGAAAATAAGCCATTTTGTGTGTGTTTTTTCTTCCCCAAATCAGCGACATCACATATAAAATTGGCATTTAAAGGGTTAAAATCCTGAAACTTTTAAAAGATTTGGTAGTTTTGATGAGGACTGAGGTTGATTAAGAGATTTAAGAAACAAAAGTAAAAAAAATATATTTATCTGATATATTTTTTACAGCTGTTTCTTTTAAATAGCTGTTTTCAGCCATGTGTGATTGAAAGATAAAATCTGATGCTGCACAAAAACTAAAAATGCAACATAGTCAATACTGTTACTAAGTTTTGACTCACCCATGACTGTGATCCCATGCAAAAGGAATTTAGTTTTCAATAATTTTTTATAGAAAAAATAAGTCATTTTGTGTTTGTTTTTTCCCCAAATCAGTGACATCACCTATTAAACTGGCATTTAAAGGGTTAAAATCCTGAAAAAAATTTAAGACTTGGTAGTTTTGATCAGAACTGAAGTTGATTAACAGATTTGTGCAAAAAAAGTTTCAAAAAATATTTATCTGATATGTTTTTACAGCTGTTGATTTCAGTGGATGAAAACAGCCACCCAATGACACATTAGGGTAGTAAAGTTGGCAAAGGGTGTTTCCTTGACTTGACGAAAATTCTAAAAAAAAAAAAAAAATCCAAAATACATGGTAAAGTAGGGCGCCTGCTGAAAATCCATTCAACATGCTGAAACACAGGCTGAGTAATGGCCAAAAAACAGCTAAATTCTGCCACCTAGTGGACAAAAACGTCCCTAATGGCACATGAGGGTTAAAAACGGTAAAAGATATGGAAAGGATGAAAACATGAGTGAATAGATGAGACCTGTGGCAACATTTGAGAGTTGGAATGGAGTCTGTAGCTCAAAGTATGGAGACGCTGTAAAAGCTAGAAAAAGCCCAAAGATTGGTCTCTTTCTCCCCCCTGCTGCCATTCATTTCCTATGGAACAGCTTTCAAAGATCGTCAGGACGTTTTTCTGACATCTCACCTTCAGTAGCCCATAAAATCCAAACTAATCGAGTAATGAAAAAGTTATAAATAACTTTTGATTAGAAGGAGTTGATCTGTCATTTCTGCAAGTTTGAAGCCAATAAACGGTGTATGAGAAGAAGATTTTTTAGGAAAGGCAGTTTTAAGGCAAAATCTTACTTTGAAAGGGCAATTATCTCACTTCCTGTTGGATTTAGGTCAGGGGTGTCGTGATTTTTAGGTCTTGATGAGACGAACACGGCAGTTTTGGTTTGATGTTTCTACGACGTTCCTACAGGCCGTAGCGGCCATTTTAGTGTGCCTAGGTGGCGCTAGAGCGCTCATTTTGGCACTTTAAGGGTTAATTTCGTGATTTTCTAAAAATTTTCACCGGTTCTGATATGCGTGCCAATTTTGGTGTTTTTTTGAGCAAGTTTAGGGGGTCAAATTCCAGTTCAAAGAGGCGGCGGGAGAAAGAAAGAAAGAAAGGAAGGAAGAAAGAAAGAAAGAAAGAAAGAAAGAAAGAAACTAGAGAAGCAATTTCTGAAGAAATTGCGGGTGTGAATGCTGCGAGCTGAAGCCACGCTGCAATGCTGCCTTGAATACAATAAAGTTTGAATGATTTAAATGTGTGAAAGTTTGTTGAAAAGCTGACGCCACACTGAATAGCTGCTTTAATAAAATGAAGTTTGAATGATGTGAATGTTTTACTGAGATTTAGGGGATGATCGATATTTATTATGCAAATGGGGCTGGTCCAAAACAGGGGAAGGTTCCCAAACTTTTTTTTGAGCACTGGGGGGGGGGGGGGGGGGCATATGGTTTTTATTTTGGCTTCAGGGGGGGTCATGCAACTTTAATTTGTTAAGTTTTGTATGATTTTTTGTTTGTTTTCCATTTGTATTTTACTCAGAGGTTTTGGTTTATACTCTGCTATATAAAGTTACCCTGCATGGTCCACAATGGTATTTCCCACTTGCGCACACGTCACTTTCAATGCACACGTCACTGACCGGAAAACCCAATAGAGTAGCAGAAGAAGACGACCGCGGAACACAAACAATTCAAGCATAATGGCTGCTGTGAGGAAATCAGTGTATCGAAAGGAAAGTTTCCTTCATGCTAATTTGAGAGTGTCTTTGCAGACCTTAAAAGCGGATGAGACACTGGACAAATTTAATTTTATTACAGAGTCGACAAAGAATAAAGGGCGTCCACACCAAGAACTATAACTATATATAATATAAAAATACAGTTTTAAAAATCGTTCTAAACTCAAGTGTTTGGCAGCGTCCACACTACAACTATAACGACAACGATAGTGGTGGACGATATCGTTTGGATCACTTTCAGAGCGATTTGATGAACGATAGAAACACTGACAGCCAATCAAAATCCATCCGAAATGACAGGTCGAGACATTCATCACATCACGTATACCCACTAAGAAAGCTCCAGGATTTCCATATACCCACTTAAACATGTGCAAAGATCCGTAACAATATAGTTTTGTGACAGAATCTTAACTTCAGTGATTTTGTTTTGCAAATACCGGGTAAATAACTGCAATAAAATACATTTTGCAGGGGAATGCGTCTCCTCTTTTCCCCTCCATCCATAAAATTCAGGAGCCAGGATGAAGTTACTGAGGGGGGCAAATCTTTATTATGCAACATAGGTTCACACAGTGAGTTATAAAGAGCGCGCAGCCGTGCGTAATTGTCGCGCGTAATGACAGCTCGTCGCCGGTGAAACACAATAAACTGCATGTCTTCATTCATGTTTGTCTCATGACAGATGGAGCTGACAGACAGACAGACAGGTGGAGCAAGCGGCAAATTGGTTTTCTTTTTCTTTCTCGCAACATACAGCAATAACAGGTCATCAATATCCATTTTATCCATCACCATGCTCCCCTGCCGACCGCACCGAGCAGTGTGTGTTTGGCGTAACCTAGCAACACGACAATATCATTCATTGGTGTGGATGCTGCCATTGTTATCGTTATAGTTAACTTTACAGTTATCTTTCTTGGTGTGGACGGCCCTTAAGAACTTGCGCGACAGACTTCTAGCTCTGAGTCGGCTGCTGAGTGAGCTGCTGCTCCCAGCCACTGGTGAGAGCAAACCTTGTGGATGGCTGGACTACGAGTATGCGTATGAACTGTTCTCCTCCTTCTTTGTCGTTTGGCCTGAAAGAATTTGGTTCCGCGATGCTCTACTCGACAAAGACTACGGCATACCGGTTGCAATATTCAGACGGCCTACCGGTGCTCAGATGCTCGTGCTAAATGATCCCACAAACACAACACTGTTCTACAGCTGGGACGTTTCCAGATTTAGTTCCACAGTAGCTTTGTGAACTCAATACTGACCCCACCTGGCAGAGTAAGGTTTTAATGGCGAAGTCAAATACGGTGCTATTTATTGATGGAAATCGTCATTATTATTGCCCTCTTTACTGCTGGTGTGATTATATACAAAAATGTTGTTTGTGGTTGGGGGGGGGGTCATACATGTTTCTCCAATCCCCAATCCGGTTTTTTTGGACGCTTGGGGGGGGGTTTAAGGAAAAAATAAAATCATAATCACGTCCCAACTATACCCCGGTCCTATTTAAATAACGATCAGCCCCTTATGAAATCCAACATGGCCACCGCCTAGTGACGCTACAACATGGAAATTAGATGAATTAATTTACTCCCATTAGATTCCTCTTCCTTTATTTAGAGGATGAGGCGACAAAAACAGCACAAAACAAAAGAAATCAACTGTGTAAATATGTTAAAAATGCTGTTTTACTGAGATTTATGAAGTCTAATATGGCTGCTGCCTAGTGACGCCACAATATGCAAATTGGATGAGTTAATCTACTCCCATCACAAACTTTGGGTCATGATGAATAGTTTTCTCATTTACAGTATTTCTTTATCTCTCACCACTTTCAAGCCACAGCCTTTTGAAATGTTGAAATGAATATTTTCCTCAATAAACTCTGGAAACTGAAGGGTTAAAATGGAGATTGTGCCCCTGTCATGTCTGCATGTAAGATGTAGACACGCACACACATCATGTTTCTGTCATGTCTGCATGTAAGATGTAGACACGCACACATCATGTTTCTGTCATGTCTGCATGTAACATGTAGACACGCACACACACCATGTTTCTGTCATGTCTGCATGTAACATGTAGACACGCACACACACCATGTTTCTGTCATGTCTGCATGTAACATGTAGACACGCACACACATCATGTTTCTGTCATGTCTGCATGTAACATGTAGACACGCACACACACCATGTTTCTGTCATGTCTGCATGTAACATGTAGACACGCACACACACCATGTTTCTGTGAGTTTGTGTGGCACAGCAGTTGCCATGGTAACAAAGTAGGTGCACCTGGCAGAAGAGCAGAGAGAGAGACAGACAGAGAAGAGACTTGTTTGGGCTGTGTGGCTGTGTGTGTGTGTGCAGCCGTTGCCATGGAGATTAATGACTGCCTGCACTTGAGGGACACACACAGCTCATGACAGCAGATCAGCAAAGGCTGTTTATAATGGGTTTTAACTCCTGAAACAAATCCTTCGGAGTCACAAACCGTTGGTCCAATCATGAAAATAAAGTGATGGTGAGAGACAGCCGCTTCTCGTGAACGCACGTGGCAAAGTTTTATATTTCTAGAGTCAAAAATGTGGTCACAGGCGCAAGTTACAAATGTGTTGCACCTAAGCTGTTTCCAGAAATTTCTCCTCTCACTTTACATGGGAGTGAATGAATCTCTTGGAATTCTAAACATCAAAGTGGGAGGGGCATACTAATATCCCTTTGTGACATCACAGTGCAGCAGTTCCAGAGTTAGTAAGTAGGACCTATGAACTTAATAATTTATCTCGTGATTACTGACGGTGAAATCATTGTGAGGACACTTCAGGCTTTTTAACGAGTTACAGCTACATTGAAAAATGCAGCACGACGGAGTCTTGAGAGAAAAGAGGAGGAGGGTGAAACAGCAGCCCAGAGTTCAACCTCCATCAATGGAGTGCGATGAGCTGCGCTGTCAGGTTCAACACCTCAACAACCTGTTGCAAATAGAGAGACAGGAGAAAGGACAGCTTAGCCAGGAGTTGGTTGAGACAAAACAACAGCTGGCGAAGCAAAAATCCCTGAAGGAGATGTACATCAACAGGGAAAAGGAGTCCAGAAGAGAGTTAGAGAGGGTCAAAAAATATGCTGACCCTGAGACTCTCAGTACATACAACCTGTCCGTCCAGGTCAACGACACCAAGAGGCAGAAGAAGAAGAAAGACCTGCACAGAGACTATGAGCAGCTGCGAGTGGCGTATATTATCAGCCAGGAAAAATTCACAGCTGAGCTCGACATGGAGAAGCAAAGAAACAAGCTTCTCCAAGAGGAAGTGGAGAGGACCAGGGTTTCATACCATGACGTGACGGTCAAGTATGAAACCGAAGTCCTCACACTGCAACAGCAGGCAGAACTTCTTCAGCGTGAGCATGACATCCAAATCCAGGCTCACGCAGACAGGGTGGCATCAGACCAACAGATGATGCAAAACCTGAAGACTGAGCATGACACCCTTGTGGACAAAATGGCAGAGGAGATGAGAATCCTCCAACAAAATGTCCTGGCGGATCAGATTTCTTTCCGTACACAGACGGAGGAGCTGATGTCGCAGCTGAACAGTCAGATCGCTCTCAACCAAGAGCTCTCAATGAGACTCGAGGAAGAGAGAGAACTGACGGAGGAGGTCATGTCTCAGCTTAACAGTCAGATCTCTCTCAGCCAGGAGCTCTCAATGGGACTCAAGGCTGAGGGAGAAGATGATTGTAGTCCTGATGAGCAACGCCAACAGGAGCCTCTCCCTCATGGTGTTGCAGTAAATGACCTGGACCAAGCTGAGGTCTCTGAGGACACAGTCCCACCTACGGCAAGCAAACAGGAGCCTATCTCTGACGGATCCATCACACCTATGGAGACGGATGAAGAGATGGGTATCTCTGAACCAACAAAGGGGCAGCCGTCACTGTGGAAAAAAACCTGCCACTTCCTTAGGTTGAAAATACCTAAAAAGTGGAGGAAAAACACAAGGCCCCAAAACTAACCACCATCACCCCCCCCCCCCCCCCCCCCATAAGTAGACCATTTCCTACAAGACATTTTCACTTGTGAGAAGTGAGAATGTCTGTTGGAATAATGTCTATTTATGGGGGAGGGGGCATGATGGTGCAGCGCCCCCCCCCCCCCCCCCCATAAGTAGACCATTTCCTACTAGACATTTTCACTTGTGAGAAGTGAGAATGTCTGTTGGAATAATGTCTATTTATGGGGGGGGGGGGCATGCTGGTGCACCCTCCCCTCCCTATCTCTCTCCTCTCCTCTTCCTTCCCCTCCTATCTCTCCCCTCCCTTCCCCCATCCCCTTCCCCTTTCCCCCTTCCCCCATCCCCTCCCCTTCCCCCCCCCCCCCCCCCTCCTCCGAGAATCGCCACCTTAACGTGGTGGAGGAGTTTGAGTGTCCCTGTAAACCTGGGAGCTGTGTTGTCGGGGCCAATAGGCCCTGGTAGGGTCTCCCAAGGCAAAGTGATCCCAGGGAGGGACCAGACTAAGAGCGATTCAAAGACCTAAATGAAACGGACCTTTCGTGAGCAGAGTCCGCTGACTTCACCTGCTTTGACGATAGGTTCGGAGCCTTCAGTGTGGAAAAAACCCGCCACTTTCTGAGATTGAAAAGATCTAAAAAGTGGAGAAAAAACACAAGGCCCCAAAACTCACCATCAACCTCTGAAGTCTGAGCATGACACCCTTGTGGACAAAATGGCAGAGGAGATGAGAATCCTCCAACAAAATGTCCCGGCGGATCAGATTTCTTTCCGGATACAGACGGAGCTGATGTCGAGCTCAGATCGCTCTAGAGCTCTCAGTCAGAACTTCAGACAGTCAGATCTCTCTCAACCAAGAGCTCTCAATGGGACTCAAGGCTGAGGGAGAAGATGATTGTCATCTTGATGAGCAATGCCCTCATGGTGTTGCGGTAAAAGACCTGGACCAAGCTGAGGTCTCCGAGGACACAGTCCCACCTATGGCAAGCAAACAGGAGCCTATCTCTGACGGATCCATCACACCTATGGAGAAGGATGAAGAGATGGGTATCTCTGAACCAACAAAGGGGCAGCCGTCACTGTGGAAAAAAAACCTGCCACTTACTTAGGTTGAAAATACCTAAAAAGTGGAGGAAAAACACAAGGCCCCAAAACTAACCACCATTAACACCCCCCCCCCATAAGTAGAGCTTTTCCTACAAGACATTTTTACTTATGAGAAGTCAGAATGTCCGTTGGAATAATGTCTATTTATGGGGAGAGGGGCACACACACACACACACACACACACACACACACACACACACACACACACACATACCTCTTCCAAGAATCGTTACCTTAACGTGGTGGAGGAGTTTGAGTGTCCCTGTGAACCTGGGAGCTGTGTTGTCGGGGCTAATAGGCCCTGGTAGGGTGTCCCATGGCAAAGTGATCCTGGGGAGGGACCAGACTAAGAGCGATTCATTGCCATAGATTCAGTCACTGACTGCTGTTTTGACTTTAACACCACTTTAATATTTACTACTGACACCGATGGCCAGTGATGTCACCTGTGTACCTTTCCAAAACTTAATAACTAAAGAGCTTTTCCTGAATTTAGCTGTATTTTGCAAAGCAATAAGCCTTTTTTAGTACTTTACTTCTGAGCGATAGTACAAGCTGACAGTATCAAAACTGCACAACGGCTTGACAACCAGCAAAACAAAGAGTAGTGAGGAAGCAATAATTTCTACTGGTTCATTCTGAGTGACAGATATGATTTTAGGAATGTGATCACTAATGGCATACATGGACGGAGTCTTGCATGCAACTACACATCCTCTGTACTGATCCAGAACCTTTGACAACATATCTCGCGCACACATATGCTCACTCACAAATTGGCTTTCAACATGTTCATTTATTTATTTCTTAGGTTTATCATGGCAAAATTGCATTGTAATAAATGCATTTTTTAAACATTTGTTTATCATATCAATAGTGATCTTTCATAGTTAGGGTCTGGGCTGCTAAGCTGCCAGGACTGCTAGAAAATCTGCCTTCTCATGCTTATGCTTATGATTAAACTTTGCACAAAGATCAATTGTCAATACTTCAGTGTGGAACCATCTGGGGCTTCTCACTTTGCACATAGCTCAACTAGTTAAACATCAGTTTTTCCACTTATGAAGCAAATCAATCATTGTTAAAATAAATTACCAATATCTCCATGCTGTCTAGATGCAATATATGTATTTTCAGATTTTTGTTTCAATAACTGAATTTTTTTTTTTACAGTGGTTTGAAATCTGCTTTTCCATGCATGGACGGCTGCTAAACCTGCACGTCTGGCTTAGACAATTTGTGAAGCTACACATGAATTGTCACTGACTAATTAGGTCACTGAGCTAGAAATTGATCCTTAGTCTCAGAGGTTGTGAGTTCAAGCCTCAGCTGATGCAAAAGGCAGATTATGTTGCTAAATTCCTAAATGTTTTCCAGTTCTTCTGCTTTTTGCTCAGAATTGCCTAAAAATGCCCGGACCTGACCCATCGCTGCGCAGCAGCTATAATTTTTATTGGTTCTTATGGACTGACCGTTTCATTGCTATTCTGTTGCTAGGGCAATAACTTTGGTCCCTGTTTACTTTCTGTCAGCTTCTGCATTAACATACATTCAAACAGGAAATACAAAGGGACCCATTTAGAATGTTTATGTTGTCCAGTTTGAAACGGTCTATACCCTCGCATCGCATATCAAAAGTAAACCTTCATGGATTTAGTCAAAGTCAAAAGCAAAGTTTTAACATTTTACAGTTACATGATGAAATGATTTTGATAATGGAGGGTCTATATACCTACACCTATCAAACACATGTGGTGTCTTTTTCCAAGTTTTTGGGGTACTTCTACCCAACAACAAATTTTTTTTAGCCACATTTTCCACTTACAGTTTGTGCGACACTGCTCGTAGAATGTGTGCATCTGCATCTAAACTGGGTTTAAATCCTGTATATACTTTATATCTATAATGTCATCATTCATTGTTAGTTTGAGAGTTATGTGGTGGACTGTAGTGCAGGGGAGATGAAGGGTTGAATAAATTGCAAAAGCAATATGAAATGCTGTACCTCATGGTGATGTACCAGAAAAGGCATCCTGTACGTCTTGGATGGGAGAGGAAACACATATGGTGCAGAACTTCAGTTTGTTACAGTCAAAAACACTGTGGGAAATCGGTGGTGATCGTGTTTTATGGGTCCAGTCCGTGGGCCCACGTCAAATTTTCACTCACTGGTGCTATTTAAGGTGGCAAATTCTAGTTTGGTGTTAAGAAAACCTTTTTATCTCTAGATGATATTTCAACAAAATTCCAAGTGGCAGCTTAGTCACAGACGTTACTCAGTGCTGATGACATGAATCAATCAACACACCTTAAATTTTCCATGAAAACTTTGACTATTGCTCTAGTTTTTATATGACATACACTTTTAGTAATGAGTGGATCTTCACCCATTTACATGTATTAATTTCGGCCAGGTTACGTGAACTGCATATATTCTAATCATCACTTGGAGAAACAAAGGGTTGCGTAGCATCGAGCTACGCCAACACTAAACTCAGAGCTTGCCTAAGAAGAGCTGAATGCACAAACCCACTATTTTTAAATGTCCCATAGAGAGATACTCTCACCGCAGCCTGTTTTATTTTGTTCTGCAAATGTTGGCGTGCAGCCCTGGCTTTTCTTTTTTTAAGATCCTGATCTTTGGTGAGGCGTTTTGACTTAGCTACTCAGGCTTCACCTCACTTGATATCTCTATATTTGTGGGATGTGTGTTCTGCACATCTGAGCCCTGTTGGTTATTGTCAAAATAGTAGCCACACCATTTCCACAATAACTGTGGGGCAGTGTGGTATCAGATAACAAACTGAAATGTTTTTTTAATGTTAACAAAAAAATGTATTCATCATGTGACTACATATAACTTGTATTGTCAGTAATATTAGTAAGTATAATCTTGTAGTTGATCCCTTTTAAGAGTTAACCACAGACTTTTGTGGGAGAAATCCAACTACTTCACATATTTCGTGGGCCACATACCAAGGAAGCAAGAAGCTTTTTCGGCATATGCACCAGACAAGCAATTCCACTGGACTGAACAGGTGCATTTTTAGGGTCTGGTATCTGGTTATTTTTGTAAATCTCTGCATGCCCAGTCACCCAGATCCCAGTCAGTAATTTTCCATTTAACCTGGTTTTTCCACCTCAGTACTAGTCACATTCATTTCATCGAGGCAACTCAGTTCACCTGTTCCTCATTACTCGTTGCCAGATTGTTCTTCTCTACTCATGCTAGGTTATCCAGCGCTTTATTCCCCACTGATTTCCCTTTTCCGAGTCTGCCTGCCTCATCTGATTTAAAAGTATCAGGCTTCTGTCCCCAACTTTGAGACCTGTTTCTGCGTTCTTGGATCCTGTTTGGGTTTCCATCATGTAATGATGCTACGGTATAAGTGTTCCTATCTACATACCTGTGGTCTCCTGTGGTCCAGAGCCTTTCACCATGTTGCCGCACTTGCCGTTGTGTGTGCATCCTTTGAGTACTTACCTGCTGGCTTCTCAATCCTCCACATGGCCTCGACCTATCTTCTGCCTGTACCCTACTGGTTCATCTGCTAGGACTACGTGCCTACCTGGTTTCAGTTCTTCTGCCTCCATGACTACGTCTCCTGCCTGCCTCTACATGGCACCGCTGCATGTTATTTAACTGAACTGTGTTTGTGTTTCGGCAAACGTCACTGCCCACTCGCCTCACTTTGGTCTGCCAAACCAGCTGGACTGCCATGGATTTTGTGGAGGGACTAAGCTGAAGCATTGAACTGTATTGTGCGTTGTTTAGTTGTCCTGCCCTGTAGCTGCTGAGTCATGTCATTAAACATCATTACCAACTGTTCCTGGCTTAGTGAGTGCTGTAATTGGTTCCAAATCAACCCGTTACAGTTTCCCAGACTGCACAGCTTTGGAAAGAAACCCTTTTTTATAATGACAATCTGCTGATGATATTTCATTCCTTCTCATTTTAATATATGATAAGCCCTTTATATGCATCTTTCAGCATATAAAGATTAAAAGCCTCCCATTAGTTGTATTAAGTGGATGAGAAAAACATTACAGGGCATTAATGTACTTTAAGTGGCAATTATACAAAGTCTTTTCTTCATGATACAGTGAGCACATGACAGCAAGTCATAACCTCTTCTTAAAAGTCTCTCACACTGTAATTAAGGGCACTTTTACTATTTAATGTTCTTTTTTTCTCTCCAGAAGCCTTTGAATCACAAAGAAATGAGTACAGTATACATTACAACAAAACCATACTACTAATCGAAGTACAAAAGTTAACAAAACACTTGAGATGTAAAGTGGAACAGTTTCAATAAATGGTCAGCTGACGATTGCCCCTAAATATGCTGAGCCTGCACTCAAAATATTAAACAAACTATAAAGAGTCCAAAATGCTTTAAATTCTGCTCACAATAAATGTAATAATCTAGTTTGTTTTAGGCATCTATCTATGAAGAAATGGCAAAAATTAAAACAAGATATTGATGCTGTCATAATTAAAGCGTAGGTAATCTTGAAGCAAACTCATTTGATGTCTGATCAAAAGGCAGAAGTGTTTATGTCTGTTCCGAATGTTCACAGTTGAAAGCGAGGTGGAAATCGATAATGACTCATCACAAAGAGTGACCAGGTGAACCTTTGGTAAGTCTGTCCTCAAATGAATTGATGGTGTTGCACTCAGTGGACGTTATGAAGGAAGTCGTTTGAAGAATCAAAAGAAAGAACAACTTGATCAAAGTTGTCTGAAGAATTCAAAAAACAAACTTGACAGTAGTTCAGATATTCTTGACCTTATGAGTTTCAGGAACAAGAAAGTGCTTCAACCCCGACGTTTCTGTCGTCATTACAGGCTTACAAAATGTCAGACACAACCCCCACAATTCTGACTGTCGGAAAGGATGTTTGGCAATCCGGCGACCACTTAGTTTGAAGCACCCTGAAGCCAGACGTAAGCACTGAAGTCTTTGTGTTTCATTTTCTCCAACAACATTTACAACTGAATAGGTGAATCATTGCTTTGTGGATGCTGACAGGAACAGAATAACATGTTGAGTACCCTCAGATATAAGGTAGACAGTCCTGAATGTTTACACGTGTTGAAAACAGCTGAGAGCTCTGCTCTGCTGCGACTAGTCTGTAAGTTAACAGCCTTTACCGAACAACTGTTCCAATGACAAATATGTCAGAGTGCTGACTCAGATGGAGGCATTGAGCGGGAAACAGGTTATAGCCGGAATAGTCTGAATACATGTTTTATTTGTCTCAACCAGGGGATAATAAGATTTTCTCAAACCCTAATGGCAATGATTATCACCTTGATCAGTTTCCACTCTTTCCCTCCATTTAAAAGGTTGTTATGGGGAGTGATCTGAGGTGAAGGTTTGGGGACAGAGGTTGTTGTATGCTGCACAGATTGTAGAGTTGTGAGTTGTGATACTGGGCTATATAAATAAGAGTTGCTTGACGGTGTTACTTCAGCAAACAGTGGCTCATTCAACTACTGAAATGCAGCTCTAGCTTTCTCCCCCTACCGTTCACTCCTTACACATGTTCACTCACTATCTCTAGGTGTCATTGTCCGGGATAGGTCAATTGAGTCACAAGCTGATTCACAATCAACCAACAGCACAGCGGCACACCTTCTCTGTCAGCCTATCGTCTTACTGCTCCTCGTTTTAAATATGGTTCTTTCTCTGCCGTAGTTCTTTCTTGCTGCTGCCGTGCGTGCCCTCCACGTCCCCATCACGACCCAGTCTTTACGGATTCATCAGCCTCATCTGTCTCAGCAGTCAGCAGCCTCAGAGTCAGCAGCCACCACCACCACCAGTGTCTGGACTCAATGGGGGGATTTATCCTGCTGCCACTCAGATGTCCCTCGATCACAAAATATCTCTCTATGGTGTCCCAGCGCCAAAGACTTCTGTAAATCTTAATTGGCTCAAATAATCTGTTAACCTGTACACTTATATTCTGCATGAAATATCATCTTTACGTCATTCTCCTGTCTCCCCTGATTGAAATAACTTTGAAATCATTTACGATAAAAAAAAAGCCAACTTTAAATTGTGTCTGGACTGTGAAATTCCCAGTTTTCTGAGGCGAGTTAAATGGTGCATTTATGGCCATCATAGCTAATTTATGGTGCTTAGGGGTAGGGGGTAGGGAAGGGGCCATTGGCCACCTCACTTTTAGCCCTGGCCCACATTCGTTTTAAGTGCTGATCGCTGTGTCGCAGCTGTTGAGATCATCACAAGATGGTCTCTAGCTTTCAGCTTAGATGATGAGAGTGAGTCATCATCATCTGGCCCAAAAAGCACTAAAATGTATTTGTGTCACATTGTCTATTAAAAAATGGATGTAACTAATTGAGGAAAAGGTGTATGTGCACCCAAATACAACTTCTCACACTGACAAAACAAAAATTGCCTGGTTGACTATGGAGTTATTATTCACAGGACCTTTTTATTTTAATGTCCACACAAAGGTAATGCATGATGGTGTGCCAAAGCAAGAGACGGTAGATCCCCCTGAATCATGTGATGTGTAATGCTTGGTGCTGACCGAAAGAATTAGCTAAGAAATGACATAAATATTAAACTATGTGCAGGTGTTTCTTAGTTAGTGTTGGCTATTTAAAAAAAGGAGCTATAGTCATTCTTAATTTTCATTTTTATATTAAACCTTTGCATCGAGTTAAAAGAAAAACAATGACAATAACTAATATCTTGAAACTTTGATTTCAGCATCCATTATGATAGCTCACACAAAAGCTGCTGTGAGCCATTTTCTGCTTTCAGCCTGAAATCAAACAAATCTTTCTTCACTTTGAACATGTGAATGTTATAAAAAGGTGTTGGTTCAGTCATGCAACTTGAGTTAAATCTGGTGGCTGAGCATCATCCTCTGCATCAGCAGCTTTTACGAAACAAAGCAGGCTATTTTTGTCCAGTCTGGGACAGTGCAAACACTGTCGCAGATTGGAATAAAGGCCCGTGCTCATCGACGCTGTTACCGACGGACAATTTGGCTTCTCATATTAATTTATTTAGCACAAAAACTGATTGATTATGTCGCTGTTAACCTGCTTCAATCTGCCATCCATCATGGCAATGACTAAATGCTTATTTCTGGTCATAATCTGTATGCTGCAGAATGTGATGTTCAATCAGCAGGAAGACACAAAGACAGACATCTATTTTCCTTTATGGTTAAATCTTCTTTCAGTTTTGAAGTTTGATTTGTTGTTGCCTGTTACTACCACAGGCCTACATTTACATAAATATTACAACTCTCATCAGCTGACAATTTACAGGGTTCCCACACATTTTCCATGTCAAAATTCCATACATGTCCAGACTTTATAGTAATTTTTTTCAGACCATATATGACATCTGGGTACAAATAGCCATCCCTCTGGCTGTGATGCACAGGCATAGAGGCAGCTCTGTGTGTTCAGTCGCACATCATGCTTCTTGCCTTGCTTTGAATGGCATCAACCTCGCTCTGGCCCGCAGTCTCTCACACAGTGTTAAACGTTTTGGCTGCGCTGGCTATGAAAAACACTGCTTACATGATTAATTCATTTTAAGAAATTCTGAATTTTATATTTCAGAAAACAGAATACGGGCAATAGCCTGGAGACGCAAACATTTTTCCATACTTTCTTTTTTTCCGTACATCCAGACCTGGGAGTTACTAAAATTAAATTCTATACGTTTTCATACTGCCCAAAAACCCTGCTCTTAGGTGAAGTGAGTCATTTTTGGTTGGTATTGAATTGTTGAGACTCTGACCCTCAAATGGCCCGGTGTGTGTGTGTGTGTGTGTGTGTGTGTGTGTGTGTGTGTGTGTGTGTGTGTGTCTAAATGAAAGGCACTTTTCTGAGGAGAGAGGGGAGATTCCCCTGAATCAGGTTTCTGCATTGACAGTTAAGTTGATGCACGTCAGTGTGTTCGGTCAGAACATGCTGCCTGCAAAAGTATTAGCATTGGGGAAGCTTGCAGATTCTCTGAGCACATACATTTTATACAGGAACTCACAGCAAAGTAAAATTGGGACTTACTGCTGCTACTGTTTCTTATTTCGCCCTCTAGTGGTCAGTCCAGTAGCAGCCGAATGGCTCAGCAAAGCTTTACTTTTTTTAAGGTTTCACTAAACATTTCAGTTCATGAAAGTAAAAGAGAAACTGAAATTTTTAATTATCACTATTTGGGAGGTTTGAAGATCACAGCTGATAGATATTTTTCAGTTTTACAAAAACAGAGGCTGAGCCTTAAGCTTTAATGTAGGTGTTTCCCATGACATAAGGCCTTACATAAATTTTATGAGTTGTATTCTCCCAATTAAACTTTATATTAATATCATTATCAATTATTTAAGCATGCATAATTAAAAGATTTGAATTTGGACCCCTAGAATTTGGATGAGGAAGGTTATGAAAATTAGGGAGTGCCAGATTTAGTCGGCAACAGCTGTTAGTTCAATGTGTCAGTACATTTAATCGGTGTTTAAGTAACTGTCAGATCAGACTGGGTTGGCAGACACTCAGTAATAAATGACTCTAATTGGGATCAGGGTCAAAAAAACTCGACTGAGGCACCCTTAAATGAAAGTCAAGTCAAACAGCCTAAAAATGATATCAAAACTCAGAGCAACAGGGAACAATGCCAAGCCTAAGTTCAAACTAGCATTGCACTCAAAACTGCCTTTTTGGCAGTTTAAAAATGAGGTAATATAATAAAATATTTTTAGACCTCTGCTCACACAGATATCATATCTGAAACCAAAGCCAGGAGGATTTTTTGTGATTTATAGGCAAGGTGTTGACTTGCTGTGCTTGAGTACAGTACATTGGTTAAACCTGCACATGCCCTCTCACATACATACATTTTAATGCATGTCACATCTCTCGCTCTCTCCTCTCCTGTCACTCACACAGTCTCCCACATACGCACTAATAGATATTTCTACTGGAAGCTCATTTCATGCAAGGACCTTAAGCTTCACACTCCTCCTTCATTTTAAAAGAAGCAGTCCTCTGGGATCGATCTAAAAGGTCATCATGAATGCACAAACACACACACATGAGACATTTCACACAATGTGAACATCTTAAAATTCCCCACACGCATTTTTTCATTATGTTTCCTCTGCTCTGTGTGAGGGTATGTGTATGTGCATCAGCGTGCATGCACTGTGCGTGTGTGTGTGTGTGTGTATGCTTTGTAATATGCATAGACTGAGCCTCCAAATTAAGACGGTCCAGAGTAAGCTGGCTAATACTAAGATGCATCTTTCCCTCCCAGAACTGCCTTCTGGAGTGGATAAATCTGAAAATTCCATCCACACATTTTTGGTGTGGATGTAAAAATGTGAGCTTTTGGATAATGATGTAACGCGGCTGCTCAGACACCGGTTGTGTTGCAGTAAAGTTTACTTTCTGTTTTACTTTAAAATGAAGATATTCAGATAATATGGCTAAACTGTTGGCTTGTTTGCAGCCTGTCTGACCTTCTGACTGTTTGTGATTTTTGCAACATCATGCATTAGTTCCATTGTGTTGTTGGTGCACAGACCTCAATAATTACATAAGAGACTGAAATGTTTTCACAACTAATAGAAATACTTGCTAACACCACAAAAAAGGAGATTCAACTAGCATGGGTTGGGTAGTAACACATTACAAGTATGAGTAAAAAAGTAGTTTTTGTTTAATCAACCCGGTCTCACTCCGAAGTCGTCAATATCTGGTGCCTGGGCAGTGACTTGTGGTGTCAGACACTGATGAAAAATGCTGCCCTTTAACTTCAGCATGAAATGCGACCAGCCACCAGTAATGCAGTGGGAGAAGAACGAAAGTAATGGCGGTAAAAGTCTGAATAGGGCGGGCAGGAGGGGTGATGGATGGGTCCAACAAACACTGACCTTCACCCAGGAGAGCGGTGTTTGTGTCCTGTAGAATTATAAAACCAAACCCTGTTCTTTTTCCTAAACCCCACCACGTGTGTTAGTTGTTGGAGGGAAAAAAAAACATGAAGTTGCATTGTTTTACCGACGTAGTGCTTTTATTTTGAAAGAGACTGTGTGTAAACGGTAAATTTCCTGTAACAGGCAGAACATGACACGGCGTCCCAACCAACGCACCGTGGAGGGTCCACGACCAAACATCGATATGTGACAAGGTTGGAGTGAGAATGTGTTGGTTTATTACAACTTCAGTAGTATCTGCTGTCTTACGCCGGAATTCCACTGGATGCGTGTCCGTTGTGGAACGGCTGCGCTGGTTATCTGCTGTGTGCCATCCGTCAACCCCCCCCCCAGGTGCGTTTGCTGTGCAGAGCGGTGCAGCTCCGCCGGACAGCGGGAGTCACGAGGACCCATGAGATCTTGCGAATTCACACATAATCGCGCAATATAAAAAAGATTCTATAAACAGAACCACAAAACCAGAGGAGTAGCAGGAAGACATCTCGGTGCACCGCCATGTTTAACATCTCCTCATCCGTGGTGTCAACGGGGTGAAATGACGTCTGAAGACCTCTGACCTGTTGGCTTCAGGCCTGCCTCCGCCCATTATGACGTTTTCAAGGTGTAGTGCAGGGAAATATGATCCGCTGTGAACACTTTGTATTTTATTTTGAAAATAACCGGATGTTTAATTTTGTTTCTATGCACGACTTCCTGCCCTGGTACTGATAGGTAACCAATCAGACAGTGCTAAGGGCGGGACATTGAGCCAGGCGACTGCTGACAGAAGGGTTGCATCAGAGCCAAAGTTCTTCAATGCATATTGGTTAAAAACAAAGAAGTGGTGATGACTGTAATGATCTCATCACCATGTTATGGTTATGTGACCCATGTATTGTGGTACATTGGGCAATACCCGGGTCTGCTCTGTAGAGCTGAGGGGAACTGCAGTCAGGTGTTAATTCTCTGTGGGTTTGTAACTATGGTGCAGTCATCTTGGCCATTTTGATGCAAGAATATCCATTAGTCGCGCTTTAATTAAAGCCCTATCAATAGTTTATGATTTGGTTAATTGGATGTTATTTTCTTTCACTCTCGCAGAGTCTAACAACACGGGATGGCTAAGAACAAAAAAAAATGCCCTCTGAGGCATTAACTCACAGTGTGTACATACACACACGATATGTCTGTATTCTGAGTTAAATGAAAGGGACAAATGGTGACTATTAAAATTAAGATTTACAGCTTGTGCAGTCATGCACACCTAATGCTTTGGATGTCAAGCTGACTCAAGCTGTTTATTCTGCACTTTACTCTTTATCTGCAGGCTGCTGGTGTTTCTCTGCTCACAAGCCAATCTCCACCCCTGCAACAACCCTCTATCAGCGAGCTACTTTTCCTCCTGTGTGGCTTTGCCTCTCGTCTGGCTTTCTCCACTCACCTCTCCTGTTTCACCCCCGTCTCTCTGCTTACCTATTGTCTTTCTGTCCCATTCTCGCTTCCCCACTGCCTCTGTTTACTCATTCCCTCTCCATTGCTTCCTCTGTATCTCCTATTAATGGATCCGAAAGTTCAGGTCCCCAGAATGCCAAATAATGTTTAAGCTGCTCCACCGCAGTGCCTCAAGCCTCCACAGAAAAAAAACACAGATCAATACACTTATTCTGGTTCTTACTTTTACTGACCACCAATGTCATGAGAGTAAATCCGAGCCAATGTGGTTCTACTCACTTGTTACTTTGTCTTTCTATAATTTACTGGTTTCCTAAAGGCCCTGAATGGCTCGAGGATGTGTCTGAATCAACCTTGTGTCATAATACTTATATTTATACAAAACTAATTTTCAAAGCAAATGTGTTTTGAGGCAATCATAATGCTGGGTTGTTTTTTCTGTTAATATAATGAGGAAATATTGTTATTCAACATATCTGACAAGTCACACAAATGTTGATACTGAATGTATCAGTACAGCTCTCACAATACATTGACAACAGCATGGTTATGTGTGGACAGACATGGCACTTGGTTAAGTTTAGGGATCATGGTCCCGTTTCATACATAAAAAGTAGGCAGTGACTTGAGATACAATCTGTTTATTAATTTAACTAAAACCACGATCTTTCCCTAACTTTAACCAAAATGCTTTTGTTGCCCTCATGTAACCACCAATGGGTGTCGATGTGAAAACCAGTCTCTTGTGTGATGGCCCTGTTACTTTTGCAAGTCACATGACCTTATCGCCAGAGTAAATGTTGGTGTTGTACATTTCTGCAACCCACAGCTGTGTTACAGTTGTACATTTCAAATGCAGTGGATATCAGGAAACTTTGTTTATTTTAATGTCTCATTTTTATGTTGTGATAACACTGGTCAACGCGGGGTTAGGTTCAGGCACAAAAACCACCTGGTTAGGTTTCAGAAAAGATCATATTTGGGTTTGCTCTAGAAATAGGGCTGGACATGTACCAAACTATTGTTAAGAAAATATCCACTTTTGCCTCTACAAACATGGCTGAACATGTCCTGAATTGTCTGTAAAAGCAGGCAACAACAAACAAACCAACAGAATGCCTGATTTTGTTGCTGCAAACACAGCTGGACAAGTCTTGCACTCTAGTTAGAAAAATGTCACTTAAAACACAGCTGGACTTGTCCCAAAGTCCTGTTAAAAGTACCCATTTTTGTTGCTACAAACACAGCTGGATATGTGTCAAACTCTTGTTAAAAATACCTACATTTGTCGCTACAAATACAAGCATGTCCCCAACTGAAATAACCTGCTTTTGTTGCATCAACCACAGCTGGACATGTCCCCAACTTGTTCGAAAATACCTGCTTTTGTTGCTACAAACACAGCTGGACATGTCCCCAACTTGTAGAAAATACCTGCTTTTGTTGCATCAACCACAGCTGGACATGTCCCCAACTTGTTAGAAAATACCTGCTTTTGTTGCATCAAACACAGCTGGACAAACATATCCTGCAAACATATCCATGTCTGGGGTGCAAACTAGCTCATCTGGTAGAGCAGGTTTCTCCTGTACAAAGGCTATGCCCTTGATTGATTTGATTCCATTCTGCAGAACCTGTGCTGCATGCATCCCCTCTCTCTGCTGCTTTCACTCTGAATCTGTCCTGTCCAATAGAGGCAACAATGCCAGTAACATAATCTTGCTTTTGCTATAAACACAGCTGGACATGTCTGGACCTCTCATTAAAAAATACTCACTTTTGTCGATACAAACGCAGCTGGACATGTGGCATTAAAATACATCTGCAAATAACTCCTGTGCATGTTACTAAACTCATTAAAAAACACCCATTTTTGTTGGCCTTGAACAGTGATCTGCTCCCGTCTGCTACCAAGCACCCATCTGGCCTTAGTGTCACCATCCCCTCCTCCTTCTCCTGATGAACTCCAGCTCATACATGTCATCTGAACTATGCCATATGTATAAAACTTACAAATTCAACATATCCTTGGTTTGAAGAAATGTAAAACGCTGCCAACATTTTAGTCTAATGACTGGACAGACTCAGAAATTCTTTAAAATCTGGGTACTCAATTTTAAATATGTTTTCTGTTGACTGTCAGCTTGTTTTCATCAAAGATGAATTAAAAAATTAATCATTTCTCTGATTGGATTTTTCATGCTGCAATGTCACCTGTCGGTAACTCTAAGTAATTTGTTTCTCTACAAGGTTGGGACTGTTTCATGTTTTACTGTAACCTTGCAGTTCTTCTGTTTGTTCTCTTTTTCTATCTAATGATTTTTTTAATATTGATATTTCAACAATGTTTGCACCTTTTGGGGTTTTTAATTGCTTTGCGTGTGTGTGTTAAATTGAGCCTTCAATTTAACAATACATATACTGTAAATAGCTTCACAGCCTTGTCTTTATCGACCACGCAGTCTGAGGAAATCTCAGTTTTCTTATGTGTATGTGAATCTACCTTGAAAAGCATAACAGCAGTATTTTCCCATCATACCTCAAACACAATGTCTGACTGGTGGTTTCTTCTACAGATCTATATTCATGCTGCTCTTCAAGACAATTTTGTAGGGCAAATGGACTCTACAAAACTCAACCCTGGGAGCACATTGACAGCTCAGACATGTTAGCAGGTTTTATCTCTGAGGAAAACATTGAGATTTGGTCAAAACCTGTCAGTGTGTGAACTTGTAAAACTGTGTAAAATGGTTAGAGGTTGGGTTTGAATGAAAACAGTTCCTGAAACAGCGATTTAATGCAACATTATTACACTTCATCAAGAGGACACGCTAGAAAATATGTATTGTTCTCCTCTGTCACGCAGTGCAAGTAATTACTGGTACAGTTGTCGAACAGTTTACAGTATAAAACACCCACCTGATCTTAGGAGAGGCTCCACTTCACCTGTGATTGTCTGGTCCCATTATCACCGCAGTAGATAACTGCCACTCTAACATGATTGCCTTTTCTAAAATGAAAACAGACTGCTTGAAATTAGTTTGTTTTTAGAGATGCCTTCACAAATAGAAATAAATAATGTTTAACATCGCCATGACAAACTGAGCAGTGAATGAAATATTTGCTCCACAGTAAATCAAGATCCGTTTTGTAGGTGTTTAGGTATCTTATCGTAAAAACAGACTTTCCAAAGTGTCACCTTGTGTCACTAACAACATTAAAAATAGCTGAGTTTAGGTGCGACAGCATGAGTTGCCAGGGTCTATGCCAGTGGGCCTTCCTCACACAGCATTCATGCAGCCTTTTTGTGGCTTAGGATGAGGACAAAGCAACAAACAACACCGCAGCGGTGTTTAGTCTGAATATACTTACTTGCAGAAGACACAGGATTCATGCATAATGTTCTACTGTTTCAGTTCTGCTGTATTGTTTGTGTTCTGCCCAATTATTTATGCTCCCTTCAGACAGGAAGCATGACGCCAGCTAAATGTGTGCCGCTGACAATCACAAAGAGTAAATGTGCGTCATCAGACCAGAGGCAGGCCTGCTCCTGGGGGGTTGAAGGGTTGAAAACCTGACATCTGAAGGTTTAACAGACTTTGAGGCTTGTCTCAATAGGACAGTAAGAAAGTCAAAGAGCAAAGAGTGTGAGTGGAGAAACAACTGCTATAGTTAAACTTTAATTTATTTGTAATTTTGTTATGTAATTGCTCTAAAGTATTGCAACAATGTGTATGCGACTGCTTTTGCCGACTGATGCCTGGAACCATGACAACCAGTAATTAACCTGACAGCAATTTTACATGAATGGGTAGTAGACCTGCACTATAGGTGCTATCTCCTATATTAAAGCATTCTTAATGACCATATGCTGAGTATGTGCAAACTCAGACAATTACCACCAGGCTCATATGCCTTGTTCCCAGAACATTTAAAGCCCATGTCTCACAGGAGTCCACTGAGAGGTTTTCTGGATCTGTTTATGAATTCCCAGAATGACATGCCTGGCCTAAACTAAAACGTGCTAATGCCTCAGTTCTGTTAATCTACATACATTTACAGTAGCCACTGTAAACACTTGTGCAAACACCAACAACAAAAGTGTTTCCATTATTCTACGTTGCAATAATGTAAAAAAAGGCTTCAAATATGTGACCAACGCGCTGACAGGAGTAAACAAGGAAGGGGTCCCAAGTGGTGTGCGGGAACCAACAAGGGGCAATAACAAGCAAGGCTGTCTGGAAACAAATTTTCAGGACTTCAAAGCTTGAGTGAGAATTACCCATAAATATTTGAAACGTCACCATCACACTTTCCTTAGACTTGCGGTCATTATGTATACTTTGCTATTATTGTAACTGTGAGTCTAATGAGAGAGAAAGACAAAAATCAGACTTCAAGAATTTTATTTTTTTTATTGAAGCAAAAATGGCCACAGAATGTGCCATAATCATATCAAATAAACAACAGCCGTACCCCATAGAAATAAATTTGCTCATTGATATGCCTACAGAGAAGTGAAAACATAAAAAGACTGTCGCCTACAACAGGGGTGAAAAAGTTTGGATTATTACTTTTTAATGGGCTATATGGGATTTTTAGGTTTATGCAAATATAAGTAAAGAAAAAATAAACAAACAAACAAACACACAAAACGAGGGACAGCCCTAATTACAACACGACCACTACAGACCACAACAGACAAAACAGACATGTCTTCACAATATCACCTGACATTGCTGGTTGTTTCACTTCACTCAGCTCCAGTCTTTAAATTCAGGCAAAACCAGTATGGTGGTATGGCTACATGTTCGATTCAGCCAGACACATTGTTTTTTAATGACTGATTAGGTCCGAGTTGACGCAGCGTCAGACTGAAGGTGAAAATGATGTAATGAGTTGACAGTTCTGTGTGATATCAGGCAACAATATTGTTTTTTCCGTGGCATATTGTTGTCAGGCCAAACATATGAACTGATAATACTGTTAGAAAGTGAAACCTGTATCATATGTTGAATACATGATAAAAAATGAGCTTCAGGTGATGCAGTATACTGGTATAGAACAACTTTTATTTTACTAAACGTATCTAACAGCTTATAGGGTTTAAGCTGACACACAACCTGACAGTAATACTGTTGCTATTTCTTGCCTGCACTCTCTCTGTGCTGTATGTTATCTGTGTTCGACATAGGACTTGCTGTAATTCCCCGTGGTGCAGAATGACAGGACAGAGGGAGAGCGTGTTTCTTTTGGCAAATTTTTACAAAAAGATGGATAGAGGGATAACGTTGCTAGGAGACCCTGACATCAGCTATTTGTCCCAGAATCATGCTGGAGCCTACATGCATTCAGACTCACTGTGTGTGCGTGTTCATGTGTGTGCGTGTGTGTGTGTGCACCTCCTCTTCCCACTGCATCTGTGTGTCCTTGCTCTTGCTCGTACTATAAAGCAGCCCGCATCTCCGTCGCTCTGCTCTCTGCTCGAGTAAAGTCAGGGCTAAATCACAATCAGCTCAGTTGTGCTCGGAGAATGAACACTGGGTGATGCTTGAGATTTTTCTTCTTCTTCCTCTCTTTTTTAAATACAGCACGTTTTGGCAGGCAGACTTTTGTCAAGGTTACAGAGCAAATATCAACTCCAACGCAAGTCTGTGTCTTCTTTTTCTGAATCAAGTGACTCTTAAATGGAAGAGGAAGATATGGAGTGAAAAAATGATTGAACCTCACTACGGGGACGAATAGTGCTGGTAAACAGAGGTGAAAATGAACTGAAGGAAGCTGCGAGTACAGTGGATTGTTTCCCTTGAGGTATTCCATGACCAAGCTCATAGAAGACATCCGTCTGCCTCTCAGCATACGCTCTGCTCCTTATGAACTAATCCCCAGGGCTGCCTGGAGGCTTCCGTATCTCGCAAGTGAGCAGCACAGCATGCTTTCAAGCTCTGAGGGGTGATGTGGCAGCAGCAGGGGTGCAGATTTATTCAACTGCAACTGAAGGAAAAAGCACTTCCATCATCTCTCATTCACTTTCTTCTTTTGTGTCCTCCGTGATTATGTTCCCGCTTTGGGCTGCGATGGAATGAACCTCTCTGCACAACTTGACGGGTCTTTGTCCGAACTTGTCTTTCCGATATTTCATTCTGTCTCCTCCATACCATCACTTTTTCATTCATGATGCCAAACTTTTCCTTTTGATGCCTTGCTGCTTTCCTTTTCATTGGATACACTCACCTCATAGTCTAGTCTCCATTGTCTGCTTTTCTCCTGTGCATCTCCCTTACCTGATTTATCCCACCCCCCCCCCCTTATTTTCCTCTCCTCTTTCTCCATCTCTGACTATCTATTTTTCACTCCTTTCTTGAGCCTGAGGGCACCCAGGACTCAGCAGCTGACACATACTGCTCACCGTCTCTCCTAATTGCCATCTCTTCTCGACTTCACTTTTTTCCCCCCTCATCTCCCTCGCGCTCAAACCGCCCGTCCTGTCACAATGTACTCCTCCGAGGAACTCTGGAACTCCACCGAGCAGGTGTGGATCAACGGCTCCAGGGCAAACTTCTCTCTAGGAAGACAAGGGGATGACGATGATGAAGAGGAAGGGGATCAGCACCCTTTCCTCACAGATGCCTGGCTGGTCCCTCTCTTCTTTTCCCTTATCATGTTAGTCGGACTGGTGGGCAACTCTCTGGTTATTTATGTGATTTCCAAGCACAGGCAGATGAGGACAGCAACCAACTTTTACATAGGTGAGTAAAAGCTAAAACAAACAAACAAAAAAAAAAGAACAACAAACAGGACATATTTTGCATCAGTGAGTAAGGATATTGACTCTGACATGAATCCCCAGAGCATCAACTTCAAATATATGGTATAGCGTTTTGATGTCTGTCTCTTTCATCTATGCAGCAACACTTCTGTGCATGCCAACAGTGGGTTCAAAAGAGCTTCCAGGGTTCACATAAAGGCTGAATGTAATTTCGCTCCCTTTATGTTTGCCCAATTAATACACAGCTATGTTTAAAAATGACCATATGAATTACATGTTCCTGTGATTGGATTCCTCAGGAGAAATTTTCAACACGTGGAATAATTATCTGCTGGCATTGTGTTGGGAAAATCAATCTGTGCAAGTAAGCAGTTTTTAATAACTCAAGAGCTCCAGGCTTTAAATGTGTCTCACCTGTTTGCGCTCCTTTGCAGAGGTTTGGCTGTGTATGGGGTTCATGTCATCAAAGTAATCAGTAATAAAATATGTTAAAAGTCCAAATAAAGTACATCATGAAGTGTATTTACATGGATATGAACAATGTTGGGGAGTAACTAGTTACATATTTGTTAGTAATATATCTGTTGAAGTTGGGTTACATCTAAATACATACTTTTCTTGAACAGTTTTATATGTAGAATATAACAACCATTCTGTTGCTTTACATCTTTATGCACTGGGGTAATCGGTAATCTGTAACCTATGACATTTCAACGTAACCTTCCAAACACTCCCACTGTAACCCAGTTAGTGATTACTGCAGTCGATTTGCCCAGACATCTGTGGTGTTTACAAAAACAAACCGGCAATGACAGATGACAGTGACAGGAAATATTCAACACAGAAGTGTTTATTTGCTACTACTTGACAACTTACTGCTAATTTCTCTCTGCACCATTCGCCAACAGCTGTCTGCTCTCAGCACATCAACTGTCTCTCTCTCAACCACACACACACACACACACACACACACACACACTATGTATTGAACTCATGTTATTCTTGAAAGGAGCAGTGGATGAAAACGTAAAACCTGGTGCTGCTGTCATTGTTTTGGTGTTTCTGTTACGTCACTTGGCCAAAGACGTGCCTGCGCAGACAGTCAGTGGTTCTCAATAACTAGAATAAGATGTATACATGTAACAGCATCCAGTTTTCTTTTGGAATACAAATAGCTAATAAATACGGGTTGCTCGTAAACAAGATAAGGCCTTATCTGGGTTGCTTTGAGATACTGACACTACAGAAACCTGGTCATAATCAGGTAACTGCTGTCCATGTAAACAAACTCATAAATATGAAATGCACTGCAAGTATCTCAATTTTTTTGCATCATGAAAAGGAATTGAAAGTCTGGTTTTCATGCAAATGTAGCACCAGTTATAACCAAGTTTTTAAAAAAAATGTCATAGGCAAAGATGAATTATTGTTCGCTTCCATTCACTACTCATTCTTTCGTTTTCTGTAACCGCTTCTCCTGCTGGGGGTCGAGGGGGGCTGGAGTCTGTCCCAGCTGACATGGACATGTCGCCAGACTATCACTGCTCATTCATTACTACTGTTATGTGAATACTAAGACCTGAGCACATCCAGATAAACACCAATTCCCTTGTCAGGTGCCAATAAACTTTTGCAGAGAAGAGGACAACACGCTGACATAATTAAATGAGCTCAAGTCAAACCTCAAACAATAGTAAACAATGTAGAAAATGTGATAGAGATTATTAATAATGTACGTATTTATTCAATCCACACAGATCTGATGTTTATGTGTCTCTTCATTTGAGCAGAGGCTTAAGTGGACGTTTAAGTCACATGCGTCATGAACATCGTAATTTATTCGTCAGTTTCCATTGCACTTTGCGTTTGTTAATACACCGATACCTCAGCCAATTGTAAAAACTTTTTCACAAGATTATTTTATACACAAATTAATAATGCAAATAAAAGCAAGTGGATGGAGAGATGCGCGTATAGATGTTGTCTGGTGAATTCCATTAATCTCAGCTGTATCAAGTAAAACAAGAGATATCAAAGGAGCCCATCAATCATGGACCTGCCTCACATCCCCTCTGGTTTTCAGTGCACGCTGACTTGAAAGCAGGGTGATTGATTTTTCCTGTTGAAGTCAATTCCAACACGTCTGATCGAGCGTTGACATGTCACTTGGGAAGAATTGCAAAGGTGATTGATTAACTGAGGTTAGGTCCACAGGAGATAAGAATTAAAAAACACGTTAAAAATGCATGGCATAGATACGTGTATGTGAATGAGCTTGTCTGATTCAACAACTCTGATTTACTGAAGGAGCCATTTGTGTCTGTGTTTACATATTGCATTGTGTATGTGACATGAATGTAATCTTGAATAATACTCCCAGGCCAGAGCATTGAATCAGTTTAATATTCAGCAACATTAGATTAGTGCCTGCACCAGCTGCCCACCCTCTAAACATAACGTTCCAGCTGCTATAACGGGATTAGATCAGCTAGTAAACAAATAGGAAATAGTGTGGCATATTTGTCACAGTGACAGAATAAATACAAAAACAGGGAAAGCAAGATCAGACTGATAATATTAGAACCACAACCTCTGCTGTGAGTCCTCTCTGAAGAATTTATGTTTTTGTGTGTATTAATATGAAGATATTGGGCAGGAAATGTGGATTTAAATCAAGCATTTTGTTTTTGTAAGAGTCTGTGTGTAGGTGTACTGCACGACCCGTCGTCAGTCTATCAACAGTTTTTCAAAAAGCAACTACAGCACATCATCAAGTAAACACATGCTGAATCTGAAGTATTTCAAGTGATTTGCCTTGTGAGACGATCCTTTGGTGGAGACAGAGACAACAGTTCAATCATCAAAACAGTATTACCTTCAAGAAGGGATTATTCACAGCGCCGGATTTCGAAAACTTCGGAGTGAGTCTAGGTTGATCAGACTGTAACATGAGAGGAGACCATCATTCTTTTCCAGTCAATATTGTTACATATATATATATTTATATATGTTCTTAAAGCATGACCACAATACTTTCTAAACCTTAACCGTATTTATTATTGTAACCGTGGCAACAAAGATGCCCGAACCTTAACATAATTGGATTATATAAAGAGACCTGCATACAGCATTGCAGGTGGGACCCTGTTCATTCCTATGAAATTTACTAAGTGGCAAATAAAACAAAAAAAAAGCTCTATTCCTGTGGTATAAAATAACCAAAATGACCAGCGCTGCTTCTGCATCATTGGGCCGCAAGTGTAAGCGCGCTCGAGACTTCCAAAGGCTGAGCCAGCTACTTTCGGTTTAGCGCTCCTCTAACTTGAATGGGGATAAAATGATATAATCTTACAGCTCTTCTAGACTTTCTAAATGCTATCTGGAAGGATGGATCAGAAAGAAAAGTTCTGGAGTGTTTTAACGGTTTAATCTTAAGTGAGCGCGTTGTGTCTTGTGATGCTCTACAAATGTATTTACTGATGCACAGATGTCTCTCTCACAATGTAAGTCTATGGCAAAAAGTCTGTTTGGGTCCAGTGACATCATGTGTCAGACTCTGGAGTTGTAATTCCACTGTTTGGCCACTTCAAAAATTGGCTTCAAAGCCTGGCGTACTTCTTGGGGGCCTGATTTTAACCCAAGCAACAATGTTTCCAACAAACCATGTTGTATGATGTAACCATTATGACATCATAAAACAGACAGTTTTGGAAGGTGCAGACAAATGATATTGTCCTGCCGATAGTGGCATCAGATCAGAAAACATGGAGCATGGACAAACTGTGTATTTTGTCATTTAAGTTGGAAAGAGTTTCCCATTAATTCAGAGTGCTGTAGGAATATAACTTTATTTTACAATCTGGTTATTCAGAGCACCACACTCTCAGAGTGGTAAAGCACCCTCTGGGCACAGACAGAGCAGCAGAGTAACAAGCACAGTGAAAGTGAATCATTCCTTAATCCATATAGACATAGAATGCTCTATTTCTTAGAACAACAATGTAATCATTTTAATATACAGCATCTGACTGAATTTACAGAAAAAAACACTGAAAATCAGTCTTGTTTTTTAGCCTTCTTTAAATTAAATCAGCTGTGCTCCAATAACGTAACGGTAGCAACAGAAAGTTTGCTGATCTGAGTCACCCTCCTCGTGTCAGCTATAGCCACAGAAACTAATTCTGTTGGAAACACTCTTCCAGGAATTGTTGCCAAGAAAGCCAGCAAATATATGTGTTTGAGACAAAACAAGGGATATTTTGCATATTTGCTGAAAAATGACTTGAGTTGTTTTAGCTAATGTGGTGTCATTAAGCCTGCACACATAACAATGCACTACTAGATGTTACTGTCACATAATTAAAAGCATATCCATTCATAATTGTTAAGTGGTGCTTTGCTGCTTCTCTTGAATCTTTGAATAATCAATGTAATATCTTGCTGCTTCTCTTTGTGCAGCAAACCTGGCAGCCACTGACATCATCTTCTTGGTGTGCTGCGTCCCCTTCACTGCCACCCTCTATCCTCTCCCTGGATGGATCTTTGGCAACTTCATGTGCAAATTTGTTGCCTTCCTACAACAGGTAAACACATGTCTTGCATTTTTTCAATCCTATCATATTTATAATTATATTCTCCTTGACTCACAATGTGCTTTCACGCACAAAGAAGTATTATTTTTCTGTGCTTTTTACAAATGGGACTGAGGAACAGTTATTCATTGGATTTGCTCTTAAATTTGGACAAACCCTGATGATTATTATAATCTGATAAATTTACTCACAGCAATGACATTTAGAACTTTGGTACAATCAGATGCCATTTACCAGTAGCAGCCAAATGTTCACTGATTTCATAACTGTGTGTCATAGAAAAACCCATCCTGTTCATCCAGTCAAGGAGGTCACAGCTTGTCCTTTTGAAACTACAGTAAAGGTCTCAAGAAAGCTTCAGTCTACAAAGAGCCATTGTTGCCTCGATTGCTGGTTTTTCAAAAGAATTCGGATGAAAAAAGTTTCATTTACACAGTTGGTAGATGATGACAGTATCTCAAGGATGTCTGAGCAACAACTAAACCCCAGTGGGAGAAAAAGGACAGTAGGAGAAGAACAAAACAACATCAACTTCTCACTGAAAACAAAATCTACAGGTTGCAATAACATACAATTTAGAGAAATATTTAGATGTGTCCGGCACCAAAACTAAAGGGAGCAATAAACTCTCTACACATGATCAGAGCCATCTTATTTACGTGCTACTCCCTGTTGGGTATGGACAGCAGTACAAGCAGAAATCGCTGAATAAAGCGGCGCCACTTGCTTACATTAGCTCCACCAGACCCATGTGGTGAGCAGTGTAGTAGATTGAAGAGTACAAAAATTAACCTATAGACCTACATGCATGTTATGATCAAAAATATTCTCTGCCATTCTCTACTAGTTGGTTGTGGGGGCAGCAGGCCAGACCCAGTGCATACTGGAGGTCATGGTGTGATGAAGCGAACAGGACCACATCATCTGCAAAAAGCAGATATGCAATTCTGAGGTCCCCAAACCAGATCCCTCTTCCCCCTGGCTGTTCCCTGAGATCTTGTCCATGAATATTGCAAACAGGATCGGTGACAAGGGGCAACACCCACAAGAACACGTTTGACTTTACACTGAGTTTGCGGACGCAGCTCTCACTGTGCTCATACAGGGACTGGATGGCGTGTTGCAGTGACCCTGTTACCCCCCACAAGTCTTCCCAAGGTATGCGGTCATAAGCCTTCTCTGTGTGCTGATCTCTGACATTGCGGACTGGCTAATATCACCATCTGCCGTGGTCTACCCAGTTGTGTCCTGAGGCATTTTGATCCACAGCAGCTGAAAGCGCTCCTCAGAAATCAAAAGTTAACTGAGACATTCCAGACTAACTCACATTTGTGATATGGTCTGGTGATGTCAGGAGATTAGTGCATCTTGCACAAATCCATCATTAAGGAGCAAACAAGGAAAGACGGTAAACTGTTAACTCCATGCAGCTTATTCAAAGAGGATAGCCAATTAAAATATGCTTAATTTCACATGTGCTGATGAGTGGGCATGAAACTCAGACATTAAAAATGCATGTTTCTCTGCTACATTGTCATTATCCATGCACTAATAACTATAGACTACTAAAAATATGCTCAATTACCACCCAGACCCAAGTAGCTTGACAAGGCGCTACTGTCAGTGAGGATCTTACAAAAGAGCTACAGCTCCTGTTTAGTTAATATAATAAGCAGCTTGTCAAAAGATGCATAATGTAAACCATCACTGTCCTCAAAAGAAAATTGAGCTTGACTGAAATATGTGGTGAATTCGATTAAATTTCTGTTTGGTTTGGAGGTTGGGTTAAAAGTGTATCTCATTCATTATGGAGCTAGAAGGGACGAAGAGACAATCTGTCAGACTTAAAAAGAGGATTTTTTTTTTCTTTTTAATGCAGAACGACGGGATGGTCATGACTAATTTGAGCATGAAAGAATGAAGTGTCAGTCTAGAGGCCCGCCGGCAGAATGGCTAAAAGCGTTTTTTAATAGAAAACACAGAAACGTGATTTAGTTCATTCATTTGAACCTGGAATCTAGTGCCATGTGAGCTTGTCCTTGGTAAAACAATGACTCCTGAGGATGACGATTGAGCCCGGGCCTTAATTTGGAAAAGAAATTGTCTGTGCAGGAGCCCTCTTGCTGCTTTGTGTGATTTTCTGTCTGTCTCATCAAACCATTTTTCTGCCTTTTATCATTCAACCTTGCATTCTAAAATATTTTATTAAGTTTCTATGAAGGAGGGCATTCCATCATTTATTATTGCATGTGCATGGGAGAAGGTTAATTAGGCTTTAATGGATGATTATGAGACTCACTGGTCTTTTTGCCTCAGTCGCAGACATTTTTCAAAGAAATATAGACGGTTAATCTGAGTAATGTCTCACAATGTCCGCAGTTCGATGAAGAGAACCAAAGGGCAGGTGGAGTGAACTGTGCTTCCTCTGTTTACACCCATCATCAATCTTTGTATAAGCAACACTACATGACAGATCGCCCCACTACTGTTACTACTTCATATAGTACAATTGATTGTACCACAGCAGGGAACAGCTGAGGGCTTGAAAGGTTTGTTGATCCACACTGAAGTCTCAGCAGCAACTTAAAAAGCTGAAACCAGCCACACAAGCGAGACGTAACGTGGTAATTAGGAAGACTTAAAGGTGCTTCTGGGCAGGGTTTGTTAACTTTGGGCAGTGAGAGGTATCAAGCATCTTACTGAAAGGCCTTTGCACACTTATTCAGTTTTTTCCTTATGTGCTGTTTTAATCCATCATCTGAAAATAACCGTCGCACACAGAAACCTTGCACAATGATTCCAATGTTTTGTTTTTTACATTTGTGGTGAAAATTTGCAAGACTTGCCTCCTCTGCCTCTCTCCACTGGAGTTACCTGTCTGGCTGTCATTACTCCCTTGACACTGCAGCTGCATGCAGGAGCTGTATATTACTATCCGACCTGTTGAAAGTGAGCTGTCTGAGTAATGAAATCATTCTGTGCGCCCCCTTCCTCTGTCCCACCGCCACATCTTCCTCACTGATTCTTGGTCAAACATCTCTCTAAAGGCTTCTGATGGAAACTTTTCGAGTACTGTAATGACGCACAAAAGTTTTGGACTCAGTGTGCATATGTGATTGGCACCAGGTGAAGTCATATTTGTTACAAATCAGTTCAGGGAGGACTTGGATGCAGACTAATGGGCAGGTTGAAGTTTTCGCAAAAAGCGAGCTTTATTGCAGCAGCTAAAAAACATCTGGAACAGGCAAGTAACTAAAAGTCCAAATGAATGCAGAACCAAAAAAAACCCACAGCAAAAATACAATGAACATGGGTAAAAACAATCCAACCACAAGATACTAGGCAGGAAACGGAGCACGGAACAGCTGGAAGTTGTTCGAGGTCCACCATCTTCTAGGCCGTCCCAAGTCTCTTATTTGTGCAGCGAGGAGCTAGCGCTAGAAGCTAGCAGCAAGCTTTAAGCAGCTACGAGCTAGGATGGTCGAGAGCTTCCTGTCCGGAAGAGTTTTTCAGCTGAACACCATGACGTATAAATACCTGCCCTCTACATCTGGCTCATTTGAACAAGATGGCGGAGAAACAGCACAAGTGTACCCATTACATGCATTCTTTGAAATGAAACGCTGAAATTCACGTGCCTATGTGACTACAAAGAGTAACATTAAGGATATTTTGTGCAAGACTGTCATGTTGTAATTAAGTTTATTTCATTCACAACCCGTTACGTTGTTCAGGGGACTGTCGGTGATGTGTGACTGTTAAATGTGCAGCTGCTCATGTCCAGAACCACATTTGCCCATCATTAATTGTCCTGCATGTCATGTGAGTGGAATAATGTTTAATAGCCTGTAGGTAATGTTAATTATTAATATTAATATTAATTAATATTATTACTTTCATTAATGCTGTTGTAAGCTACTGTCATTACCGTCTGTCCTGCATCTCTCTGTCTCTGTCTTGGGGCCACTGTTTTGGTCAGTGAATATAATGAGACTTGGGATGTACCCATAGTAACGCCAGATGCTGGCTGCTTTACGGAGCAGGTCCAGCGGTGCCGCCGTCATCAGGAATGGACGTCGCTTCACGTGACGCTTGAGTGGAAAGGACGTCTCATGTCTCTTAAACCGACAATGCTCGCTCATCGCTCCTAGCGCTAGCTCGTCGCATTTTTTCCTAGGTGGGAGGGGCTAAACAGCTTGCAAAGTCGGCTAGGTAGGATAACCAGCAGTAATTTAAGAGACTTGGGACGGAGCCCAGATGTGAAGGGAAGACTCTGGGAACAGGGAAGGACTAACGAGACTGAAAGAAGACAGGTGTGACAGAAAACACACATAGACAGGAAGTAAAACCAGACATGACACATGAGGAGAGAATCTACAAAATAAAACAGGAAGCAGATTAAAGGAACACAAACAGAAAACTCAAAAACAAAGGCCACAGAATAATAGAATATAACAGAATTTAAAGCTGCATTGACTCGCCACAGCTGGAGAACGTCATATTAGACGTTCATATTAGGCTATGAAATTTTGCTACATTGGTGAAGTACTGTACAGGTAATTTTGCACTCTTCGCCAGATGTTTAACAGTGGAAACTTGTGATGGTAATACCACTGAATGAGGATAATATTAAAATTGCATGCCTGCACAGCTTCGAGTGCAGCATCGGCATATTTTTAAAAACCTGTTGGTCCGTCCTCTGGCACCATCCTCCCAACTGACTTTACTTTTAGATGCAATGAATTCAGCAGCCTCTAGAGGAGACAAAATGGGCTTTATTCCCTCGTTAGGTGCAAGAAATCTCAAATGCAGTATTTATCGAAACAGGTGTTACTTGAAAGACAAGAATGTGCTGACAAGGAAAAACTAAAGTCGGCCTTCTGTCTGTGATTTAATGGATGAGAAAAGCAACATTAGCTGCTTTGTACTGTGGTAAAGTTGGACAACAAGACATATGCTAGCTTTCATTCATTCCTGTATTATATTTCTTTCTTCTGTGTACAAAGTAGGATGAAAACTTGTATTCTATATCTTTTTGAAAGCGAGGTGCTACATCTCTGCCTTCATTTTGGTTTCTTTTTCTCATACCCTTGAAGAACTCTCCATCTTCAACAAATGGATCCAAGACAGAGATTTCAGCTTTTTACTCCCTTAGGCCTACATCTGCTCTGTGCTGAGAGAAAAGCTTGTGAACATACAGCTTCTCTTAATCTACAGTGTTGTCGTGAGATATCATGTTACCGTAATGGGTGATGATTAAAGGAAGAGTGAGACAAACAGCTCCTCTCCATCCTACGTCAATATTTACATCAGTACAGAATATTTAAAAGGGTGACCTGCATAAATCAGAGTTTTCTTCAAAGCTACATATGATAAACTACATTTTCAATGATGGTAAAAGATCAAGAGAAAAATGCAGAGGCCCATCTTGAATACATTATGTTGACCTCCTTTTCATTATTCATTATTCTTTATGTATTATTCCTTCTATTGGTCTTTATTATTATTTTATCTTTACAATTTTGATGACAAAAAACAGCACTTCAGGCTGTTATTAAATAAGAGTTGTTAGAGTTGATATATATATAACAAGAACAGCATGTGGATAATCTCTAGAGAAGACATAATATTGATAAACTGTATGCTGGATACACAGCAAATATTTTTCCGGTTATTTTTTCCACCAAAATGTCAAAATTAAGATTAATCAAAAACAAACAGAAAAAAATGTTGTGTTGCCTATATTGACCCTCACAATACAGTCCTGTTGTTAAGTGCTGGAACTTAAACCTCACCTTATCAGAGTAAATTAAGATTTTTTTAAAAAAAGGGGGTAAGAAAAAAATTCTGATGTTTTGAGAATTCCGCTTTTTTACTTTCTTGTAGTGATTAAGATGAGAAGATAGATACAACTCTCATGTACGTACCTTAAATATGACCCTGCAGGTGGTTAGCTTAGCTTAGCTTAGCTTTTCTTAGGAAATCTTGGGTTCTGCCATTCGTGTGGATGCCACCTGACACGCTCCACCCACCTAAACACCATTGCAGATCAGGTACCCCCCATAATGGCAACAGCACTCCCTAGTAGCTGTGGCCGCCAAGCAGCACAATGCGCCATGCCACACCACAAAAACTGCTCAGGACGGGTCTGAGGAATGCGAGCATAAGGCATCAACCTGACCTCCAAATTCCCCAGATCCCCATCTGATCAAACATCCGTGGGACGTGCTGGTACCTCACCTCACAACCTACAGGACTCAAAAGATCTGAAGCTAACGCCCTGGTGCCAGACACCAAGGGACGCCCTCCACCCTCCCAGCAGGTCAGAGCCAAGTCCAGTCCAAGGAGCACCCGTCATGGATAGGGGTACCTCTGGGGTACAAGCACATCCCTCAAATGTTCAATCAGGTTGGGATCTGCGATATTTGGAGGCCAGGTTGACACCTTGAGCTCTTTGTCACGTCCCACAGGTCATGCCTGAGCAGTTTTTGTGATGTGACATGGTGTATTGTTTTGCTGGGGGGTCACTGCCATCGATAAGTATCGTTGCCATGAGGGGGTTTATTTTGTCTGCAATGGTGTTTGGGTGGGTGGAGCATGTCAAGTAGTATCCACATGAATGCCAGGACCCAAGGTTTCCCAGTAGAACATTGCATTGTAACAAGATGATCAATGTTATTCACTTAATGTTTTGGCTGATCGGTGTATATATTATCTGTGAAACCCTTTTATACCTAATCCACAGGTGAACATCCCAACAAAGCCATGAAAGACAGAAACTGATTCAAACACGAAGACACTAAATTATGTTCACTATCTTGCACCCTCTCACCCAACCCTTCAAAGATACACTCACATCTTATTATTTTATAAAGGAGACATAAAACCCACCCAGTATAAAACATAATTTGATCTTTCCTCCTCTCACTAAAAGAAACAAGAACAAAGATGTGATAGAAGATAGAGACATGATCTAAATATATTCTCTTTGCAGTGTCCGAGCCCATTCCTCTGAACAGACAATATGCATTGAAGATAACAAGGCGGTGTGTCCTTAATGCACCAGAGTCTTATAAATTGCGGAATCGCGGTACCCCCGCCCTTAGTGGCCTCAACATTGAACTTATCGTGACCCCTTTCTGTCTCTCTCATCATATCCTTTGAAACACTGATGTGGTGCTCTGAACCTCTAGAGGGTAATGGGTGCTGGCTTCACAGTCACAGATAAGAGGTGGAAAGAGAAATAGGCAGATACATAGACAAAAGAGGGCCAAAATTAGATCCCCTTTGGAAAAGAGCATTGAGAGAACTTGTGACCTCTCATTTGTCAGCCCTGCCGCACACATTTCAAAGCAATATGGATAAGCTTACCCTTAGCGGTCCGTGTATTTGAAATGAACAAAATATCATTTTTGTGAAAAGGATGAAAAGAAGTGAAGGGTTGTGTAATCCTCCTCTGCTGAAAATCAATGTACAGATGCGTATGGAAAGAAGACATCAATGGAAACTCTAAATTCTGAGCGTACTTTCTACTGCAGAACATAATGACTGAGAGACTTATGCTATAATATGTGGGAGACTGAGTAAGTCAAACTCAGGGAGTAGCCAACCTGAGCAGTTCTTTTGTAGCATGAATTCCTCATTTGGCCCTAAAATGAGCATTCTGCTAATGCGTCTGGGTTTAATTGAATCAAGCATCATTGAACCCTATTAAAAATGGAACTGAATGATTTGTTCATATGCTAATTAAAAATACTTATCGCAAATGCAGCCTCCGCTCTGCTTCCCATCTTCCTGTTCCTCTGTGTGTTGCCTCTCCCTCGCTCTTCCTGCATGCTCTTCAGTTTTAAAGCACGAGAGCTCATTAGCAAAGACTCAGACAAGTCGGAGAGCGAGTCTGAAATAACACAGGACAAAAAAATGCTGACTGAACTTCTCTTTTGCTTCTTAATGAGGGGTGATTATCTACAACACTGTATGCAAAGGACGCTATTAGAAAGGTGGAGGCCAACCACGGTTGCAATTAAGCCTCCCAAGCTATTTTAGGAGATCGCATTAGTTTTTGACAGGCGCTCTGGAGCTCTGGACTTTTGTACCTACCCAAAAAATGCATTACTTCTGGCACTAGAAATAGTCTGACATCTTACATCTGTTGTACAACTTCTACATTGGCTACATGAACTTTATTTATATACACTCAGTGTTTGGTGAAGTCTCTTGTCCACAGGAAGTGCTGCAGTTATTTTCAGTGGTAGAAACTGTGATGTGTAGGTATTATATGGAGAGGAGAATGACTATAATGCCAGCCATGCTCTAGAGGACTCTGAAAAGACTTTGAAATACTTTTAAAAGACTACAGTCTGACACCTCTTCACATCTAAAAACAATGAGTTTTAATTCACACTAGGGATCTGGGGATCCTGCAGAGTCACTGTTTCCAAGACAGCAAATAGATTCCTGTTGAGATTGTTTCCCATCCTGCTCCTGGTGGAAAAATATTACGCCAAACCCCATTTGAGAAATATGACATATAAACAAACATAAACATAAAAGGTGTCACATCTTGACAGTATTTGCGTCAGTTCTCCATCGATATGATTCACAAAGATAAAGTGTAACTTTTCCAGCCTCCACTGGTTAACTGTTCTATTTCAGTGGGAGGAGACAGTAGGAATGAGAGGTGAACCATTTCAAAAGTAAGGATTTCTTGCTCAAATAAGTGCCGGTTGGTGGATCAGACATATGATGAATCAAACAGACACTCGACAACTCCACCAGTTTCTTATTCTTTTCCAAAGTACAACAGAGTTGAGACTTGTTGATGTGAGAGAAAGAAAGGGAGGGAAAACACACAGAGGTAGGAAGGGAAGTGATCTGAAACAAGAGGAGATGTGAGTTTCAAAGTAAAACAGGAAACACCACGAAACAATGAAATAAAAAACCTAACCTAAGAAACCTAAGCTGTGATAATGCCATAAATCTAGCAAAACCATTCCGATATCAGCGGTAAACGTCAGTGCTGCAGCAATGAGCTAGCCAGTGGGATACACACATGAAGACTCACATGTACTAACATACACATGCAGCCAGACCATCTTCCCCAACAACGAACAAAGAAGCTTAGATTAAAACACACGCAGAGAGATCCTGAGTTCATCCTCTGCTCAGGATACCATTGTACCACTATGTCTTTACATGGCAAATAGTGGTTTGCTGGTATATTAATGCTTTTAATATCATATAGAGCTCCTTTAACCAAGTGCTGCATGTGTCTGATCATAAAATACTGTGATCATGCAGTGATCATTAGTTGCTACGGGGGGTTATTGGAAAAATGAATAAATGATGTTGTCAGTGGACATTTTTCAGATACAGTCAGTACTGACATTTTGCAACTTGGAAGATACGTTAATTAACAAACTTTCCTCATTATGTGGTTAAAAAGTGGAACATTTCTCCAAAAATAGATGTGCTCTCGCCAGTTGGTAGAATGGAAAATTATTTGCCGGGGGACAGGGTTGGAATAGCAGTGCATGTCTTTGTAGGGAAGAATATAATCCATGTATATGTTTTACTGTCTTTCCCAGGTGACAGTCCAAGCCACCTGTATCACTCTGACAGCTATGAGTGGGGACCGCTGTTACGTCACCGTCTACCCTCTGAAATCTCTCCGCCATCGCACCCCAAGAGTAGCCATGATTGTCAGCATCTGCATTTGGATTGGTACGTCCTGCTGGTTGAATGAAAATGACTGTCCTCCATTCCCTCTAGGAACATTAAGCTTTCATTTCTTAATTAATGAACCACAGTTAATAAATAATTAGGGAAAGAAAAATAATGTGAATGATCTCAGTAACTGCAGCTAACGCAGTCCTTGTCCTCTCCAGGCTCCTTCATCCTGTCCACCCCGATTTTAATGTACCAGCGTATAGAGGAGGGTTATTGGTACGGCCCGAGGCAGTACTGCATGGAGAGATTTCCCTCAAAGACACATGAGAGGGCTTTCATCCTCTACCAGTTCATTGCTGCCTACCTGCTGCCTGTCCTCACTATCTCATTCTGCTACACTCTGATGGTGAAGAGGGTGGGCCAGCCCACTGTGGAACCTGTAGATAACAACTATCAGGTATGGACAGTGTTTGTTTTACTTGTTCTGTGCTTAATGAAATTGCTTGACTTGGCTCAAAGTTTTGACTCCAAACCCTCATTGCTACTTTTATAATTTAAAGTTAAAAAGCTCTTCTCTTCTTTATATGGTGGCACTACCTGTCCCTTTATAATATGTGTTATCTTGCTTTGATGTCACCAGTCTTTGAAAATGTCTTTCAAAGCACTTTTCTTTAAAGGAGCTTTACATAATAACAATGGATCAAATGACTGTAATATAAAAGGTGTCGCTCATAGTGACAAACCCACAGAGAATTATAAGCCAACTCTGCAGGTTCCTTTAGCTCTGTGGAGCATTTCAGCATCTTTTAGTCCTTTGCTTTTGTTTTACAGCCTGTAACTTCAATGTTTAACTTGACCCTCACTACTCTTGTGGTGTTTTCAGCTGCAGCAGGCATCTGTTTTCAATGTATATAATCTAAAAACCAACTGTACACTACCTGCTCAGGATCAAATGACATGCAGACAAAGTTAGCAACCAGCTGGTTAACATAATGGAGAATTTAGCGGCCAGTGAGTCAGATGGAGATTAGGTGGAGACCAAAGACAGAGCTATAAATAAATGATTGTGCTGCTCTGTGTAACGGATGGATGTGTACGTTGGCTCTTTCTTATGAATCAGTATATCAACTTGAAAGGTCACTGTTGTGTCTCCCGCTTGTTTACGCTGCCCCCATGTGCCGAACTCGAGGCTTCAAAACGGCAGTCCACAAACCAATGGGTGGTGTCACGGTGGCTACGTCCATTATTTTTACAGTCTATGGATTATGCAAACTGATGCCAAGACATGTTCTTAACTTGAGCAAAACATTTGTGCTTGCTCCATCCTGCTGTTCACACACTTCATTGCTAGCTAGCCTCTCGCTGTGTTTGTACAGTTAGTACGTTGGCTGTTGGGAGGTATAAACTCAGACTGCTCAAATGGTTCAGTGGTCAAATTTACGCAAAAGCATGGTAAAAATTCACTTTGCTTTCTTTCTAAACCATTGACAGTAGATGGATGACATAACAGATCCCCAAATTGAAGACAAAACATTTTGATCGCCCCCTTGTGGCAGACTGCACTAAAGGTCGTATACCCCATCCACTTCATGTTAGTGGATGAGACATGGGCCAAACTAAAACATCAAAGTACACCACAACTTTCTTTGTTGTTTGTTTTTTTGTTTTTAACCAGACATTTCATGGCATAAAAGGGGATGTGTATTCATGATTGACAGCTGTGTGTACCAATTGGTGTGCTTGAGACAAATGGCAATTGTTGGGATTGGTTGGATGGCGCAGACTCTGGCTCTGAAAAATGTCAACTGTGCAAGATGGCAGCGGCTGTATCCAAGATATTTTGGCTTTTTGTACAGGACAAGACGGTGGAGATGCATTATCCATCTTTATACACAGTCAATGGTTTGATGGCACCTCTCCTCTCATCCTTTCCTCTTTAGGTCAACCTCCTGTCTGAGAGAACTATCAGTATCAGGAGCAAAGTCTCCAAGATGGTTGTGGTAATCGTCCTCCTCTTCGCCATCTGCTGGGGTCCCATTCAGATCTTCGTCCTCTTCCAGTCTTTCTATCCAAACTACCAGCCCAACTACGCCACATACAAGATCAAGACATGGGCCAACTGCATGTCCTACGCCAACTCTTCAGTCAACCCCATAGTTTATGGTTTCATGGGAGCCACCTTCCAAAAGTCCTTTAGGAAAACCTTCCCGTTTCTGTTCAAGCATAAGGTCAGAGATAGCAGCATGGCTTCCAGGACTGCCAACGCTGAGATCAAGTTTGTTGCTGCAGAGGAAGGCAACAATAATAATGCAACAAATTAAATCTGGCAATTCAAAATTGCAAGGATGGGATTACTGTTTGCATCCAGAGCTATTGCTGCAAGAAGACAATAAAATACTGAACATTTTCCAGCCATGGGTTCATTGTGTGAAAGTCGTCAGAGAGCAACTGGCTGATTTCAAAAGGACAGACTGTGTTTGGCAGACATGTTTAAGTTATGTTAATAAATACAACTGATTAACCAATTGATGAGGGGAAACAGAGACTCACAATACAGATGGACACTAACAGTGTTTGGCACAATATATTACCTGTTTGACTGCCAAGGCCAAGCACTAACATCATCTATCGAGCTGCCAAACACCACCGCCAAATAACACAGTCAGACAGTCGTTCACATTGGGTGACGAAAGAGGAGATTTGCCTGAAAGCTGCTGCTGCTGGGAGTCCTAATCCCTGTATGATCATGGCTGACAGGGTCGTCAGCTTTGTTATAAACTATTCAGCATTTGGACAGCTGATGATATTATGTATTCTACAACTCCTGAGCATAGGCTTTTTTGGAAACGACTGAAGGCTGAATGTGCATTTTGAATGGACAATTATTACTCTAGAACAGATGCCTATGGACATGTTATTCTTTCATTTATGTGGCTGACATTTGTTCCTATCACTGGTGAGGAGAAGGCAAATTTAACTTTTTCTGTGTCTGTCATTCTGGGAAGCCGTTAGTACTATACAATTTCTTAAAGGAAAGTTTGACATTTTGGAAAATAAACCTTTTCGCTTTCTTGCAGAGTTACATAACAACATTGCAACTGTTATCATACAGTGCTAGAGCCAGGATGTTATTAGGTTACTGGAACCAGGGAAAACCGCTAGCCTGGTCCTGTCCAAAGTTACACAACACAACAAAAAACTCTACAAATGTTACTTCAACACTTTAGTTTGCACCCAGATAAAACAAACAACATATGAGTCAATTTGTGAGCGTTAGAGGTGTTGGTAGATGTATTTTTGACAGAGGACAGAGCTGAGCTTGCTAATTTCCAGCCAGATTGTCAGTAGAAAATGTTAGCATTGTACGTTTGTCATATCACTGCTGACGCTGCACTGTGTTACGGCGTATTGTTGTGTTGAAGAGGGAGCTGAGCAGAAAGCCAAAGCTCTCACTGTACCAATCCACCTATGTCCCAGCTCTATATTTGCATCAGCAGTGGGTGGGGATTGGGTGAGTGGGGTCAAACTCAAAAAAATGGAGGAATACTCTGAAACAAATCTATGTATGTATTTATTTGTACATTTATTCCTGCCATTAAAAAAAGTTAAAAAACATGACAGCAAAAAAGCGAAAAGGCACATCTCCCAAACTGTCATATATCCTTAAAAAAACAGGCTGTATTTTGAAGTTGTTCATTTGTTGTAGGATTGATCTGCAGGATGGAGCCCTTCTTCTTTCTCTGTTAAACTTGCCAAACAATTAACCAAAACACTTGTTGTCTAAGTTATGTTTTCATCCACGATATTGTGAGACCAGTTTTGAAAAGAACTCTGGTGTTTGTCTGAGGATGTTTGTTGTTTCTTTTTTAACCACATGTAACCTGGTGTGAAACTGTAAGCTCAAGATAACACAGGGTTTAAGTTTCTGTTTGGTGAGAATCCAATGAAACAAAGCTGGCATCTGACTGAGTGTGAGTTCTTCTGCTGCCAAACGTGATGAGTGGGAGCTGGCTAAGGCAGGGGTCACAACCGGTGAAGCATGGACAGTGTTTATCTTTCTTTTGTCTCCCACAAACATTCACACTTTCCTCAACACATGTGCACGGTTTAGAAGCACGCACGCACATAAACAGGCTTGCACGTGCACTTTCACCTGGTGCATCCAGGTGTTGTTTAGCAGAATCAGTTGTCACACCTTTGAGGAAGAACACCCTTGTACGATCTTGTCAGGTGGACTGAATTCTAAACAGTGGAGGCGACCTGTGTGGCCTTTAGAGGAGAACATGTTCAGGGAGCAGCTGTCTAGAGATGGAAATACAGCCATTCTTTGTTAATATATTTACAGAACCACTGCCAGCTCACCGCTTTTAGATGCAGTCCTTTTCTAAACATCCCACACAGTGACATTCAAAATCAGAACTTCATAGAAAATCTGCTAATGCCATTCTCATTTGAATTTTAGATACTGTGGGACTTGCTGTCATCAGGGCTTCATTTGAATTACATCAAAGTTTCTTAAAAGGAAAGCTAGAGCTCTGCTTTTGGCTGCCCTAAACAGGCAACTAAAAGCTCTCATTAATTGAGGTAATATTTAAGCATATTTTGCAAACAGCAGAGGACAAGCTTTTAACTATGACCGCCAACATGTTCAGTAATAGGAACTAATTACTGTTTTAGCACAGCAAATACTTCCTAGCCACACAAATCAACAAGACTTTATTTGACTGAAAAAGGCACCTTGACTTTAATTTCATTCAAATTAGTTTCACAGCTTTAGCAAGAAGTGATAAGAGCTCCATCTATAATTATAATCTTTGCCAACAAAAGGAAATGTCACTCAGTTTCATCAGCAAATTCAGCATGGAATAAATGACATGACATGAAGTGCGTCACAAACTTTATTTATGTAAGTGTTTCTGTGAAACAGGTCTTCACATGTTGATGCTAATGAACGATTGTTGCTTTTTATTGTATACTAATCATGCTGCATTTCTTCCACAGAGAGTAATGTGCATCCATTGGGACTGACGTCATCAATATTATGTATGTCTCTTGCTTTTCATTAAGTATTCTCTTGTATCTAGGCTTACTCTGACATTGTGACTTTACTTCACGCTGTTCTGGTTGTTGGGAAATATCTTCACTTACGCTTCAACCTTTAACAATAAAACCAAGAGACCATTAAATGTTTGGAGAGGCCAAATGACAGTCGTGATGATTTATTGCTTTCTTCAAGTGAAATCATGTCTTGAATGGTTAAACAGATGGAAAGAGGTGATGGAACTATTTAAAACTGTAACCCACTTTGTTGGTGCCGATCATGCGTTACCCTGCCAACAGATAGAGAGAACAGAGATGTGGCTATTGTAGAGCCCTGCATCGAACTATAAAATGGAGGGAGTCTCTTTTTGTCTGTCTGCCTGTCTGTGTGAACGTATGTATGTATGTATGTCCTTCGAATTTCTCAACAATCATCTGAACTACTTCACTTGGTGGGTGTGCTGCTGTGGGCCCAAGTAAGTGAAGTGTTCATTGTGAGGGCCTAAGGTCAACGGGACATATTTATTCGTAGTGTGTTATGTACACACTGTGTAGAGAGCTATTAATTGTTACACCACCACTGTCACTTGATGCCATGAGGTCCAGGAAGACCTTTGACTCATATGGCAGAAGAGACATTTGCAAATCAGTGGATACTCTTCTGTTGAGCACCACAACCAACGTGAAATGCTTCATACCAGAAATGATTTTATTCAGTCTGATAACTTTTGGAAAGTGTAGAGGAGCCACGACATTGAATCATTTTTCCCCATTCAACTTAGCAAGGCACTAAACCAGACGTAGCCTGCCTGCTGTTCAATATTTTCTTATCTTCAGACAAAAAGTGTAGGAGATGTGTCTTTTACCTGCTTGACAGTTGTTGGATAAAACAGACAATCGAAATCAGGAAGTGGGCGAGCGGCACCATCAGCCGGGACGAGGGGGCGTACACCTTGCACACCTGGGATTCCCACCATCCGGCGGCAGGGGGTGTGGCCGGCCCGATAGATTCTGATAGGTCTGTTGGGCCGGCCAGCTGATACATGACATGTCAGCAATACGTCGGATGACACTTCTGCAGAAGACTGGAGTCACAGTCGAAACTGTCAAGCAGGTAAAAGATACATCTCCTGCATCTTTTTTGTCTGAAGATAAGAAAATATTGAACAATTCTAACAAGAAGACAGAATGAACCTTATCAATCTAGCATGTCTGCTGTATGGGCCACACAGTGCGGAGGCAGTGCCGATCGTCCGGGTAATTTCATGTGCAGCAGTTGAACTTTTTGGCTTCATGCGCTAGTAAGGAACTTTCATAGGAATGAACAGGATCCCACTGCCAACACTGTATCCTGGTTTCTTTATACAGCCATGGCTACAGAACATTCAACAACAGATGAAAGAAGGGAGCCCAGAGATGTTACACTGCAGCAAATTCAAACATCTCAAGCATCAGCGATAAAACTCTCAGAATGAACACTTTTGATCCCAGATATAGTAAGCTCAGCTGTCGACATAAAAACTATACTGTAAGGAGCAACAGTTATGTTATAGCAGGTGTATTGCTCAAGAACTAAGGAAGTGCAGTGTTGGGTGTGAAGTTGTTTGGATGAACGGTTTTCGAGATGCTGCAAGCAGCAGTACTGGAGGCCGAGAAGATGTCCTGTTCCAAACAGGCACAATTTGAATTGGCACTGCACTCGGGGCTTCAAGTTAGCTTAATTAATGCTTGACATTTGTGGGAATGTGGAAATTAAACGGAAACTATGTTTGCTTTCTTGTCAGCTATGTGTCTGCTCACTGGTGGAATTTCTATATAAGAAAATTAATATTAGTCTACTCAGTTAATCAGTTGTCTGCAGTACTGGGAGGGCAGTTCAGGACAAAATTAATGCAGAGGCCCTGTTACATTAGGTTTTGCTCTAGAACTGATTATAAGTACCTACTTACAAGGTTAATCATAATAAAAAAGATTAAAAATATAGTTTAAAATTGTATGAAAAATAAGCTGCATTTGTATGAAGACATACAGGCAACTTAAGAGTTTCATTTGGTACAAGAACAACAAGAGAAGCACATGATAAGGTCTGTTGATCAGTCATCAGACATTCACGGTCTTCACAGGACATACCTCATGATGACTTTGCTGAAGACCTGACTCTTTATAGTTCCACCAGAAGGTCAAAGATTTCAATCGTCCAATGAAATGTATCCAGAGACATTGATGAACCCAGATGATGTACCTTCATGACTTTGGTCATCCCCTGACTTTTTGTCGAAAGTGACACCATGAGAATGGCATTTTTGATTGATTGTAAATTTTCTCAACAATTATGGGATTGATTGCCATGAAATTTAGTTCAGACATTCCTTGTCCCCGCAGGATAAATTGTAATAAATTGGGTGAACCTCTCACTTTTCATGTAGAGCCATTCTCAGGCCAAAATTTCTATTTGTCTTTGGTTAATGACCAAATTCGTGCAAAGCTAATGACATTCCCATCAGCCTCATCTGTACTCTGTGTTCAGTGCTCATTAGCAAATATTAGCATGCTAATACCATTAACTAGGATGATGAATACAGTAAACATTCTACTTGCAAAACATCAGCATGTGAGGATTTTCATTGTGAGTATGTGAGCATGGCTGCAGACTCTTAGTGTTATAATAACTGAGGCAAAACCACATCACAACATGACAAGGAGGAATGCTGGAAGACAGAAAATTTAATCTTGTGAAAGGAGGAAGCCACTAAGTACACAACCTTGGACAGATGAAATGGAGTCAGTGCAATTCTGAACCATAAAATGCTGCTGCTGTCCAGACAGTTCAGTGGCATTTGACCACCGACTGTTGAGAGCAGAGCAGTCTGTGGAATATAAAGAAAACCCTTATCTTTAAATGTCAGGGATCGAAACAAATGTCATTGCAACGCACATGAGTACATTTTGCCATTTCATTTGTGCTCTTTCAATGCCTCATAAGCATCTGTGTACAATACAGCAGTCACATGGTACCAAATGGAAAACTTAACAAAAGAATAGTCCCCATTGCCGAACAACAAGACAGACAATAATGCAACAACAACCATGACTCACCATTCCTCAACAGAACATCTGCCCACACTGTGCACCGACGTACATGGCGAAGATGACCTCAGTAACAATTACTCGTCTGAACTTCATTGTTGTCTATTTAGCGCTGTAGTGCTGAACACATGTACAGCACAGGAGACTCGCATTATTCAGAGCCAAGTAGCGCTAAATAAAGGCTGCAGGAAACAGCCAAGTTGTCAGATTGTGGGAGGTTTGATTCATTACAAAGGTTTAAGCCAGTAACAAGGCCTCAGGGTACTTGTGTACTCATTGTTCTCAGTGTACTGTAGTTTGTACACTCCTTTATGACACATCTCTCAATGTAAGCCATTATCTCTATAGAGTCTCTCTTTGTTTATAGTGCAGCTTATCTCAACAAACTTAAATTCATTCATAAGTCATGAAAGCATTTAAAAGAGGGAACATAATAAAAGAAAACGGTAAAGTTGCCCCCAGAGCATGAGTACTGCATAACAGCTGGTTGCCGCAGTCGTGTCATATCAGTATTCACGTTTAGAAGCAGTTCACTGCAGGGAAAGGTGGTCTTTTCATAAAACTGGGCTGTCTGTGCAGTAAAAAGTTGCTAATACTTTCTGAAATTGTTGCAACATAACCAGAGAAAACAGAGGAAAAGGGCTGTGGCTTTTGCTCAAGGGGTAAAAAACATACAACTACCAGAATGAAATCCAGCAAAGGGGGCCAATAAATGCTCCCGATGGTGGGTGACGTTATGCCCAATTGTTTGTTTTGACACAGGGAACAATTTGGCATCTGCCTGGTATTAAATGATCTCAAATTACAGTTCGTCTTTTTCTAATAATTTGTTTACCAAATTCCTGAAAAACCCAGCTGACCTTTGTGTATGTGTATATTAGCAGCTAGAGGTGTCAGTAAATTCTCTCATCACATTTGGTTTGTACCAAGAGCAACACCCGTTGTATTTAGTAGTTTGTTTTAACATACCCCAGCTGTTGCTTTTTCAATGCTAATAATATGTGATGTGAGACGGTGCTGTGAGGTGGTCCTTATTCTCCTAACTATGTTACTACAGTTGCTATGTCTCCAGTTGCCAATCTGAGAATCTGCATCTCAGTTTGGGTGCGGCCTTTTGTCCAGCTGTGTGAGATTAGACAATGATCTAATTCAATTAGATCGTTGTCTAATCTTATATACGACACAATAATTGTCTTGGCTGTGCTGTAAATGTATACAGCAGCAGTGACCAGCTGTTAAACTCGCTCAGGCTTTGAGGAAGACCATCTATTTTATGTTAAAAACGATTTATATTTTTGAAGTCAAGCACCTAGTTTTCCTGTAGCTAGAACACCTTTGCATGTAAGAGAATACTGCCACTCAGATATTTTATCTACCACTTTTAAAATCTGCACTAAAGGAAGGAATGACATCTCGAACATTTAGATATTCAGTGTAAGTGTTGTCAAAAATATTACACGCGTAAATTCACAGTGCTTAAATTACATTGTGGCGAGGGTGTGGGGGTGCTTAACACATTCATACCTGTATATAAATGTACCCGCCTACAATATAATATCAATACTTTTCAGTTCATACAGAGAATACTTAGCCTGTGACAACAAGGAACTTTGTATTGATGGTTATTGGTTAGAATTTAGTGAACTTCGACTCTCAATCGAAACCAATAAGTTTCTACAGCCAATAGTGTTGCTTTATACAGCAGTTGAGAGCGACTTTTAAATGTGTAGCTCTATCCATATCATATCATATTCCCGCCTTACTAAACATGTCTCTCTGTGTTGCCTTTTCCCTCTCCGCGTAAGTGGCATGGCCTTACCCGACACTGCCAACAACATACCTGCAATATGCAGGTGGTGGGAGCTGATATCAGACCCCGCGTGTGCCTCTGATATAACTGCAGGTTATACATGTCGCTTTTTCCTCAGTGTATCTCTATGGTAGTGATTAATATAAGTGATTTCAGCATATGTTTAGAGCATTGTCTGGTTATACAGAAGATTTCAAAGGATATCCACTCTGTTTTATACTAAATCATAAAGAAAGCTCTTCAAACACCCTCATGTCTACTTGAGGACGAATTATGCAAAAGGCTTTTTCATTATTCCTTCCCAAGATCAAATACAACACTTTCTATAGGCTGCATTGAAGAGGAAAAATAAATTAAACATGGAAAAAGCTAAAGTTGACATTACTGACCTCTAAGAATCACCATAAACTGTATGTCTGAGTGTTACAAAGCAGTGAATCAGATAGTTGGATGCTTCTCTCCACACAAAGAACTAGGCTACTCTGATACAAACTAGTCTTCAGTTCCAAGAACATACATTTTTGAGTTTCTTATTTTTCAGACCAAAGACAAAGTTACTCCGTCACTGACTTGTATTTGTTCTGTTTACATCTCAATGCTATCTACTTTGGTTTCAAAGCTGCATGGGTTTTATTTTACATTATAACTGATCATTTAGAGTTGCTTTCAAGTGAAACTATTACTTTCGTGCCGCAATGTTCCATCTTATTTTTACATTTGGGTGGTTTTATTTAACTCCGCAGTCACAACCTGTAGGAAAGGCTGTTTTCACCCCTTAACGTGGTCATTCAGGCTTTTTAAATTCCTGTCTAGACCGTGAAATAACCCGTAAATGTTCAGATTTGGTTGAGTTTGCATCACCATAGATAGAACACTTTAGCTCTGGAAAAACAGACACCAGGCTGGCAGCAGCCATCTCACTAAACAAAACATGGACACAGGAAGATTCTTTAAAACCAACATTTCAATGTTAATCACCTATATTTTTAAATGGACTCATTCTTCCCATCACCCTAACAATGCGTACAGAGCACAGCTGTGTAGCGTGATAATGATAATGAGACACCATTAACAACAGTTTGACCAAAGAGCAGATCAAAGGGCTTGAAAAAAATTGATTGGTGCAGTAACAATAAACTGGATTCATCAACATGTGGGCAAGCTGTTGAATTAATTACTGCACAATGTTCTTCATGCCAGGAAGAAATAAGCTGGTGAAAGATCAGGATTTTGTCCCCGTGGTGAGAACAACACAGTAATTAATCTAGTTAATAGAGTCCACAGGACTGAAAGTACAAACAGTGCAGCACATAACAGTGAGCCGCAAAGTGTTGAACAGTTACTTAATCAGAATGCTGTTTATAGAACTGATAGTTCTGGTCCTTGAATATGGTTGATAGTGACTGTAAAATACACAGCAGTGCCAATTAAGCAGTGTTTTAGAATGTCAGATTCTGTTGTGCGTTTTAATTTACTGGGTGGGATAAGCGTGGATAAGAGGAAGAGGAGGAAGATTAAAAAGAGAGGAGACACACTGATATTAATGAGAGAAACTGAACAGCTGGAAAATAAAAGAAACCAAGCCGAACACCGGAACAGCAACGATCCACCTATCAGCATACCCTGAGTGTATTACTAGCAACAGCATTTTTGTTGGGGTAGTTCAAAAAAGTTTCATTAATGGAGGCAGACTTTCAGAATTCAAGTGCTCACACTGAATCCACACACACGTGAGGGTCTTCTAAGGTTTGATATGGGGCACAGAGCTAAAGAGGGCAGCCGCCATCTGAAACCCAAATCATTCATCATACTCCAGGATGAGAACGCTCATAAACACGCAAAGCTGTCATTAAATGACTGCACAAAAAAACCATAAAGATGCCATAAAAAGAAACAAAGAGAGCCTATGGGGAATTACATTCGAGCAGCCAACGAACCTACTGTGTCCTGTTGCTGTGTTGGAGAAATACCTGTCATTGCGGCAGCCCAATCCACCGGCCTTTTATCACCACCTATAGACTGCATATAAAGATGAACAAATTGTCTCCACTTCCTCCCATTGTACACAAACAATGTCAAAATATCTCGCAATGGGCTGCTGCCATCTTGCTCTGGTGATGTCATTTGGACCCATTGACAGTATGTATACCAGCTGGCACACACAGCTGTCAGTCATGCCTTAAGCCCCACTTTTATTAATATCAAATCACTAGTTTTTAACCACACTTTATGAGAAAAATTTACATCAGTATGATAAGAGCTACCTAAGATTTATTTAATGTTAAATTGGATTTTTTGTGTGTCTCAAATCACATACATCCATTAGTACACTATACTATGTGCACTGTGTACTTATTGGCGTAGTGCGCAAATTTAGACAGGGTAGTGTTGTCTCAAACCAAACACGGCTGTTGTGCACTCACCGGAAATGATGACCACAAATTAGCTAGTTAGCAAACTAGCACTGCATTTTTCCATAATTCTCAGTGTGAACACACTTATGCACTCAAAATATTAAGTGTAAATACAAAAGTACGCGATTTCAGACACAGCATAAGTCTCCACCCGAAGTGAACAAGCTACACCAGTGATTTACCGTAAGCTTATGATGTAACTTCATGTTTGTATTTGTAATCTATTTTGCGTTGTCATATTTTGTATATTCTCTCTTTTTTTTATTATTTATTTATCAATTTATTTATTTACATTTTATGTTTTAATGTTTTTTCATTTTTTATTTTATTTCATGTTATTTTTTTATTTATTTTTTTAGTATTTTTTATTATTTATTTAATTGGGGTTTTTTTTTGTTCATTTGATATGTGCTGCTATCATACACTGGTGTTTGAGGATGTTGTGATCAGTGCTATATTCATCGGACAGGTTATTGTGATTTGGTAATCAGGCCTCTGCTCCTCAGAGTTGATCTCATCTAATTAGTGGCACCAGCTGACTGATTCATCACACCTGCCAGTATATCTGTCTGTGTCTACATCTGTTCAGTGAAGCACTCATGTCAGTAGCACTGATGATCGTTGAGGACTGAAATGTTTGCTGCTGTTTTTATTGCACTTTGAGCACCCTTCTTTTGGTGCACCAATGTTTGAAATGAATTGGCTTTTTTGCATTGATCTCAGGCTGTGAACATTTTTGTGGCTGTCCAGCCCAGTTGCACTATCTCCTCTGCCATCCTTTCATGGTTGTCTATTCTACTGACAATTTTTTTGCTGCCCTAAGTAGGCGTAGTTTCACAGCAGCCCTAAGATAAGGCCTATTATACTCACTTTTCTCTAGTGTTAGCTATGGTGCCATTTGCGATATTTCACTTGCTATCAAGTGACAACATCTTGGGGGAAGTGAGAGTAATACTGTAGCTGCTAATGGTACATACAAATGTGACAAAAACTCTTTTATTCTTTCTCCATGTGTCACAGCTTAAGTTTCTTAGGTTAGGTTTCTTTATTTCATTCATTCATGTTGTTTCCTGTTTTACTCTGAAACTCACATCTCCTCTCGTGTCAGATCACTTCACTTCCTGCCCCTGTGTGTTTTCCCTCCCTCTTGATGGCATCACCTGTGTCTGATTGTCTGTCCCGCCCTGATTAGCCTCACCTGTGTCTTGTTATCCTCCCCCTCACTAGAGTATTTAGTGAGTGTCATGTTTCCTCTCAGTGCCAGCTCCTTGTGTGTCGAGCGTTCCAGCCTTTAGTTTCCCTGTGTCCTTCTCTTGGTTTTATTGGATTTAGCCTGTTGATTGACTCTGCCTCATCCCTGTTGGATTTGTTTGCACTTTCCACTGCATCTATGTGTTGCTCGGCAAACATGCTGCTAAATGTCTCCAAAGAACTACATTGATTTGTGAGAAATCAATTAAAAATAATTATGGCATTTTTGTCGCTGTATGTTTATTTCATGAAACACTGTATATTTACTCACTGTTTTATGAAAGCAATAAACCACCCGAGGCTGTGATCTATTGTGATTTATACCAGCTCACACAGTCATACACCTTTTTGACTCCATTTTTGGTCCCTACCAACTGCTGAGGGACATATATGTCTCTAAAGCAGCTTAATGCTTAACAGTGATCACCAGCCAATTGGAAACAGTGTCAGTCTACCACTGATGCTGAGCAGGAAGTGTGCAGGAGGCTTTAAGGGCATTTTTTAAACTAGAGAACAATCGAAACATGATGAGGGTGATGAGACAGAACCGAAACAGTGAAGCTGTGGGCCAGGCAGCTAAACAATAAGGTGTAACTCAAATTGTTGTTATATAAATAGATAAGCATATGGACCAAAGCCACTTCAAGTATGGTTAATGTTGCAGAAAAAATTGTGTTTTGAAATGAGACACACCCCTGTTTACAGTGTAAACACTTGCAACCAGCGTTTCCAAATTGTGGCGCCTGCCTTTTTCATGGCTATATGACTAATTTCTGGGAAAGAAATTCAACAAAAAGTGAATTCTCAGTTGAGGTACATTCTTTTCTTCTGCTGCGCCTATCACTCCTTTATTTCTTTACCTCCTCCATCAGAGGCTTCTGTTAACATCATTAAAGGAGGTGAGCTGTTCGAGGTTTTCATTCTGTGGTTACACTATCTCCTGTTTGTACTGTCTTGCTGTTCATTAAAGATTCAGGTCGTTCTCTCTTGGTTGAACCACTCCCTTTTGTGCTGTAAGTACATCAAGCACATTGCAAAGAAATGGGACCAAGCCTTGTTAAAAAAAAAAAAAAAAGTGAATAGAAAGCAACACAAAGAGTGAACCAGTTTTTGCAGTGATGGTGTAATTTTTCCAAAATGATATATTGTGGTAAAAGATGGTCTGAATGACCATCATTTGGCTTCCTTCTGGCTTTTTCATAGACTGTCTGGAGTATTCTTCAACATCAGTAATTTGTCTTTTCTCCAAGCCCTCTCGTTTTTATGCTGAAATCAACATTGCTCTTATTTTATAAAATTTACCTCAGCATCTTAAGTGATGAATTCTAAATGTCTGAAATACTTTTTCTCAGACGTATTTCTGTATTTTTGCTGTGCATGTTTTAGAACGCTATCGTAACAATGTTTGTAAAGGACATTGTAATATTCCCTCTAAACTTTACACTGGAAGTCTGTATTGACATACTTTTGTGAACCTTTGGTCCATGTTTTTTTATGGTTTGGGTTAGGCCCCTTCTACAACTGTAATGCTACACCATACAATGATATTTTAGACAATAGTGTGCATTCAAATGATTGGCACCGGTTCTGGGAAGGCTCTTTTATTGTGACAGTGTCCCCATGCACAAAGCGCTGTTCACAAAGACGTGATTTTACGAGTTTGGCGTGGCCTGCACACTTCCACTCCACCCAACACTTTTGGCCTGAGTTTAAACACAGACTGTGTGCCTAACAGATGTGTCAAGTTATCAGATGTTGTGTAAAGTCCTACACAAGAGCAACATTTGCCTTGAATGCCCTTTGGTTTTAGAGTGAGATCAGAAATACCTTTGGCCTATGTACTATAGTGTATTTTGACTTATGACCAAAAAATTGCCTTTTCAATAAACAATCTAGACAGAATTTATGACTATTTGTCACATGATTTAATTTTCCTGCATACCTGTGCATTAGTCACACACTTACACCTGAAACAATTCCTTTTTGGCCACATGGGGGCGAACAACACATGTTGGGGCAACAAGCCACAACACCATATTGACATATTATCACTCTGTGTAGTTTATATAGCAGATGTATCAGAAAGCATTTGGCTAGTTATACATCATACTGACAAAGCAACATTAAAGAGTCATATTTCTGGACCAAAAACAGCCTGTTTGCAGACTGAATGACCAAAACAATGAGCCAGGGTTCTTGCAGATCCTTAGAAGGTCTTAATTAGATTTTCAGAATTTAAGGTAAAGACAAAACAGAGTTGTGGTTTTAAATTTTTGTAGCTTAATGTGGAGATTTAATCATAGCCTACTCTGTGTGTGCAAGAACAATCAGAGCAGCGTTACTTTATAAACAGTGTTTATAAATTAACAATTCCAAGGGAACTGTAATAAAAATTACAATTTTAGGTGAAAATATTTGAAACAGTTTCATCAATGTAGCACCAAATTCTCGGCCCTATGCGTAAGCTTCTCTGTTGCCCCCCTGCCCCCTCTCTTGAGCCATGTCTCTCTCACACACTTTTTAATTTTTTTGTTTATAAAGATGTGACGGTGTATGTTGGAGCTCCAGCACCATAAGCAATCACTCACTTGGCTCTCACTTTGGAGACAAATCCTATTACTGGGCAGACTAAACCATTAGGTGCCTTTTTAAGGGGTGAGAGGGGCCTCAGAGAGCTTCCACTATTTTTTTTACACTAAGTTCACTCTTTCAACCAATTTATTCAGCCAATTGGAATTTAACTATGGCACTTAGAATTTAAAAAAATGCAAACAAAACCAAACTTTTCTCTCAGGGCTTTGAGCACCCCCTTTCACTGTGGCCCTGGGTAATCAATTCCACTTTCCGCCCACTACAACACCCTGAGTGTAAAGCCAGTGGAACACAGTTTATTGGATTTGGCATTAATTAACTTTATGGGATTTGACATATAGAGAAAAAATATACAGAAAATATTCCTATTATTGTCAAGTTTATTTCAAACATAAAGCTCAACTCTAATGTGCATTTATTTTTCCTTCAAAACAGTGTTACATTTTTTCCGTTGAGATCTTAAAATGGTCTTAAAAAGCATTAAATCTGATTTGAAAAGTGGGCAGCAATCGTGAATGAGCCCAAGAGACAACGAAACGCTCAATAGAGCGGCGAGGAGCTGCACAGTCTGGTGATAATTATCTGTAGGTTCATCACTCCGAGCGACCTCTACATTACGTTTAACCCAACATTAATGACAAACATTGTTTAGTGCAGCTTTAATTGGACATTTAGCAGCTTTAACTGTGTTATTTCTTTCTCTGCAGAGCCAAGTAAATAAGGGTTACTGTCATTCAGATTGCATCATGACGCTGACATTCATTAACTCACACCTTCCTAACAGATAATCACTCAACTGTCATCCCTCCTTAACCTGCCCACACTTGTTGTCTGGATGTCTGACATCCTGACAGACAAACAGTAGCTCTTCAGTTTCTGTGGGCTTCAGTTCAACTGTGATATCACACCTGTTGTCAGAGCTGTGCTTCCTCTCAGCTTCCCTGGCAGCAGCTCTTTAGGCAAGCAGAAGAAAATGGATCATGTTGATTTTTAAGGTATCAGTGTCTTTTAAAACTGCATATCTGTCCCTTGGCAAACATCTGCAAATAAGATGTTTTATCTAATAGACTTTGAACATCTCATAAACCTCTTCACCTGCTTTTCAATACAACACAAACTGTTCTACAAGATTAATAATGTCAGCGGGCTGAATGTGTGGCTAGCACAGGAAATTAATCTTCAGATTAGAAAATGTAACAATAGCGCTGATGAAAAATGCTCTGGAGAAAAGCCTCAAGAGATGCGTGGGCTGCTATTTACCATCCTGTTTAAAGCCTCCCTACTTGACAGTAAACTGGAAGTGGGCTAGAGTATGAGAATTAATTTCAATGTCACTCTGGCACAGCCATTATTTTCCTGCCAGTGCCTGCTGGTAAATAGAGTTGTATTCATGCCAAATGAGTTTCAGGTCTCATTTGGTGAACTGGTCAACAGGCAATTCATCACTCACTGACAGAGACAGACAATCCATCAGTTCAAACTCTCATTGCATCTGACTTTGATTACCTTGACAGCACAATATATGACCTCCAGACGACAAAACACCGTCTGGACTCAAGTATTTTCTTTAGTATAAAGTCCTTTAGCAATTACCTGAAATTACTGCCTGAAGCAATTTGATCTCTTGGCTTCTCCAGTCATGCGTATTCCCTATGGCTTGTCATCTCAAACAGACTTCATTCATCTCGTGACAGCATTTTCACTGTGTTTGTTATGACCAGTGCGTCCATCCACCGGTGTTTATGCTAATTTTCAAATCGTGTAAAATATGATCTGAGTGGAAATGAGATTACATAAAATGGTCGAAAACTAGAAAAATCACCTTGGGGTTACATGCGTCCGACAACCATTCAAATTGCAGTTTACAGTGCATGTCTGTCCACACCCATTTGTAGTGATGACTCTGAAGAAATTAAAGTGTATTTTTGGATGAAACCAGGATGCTTTAAGCACATCTCCAACCCAGCGGCACAGACGATCTATACAGTCACCACACTTTCACAGTGGACACAAGGGTTAGGTATAAATATTTGATACCTTTTAAAGTATTGACTGAAATATCTGAGTATAAAGTAGCATTTTTCGGCTTTTTCAGTCAAACAAAACCTGAGTTTATTCATTTTTGTACCCAGATCTGGAGAAAATAGACTATTTGTATGTTTCTTTCTTGCAAGGGTTCTCTGAATTTATGCAATGTGCCCACTATCTCAGCAGCTACTATACATAGTCTGTGGTGCTGTGACGTCAAGCATGGTATATACAGTGAGAGTAAAAAGTATTTGATCCCTTGCTGATTTTGTTGGTTTGCCCACTAATAAAGACATGATCATTCTATAATTTTAATGATAGATGTCTTCTAACATGGAGAGACAAAATATCAAAAAGAAAATCCAGAAAATAACTTTAAAGAATATATTTTAATTCATTTGTATTTCATTGAGGGAAATAAGTATTTGATCCTCTAGTATGCATTAGGAATTCTGGCTTTCACAGACCAGTTAGACACTCCCAATCAACTTGTTAACTGAATTGAAGACACCTGTACTTACTAATCACCTGTATGAAAGACACCTGTTCACAGAATCAGACAATCAGACAGATTCCAAACTCTCCAACATGGGTAAGACCAAAGAGCTCTCTCAGGACCTCAGAGACAGGATTGTTGACCTGCACAAATCTGGAATGGGCTACAAAAACATTAGCAAGATGCTGGGTATTAAAGTAACAACCATTGGTGCAATTGTGAGAAAATTTAAGAAGTATAACATGACCATCAATAGACCTCGGTCTGGTGCTCCACAGAAGATTTCACCTCGTGGGTGGCAATGATCATGAGAACTGTGGGAAATCGTCCTGCAACCACTCAGCAGGAATTAGTGAATGACCTCAAGGCAGCTGGGACCACAGTCACCAGGAAAACAATTGGCAACACTTTGCGCCGCAATGGATTAAAATCCTGCAGTGCCCGAAAGGTACCCCTGCTTAAGAAGGCACATGTGGAGGCCCGCCTAAAGTATGCCAATGATCACCTCAAAGATGCACAAAGTGATTTGGAGAAGGTTCTGTGGTCAGACGAGACCAAAATTGAACTATTTGGCCTAAACTCAACCCGTCATGTGTGGAGGAAGAAAAACGCTGCCTATGACCCCAAGAACACTGTGCCCACCGTCAAGCATGGAGGTGGAAACATTATGTTTTGGGGGTGTTTCTCTGCCAAGGGCACAGGGCTACTTCACCGCATCAGTGGGAAGATGGATGGAGCCATGTACCGTGCAGTCCTGAGGGACAACCTCCTCCCCTCTGCCAGGAAGCTGAAAATGGGCCGTGGTTGGGTCTTCCAACATGACAATGACCCGAAGCATACAGCAAAGGCAACAAAGGAGTGGCTCAAGAGGAATCACATTAAGGTCATGGAGTGGCCCAGCCAGTCTCCGGACCTCAGTCCAATCGAAAATCTATGGAGGGAGCTGAAGGTCCGAGTTGCCAAGCGACAGCCCACCAACCTTAATGATTTAGAGAGGTTCTGCAAAGAAGAGTGGGCCAAAATTCCCCCTGGTATGTGTGCTAACCTTGTGGTTAACTACAACAAACGTCTGACCGCTGTGCTTGCAAACAAAGGCTTTGCCACCAAGTATTAAGTGCTTTTGGCTAGCGGGATCAAATACTTATTTCCCTTAATGATATACAAATGAATTAAAATATATTCTTTAAAATTATTTTCTGGATTTTCTTTTTGATATTTTGTCTCTCCATGTTAGAATACATCTATCATTAAAAGTATAGAATGATCATGTCTTTATTAGTGAGCAAACCAACAAAATCAGCAAGGGATCAAATACTTTTTACTCTCACTGTATATGTATGTATATGTAAGATTGTTTGCTTATTTTTGCTTTTATTAGGTAAGACAGTCTAAGTGTGAAGGGGAGCGCAAGAGGGGATGACTTGCAGCAAAGGGGCGCAGGCTGGAATCGAGCCAGTGGCCGCTGTGGCAAAGCCAATGCCTTTGTGCATGGGATGCCTGCTCTACCCACTAAGCTACCGGGTACCCAAAGCATGATATATTTGATGGTGTTGGCAGTTCAGCGTGACAAGATGCCATCAAAACATTCGAAAGTATGGAGGCATTTGATGCAACTGAATGCTGATGGGTGATGGGTGTCGAATTAAGTTGAAGGAAAAAGTCAGTATCAACTGAAGTACTCTCCTGGCATCAGTATCGCTTTAAGGGTACTAGCACCATCATTTTTAGATGCTACTCAGCCCTGGTGAACACCCAGGATTAGTATCACCTATTTAGTATCTGACCAAATGTAAAATATGGTCACTATGTACCCTACTGTTCCTGGCTTAAGGTGCCTGAAACGTTTTTTTTTTTTGTTGTTTTTTTTATTATGAAGCTGACATTCAATCCTTATTTACAAAATATAAAATGTCATCATTGTATCATTTTATTTATTACGTATTTGTGTGACTTTAATTAGCAAATGAATCCTTAAAAAGGTGCTTTGTGAAGTCACAGTGACGTTTGACTACTGTATTCTACTCAATTCATCCTTGAGTCCACATGGATGTTTGTGCCTAATTTCAAGGAATTCCCTCAAGACCTTCCTGAGACATAGGGTTCACGAGAATGGAACGGATGGATGGACAGACAACAGGAAAACACAATGCCTCTGGCCACAGCTGTGGCTGGCGCAGAGGCATGAGAAGCTATTTATGCTTGGCTGAGGTGGAAAAGGTGGCGTATTAATGAAAACCAAATGCTGCGATGTGCAAAGGAAACAGACGAAAGAGAGAGACGAAACAGTCGAGGACAAAAACATGTGATCTTTGTGAACCAGTGAGGACACTCCTTAAATTATTACATGAAACAAACACGAATGTCATCTTTTCATCATGTTTTCGACATGGATTTTCATCGTTTGAAGTTCCTCTTCAATGGTTTCATGGCATGAGACTGGAAAATAAACACCACAACCTATCGGGACAAGCCACTGCTAGCAAATTTACACCTCATCCTGCTGTTGTCTCCTTTCTTGCAGCGTGAAACCAAATGTGTTGGCCAAGGATCATTTCACTGCTTGCCTCTCATCATGAAGTAACGGCTAAATCAATAGCGCTCGCCCAAATACATGAGCTGCATCAGGTAAAAGTACGCCGCAGACTTTCTCACAGTGGGATTCTGGAGAGCTGCTCTTCAGTCCCATGCCTGCCACCATGATGAGAGTGGCAGCTCTGTGGTTGAGCTCATTTCAAAGCACAGGCTTAAATAGGATACTGGGGAGCTCCTCAGCCCCGAAGCACATAATAGGAAAGCAGTCGTGCATCAGAACAAAAAGGTGACCGAATATATTGAAGGTAGAAGCAGTCAGAGGTAGCACTGAGACGAGAAAGGCATGAAGCAAACATCAGTGGCATGATCTCCTGAGGAGCCATTGCTCCTGAAGAGGGAGACAGAGAGCCAGAGTCACTTGGGGAAACACAGAGTTGAGAGCAGCAAATCACTGTGAGAAAAACTGGATGTCTGGCAGTGAGGGCTAATGATCTGTGGCGGTTTTTCTTGGCACTGGTGCGCGCTCTGTGGAAGAAAACTGATGTGTATCGAGTGTGTTTGTGAAGACAGAAAAATAGTCTTTGCTCAAACTGCAGCAGAAACACCAGTATGACTGTTGACACCACTGCTTCTGCTCTGGCCCCAAAAACCACATCAGATGATTTAGGGGGGCCCCATGAGACGCGGCCAGTGATGTGTAATGGAGCAACTGGACCCAACTGACAGATTTCTCGGCTCGGAGGATTGTTGCATGTTGCATAAACTGGCTGGTGATTCAAATTTGGGTGTTACATGTAAAATGTTTTCCATGTCGTGTGGAGATGGAAATTGCCTTGTGGTCTTTGCCTTAATGGCCTCGCAATAAATGTAAAATAACAAAAATTAAAATCAAAGTCAGATAATTCTGGGTGGCCTGGCCATGTGAAGTAAGCTGATGAAAAGGAGCCTCAGCTCAACAGTTTGAGGCGATTTCCAGCCTTTGTGAGCCGTAGTCAGACCTGTAGTAGTGAAAATGAAAGGTGCAGCTGCTGAAATTTGAACCCTCTTTGTCCCCTTTCTCCTTCTTTCTTTGCCTCTTTTCCAAATACATAGCAAGACGGAGAATGACGACAGCAGCCTTGCACACCAAATCGTCAGCTGAGGGTTGGAGGGGAAAATAATTGTCAGCGGTGGAAAGGCAGAGACAGTCAGACACAAAGAGGCCTTTCTACCAGTGGGGAGAACTGCCTCACGTCACAACACAAGCAGGAAACCACACCAGCACCACCACCTTGCCCCTGGGACTGAACGTGTGTGTGTGTGTGTGTGTGTGTGTGTGTGTGTGTGTGTGTGTGTGTGTGTGTGTGTGTGTGTGTGTGAGAGAGAGAGAGAGAGGTTAAGGAACAGTTGCGAAAGGAGGGAAAAGAAAAGGGGTCTGGGACATTTAATGAAACCCAATATCCTGCCTCTGGTCTAAAAATAAATGGAGCACATAAACACAACGTAGCATGTGTGTGTTTGCATATGTGAGTGTATGACGTATAGACTAAGGGGTGCAGAGGAGAGGTGTGAGGGAGCTGTATTCATTTCCCAGGTTTATTTGAGCTGAAAATGAATAGTGTCCCCACCGCTGCCTCTACTGCCCCACTATAGCGCAGGCACACACATATAAACACACTCGATGAGGTGAGGTAACGCCGAGCGGCGCACACTTGGTGTTACCTCACTTCATTGAGTGCATGTGAGGGGCTAATGTCAGTTTGATTACGGAAAGTATACAGACCATCGACTCTCCAACATATAGGCAATTTAATGGTAGACTGGGCCCAAGCAATTAAATGGTGAACTGAAACTTTAGAGCTGCATGTTTTTCCCTTAGTGTTATTCTAAGGGTGTGTGTGCATGTGTCTGATAAATACTAATTACCCACGGAAAGGTACGTCACTGTTTTCTCTGCTAGAGTTTTCATGCACCAAGACAAGGTGTCACCCCACCAGAATAAAATTAAATATTTGCAGCACGTCACTGAAATAATCTATGGATAGAACACAGGACAAAGATGTTGGTAATACTGGAGCAGGACGCTAATGACTTGGCTTACTTCAGTGACCTGGGACGTCACACTGGTCCCAAAAGACAGAGCAGGACATGTATTTGATTGTAGACTTGTAGATTGTCGAATTTTTTTTTTAGCAGAGAGTGAATCTTGCAGCAGGTTGCATTGTTTGTGTGCAGGCAGCATCGCCAATAGAAAGAAATGAAAGGGATCACTTCCAAACTCCAGCAGTATCTCTGCAGATTGCTTTTGGTGTTATTTGCTGAGGTCTCAAGATGTCCATCTCTGAGATGTCTGCCTTCATACAATACAATAAATTATCAACTGAATTTTGGCGGTGGCGCGCGGTGCATTTTAAAATCACACTTGAAACAGCCAGAAGCAGTGTTTGTGCTTCTGTGAACAATCCATAGAGATCACTGTCAAGTCAAAACTTTTCATAGGGACTACGTGGGTGATTGTGTTTTCATTTCATGGTGTAACAATGACAGTAGGGGGGGGGGGGGGGGGGGGGGGGGGGGGGGGGGGGGGGGGGGGGGGGGGGGGGGGGGGGGGGGGGGGGGGGGGGGGGGGGGGGGGGGGGGGGGGGGGGGGGGGGGGGGGGGGGGGGGGGGGGGGGGGGGGAGGGGGGGGGGGGGGGGGGGGGGGGGGGGGGGGGGGGGGGGGGGGGGGGTGGGGTGGGGGGGTCTGGGTTTGGATACAGGAGCTTATGCCTGACGCCCTCAAAGTTTAATTCATTCTTTTAAATAAATTGGTTATTGATTTTTACCCACAAACTGAGGCCCTCATTTTTAAAAATCCATCACTAAGTTTTTGTTGATTAAGTCCTTTGTAAGTTCTGATAATTGACTGACTTACATTGCACTATTAAAGTCTTTTGGAGCCGTACACATCCATAGTTTACAATGCAGAACAACAGCCGTGCCCGGACATAGTTCAACTTTGGAAACACAGCAATGCACACTGCGTGTCATGTGATTAGGAACAACCAGTCACAGCGGCCAGATGTCTTCCCTTTCTTCCACGATGACAAATATGAAGGAGAGGTTGATCAATTTAGTGCTGGGCAACTCAAAGCTTTACATCTGTCCCACAGACACCCTTCCAGGCTGAATACACTTTTAAAAAACAACATTGGAAAAAGATGAGCCCTGAACTCTGGACCTGTGGTATGTGGGCTATGATGTGGTGCTGGTGTGCGCTGCTAGGTTCCAAAAGTTCAAGGCGAAGCCATCACAAGATAGGCACACACATGTGTGTTGTGACAGTATTGCTCTGGTGTTTGAGCGTGCCTGCTGCGCATCTACATTTAAAACGATGGATTCGAGTGCACAAAATGTGTTCGGCCCCTCATTGGTTGCTAGGAAAGATTGGCAGAGTTGTTTGTTCAAAAGCAATCAACAAGTTCAGGGGCAAAGAGGTTTATTAAATTGAACTGCCAATCAATTCAATTCAATTCAATTCAATTCAATTCAATTCAAGTTTATTGAGCAGACTCAAGGTCCATAAAAAGCACATACTACATTTAAAAACACACAGGGACATAAAAAAGAAAAACTCATTACACAAGGCACTGATACCAATAAATCCAAAACTGGGAACCGTATCTAACAGAGCTCAGCTTGGGGTTAGTCAGCACCTGGTTTACACAATTCATTGACCCTTTTAAACGACATATAAATGTGTTCATCAGGTTCCTCAGGAGAGCCTCAAATGTGTGAGTTCTGGCCGTGCAGAATAGTTCACTGGCACTACTCCACCCGGGCTTGTTCATGAGAATCCTAAAACAGTCATTGTACGCAACCCGTAATTTGTGATGGCTCTCTTTCCTAAACGTCACCCACAAGGGGGCAGTATTATGGAGCTGCATTAGGGTCAACAGTTTTGTACTTGAAAAAATAAAATTTGAAACTGAAAATTCATGTGTTCTTGAATTTTGAAAAATACAACAATGTATTCAAAATAAAAATAAGTGTATGAAACGGGGTTTTTTTTTCCAGGTTAAATATAATTTTGATTCACTTTGGTAATTCTTTTGAATAAATAATTTATTTTCACTTTTCACTTCCATATATATTTGAACATTTGAGGTCTTATTTTTTTTCAGTTGCATGTTTTATCTTTTCAGATTCAGATCTTAGTTTTTACAGTTTCAAATCTTATTTTTTCACTTTCAAATCTTTTTTTCACTTTCAGATATTTTTTTTTTTTTTCAGTTTCAAATCTGTTTTTTGAGTTTCAGACTTTTGACCCTGAAGTGGCGTGGGGGGTGACAGCGCCTTCAGGGAACGTAGGAACTAAAAAAATTCTGACTCGACACTTATATACACCACATTCATGTGATTGGCAGCGTAAAATTGATGCCAGTGACAAACTTTCATTTAGAAATCTGTTTTAGACAGTACTGAGCAATTGCGGTATAAGAGCGATAAATTATGCCAGATTTTGCAGTTCAACAGCCACATTTTAAGTGCTGATATGTCCGATTTCCACATAGCACTGTGAACGCAGTGTAGTGTCCACTTCACTTGCGATGATGGCGTCCGGTCGGTTGGGTCAATCTGCTGGAGCCCATATATCCAGCACACAGGTGAGAAATGTTAACTAAGTTTTGGGAAATCATAAAAAGTATTAAGTGGTCGTTCCTGTGACAACATACATTTCCACCGCTCCATCGTCACGGCCCCGTTGATGCTTCCACATCCAGACGTGTCCCCTGGATGAAACCTTTGAGCTTGGGGAAAAGGAAACAATCCTAAAACACCTCCCTACTCACCTGACCTGGCTGCAGGTGATTTTTGTGGCTCCAGAGTAGGGAGGTGTTTTAGGATTGTTTCCTTTTCCCCCAGCTCAAAAGTAAGTTTGTAAGTTACATGTATGTATATATATTATGTGATAAAATGTATGTATCTAAAAAAAATTATTAAAAGGCTTAAAATAAACTTAATTATTCAACCCATAGAAATTAAAAAATAATTTCTTACATTTCTTTTTTATTTCTGTTGGCTTTTTTATGTAATTTGCAATGATGATTAAAAAAAAAAAAAAAAAAAATGGCTTCCATTCGTCTCTGTCCTCCAGGCCCTGGATCTTGTTTGCTGATAGTGTCTAAGCTGCCCGTCTGTGAACTTATCACACTCCTCGCAACTTCTCATAAAAAAAAAAATGAAAGGGAGGAACCTGCTGTGTTTCATTTGGCTGCGCTGTAAGAACAGAGAGTGACGTGAAGTACCTTGCATTCGCGTCATGTGGGACCGAAGGCAGAGATGGGAAAAATTCCCATGGCCTCCAGTTGCATTTGTCTCATACTTTTCAAAAGTATGTTCACACACATGCATGCACACACAGAGCACGGCTGAAGGCATAAATCATTCTGATGTGTCAAAAAAGAAAAAAAACCAACAAACATTCAGATCACACTCAGGAGATCTCCTCCAGGAGCCTTTGAATAACACAGGTAACCTCGACTCGCCGAGATGCTATCAAACTGTCACACACCACTGGGAACATGTGTTCATTGTCTGCATGTATGTTTGTGTATGCATGAAATGTGTGTGTGTAGGTGTGTATGTGTTTGTAGGAGAGCATGCCAAGCCACCTGGAGCAAGGCAGGTATTATTAGTGATGGTGCCAAGAGACACTTAAAATGCAGCCACTCTGTCTAGTACAAACACGCCTGTCTGGGCACAGATCAGACCTGTGTGTGTGTGTGTGTGTGTGTGTGTGTGTGTGTGAGATTGCACCTTCGTGAAAGCCTGACAAAGCCCAGGTATTACACACCTCCCAGGTTCACCCATCACTTTCATGTTTTATCTTTTATTGGGCATACACAGGGAGTGGCCAGTCCACTCACCTTCAGTATTTTTAGTAACAACAGATGAATTCAGCCAGCAGGAGCGAACCTTTATTAGAACATTTTGGAATTTATCACTCGACTGCCTCTTGGCAGAAACATCCGTCTTTTCCTTCGTGCTTTCCATCACAACATACCATCGTCTCTTAACACCAGCGTAAGTGTGTGCGCAGCTGACGAAACACAAGGTGATGAAAAAGAAAATGACGCAGGATCCTCCCAGTCACCTGAGCTCTCACTCCTCCTACAAGCGCACTACAAACACTACTTTGACCGCATTTACACCTTGCATCTAAATGTGTTTCAGATGATCAGACTGCAATCAGATAGCTGACCACATGAAAGCACAGGTGTTTGATGCACCATCAAACCCACTGAGGATGGATTACAATCCGATCAGCCAGAACACCACCTGAGGTGCTCTGGGATGCTCTGTGACTGTGACCACATTGAAGACAAGGATAAATGCAAGAGAGTCGGTGAAAATACCTAATCACGTGTGACTGTTCAGTCTTCAGCAAGGTAGCAGCCACTTAGGGAGATAAACCCAACACTCACACTTCCCCTCAAAATTGGCCCTAGCCCTTGTTGTTGCACGTTACCGCGAAGGGCTAGGGTGTCCCAAACTTTAGGGAAGTGCTTTTCAGCCCTTAAAATCCCCATTTAATTTCATGCGATACACACTCACAAACCCATCTCAACTGAACTTCCTAGGATGCATTGCGAAACGATCCAGTTTTTTTTTCTTTTTTAAATCGACATATCTGAAATAAATCGACCAGGAGAAGAAGGTGATGAAGGCGCCCTCTATTTGCTGTGTTTCCTCTCTGTTGATTTGTGAAACGAAGAAGGATGCAGACAGCCAACGAAACAGGCAAAACAAACACTGGAGACGGCATTTTGGAAATGAGTGCAAGAAGCCCACGTCAACAATACGAATGACGTAGATGAGCACGTCTCTTACGCTAATTTGCATGAAGTGGCGTCCCAATTCGTAGGTAGAATTCCCTACCCCTCAACACTACTCCTTCATCGTTGAGGGGAATCTATCTGGCGAGTGCACTTGAAACCAAAGGGTAAGGTTAAGGGAAGAGAATTCTTCATCCGTCAAGGTCGCAGTCACTATCCATTGTCCTTTGCTCTTCTCATCAGCATTCCAGTTATATAAGATAGCTTCTTCTCCTGCTTTGAAAAGCGAGCGGAAGTCTAGAGCTGAGATGAATCCTCAAGAAACTGGAGTAACTCAATTACTAAAATGGAAATTCTTCGCGCTGTAGCTTTGTTAAACCTGTGTTTCATATAGATGATTATTATTGTAACAGAATGTACGGAGAGAAAACGACAGAGAGGGTCCAAAGTTTGGGATCGAGCCAGGCTGAAGCAAAACCAAAAATCTGTACAGTGCTTCTGTTGTGAAACTCAACTAGCTTTCAACAATAGCGCAATGCTATTGCTGTGGTAGTCAGTGCTTCAGCATGTCAGCATCCAGTCCACAGAGCGGACCTGACCAAAGGTGTAAATGTAATCAGGTAAAGTATCTACAGTATCAGGATACAAGACACATTTTAATGCAAAGTGTAAAGACCCAACTTTGCCTCTTTGTTTGTTATGTTGCGTGCTGCCCTATAATCCATCAGGGTGGTCTTCATAACTGCCTCATTTGTTTAGTTGCCATCAACTTGATACACAGGTTCATTTTTCATCACACAATGTACTGAACGTGTTGTGCTCTGCGTGCAGCCAGGCCGTGGTGTCGACTTTCAGGTAACACACATCTAAAGAGTTTCTTTTTTCTTTTTGTGAGTGAAGAGGCTTAAGGGCGGGACGGGGTTGAACATGAGTATCGAATGTCTGAGACACCAGTGATTTTTTTTTCTTTCTTTTTTTTAATAATGATTTTTTTTTTTTTAACTTTTTAAGATTTATTTCCAGAATTTTTTTAAAAGCTTTTATATTTTTTAAAGGTTTAAGGATATGTGCAGTATATATGTGAAATATATAAGTATATGTAATTATATGTAATTACTGCATAATTACATATGATTATACCGTAGATTATATGATCCCCTTAGTGAACAAATTATTTATTTTAGGTAACCGTGTATACCAGTAATTAAGATGTGTCCATGTATGAACTCACTCTACATGCTATTTATACACTTTATGTGAAAACTTTTTTTTTAATAGAACGTGTATAATTTTAATTTTATTTAAAAAAAAATGTAAAAGTGCGTCAGGCATGTGTAGCTAAAATCAACAGTCCCACGTAATAAAAAAAAGCCAGTACACTAACGTAAAAAAAATAAAAAATAAATAAAAATAAGGATACTCTAAGAAGCAAAAATAATCTATTTATTTATTTTTTTCAGGGGCTGTCTTTTTTCCAAGATTTAAAAAAAAAAAAAAAAAAAAGAAGATTTTTTTTAAAGATTGCAGATGGATCCTGTCTGCTAACAAACTGGACATTCTGACAAAGTTAATACAACATTTACTTCGACGCAGCATGTGTTGGCGCCCCCCAATAAATCAGGCAATATAATATTTACAGGCTGACGTTCAGTTTTACTCCAGTCGTTATCAAAAGTGTTTCATGAGGTATCAAATTTATATAGTGACACCACATCGTTTTGATTTGTACACTGCAGCGCCGTGTAAGAAACTGCCCACGGGTCTTAGATAATCTCACTTTTCAGGGATGAGTATTGATTTTACACTCAGTCGAGACACTTTATGACAGATGGTGTGTCTGTGCGGCTGCCAGTGTTTAGAGAGATGGTATCGATAACAGTTTTGCCTCTTCAAGCCGTGGATCTCAGGTCAGGAGCATAGATACAGTACACACTCTCATAATCACGCACAGACAGACCGAATAGGCGAGATCATAACACTGTGCATGTCAGAGCAGCTATAGTGCGGATAGCTTTGTGTGTATTCAACCAGGTCATATTTAAAAAATGTTTTACTCATTAAAAACATTTGTTACTGCTTTGTAGAACAGATGAAAACTGTTCTCAGCGACATATAACTGAGAGCTTCACAAATAAAATCCCTTTCATGGCAGCAGGCTCAGCAGCAGATACCCAAAAATCTTCAATTGTAAAACCAAATCTATCAGTATGGACAGATAGATGCGCTCAAAGTGAGATGAATCTGGGTGAATTCACCCTTTAAACAGCCTGTGCCATGTCCTAACCTGAACAAACTAACAAAATCCATCCAGACAACTGCCCTGCTTAACACAACCCACACGTTAACATGAATGGAACAAGCTGGGCTGGGCGTGTGTGTCCGTGTTTTTTAATAAAAGTGCAGCTCTGTTTGTTCTCTGCAGTTCACATACAGTCACTCAGGCACCGTGCCTCAGCGAGTGTCCTGGAATGACTTTTTCCCATTAAGAGATTTTCCATTTGAAAGAAGAAACCACATTCGTTAACTGAAACACATTAGACGTTTACTGTAATATAAGAGTTTATTGGAACATGAGTCAACAAATCTTGCAGCGGGATGCAGACAAATAAAAGTAAAAGTACCAAATATATACTGCGCCGTATGCTGAAAGAGTTTATGCACCAAACCAAAAGTCTCACATTCGCTGTTCTGTTGAGTATGTGTGTGAGAGTGTTAACAGGCAGTCAGGTTATAAACACTCAATCTTTATTGTTCTGAAGGGCCTGCCAAAACATAAACAAAAGGCCAGCGTGATGACATAACCTTATCACGACGAAATATTGGAATGGAAGAACACAGAAAGTAAACTAAATCTATCCAAAGGAATCAAATCCAATCAGCATGAGAGTCCACATCATGCCACAGATAATCAGAAATGCTATCAAGTAACCTAACGATGATTTGAGCGCTTTTGTTTGCTTTTGTCACAGTTGGAATTTATCAACAGCGGAGAAAACCACATCCTTTGGCTGTCATTTTCAATAAACTAAAGTCTACTAATTCGTTAAATAAAAGCCCACAATTACATCTCACTACTGACAAAAATCCTGAGCGTTTTTTTTCCACTTTTCCCACGTCATTATGCTGCCACAGGCCTGTCCGATCAGAGAGCTGTCATTATCTGTTTAAGTGGCTTTAGCCGCCATTGTTTCAGGTGCCAAAAAAAAGCGTCTGAAGCACAGTCAAAAAACTCTATTAAAAGAATTTTAATCATAGTCATCTCGGCTGCCAGTGAAGTTAACATTAATTGGCTGAAAGCTCTCGTGCAGCTAGCAGGAACATGCAAACCAAATGAAAAGGGAGTCAGAGGAGATGGTTTAATGTGCGCGACGGCTGCAGGGCAGATGGTGCGTCGCCCTCGCCCTGTTTTATTGTGCACCTACCTTCATTTATCTCTGTCTCTTTAATTGCCTCCTAGTTTTCTTCTCTCTTTCCTTTTGTCTTTTTTTCATTGCTGCTCCATGATTAGACAATGATGTCTTATGCCTTCTTTTTTGGGAGATTGAGGGATGGGTAACCTTCGTATAATGATTTTGGGAAACACTAGAACACAAAAATCCAAATTATGTGTTTGAAGTTGAAATAAAATTAAAAGAAATCTGCATATATACACTCAGTGCTTGATTTAAATTGTCAAATTATTTGGTAATATTTTAATTTCCATTTTTTTTTAACTGTATTTTTCTGCAGTGACAGTGTTACCCACATTAGCTTCTCCAAGTATGTAGATTTTTGGTTCCACCTGACTGTCTGTGGTGAGTTTGGACAGTCTTGTCAACCACAGTCTCCACAACTGGACCCATGAAGGAGACACAGCTGAAACTATAACCTGCCCATTTTTTTAATGCAAGATGAGCGCACAACCCAGTCACGAGAAAAAATGCCGGCATTATACATTCCTGCAAACCATGGATTTGTTACATTTGCACATTATTTTGTAGCTTTCACATTTGCCAGCAACGCTGTGAAGATGTGGTTAGGGTTAGTTACAAAAACTTTATGTTATGGTTATGGTTCAGAAAAGATTATGTCTTTGTGTAAAACAGCCACATCTGGGGGAACGAAACATGCTGGAAAAGCAGGGACATGTCAGTGAAAAACGCTTAAATGCTGCTGTTAAAAACACCCAGGGTCAGAGCCACAAACACCCATGGAAACGCTGTGAAGGGTCACCAAAGAACAACTGGTGTTGTCGTCTGCTGGTTTCAAACAGTGGTCTGCAGCTTGGCAGGCATCTCGTCTAGGTGTCAGGCCATGTACCATCCTCTCCACCTCTGTCTGATAAAATCAGCTCATAAAGGCCTATATGTAATCAGAACAATGTCACCTTAAATACCCTGATGTGCTATGTATGAAACATTTACATTTACAATGCAAACATTTTCGTCTGACGGCTGAAGTAGAGATCACCACTGAGTGTGCAGGAGGTGCCGATGACTCAGACGGTGTTAAAATAACTTGGACAAAAACTAACGTCTGGTGGGAACGACTGCTAACGTTAGCCAACGTGCACTTTCCGAGTGGAAGTTAGTTAGTGGAATACAAACGTAACAGCAAGATGTGTCCTCCCAAATGTTTAACCCTTTGAAACCTGAGCAGATTGGCTTGGTTACTTTCAAAAATATGGGAAGATGGTTATGAGCAACAGAAGAAGAAATGACCCAATAAATTAACAAGAAATAGGAAAGAAAAAAGATTAAAGAAAAAATTAAAAACAAGAAAATTATTTTAAAAAAAAAAGAAAAAAGAAAGTTAGGAACAAACAAGAAAATTATCTGGAAAAAAACAACTTCAAATCATAATTCTGTAAAATAATTTCAAATATCTAATAATAATAATTATAAATATATTTTTTTCCCTGGCTTTTTAAAAATTATTCTCTAAATCTATTATTTTTTTGCAATTTGTGGAACATTTCTCATCAAATTGCTCATTGGATTTTTTTGCCATGGTTTTGAAAGAAATCAATGAGCTCGGGGTTCAAAGGTTTACATACTTGTGAAAGGCGGCAGCACAAGAAAAGTGATGTCACTCAGGTTTCAAAGGGTTAAAGTAGCACAAGAGGCCGCATAAGTCTCTAACGGTACATAACCAACGCTATGTGTTTGTTGAAAATAGGAAAAAACATGTCTTGTATATTTGTAGGCTGTACAGGGATATGACGTGCACTGGTCAGCAGTTAGGCATGGAAATTAATGGCGCATCTCCTTGAAACGATACCTCATAAATATTAGTCAACTGTTGCCATGGGAAACACTCCGCAAGAGGCTTGAAGCTCTGACACTGTTTTCACAAATATGTCCAAAAAAATTATTTTCAACTCTTGTGAAAAATGGAAAAATCTGCGCAATATTTTATATTTCCCGACACAAAAGAGGAGGATTCAAATTGAGAATAAATAATGAAAATGAGTCCACATCCCACAAATATGTTGTATTCTTTCAGCCTGTCTTCTCCAACTTATTTCCTCCTCATATGTCTCGCTGCATCTTCTTCTCCTTCTCCCTCCGTCTCCTCCGTCCTTCGCCTCATTAGAGACAAAGAGAAGCCATTACCCCATCGATCACACTAACCTCCTGTGTGACCCCTTGCCAAATGACGCCCCCAGAAAACCAGGTCTGCTCCATGCTGTTCTTTGTTTGCTCTCTTCCTGTTTCTCAGAGCAGCATTGTGGTACTCTCAACAAGTGGCTCATTTAGCCGCTGCAGCAACAGCGGCTCGACGTGTTGAAACATACATCCTGCTCTAAATGAAGGTTTGCCTCACAAACAAATACAAATAAAGCATTCTGTGCATATCCCGGAAACCAAATTGTTATCAGTGTAAGGGTAAAATTAAACTCTTGCCTGAAGTTGTTAAAAAAAAAGATTCCCGTTTAATACCTGGACCTATTAAGACCTATTTCAAATCTCTCATTTCTCCCCCTCAGGGCAGAATTTATTCAGAGCAGATGAGAACTCTTCAACCATGATGACTGCTCTCACAACACCAAAAAATATTTACAGTTTCAGTGGCAAAAGCGCCGTTGGAATAACTTTCAGCCTGCAAATCAATTTTGCTTTGTGAAAAGCGAGGCTGAGCTCAAGAGGAAGAGCAGTTTAACAGCAGGACAATGCTGATGAAAGCAGGAGAAATGAGGTGGAGGAAAGGAGGAGGTGGAGGAGGAGAGGTTGAAAAAAGGAGGGAGAAAAGCGGAGCGAGCCAAAGTGTTAATTTCCAGCAAAAGAAAAACAATATGATTCAGTGGTGCTGTCTTTTTTTTTTTCTTTTCTTTTTTTCCAGTAAGCCGAGCAGGAATGCAGTTAATGGTAAACAAACCTAAAGTGCATTTACTCCCTAATATAATGGAGTTATATAATCGTCATTTTAGAGGCAAAAAGAATAATGCGTTTGTGAAAATGAAGCTTATTTGTACTGAATTTGACGGCTTACAAAGACAGGTGGCTGCAGCTTATCATGGCTACCTTTTAGTTTTGCATGAACTGTTACGACCTTGTGGTGCATGCATCACAAATGCAAATGAATTCTCGGGAATAATTTGCAGCCATCTCTTATAATAGCATAGCTAAACCACTAAACAGAGACCTTAGCAGAGAGAAACCATAATTTCCTATATTAATTTTTTATGCTCAACGCTGGTACGTATCTTTCAAAGCTTTCTGGGTTCAGTTTTTGAACTGAAGGCGAGGCAGATATTCGTCAGGGAGGCAAATATCCGTTGGAAAGAGAAATCTCCCAACGGAGGGACACTGTGACTCATTCACCTTGAAGAAGAACATTGCTGGTGGCTGAGTCACCGGGGTCACACCCCTACACACACCCACCAGTCACTCAACCGGTTCCCTATCTATCTCTGTCTCTTTCACACACACACACACACACACACACACACACACACACACACACACACACACACACACACACACACACACATAGACAGACATACACAGACAAATTCAAGTGTAAGCACATGTTTATGCCTTGCAGGAGCATGTGCGTGGTGTGCAGTTCCAGCTAATTTCAGTCATTGTTAGGCATGCAAACGCCCACAAACAGCCCTCGCAGCATTTTAAAATCGTTTCCACGGTTTGAGATTTAATATTTTGCCGCCACAATTTTCCTCACCTACATGGAGATCAATATGTAAAGAGGCTCGGCCCTTTTCTTACAGCCACCGTCTGAAGCTGTTGCTGCTTCACAACATTCATATAATCATCTCCACACACACACAATCCGCCCATGCACACACACGCCGACATGCACATTCACCTGTTTTTTTTTATTTGTTTCTATTATTGTTATATATTTTTGTTATTACTTTGCCATCTCTTTTATATTGCCATATTCATTTCTGTGGTTAATTTTCATGCATTCTTTAATACCGTGGAAAGCACGGTATTGCCTCTCTCCAGACTGCATATTATTAGCTATCTTTGTCATTTTGTGTATTTTACATGAATTTAAAAAAGTATTTTACTCTGCATGATGAACAACAGCATCTCTAAAATGTGTCCTAAACTGAGACAGGGACTCTTATACATATGTTCTGGGATTGTATGACACTTGATCCTTACTGGGAATTTATTAGCGACACAAGCGTGAATATCACAGGAGCCAATATTACCTTACTTACCCGGACTTATCCTGCTGCAAGGCTTAAAGCACTATTCATTAACATAGCCTTAATTGCTGCCTATAAATGTATTGCCATGGCAATAAGGGAAGAGAGAGACGAGGGATGACCCACCCTCCACCTCCAAAGAAAGCAGATGATACTCGATGCTGTGAATTTCAAATACTAGATACAATCTTAGTGAGGAGGGAGACCTGCTGTATATATGATTTATTTCAACATGTTGATATCAAGTTGGTGTTATTTATATATTTATCATAATTATTGTGATTATTAATTTCTGCTTAGATTTGTTTTTTTAATAGTATTTTTAGTCTATCAACCAACTGTAACAATCCTGTTTTCAGTGCCTTCAGTGAAGACACTGTGGGGAAACATATAACAGCAAAAGACAAATACCCACTGAATTCAGCAGAAGAGGAGAGTGGGTACATCCGTGGATGTTAAGTGGGGAGGTAGAAGCATGAAGGTGATCGTGTACTTATGGAGGCCATCTGTCCACATTTGCACCAGCTGTTAAAATGAAGTGCTGAGAGCCAAATGTCAAGTTCTGTCCTTGTATCTGTGTATTTTCACTTTTGTGTGTAAGTGTATAAAATCCACTGGTGAGAGACAAGTTGAGATTAAAAAGGGGAGAATCTACTCCTGTGGTAAAAGTTTTCAGAGTTAACAAGTTATTTACAAATTAGAATATTTTACTTGCAGCCTTAATCTAATTATTACTATTTAAACATATTTCACATTAGCCCCTTTTACACTGCCAGATTTTCAGCGAATGTTGGGCTGTTTTGCCGGCAAGCTGCGAGCGTTGGGTTAATATTAGCGGAACCTTTTTGGTTTAAAAAGAACGAGGCGCCCCTCCGGCACGGGAGGGGCTGTTGAAGACTTGTGGGAGGAGCTGTTGACAAACACTGTAAAGATGAGCAACTAGGGAGACAAGGCATTGCACACCCTCCTTGTCCTCGCAAATGAAGAGGCCATTAACCGTCAGATGACGGGAACGGTGAAGGACGGGCCGCACTTTGCCGCACTACCCGATTTTGTTTTTATACTGCCAGTGCTGAAAGAAGACTGATTGGGCTTTCCTTCAAATTTGCACAATTCCTATTTAAAAGAGCTAATCACTTGATGGAATAGTTTGACACTTTGTAAAGTAGCCTAACTTTCTTGACTAGAATTAGACGAAGAGATTGATACAACTCTTGATGACAACCCTCTGTCCTTTGGACTCACAGCTGATGAGGAAAAACTCCCCAATAAAACCTTTAACGGTGAAAAAATTGTAGAAACCTCAGGAAGAGCAACTGAGGAGGGATTCCTCTGTCTGATAGACATGCAACAGATGTCGTGTGTACAGAACAGATCAACATAGTAAATGTACAGTCCACATGACAAAATTGCTCATTAAGTAGTCACAATGTATAAGTAAGTGATATTTATATTAGGGCATGCTGAGATCAATAACTTAGGCTATATAAATAAACTGTAAACTATAAAGCATTTAACTTCCCTCGTACAGTCTCGTCACTGTCGACTGTCACATATTTATTACAGTGCCTTTGCAAAAGCCCCAGAGATCGAGGGTTGACTACTCACTCTGGCAGAAGTTTTGGTTTGGCTGCCCTTTGTAGGTGGAGTTGGTGGCAGACTTGCTCACTCTGTCGGATAAGATAAGAGGGAATTTTTGTGATATTTCCATCTGAAGTCCCAACTTGTTTATCGCATAGCTTATGAATCACTCCATTCACGTTCTCTGGCTCTCCAAAAGACTGCATGAGTAGATTCATGTGCGTTCTTTTGGCTAACAAGAGCAGACACCCTTCCTGCCGGAATTAGGACTGCATCAGCAATGACACACAGCATCAGATCTAAGGTAACATGTTCCTTTTTTTTTTAACATGCTTAAACAATGTGGTGAAGAACAGAGAGAAAAACCAAAAGACTAAATAAAGTGCAGCTACATGCCGTTGCTGCTTCATGAAAAATTGCCGCTGCCAGCTTGAATAATTTTTGTATGGAATGGATTGCAATACGAAAAAACAGTAACCTCACCTCTCAAACCCTTGCAGCAACAATATGGACATATACACCAGCAATAATGTATTTGAAGCGTGTGCAGCACAGTAACAAGTAAGCAGTGTGTATCTCTATATTTTGGTGAAACAATGACTAAATGTGTGCTAATCTTGTCACCATTTTGATTTATTCTACCTGCCTCTATGAAGGAGCAAAACTTTATTGTTTTACAGCCACTTGCCAACAGGAGGGTTAATGTTCCCCACTGAAAAGATAGAGTTTAGTTGGCGAGTCACTCTATGTTAAGTGTTATCCACTCACCGTATATCACTAAAACGATGGTGCACTCCTTTCAAATGTTCACACCTGCTGATATGTGACCAAAGACTTTATATGGACTTTATTCATAACCAGTGATTTCCCATTATACCACGCTAGGTGTACCACAGATTGTGTAGTCATTATCGCCCCGACTACATTTAAAGCTGCCTTTCACATTCATCATGGTCACATATTTTCCTGCCTTGTGGGCTTTTTGCAGCTTTCATTCCATGCATTAAAGGCATAGTGCACCCAGAAATGAAAATTCAGCCATTATCTACTCACCCATATGCCGACGGAGGCCCTGGTGAAGTTTTAGAGTCCTCACATCCCTTGTGGACAGCAGCGGGGGGAGCGCTTAGCACACCTAATGGCAGAGGGCGCCCCAGACTAATGTCCAAGAACACAAATCCACAAAGTGTCTCCATACTGCTCATCCATAGTGATCCAAGTGTGCTGCAGCCCCGACATAAAAAGTTGTTTCAAAAAACGTCATATAAACTCTGTTTTTAGCCTCACTGTAGCCTGTAGCTCTGACTGCTTCTCTGTGCTCCATGCTCACGTGTGTGCACCTGCGTGAGACCAGTGAAATCATGAGCTTTGCTCACCCGTGTTTACATCACGTGACACGTGCACTGCAGGAGGAGACAGCAGTAACCACCATAGCTAAAAGATAATTTGTATTACGGTCTTTTAGCAAAGGACAGCTCAACATGTCTGAAGACTTTGAAATTGAGACAAACAGCATTTCTTTGTTGAGCCGTATTTGTTTGAGTCCAAGTATACAGACGGAACTCAGGCTACTGGACGAAGCAACCGCCGCAGCTCATGAGCCTAACCCTCAGCCAGCCGCAGAATACCAGAGTCGAGCACTGGAAACCTGGTGGTGTAGGTTGTTTCAAATGCAAAGCAATGCCAACGGATGAGGAAAGTCTTTGCTGCTCAGACTGGGAATTGGCGATGCCTGCGCTTGAGAATCTGGACATCAGTACTGGCGAGACTGCTGCTCTTCAGAGACTGTGCATCACCGATCACCCTGAGCGCGCACACGTGATGAGCAGTATGGAGATACTTTGTGGATTCAATTCTGTGTTCTTGGACGTTAGTCTGGGGCACCGTCTGCCATTAGATGTGCTAGCCGCTCCCCCCGCCGATCTCCTCAAGGGATGTGAGGAACTTCACCAGGGCCTCCATCAGCATATGGGTGAGTAGATAATGGCTGAATTTTCATTGTTGGGTGCACTATCCCTTTAACATCTCAACATAAACCCCTCGACACTGTTCGTGATCAATATGAAAACTTTCTCTGCTGTTTTTCGCTGCATGGAAGGTTTCAGCAGGATGAAGAGTCACATTGACCTTGAAAGGAGGAGAGGAAAGGAACTGACTTTCTGCTGAATGTAAATGATGACATTACAAAAAGGGAAGACTTTGCTTAGAATATCAAAAGATCTCATGAATTCAAATGTAAGTCTGTCGGTATTGAACCTGTCAACAGCTGACACGCTGCGCGAGCAAAACAGATTTTCCTTCATTTCTCTTGAAATGATAATTAGCCTGCACATTAAGGTCTCATCTGAAAGGTATAATGTTTTGATTGTGATCTTCACCCAGTTGCTTAAAGAAACTCTCAGCACCAAGGTACGTCTTGACAGAGCAGGTGGTAGTTCATCAAAGCATCCATATCCTTTGTGCATATTGCCTAGTTGAGACTTCATTTTTACCTGCTATGGGCCAGGAAACAGCATGAGTATAATACACTCTCTAAAAATTTAAAATATTGGCAGGTATCAGTTTTCTCTGTTTATTATTTGGCATCAATATATTTCTAAATTTCTCTCAACAATGTTTGACGCAATACTTTTCCTCTAGTCACAATGTAATGTCAATCAAGGCAAGAGAAATTATGATTCAAAATAACCATTGTGCCATTTTAAAACAAATAAAAACGATCAACTCATGATGTTATGATTTGGTTTTTGTCTTTGGTTTGGTGTTCAGGGTTTATGGCTGACTGAAGTACTCTTTTATTTGGTTATAATAAAACCAACTCCATTATGTGCATTTCACAGTTACTAAAAACACCCAACCTAAATCATATGTTCTTTTTTTGTGTAATTGCTCTGCCAGGATCTATTTTAAGTAGTGTGGGGTCTTTTTTGTGATTCTGTCCTGATTGTACTGAATGGTTCCTATCTTACAGCTGGCACAAAGCACAGCACATTAGTCACTGTTAGTTTCAGACCAATGCAGTGATAATTTTCACAGCCAGCGCCCATGTTGTGTAAGGAGCAGATGCAGTTGTGCCCATCTGTGTGTCTGTGGGCATGGAGGTCTTAAAATGAGGCGCAGTCAAGCACATTGTCGGGGTATTGCTAGTTTGAGGCAGCAGAAAGTGACTGTGCCATTGACAAACAAAAACCTGGTCTGACGGCAGAGTGCTGCAGTATTTTCCTGCTCAAAGGATGCATTATTCAGATAGCAAGATGCTCGTACACAGGTGGCCTCATAAAACGTTAACAGTTTGTTACACACAGGGATGCACAGATGGGTTGCTGGTGGGTGAAATAATACATCGTTAATGAGGAAAATATTAATTACTTTTTTAAAAATGTGAACATAGCAGAGAGCAGAGCAGAGCTGCTGTCAGACTCCCCGTTAAGAGACACATTTTGGGCATTTACACACAATGAACAGTGTAACTTCATTGATTATTTAAACAGATTTCACTTCTGTCACTTCTGTTTACATTCAGCAACGTTATCAAGCACAATGGAGCTATCTCGCCCCTCCCCCCTCATCCTCCGTGACTCTGTCATGAATGAGCGATAGCTGCTAGTTACCACGGATTAACACACCTGTTCAAGAGATAGTGCATCCAACATGAAAATTCACCCATTATCTACTCACCCTCATGCCAATAGAGGATCAGGTGAAGTTTTAGAGTCCTCACAATAGTTGCGGAGATCCAAGGGGAGAGGAGGTAGCAACAAAACTCCATCTAATGGAGGCTTATGGCGCCCCAGATTCAAACGTCCAAAAACACATAATTGAAACCACAAAATATCTCCATACTGCTCGACCGTAGTGATCCAAGTGTCCTTATCTAATTTGCCAAATCTGCCATTGAGATGACACTCTGATTGGGTGAGTTTATTGTATGTCCGAAACACATCATGATTAATTAAGGGACTAAATACAACCCTGTTTCCACTTGTGCTTTATTTTGCACCCAGATTCTGGGCTGCTTAACAAGCAAAGTGGAATTGGACATGCCTTGAATGCACATGCACCATGCTGCACTTTAGACCATGTGCTATACAGTAGATAGTTTAAATAGGGCCCAGTGTCTTTTTATCTTGTTCTTCTACATTCTGGATAGTTTGTTGTTTGTTTGTTTGTTTGTTTGTTTGTTTGTTTGTTTGTTTGTTTGTTTCAGGCACAGGGTTGTTGTAGTTCTCTATTTTGGTAAGTTGAAATAATTGTATGATTTTGATTTACAATGGATATTGGCTCTCATTTGTATTTGTCTTTTTCTAATCTTTCGACAGTGTCATTTTTCAGATTTTCTGTCAAGAGGAAATGTCTTCTTTTCCTGAATACTTGCAGGTAATGATTTTGTTTTCCCTAGGAATTTTATTCATGAATTAACCTCCTGTGGTCATCTGATTGGATGATATTTAGTGTAGACCTGTTATGATTCATGTCTACCTGATGAAGGTAGAGTACACCAAAAATGTTGTGAATAAATGGACCAGCAGGAAGTAAAACTACAGGAGAGCTTTCATTCTGATTGCTTAGACAAATAATACCTTGGATAGTTTGTCTTAAGATGAATGGAAAGTAATTTTTCAATTCTTTAAACATGTGTGCTTTCCATCAGAAAATACAGTCTTTCTTTAAAAAAAGCTGCACACACACTCCAGCAAATTTAAATCAACAAACCACTCCACATTTGTTTCAGTCTCTTCCAGCCTCCCTTCGAAACCCAGTGGATTCAATACACTTTATCAAACGTTATCCTCCTTTGACTTTATATTCCCCCCTGAGACACAAGTTGCTTTCCAGTAAAAACAACCGCCTCAGTTTTGGTGGATTATTATAATGCTTCTTCCATTTATTTCTTGACATTACACCCATTAGCAGGAATCTAGAGGCTTTACATACTCTACAGCATGTTTGAGCTCATGTGGTACTACCTTACTTTCCTTACCGCCTTTAGACAGTAGAGTCTAAAAATCCTGTTTAGTTTAAAATCCACATTGGACCGTTTCATGACACGATGTTTTCCAAATGTGCTACGGGGCAGAATTGCAGGCCCTGAACAGAGTCAAAACAGTGAGTCAAGAAAGAAAGGTTTCCCTCCAAACATCCACATACACACACACATGCAACAGAATGAGTGTACATGCTGGGGTTTTTTGAAAGAATGCCACTCTGAAGCAGACTTTCCATATGGTCGGCTGGCTCTTCCAGTAAACGGATGGCACACTTCCCTCTTCTCCGCCGAGGGGAGAGAAATTGAAAGCGGGTATCAAGGGCGTGGACAATTTAAATAGGCACTTCTAATGCCACATTGGCAGTCGAGAAACGGTTAATTTGTCTCTTGCTCACTTTTCACTGACAGCCCGGGCGAACAAAATGAAAGCTGGGATCATTAAACTGCCGGTTATATTTCCAGGTCTTGTGTCCTTTTTACTGTATGTGATGAATCATAGAATTTAACTTCGTTTTGATGGATTAAAACAGGGCAAAATGTTGCCCCTTAAGTAGTTATACAGTAGTGTAACACTTGGGGAATCAAGCTTAATACCTTTATTGCTGAGAGGTGGAGGAGAAGATTGATGTTGCTTGTAAATATGAAGCTGCTGAGGTAAATTAGTGGCAGACCTTTCGTTCATGTTAGCGTATAAACTGGAAGCCAGCTCAGTCACCATGTCATACAGATCATATTAATGTTTCTAAAGTGATGTGATATATACGCTCACTGTCATTGGGATATGGAGGGGAGGGTGGATGCATTGTCACCTAGTTGAGACGCCTGCCATGCTGAAGACCACTGCAGGCCACTAGTGAGTCATCACTACATTTCTAGTGGCTTTTTAGCCACCAAACATGGGTATTTTTTTTTTTTACAAGCTGTTGCTGTGTTTCCTCCAGGGGTATTGCCACCAAAACCAGGCTTCGGTCAGGAACACTTAAGTCAAAGAAAAATTTATTTCCATTTGTAGGATTATATTTGGCAGTATGGCTCTGTTCTGGGGCCTCTCTGCTTTTTCCCGGGCCTGTGCAGAAAGCTTCTTCCACACGCCTACGTGGAACGCCTAAGGCAGATAAACCACACCTCTATGCCTTTCCACCTGTAAATGAGGGATGTCTGAGGCAGACAGAGCACACCTCTCTGCCCTTCCATGCGCATACATAGAAAGCCTAAGTCAGATAAAGCACACCTCTCTGCCCTTCCACCTGCATGAAAAGGAGGAGCTGGGGTGGAGGCAGGTTGCAAAGCAGCTTGCAGAGGAACAGTAGACAGGCCAGAGCAGTTTAAATAGGGCGCCCTGAATGAGATTTGCCAATTGGTTGCATAGAAAGGAATCATGTGATCTATCAGCTGACTCCCTTTCATCGATCAGCTGCTCCATAAATTCATTGGCTGTTTGAGATCAGCTGATGTAGCCTGGCATTGTGTCCTGTCTTGACAATATTTTAAGACAAAATAAGACCAAAGCATAAGGAAACATTAATTTTAAACATATTCACTACATTATATTATTATAATGTAAAAATGTAACTGATACATGATGTACACAATATCCTGGCAATTTGTTTATCTGTCTGTAGGTGACAAAATTCACCTGCCAGCCCCTCCAGAGATCTTTAATCAACACAATATATCCGGTTTGTTTATCTGTACTAAAACCAAAGCTTAAAAGGATACAGGCAGCACTGCACAGACATGGGTGGCATCAATCATGTCATATAAATTGTAGTAGTTTCTTTAAGTGTAAATGCTCTTTGTATATGAAAAAGAGTCTCTATTTGATGTTAGAAAACGCAATAAATGAGAAGGTAAAGCTAAAAAATGTCTTTCAACTCCAGGTAATCACATGCTGGTGATTCACCAGCGTGCTTGTGTAGTTTAATACTTGAAGACCTGACAAACAATTCCCCCCGCAGGATGGCAGCGGTACATGTGGTGTAAACAATATCGCAATAAAAACAAGAAGTGGAGAAAACCTTTCCTTGCTCCTCTCTCTTGTCACACGCGCTAATGAGATGTAACTCACACCCACCGCCACGATCTAAAATAATGGGTCGATCACAAATAAATGTAAAAGATATGTCAAGCATGTATGGTGTAATGAATAAAAGATGTGGAGGGTTGCGTAAGGTATCATTTGAAGCATTTTGGGGATTCAGCCGCCTCACAGGTTGTGTCCTGGATTTGATAATGAAAAAGAGCACGACAAGAAAATGACAACCTCATGGCGGAGATGTACACATTCACAGATCAAAAACTTACGTTCTAACAACCCAGCAGCAGCCAGATATCACACTTTGGCATCATACAAGTTCAGCTATAGATAAACATGAAAATCTGGTTGTAAATATGAATTATAGTGCGTAACTATTCATGTACAGGTTACAACGGGCCTCTTCTCTCAAAGCTTTTTTGTTTTCTGTCGGAAAACAACACCAAAACAAAGGTAGTCTATGCAACACAGCAATTTCAGCCGTAACAATATATGTCCCTGTCAGAACCAATGTTCCCACATCAAGCATATGTAGACGACAGGGCTGCAATCTGGGGGTCGGGTCTGCTGCATCTCTCCCCTGTTCCTTTATAATGAGGGCTGACTAGCGCAGGGATTAACTGGGATCTGGTTTACGTTAACCCCCAGCAGCTTCATGAGCTTCAGATAGAGATGAAATATTCTAACATGAGCACTATAAGGTGGGTGAGTAGTTAATTCGCCCAGTTTGTCAAGTCTGTTCATGAAAAACACACCCAATTAGGCCAAATTGAATGGATGGCCATGAAAACTACACCCAATTATAGAAAAATAAATGGACATCTCCGAGAGGGAAACCTTATTAGTGTGAAATGTATTAAAGCCTGTCCAGGTTGATGTATGCTGATGGGAGAAACAGACGTCAAGACTAATCTCTGACAGCTAATTTGCTGATGTCACCTAATGTGGCGTTAGAAATGACAATGAGTAAGCTTAATACGATGCTTACATGCATAATGAGAAGCATTTTGCCACTTGTGGCTTGTAAACTCAACTTTTAAATTCGCCCTCTACTCCTGAGCTCAACAAGACGTGAAGCACGAGGCCCATAAATGTGGCTGCCAAAACGCACAGTGCATCGGCATCAGGATCAGCGAGACCTCCCAAACGCTGTAACCTGAACCGACACGAGGGATACAAATACTCACATGTGTGTGTGTGTTTGCTGTATTTCTCTGAGATATGACGAAAAAATACAAAAAGACTTAAGCAACAGCTGTAACACACTGCCACGCTGCTGTACGCTGTAAAAGATCGTCACAGTGAGATTGGCTGCAGGTGTTGTTGGCCCAATGCAGCCAGAAATTTAACTGCCAAATCATTCAGGAACAATAAAAAAAATGCTGTTAAGTTTACCATATTATTTAAACAAGACTTTTCAGAAGTAAATTCGAGAGTGAGAGCATCTGAGAGGTTCGTTATAATCACCCACCGTGTAGAAAAAAACTGGACAGAGCTGGTAAAAAACCAACTGATGTTTAAAATCAAATTTTCTTCTTCAAAGTAATAATCGCCAAATTGATAGTTTAATTATAACTGATGTGATCGTCTGACGGCTCGTGTTGCTGCTCTGATAATTACATCTTCCAAAATTAGACTCAAAAATGAGGACCACTACAATTTCGGCCAAATTTTTCATAGTTCTTGCTCATAATTTTCTATTGGTAATTACAACAATTTACTTGACAACGTAAAATAGATTGAAAAACTATTTATTAATCCCAAAGGGGAAATTGCTGTGCTGCAGCAGCCAAATCACAAACAGACAAAAGAGGAAGGAAGGTAAGAATCAAAATACAATCCAGTAAAAACATGAAGTAGAACAAAACAGGCTAGAATAAATCCTAAAAATAAGATCATGATCTTTAACTCTGTATGTACTGAATATACACGCTACTATGATCATGATGTGTAATACACTGTGAGTATCAGCAAACTGTATGCTGCACAAAAAGATGCTTGAATATTTAAATACTGAATTCATATTTAGACTCAGATGAACTGTAGAAAGATGTTCTGTGATAATAAGAGTTTAGAAATACCATTATACACACAAAGGACATTTAAAGAGATACTTATAATTATAACAATAGCATTTAACATATGTGTTAAAGGGGACTGATTGTGCTTCTCCTTATTTTTTGTCATGGATTTTTAATGCTACAAAGTCAGAGGTTCATATTAAACATGGCAAAAGTCTAGTAAAGTTTTCTACTTTGGCTGCAAGATCAGATTGTGACGAATTTATTTATATGGTCATCTCATCCAAGCTACATGTAGCTACATGCTAACATCAGGGAAACACGCCATCTTGGTTGCCGATGTTGTTAATTTCTCCCCAGTTACAGATCACATTCCTGCTGGAGAGAGACTTTTGATGGTGATTTTTCACAGTACAAAGTGCGACTATACTCCATTACAGTCATTCCTCCAGTAGCAATGATGGTGCAGAGGTGCTGAGAGCAAAGATACAGGAGACCCAGGAACACTGACCAATCAGACTATGTTAATAATAAGGCATGTCAGCATGTTCTAGTGGAAACCCACACGAGTATGACCCTGAAATTGAGCTTAATAGATCCTGCTGACAATAATGAGTAATTGCTGAGTTGTGGAAACATGCAATGTCTTTATTTGGGGGCAAAATTGAAAGTGAATGCACTCGCAATATGGGTTGCAATTCCTCATTTTGTAGAACAACATGCTCACAGCTACAACAAGTACAGTAGGGCAAAGTAGAGCCGGGATGTCAGTCTGTAAATTGTGATGGACGATCACAGCTCTTCCAAATGAGTTTGGCTCTGTAGGTTTGTTTTAAGTATTCAGAGATCCCAGCACTCAAGTTATTGAGTAATATATAGCTGAATATTGCCAATAAAAAACTGATGAAGTAAAAAATAAAAACATCCAAGATCCATAAAGAGTTATTGTTTAGTGTAATGCACGAGATGAGCACTGTGTACTTTTTCCCCACTGTCTTTGAGCCTCACTGTGAGACGAGTCCCTTCACTCAGTTGAAACATAATATTTAATTTGCCTCTTCGATGCTGAGCCTCACGTCGTAACCTCTCCTTTCAGGGTGGATGCACATGGCTGATGGATTTAGCCTCAGACCGGCCCATCCCTCTCACATTAAAAAAACGTGTGCATCCTGGTTTTTCACTTTCTCCTTCACCACCGACTTAAAAAAAAAAAAATGGCTGGACGGCAACTTTGGCACATAATTAAGTCAAGAAATTTTGTAGTGGTTTGCATCCAGGCTTCCCTTAACCCTCGGGTTTAACTCCATTCCTCTTTCGAGACGTATTCATCCATCTGCACCCTCTTGATCCCCAGTCCAAACCACAGCGATGACTCACGGGTAAATGAGCTGAAAGGGGAGGGGGAGGAGGGGGGAAAGGACAGAAAGCGGACAGATTAAGTCGCGGGGAACAGTTTGTGGCGGGGAATCAGAGAGATGTATTTTGAATGAGACTGCTTGCGGGTGCTGGAGGTCTATCAGGCGGTGCAGTTGCCTGGAATAACAAACAGAGACTGTCAGGATGACGAGCATGGACGGTGGTCCCTACCGTAAAGCCTTTTATAGAAAGAAGATGAATTTCATTTTAACTCTGGAAAGGCTTTGGGAAGGCATCCAGCGTGTGTCCGCAGAGGATAGTAAAACACTATTGGATGAATATTAGAGAACAATGTGAAACACTACTTTCATTCACATTTATCAGAGGGGCAGAGCAGCTTATTTTTTCTGCTGCTGACCGACACTGACCTGAATACAAAACACAATATTCCAGATAGTACATTATTTCAAATGTAAAGGGGTAAATGTAATTCTGTACTTTACTTGTCAACAAATCCAATGACGAGACCCTAACTGATAAGTAACTCGTCTCAGTATTGTCTGTGCAGTCAAAGCCTGGTATAATTCTTCTCCTCTCCGTAGACTAAACCTATTAAAAACTCATCAGTGAGTCACACGGTCGCACTGGGTGACATGTTCCTTCATTGTGATAAACACAGGCGCTGCAGTTTATTTTGAGTTAATCTTGGATCCCATCGGCTATCATCTGACGACAATAAAACCTTGGGGGGCGAGGCCCAATACTTCGGGCTGATCCGGTGTAGCCAGCACGTATCTGAGCCAAGACTTCCTCCTCTGCCCGCCAGCCGTTTCAGCTAATCTCTACAAACAGATATCTGCATATGAATTCAGATAGATTTTAAAAAGCCAATATAAAGCTATGTCATCAGATGATAGCCAATGGCTTCCGTTGGGTTCTGCATTTTGGCCAATGTGTTCCGCCTCTCCCCATGGACGATTTAATGCGTCGTCTGATTGGCCCAACTCCACAGCAGCTATAACCCACACAGTAAGTAGTGGGGTGAAGTCAAGCAAAGTGCATTTAATGGAGCTGGCAGCTGAGCATGCCGAGATGTGACCAGAGCATTTGAAAGTATGGCTATACTACATGACGTCTGGCAAATGAATGCTTCCATTCATAAGATGGGTATCAAACAAGGCACCAAAAGAAGTACTGTTAATATTCGTACAGTAATGTTTTAAACAACACCCAGGCCTAAAATATACTTTGTTATCCACTTTTTAAACTGAATCTGTTGAAATATAAAGTCAAAAAGACAGGAAGTGTTACGAGAATGACTAACACTGTGTTGGTTTTGGTATTAACCCGCATTTTCTTTTTTCTTTTTGACAAAAAAGCAATTAAAATAAGCTTTTTTTTTTAGTGCTTTTTAAGGAACATTCTGACCATTTACAATGAATTTCTATTATGATTTCAATCTACATAACTGCCACTAAACCCCAGTGTTGCTACAGTTTCATCACAGACCAGCAATAAATAATTGTTCCTTTATTTATACAATATATTTCAAAGGACTGCATCCAAAACATGACCAGTACCGACAACAAAAGCAGTAGCTAAATCCAGCAGGATCAAGTCAACACAAACATTTGTTTTAGGCTCAGTTTTTGTTTGTTTTGTTGTTTTTTGTTGTTGATTTGTTTGTATTACTACTCCTCATATCTTTTCAAACAGCCACCTAAGAGTCTGGAAGCGATTGCACATTTTCATCCTTTTTTATTTGAAGGACGAAAACAAGTTAACAAGTTAAGAGAGACACTTTACAAGTTTAACAGTAAAAAGCACTTAAAGGGAATAAGGAGCCCAAAGTAGTCGAGATGTTTTTGACTACCATGTTCAAGCATCCCCAGATGGTTGTAGTTGAACACCCGGCTGTCTGCCAGTCCACTTCACCAGAGGCACTACCATCCAGAGCAGAGTACTCTCTGCTGGTGAGTGTCCAAGTGTAAGAAAAAAAAAAAGGGAGAAGAAGAAAAACACTTCTGTTCTGGTAAACACCAGTCGAACATGGTGAGAAAAAAATGAAAACACAGAAAACTGGACTGTTATTCTTATCTGAGCTCACTTTCTTTTAGCAATCTACTCCCCATCAGGACACGTCGCTTCATGTCGCTTCATGTGGCATGCACGCAGCGTGGCAGACCTGCAAGCCGTACCCGAGACGGTTTTCTTTTTTGTAATACAGAGAAAATAACAGCGCACCACAAATGATTTGTCTCTCATGTCTGCCCCTAGTACCTCTCTGAGGTTAAGACAGTTGTTAGAGAACAAACTGTACAGTTCAGCTGGTCAAACATCATACTGAAAAGGGGCCTGTCTAAACCTTTCATTAGCGTGAGTAATGACGAGTAATATGAGGTGATAATAGAGGAGTTTAGACAAACACGACACACGGTCTGCTGGGGTTACACATTCAACAATAAAACAGATGTTAGTGTTGAATCAAAGGTCTGTTTGAAAACTGGCTATTCTTCCGTGTGTTTCCATTTGCTGTAACAGTTTCTTTTTACAAGTAGGACCTAAGCCTAAAAGTGGCTGTATGGGGTTTGGCTTACTACTGTTTTTTGAAATATAATCAATATAATCAAGTGCTATATCTCTTGTTTTTCTTCACAAGCATCAGTTATTTAACTTTACTGCAAAATATAATTAATTAAACTGTGTTAATATTAAAAAACCTCAAAAACAAGTTAATTGTTTACACATATCTTATGTTTACTGCTTTTTATTTTGTGCTTTTTAGCCTCCACAGATATTTTATCCAGTTGTGTGAAAGGATATGTACGATTAACATCATCCATCATATTAAAATATTTAAAAATGTCATTTTAATTTGAAAGATGTGGAGAAAAACTTAAGTATAGGGCTTGAATGCAGCTCAGTAAAATTCTAAAAATGAAAAAGTCATATTAACAGCCAGAAAATTGCATTATTTTATTGTTTTTTTTAAATATTAAATACATTAAATATTTATATTTAAATGATAAAAACTAAATAATAATGAGTAGAAAGTAATGTCTACTTAATCAAGCAAAACACAAAAATATGTCAAAATTCAGAAACAAATATTGTAATGTAGTACAAGTCCATTTTATTTACATATTATATAAAAAAAAATTAAAGGGGGATTTTTTTTTTTTTTTTGCAACAGTTAAACCGTTTATAACTGTGTATGAAAAAAAACCTCTATGTTTAACCAACATGATATGTTGTGTTATTATTACAATGACAGCAAGTAAAAAAAAATACAATGACTCATTCATAAGTGTCTCAGCGATGTTATGACTAGTCCCTAATCTGTAACAGTGTTTAACTAATGTTACAGATTTCGGTGACCTCACTTCTGAGCCTTGGCTCATGTTTCCCCCTCTGAGCTCTTCCTCTGCCTTTGAAATAAAAGCAGCATGTAGTAGGGTCGACTGAGGTAGCTACGTGTCCTTCGCTCTCCAGCGGAGGATGTACTACTCACGCATCTCACTGCTTGTGTGTGTGTGTATGTGTGTGTGAGTCTGTGTGAGCCTCACCATCTGGCCGCCATCAGCAGCCCGGGCCTGGGTCCTGCTGACAGTCAGGACCAGCTGGCTGACTGGACAACAAAACAGTTGTACCAGGGCAGACCAGAAGCAGACGGAGGCAGGTGACTGCCGTGTCTGACCCTCAGGGTGGGAAAATACCGAGTGTGTGACCTTGACATGACGGAGACTTACTAGACTTCAGTCCTAATATGCAGTCAGCTTTACAAACCTACAAAACAGCATGTATCTATGCTATTTCTTACACTAGGGTCACTTTAATTCTTGCTCTACAATACCTTTAATAGTTCATGCACATGTATGTAGATGAGGATGAAGAGGCTGTGAGAGGACAGCGATGAAGAAATGTGCTGTTTTTGTTACTGTGTATAAGTGAACTCATGTTTTACTGAATGTTAGTCACAAATTAATCCATGTTTTATGTGTGAGATTGTAAGGCAATGGCACAAGGCTTAAACTTTAATATAGAAAATTAGAAAGTGGCTGATAGCCTGCAGGGGCTTGTGGGAAATCTACAGCATACACGGTAATAGTGAAGCGATATTACAAAGCACTGAATAATGAAATTATAGCATGCTGAACAGTGTTTCCATTTGGAGCACCGGTCCAGAAAATCACTTCCTTGTTGTGATGTAGTTGTTATTTTTGTTATGTTGCTGACTATCTATGTACTCATTGTGTTACAGGTTAATCGACAACTGCTGAGATGCCTTTACTTTACCTGAGAAAGCCATTAACTTTACAGATATAGATTTTCAAACACGTGGTAAATTTGGCTTATGAGACTTCTATACTTTTACTTAAAGGATAAATTGTACACTTTTGCTCATGTCAACAAATCTAAAAAAAAAAAACCTTAAACACACCCTTCATTACTGTATCTCTCAGTTGTTTACAACTTCCTGTCTTTTCTGCTGTCTGTTGTACTTGGCTTATGTATTCCCTCTGGAAACAAAGATCTTCAAAAACCCAACAGTGTAGTTTTATTCATCCACACTCAAACTTCACTCAGCTCCACTCAAACTAACTTGTAGTGAAGGAACACGTGACCCAGTGCAACAGCGTGGCTCATTGATGGGTTTTTAATAGTTTTTGGACAACAATGGAGGTCCACAGTTCAAAAGAATGTGCTTGGTAATGAGGCAATACTTGTTGGAAGGGATTTGTTGACAAAAAGAAAAAGGAAAAACATTACCAGCCTCATCCTGTAAGTACAAAGCTAAAAGAAGGTCTTTAATTTACAGTTTATCGGCTAATATTACCCTTGTTGAGTGCAATCGGCTTAAGATAATATAAGATATGAAGATGACAATTGCTAATCATAATGGCCATGTTTTAAAATGTTTTAAATCAGCAGCAGGAGAGCTAGCTAGTGTTAGCTGTTAACAGCCGGTGGTCAGAACTAACGGCTAGCAGAGGTTGCTTTATTTGCTTATTAGCTTTACTTATTACATTATAATGCATGCAAGCTCAGTTAACATGTGTCTGGCCAAAGGTAAATTATAACACTATCATAATGTGTTCACATGTAATCTTGTGTTTCTTTTGTTTTTGGCAAGAAACTTGAATATATACAGTTGTTTTAGGGAGAAATTGATTGATGTTTCCACAGCAACATAAAATAGATATTAGAGAGGCAATTGTGATATACTGTGTAAAGTATAAAGTCTTTTTGAGCAGTTATGTTAAAAAATCGATAGGACAGATCAGCATGAAGGAGGGAGAAAGAGAGGGAGTGACACGCAGCAAAGGGCCGCAGGCTGGAATTGAACTTGTGCTGCTGCAGCGAGGACAAAGCCTTTTGTACATGGGGTGCCTGCTCTATCCATCCATCACCGACACCCCAAAATAAAAAAAATAGAAAATATTTTTTCTTGTGAAATAAGATTATATTAAAGGTTGTTTGATAAATTTGTACAATTGAATTTTACCCAATTGAAGTTTAAGTGTAATGAAGGGCTGAATAACTTAAAACTGTTCGTTTCCTTATGGTTAAAAATTCTTTCTATCGCTGGCACAAAAGGGGGCATAAATAACAACAAAACTAAATAAACAACCAACATCAGCCCAGAACTTCACATCATTGGTGCCTCCATAGTATGTGCCCATATAAGTAGTTTAACATTTGCTATCAGGTCTGGAAGTGGAGCCCTACTGTATTTCCTCCATATCCAGTCCTGCATGAGATAAGAGCCGGGGCCAAACCAGACACAGCAGCCGTAAAACATAGAGGACTGAGACATCCTGCCAGCGCCCGAGCCTTTGTAGCCTCTGTGATATCTGCTGTGTAGCTGGCACAGTGCCTCCCTCTGCTCATTGTAAATTCAACAAGTATCATGACGCAGATTTTGAATGCATTGTGGAAATTGCCAAACCGCCTGTGCAACACACGGGTGAGTCAGTACATCATTGTTATGGCCACCTTCCTCGAAATGGCCCCTACAGACCCGACTGGACCAGACCACAGCAGAAAGAGAACAAAGCATGGCCTCTGGCCCCGGTGTTGTTCCCACACTTCCACTGCTAATCACAGAGAGTCCCAAACACAGGACAAAACAGCCTTAGATGCCCTCATTGGCATCTTCATCAAAACAATATTTTGCGGAGGAATATAATACGGAATGAGCGCAAACAGGGAGATGATTTTAAATTCGGAGAGGAAATCAAAATGGCATGCTGCTAGCATATCATGTGTCCTTATTTCTAAGTTCTCAGATCTATTTGTCCCCACAAACATTAGAGCCAGTCCTGTCTGGCTTCAGACACATAGTGCATGTTTTAAGTGGTACAGTTTTTGATGTGTCGCAGGCTTTTGTTTCCTTTTGAATACAGTGTGTATGTTTGTTTTCCTGTGCGCCGACATCTTGTGCAATCACAGCAGATCCCATCAGCGACGAAATAAAAAACAGCACGCTTACTGCGGCTGTGGGGCCACAACGGAGGGGAAATAAGTCATGGGTCATTTTGTCTCTTTCAAAGTGTTCAACACTGAGAGAAAAGTTCTGTAATCGTAAAAAGTAAAGCTCTACAACAGAAGCCAACATGACAAGACAGTGTATAAAAGCTGAATACTTTAAATCTAGTTAATTGTTAACATGTGGCGCGGGTTAATGGGTCCCCAGTGGTGTTAAAGCATACCTTTTTTAAAGATTGTGTCTGACTCTGTTTCTGTAATTTGCCAAAATGGTGGTGACATTTTCACTGATCATGTATTGTGTCTTTTGAGGCGAGCCTGGATGCCCGGGAGGTCTGAGGGCTGTGACTCATGCTTAAAGCTTTTGCGCCTGTGACATGGAGAAAGGAAATAAGAGCCAGATGCCAACAGATATCCACAAGCACATGGCTCACACGACGGACCCGGCCCTTGGTGTATTCCCAGCAGTCGAACACAAAGGATTCAGGTGCGACTCAAGTGATTTTCCAGTAGCAACTTCACGTCAAAGTCCCGACAGTATGTTTACATTTCTCAGAAATTCACCTTAAGAACCAAAAACAAGACAGACAAACACACACAGACACACACACACACACATACACACAGACACACACAGACACACACACACACACACACACACACACACACACACACACACTCATGGCAGCAGCCGTGTACAGTAAGAGGCATCATGGGTTTTGATTGTTTACTCTGTAACGTATAATTTTGTCCTGGTTTTTTATGATGTTTCCTCCAGAGTTTTGGCAGAGATGAAAATGTTTCAGCTAAAACAGATTTTACCAACCATGTTTTAGATTAGTAGAATTTGAGAGCTGGCACAGATGGCGGTTTCCATAAGAAATATCTTAATATACTGTGGTGTGCTGCCAGTAAATCATTTAAAACCCAAGATCCACCAAACAGTGGAACCTTCGCCATCTGCTTATGTAGTTGACGCAAAGAATGAACTTGACTTTATGAAGTAAGCCTTTTCCAGGGTTTTTTTTTTTTTTTTCTTTTTACAAATTCTCCCTATTTAAATGCAAAAACTGGAGCATTGGTTGCTTCTTTTCTTTCTCACACTCCTTCTGTTTTAAAATTTCTATCCGTCTTTCTGTAACTAAGTTATATGTACAGTCACCCTTTGTTTGTATAAAGCCCGATTCGCACGGGACTAGTGTTACCAGGGGAACTCGTTATTTAATTACCCCCTCCCCCCATCTCTGTGTTTTGTGCAATGCATTGGCACGGGATAGGCTGCATTTTACTGGAATTTACTGACATTATCCCCCACATATAAGGCACACGGTCATTTGTAACTCCGATCTACACAACACACCACACAGCACTACATGCAGAGACGTACAGTGTTAACTTCCTTTTTTAAAATTTGTTTTCTTTTTAATTGTGTCCAGAACAAACAGATCTGACTCTGCCACGCACTGTCATGCCATTCGTCTCATCGTCTTTCCAGATTCTGCCTTTCTGTTTAATATGAGCTTGAGCTCTTTCTGTGAATGGGACTCCATGCTGTGCAGTGAGATGAGCCCCCTGCAACCAAAACGCTGTCAATATTTCATTCATAACCGCCAATGCAGCTTTCATAATTCTTGACTGGGACAGAGGCAGAAAAGAGGCACTGAGTAAACACAAAATATGAATATAACCCCAAACCACGGAGATGCCAATTTGCACGGGGCTAATATTATCACATGACCTCTGTGTTTGGCAACATATGGTGGGTAATTGCGATGGAATTTTTACAAGAGAAATTACGGACATGGCCGATTTGCAGGGGATTAAGATCACTGACAACCTCCGCAATTATAACATTATTTATGAAGGTTGGAGAAGGAGGGCAGGTTACATTAGTGGATTTAAGTATGTATACACAGTGTATGTGGAGGATGAAGATAAGGCAGAGTGGTTAGTAAAAAAAATACAGCAATAACTCACAAAAGACAAAGGAAGGAGGAGCAATTCTTTCTGCTGCCGTCACCTCTCCCCTTTTGTGCAATTTTCCTGTGCGAGAGAAGGTTATCATTTTTTAATTATGTCCCATCTCATAGTTTAATGCACAAGCCTGCCAGCTGCTGTCAGTCAGACATGCCCCTCCAGCTCAAGAGCTTTTACATCCATTTCAATGATAATTAAAAAAAAAATAAAGACTAGTTTAATGTTTGAGAGCAAAAAGGGATGACTTGATGTGGGCTAAAGTAAATGCCACCTTAAAGTAAATTGAACTACACTAACTTCTGTTATGCCTTTATTTGATTTGTGTAGCTGGAATGGACGGTTTAACTTACATGAAGGAGATCTTCTTGTCCAGTATGATTTGATGTATTTGAATTAATATTCTATGTTAAATATTGCACCAAAACATACATAATTACATAACTTGTACTTGTCTCATACCATCCTGTATCTGTGTTAGAACAAATGGAAATAAACTCCAAAGAGATTCCTGTGTGACGCCATCTCTATTACAACACAATGGAGAAGCCGCCTGTTACACATCCATCCATGTGTCTGGGATGCTGCACAGGCTGTCTGATTCTGCCAAAAAATCCAGAAAATTTAAAATGAAAAAGAAAAAAACTTTCCCCTTGGGGGCGAACAGGGTGTATCGTGTTAAACAGAGGGGGAAAATAAGATGCTCGGTAGAAAGAAAGTATCTTCAATGAGGGCTCTCCAGTGAGCACTACGCCACACTAAAAAGACAGATCTGGCAAAGCCGTCTCCCTAATGCATTAGCCGTGAATGACGGTTCACATCTCAGCTGGCTGTATTAAAAATCAAAGACTATTTTGTGCATCTGGATAACATAGACAAGGGAGGGAAAATATCCAAAATATGCATGTGCCTTCAGAGTGATCCATCATTGTTAGTAATTAAAATAGGGATGTAATCCATCCTGGTTTTTCAAGAGCCAATTACAAATCCATCTTTCTACGGCTGACACATATTCACACCATGCACCAAGAGTGAAAGAAGTAATTAGAGGACATATCATTAAGATATCTGAAAAGGTTTCCGAGTGGTTTTGTTTATTTCAAAAGATGTTGCGAGGACAAATATAGAGAGCATGCTTTTATAAATGTACAAAGGGCAGTTCCACATGAGGATGCTATCCAGACCACACTACAAGACAGCATTTCTTAAACAGACAGTGACAAGTGAGGAATAAGTGCCATGTAATTCAGACCTGATGTGTTTTAGTTGGGTTTAACCACTTGTATCTTTAAGAGGATTAGTCACCTGGATATCTGTAACCTGATACAACTAACAAGAGTAACAATGGGGGTAGCATGAACAAAAGTCAAGTGTGAATGGTTCCAATTTGTGATTCACTGATCCATAGCGCTGCTGCTTATTCACGTAATGTTATTCAGTTTGACATGAACCCTGATGTGACTCATGATGTTTACATTTTCCACCACATTCTTCTCTTTAGTGGAGCGCACAGTGAAAGGGATCAGCCGCAGTAGGTGTTGGGTGTGGTCCGAGGTCAATTAGAGCAGGTTGACAGTGGAGAGTCATCAGCATAGTGTTTAAACTTGTCTGATTGAGTCACTTAGGTTTGTTTTAAATTCCTGCAAAGGCAAAAAAAAAACCCAGTTCCATTTACTTCTGGCATGAGAACATCTCCAGTTAAATACTTTGGGTTTAAAATGGATTATACGTTTCACATATACACAAACTCAGAGATATCCCTATACAAAAGTGTGCACTGATTACTACCATGCACAAATGTGTGCAGCTCTCTCGTTAAGTTTCTGTTTGATTTATTAAGACCATATACAGTAACACAGCCGGAAAGAGCAGCATATAGTCAGTACTGAATGCACTAACATGTGTATGTATGTATGACTGGCTGTTCAAAACTTTTTGCATGCAAGGGAAAGAACTGTGATCCCAAAATGTAAATAGCTGTGTCCAAAATGACTCCATATATTCACTATATATTTCCTGTGACTGTCTGGTGTTTATCCACTATAGAATGCATTAAAAAATGCCACAGTAGAACAAAACTAGAATTACTGCCTTTGAGGATGAATCTGTGCACTAGTTAAGTTGCAGTTATAGTTTACATTCATGTCTGCGTAAATGTGGATGCTTCACACACAGCTTCCTCTTGCAGCACAGAGAATCTATACAATCAGCAGGGCACCCAAGATTAGTGTCTGACCAAATTTAACTATTATGACGTTGAATAATAGCCAGTAAAGTGTTTATGCAGAAGACTGTGAAGCTGACTTTGACTTGAAAATAAAATGTCATTACTTCATTGTTTTATCCTTTTAGACTCTTCTTGTCATTTTGTCATAATTAGCACAGAAATTCTTGAGTTTTGTCACAATGACCTTTGACCACCAAATTCTAACCTTGCTCTTGCTGAATCCAAGTGGATATTTGTGCCAATTTTGAGTAAATTCCCTCAAGGTGTTCTTTAGATATCAGGTTCACAAGAATGAAGTGGACGAGATCACAGTGACCTTAACCTTTGACCACTAAATTCTAATCAGTTCAGTGTGAAGTCCAGGTGGACATTTGTGCCAAAGTTGGAGAAACTCTCAAGGTGTTTTTGAGATATTGCGTTCATGACAATGAAATGCACACAAGGTCACAGTAACCCTGACCTTTGACCACCTAAATCTAATCAGTTCCAATCAGAGTCCAAGTGAATGTGTGTACCAAATGTGAAGAAATTCTCTCAAGTTGTTCTTTAGATATGCCGTTCACAAGAGAGTTGTCATGGCAATCACCGACATGGAGCCATAAAGTTGTGCCCATTGCATACATGGTACTTTTTGCTTTTTGGTACAATTCCATTATAAAATATGATACACAAACCTCTTGCAACACTTTACTGTTGTTACTGTTTACAACACACTGTTATAATATAATAGTTATAATAGTTAATGTTATTTTTTAATTTTATCATTGCTTGATAAAATTAAAATAATTTCTCTATTTGATAAATTACCCTACTGGCTGTAATTCATCTACAGTCACTTCATTCTCTCATATTTTAATGCAAGTCATTTACAAATGGAGCAGCCACAGACTTATTTGTGATCCACTCCATCTGTTGGGTCTTTGAACAAAGAGTAGCGATGACTTTCCCAAAGAATTCAGGATGTTTTCTCTGGTTGTGAACAACTGTGAGCAGCTGGAGGTAAAGTTGTTGCATATTAGCTTTGCAAATCAGTGGGAAAGATCCATTTAAATGTTTTACTCATTACTTTTGTAATGATTACTTTTGGGCTGTAAGATGGTCTTCATCAAGAAAAATGCCAACATTTTTTCGGATTTTTAAGACAGGGTCGTCTCACGGCCATGTTTTAGAGCAGTGGTTCCCAAACTTTTTCTTGAGGGATCCATATTTTTACCATTGTAGACTGCGGTGCGTGTCGTGAAAGTCAAGAGCTATATCTGGGGACCAAAATGTCCCCATTAAGTACACTGCACAGCACACCGATTAGCAAAAATGGACTAACTTCAGGCAATCTCATTCGACTGAGGGGTCTCTGACATTCAAGGGGCAGCTCTAGTTTTTATGGTGGTTTTCATTACTAAACTCATGCACAGCAACTCCACCTTCATTACTTCTGATTGAAACAAACTTATGTTTGTTAGAAGCTCACTTCCAGAGAACGTTCCCCCAATATCAAAGGAATTCCTATGAATGCACCACACATCAAGATCAATCAGATTCCTGCAACAAAGTTAATGGGAGGTGACATGCTTAAGTGAGACAAGGAGGATCACTTGCACGACTCCAGAGGCTCATCCTCCACGGGCACTTCCTGGTATATATCCTGGTATATGAATGTTCACTCTGCTAATACAATTGCTGAAATGTAATATTAAGGACTTTACCATGACTGAGGGAACAGAGACTTTGAGAGACTGCATAAACTCCAGATTGTCTCCCACATGCCTGACCTCAGTGCTTCTGTAATACCTTAGCTGCTCCTCTCATTTCATCTTTGCCTGGTCCCACTTCCAACCCAGCCATGACCCCTCGCCACTGGCTCACACCGTTTCCACCACACCTCAGGTCTACAGGACACTCAAGAAATGGACTAGAAATGCTGCTGGACCAGATTGAATTTCACCAGCTACATTCAAGCACTGTGCTGAACGGCTTTCACCCGCCCTGGCAGATTCCTTCAATCTGTCCTTGGATCAGTGCATCAACGCACCAGCCTGCCTCAAAATATCTGTCATCATAATGGTTCCTCAAAAATGCAGAAGATTATGAGCCTGAATGGCTTCTGTTGTCATAAAGAGCTTTGAGAGATTCATTGTGCAACATCTCAAAACCATTACTGACTCTCTCAATGACCTTCTGCAGATTGCATTCACAGCAAATAATACACAGACATACATGCCTGTGTTTAGAGTCTACTACAGCTGCAACAATTCATCGAGTAGTTGTCAAGTATTTAATTAATCGCGAGCTATTATCAATTGATCAGTAATATTTTAATTTAAAAAAACTCAAAAATTCTTTGGTTCCATTTTCTTAAGTGTGACCATTTAAAAATGTATTTTCCTCCTCTATGACAGTAAACTCAATATCTTTGGTTAGCGGACAAAACAAAAAATTCGAGGACGTCATCTTGGACTCTGGGACACACTGATTGACATTTTCCACCTTTCTTTGAGATTTTATAGATCAAACAACTAATTGGGTGGGCAATAAAATAATCAAAAGATGAACTGAGAATGAAAATAATCATTAGTTTCAGCCCTAGAGCCTACCTGACCTACTGCTAAGGAAAACCTCTACAATGGTTCTGCACTGCCAGGAGACTCATATTTGCCTTTCCAACCGGAAACAGTTTGTCGGTGGCCACATCTCAGAACCACTGTACCTCAGTGCTGGTACCCTGCAGCTGTTTCTCTCCTCTGCTATGGTCTCTGTACACCAGTAATTGTACATCCAGCAGTCAATGTGTCAAACTTATATTACCAGACAATGCTGCTGTTTCTCAAGACAAACTAAGCCCTGAAAACAATGTCTGTCATCAGGCCATAGCCCTTAAAACCTTGCAATAAAATACTGTGGCATTGTGTGTTAAACTAAACTGCCGATTGCACTGGACTGACAACATTACTGCCATCTCTGCACACTTTGCAGGGTACATATGAACCTAATTTCCTCTGTAAACTAAGTTGTATTGATTTTGTGTATTTGTATATTGCATAATGTTTTCAAGTGTTTTACTGCTCTGCTTCTTCAGCTGTCTGTGTGTCTGTTCTGACACCTGCACTTAAACAAACTCCATGTGCACATGGTTAAAAAAAAGTCTGATTCTGATTCAGTAAATTTGTTCTCTAATGGTAGGCAACATCTGTGTTAATTTTGATAGCCATTTTTTAAATATATATATACTTTAATAATATACTTTAATCCCCCTGAGGGGAAATTCAAATTTTTCACTCTTCCTGTCAATTACACACAGGTCCGAAAGAAACACACATGCACAAACAGGACCTATACACGCACTAAGTGGAGAGATGTCAGAATGACTACATATTTGTCTTCAGCAGTTTTTGACAGGTTTAAGGGGGATTTACGAGCACACACTTACTGATCATCATTTGAAAAACTGTGACATCACAAATACCTGCCTGTCAAACAACAATCAACCCATAAACCTTGCCAAGAAGTCTGGATTTGAGTGCAGTCCTGCAGGGATCAACGGATGTGAAGAGGCTGCTTGCTCCGCTGCCATTCAGCAGCTAACAAGCGGAGCTAACTCCTAACAGCCACTGCTGCAACGAACAAACTCCACAAATCCATTGAACAGCTGCACCATCCACAGTTAGACTCACACCGCTGTGTATTTACAATTAATTACAGCTCACAACTCACACCTACAGCTGATGCTGTGAGTGTTTTGGCTGGCTAGCGAAACATCCTGGCGCAGACTATTTACTGGAGTTTGCCAGTCTGTCATTTAAGGATAATTGCAAGCACGGCTGTTCTTGGCTTTCATTGTCCAATAGTCCACCTCAAAGATTTTTGTCATGTCTTGTCACGTCAACAAAAATGAAACATAGATCTTGTCTTAGTTTTTATTAAGTTTGTTATCGTCTTGTTTTTGTCATGGAAAATTTGGCAAATGAGTTTTCTCCATGATCAAAAGACTGATGTATTTACAATTAATACGAAGTTGTCCATAACATTATGTATGGAGAAAAATACATGAAACCTAACCCTTGTTTTATGGTCTGCTAGTTAACATGAATGATTTACTTCTTAACCATGATGCTGAATATTTTGACATGTTTTTTTTTCTTCATGTAATCCAATTCAGGTGACAAAGATAATTTGCCTCCCTAAACTCTGGTCAGTGAGACGTTGCTGTCTCCACTCAGCGGTTGTACACACAGTGTAGGACTAATGGAGCACACCCGCCTCTGTTTAAGTGTTTCCATATTGCCAGATTGCCTTCAAGTCATACATTTTACATTTGACCTTTCTGCCTTGCCAGTTCACGTACCATTAAATACTGGGACAGCTTAATGTTCCCTGGCACTAGAACACAGATAAAGTAAAATGGCCCCATTCTTTTTGTGAGCATGCTGCCAGAATATCAGTGTGCTTATGAATTTAAATGTGCAGGCCTGATCTTGATGATTTATTAACTTTTCTATGCTTCCAGCAGTGTTGTTTATGGAGTCCTTTGAGGATTTCTCATATACATATTGTTTCAGTATCCGTTAGGGGTGTGGAAGTATTGACATACTGTAGGGCTGTAAAACCGAACGCAAAAGCAAGCTTGCCAATTCGTTTGAGTGATGCACAGAGGGACATAGGGGTGACAATTAGCAGAAAACAGAAAACACATTTTAAAAAATGTCTTAATTTTGGAACGGGTGGTTCCTATGGTAAACATTTCATTTAAATGATGTTTGCCACAGGATTGCTGCTGGCGGGCCACTACGGATTGAAACCTAATGGTAGGCATTAAAGGGAAATTAAGGGGCCCACATGGCCGCACACTTCCCTGCTAGCCAGCGACTCTGGTCTTTGCTCAGAAGAAACTTCAAAGAAGAGGACGTCAGACGTCAGAGCATGAGCAGCAGAGATTCATAACTGGGAACAGAGTGAACTGGAGCCACACTGCTCCCACAGCAGCTTGTTGTTTCTCTCTTTATGTTTTTTTTTTTTTTTTTTTTTTAAACTGCGTTGGAGTGTATTTGATGAATTGACACATTGAAAACAGTTTCTTTGCCAGAAGCAGATGGTGCTGAGTTGAAGCAGGAGGATTTCAACACACAAGGCCCCTATGCAGCATAACTGCAGCTGCAACGGTAGCTAACTGTACAGCAAAACAAAGTCCAAAGATGTGATTACACTTAATCTGTTATACATTTATCCTGCAAACTAGACACAGAGTGGAAACTGTGGCTCAGATATATTGTTATAAAAATAACAAGGCTAAATACAGTGAGTTCTCATGCAGCTTCATCTCATGCACAGAACTTTTTATACTCAAACGGCCAGATTAACGGATATAAAGTCGAGGTTTTTTAGATGATAAAGGGTTAACACCTGCTTCTTTCACTCGTCAGTGTAACAGTACACTGGTTTATGACCTGTCGTTGACATACTTTGCTGTATTCACTGTTAAATCTTAATTAAAAGGCATGATATGACATGAGCGCTGGTGAAATTGGGGCACTGCTTGACAGACAATATGTCACTGAATCCATTAGAGAAAAAAAACAAATCCACCAGAAAAATACAAACTGTATTGTCTTGGTTGCATGGAAGAGAATACACCCAGTATATTGTATACACAGTATACGGCACAGTATATATACAGTATGGCTCTTGTACGGGTTTCTTTTTACCTTGAACTTCATAGAATCCAAAATGCTACAGGGAGAGTGAATTGGTCTGTAGTCGCCTGCAGTCACTCACACTAACCCAATGTGAGATATATATGCTGGCATAGTGTCCAGAGATTGCATCCTGTAATATTTCCCCAGAAACAGTATGCTATTCACGTACTGCTCGTTTCATACCAGGGTATCAGACACACTACAACTTCTCACACAGGCTACCGCTGTTGCATATCAAATAATATGTATACTGTGTGCCAGTCCACTCACTAGTGTCCGTTTTACAATGAAATACACCATGAAACATAACTTATTTAATTTGAAAGCACCTAACAGTCTCTTGCCTATATGAGAAAAAGAAAATCAACAGGAGGTGTTGTTATTAATGTTCTGTCTGCTGCACCATTAGCTCTTGGGAAAAACGTGATGCACAACGGGTTGGGCTCTGGGTTTTTGAGGTGAAACAGACTGAGCAGTAGAGACTAGGAGTTATTTTCTTCACCACAGACTTGGTTTTAATTGTTTAATGCTGCAGTGTATTGGTCAGCTGGAATTGTTTTTACATGCAGTCGAGCAGTGATCGCTCGGCTCCTTCGTAACTGGGTGATGGCATTTTATGTATTCACAATATACTTAAAGTTTACCTCGCGTATGTAATTTCATAAGACATTAAATCAAAACATGCTCACTAGCACTTCCGTTTGTGAAGATAAAATACAAGATAACTTTAGCATGTCCACACAGCAGGTCCGGGAGCTGCAATGCCCTTGTAGTTGAGTTACACCTCTTTTGCTCTGTCAATGTTACACTAATAAGTAAAATTTAGATAACTAACTAGAAAAGCACTGAGAGAGTGCAGACCTCCGCCAAGTAGGTGATATTCCCTCCCCCTCCGCATCAGATTTAGGTTTGCCTGCATCACAATTAGGTTATTTGCATCACTATCATTATTAGGTTATATATGCCTTCACCATGGAGACGCAGAATATAATATGTATGTATGTAATATGTAGAATGAGACGTGCTTTCCGGCCACTAGATGGCACTATTTTCACCGTCTTTAGAAATTGGAGTTGCGGGCATTGTTCCTTTTACAGGCGCTCCTAGATATTTGAAACAGGCCTCGGCATTCACTATCCTGTTGGACCGTCGGCTGATTCTCCTCAATTGGAAACTCCCCAGTCCCCGCTCGCATTCTCGTTGGGTTCGTGAGGTGCTAATTTGAAGCTTGAAAGACTCAGGTTTACACCAAAAGGCTCCGTGAAATCATTTCATGTTACTTGAGATCCTTTACTGAATCATATACATTCTCTAGACTTTTCCTCTGAGTTGGAGGATTGACATGTGTAATTGTTTATTTACTTTTTGTTTATTTTTATTTAATATCATTTAACCCTTATTTTTTATATATATACATATATTTTTATTTATTATTTTTCAATTCTTTTTTTACTTATTTATTATTATTATTATTATTTATTTATTTACTTATGTCATTTCTATTTTTGAACTGCTCTTTTCATCTATTTCTTTGTCTCTTATTTGGGTTTTGAGTGATTGGCCTGGCAGTTGTGGGCGGTGGGTAGTAAGGGAGTTGACATTCAGATGTAACAATCAATGTTTTGTTTGTTTTTTCTTTACCTTAGGCTGTATACCACACTGTCTTGTCTAAAATGTTCAAAATGTTCTATAAATAAAGTTGGAAAAAAAAGAAATTGCAATTGCTGTTGAGGCTGTCAGACCATAGACTTTATTTATTATTTTATCCACTTTGCTTCAGCTGATCACCACCAAAAGTTTATCATCTGTTCCTTGTCCCATTATCCACCTTTCCTGAAAATTTCATCACAATCTGTTCATAACTTTTTCAGACAAACAAACAGACAAACAAACAAACAGACAACAGACAACAGACCAACGCCGGCGAAAACATAACCTCCTTGGCGGAGGTAATTACAGACATCGTTGGCATTGTTGACTCTAAATCATTCAAGTCGTGATACATCTAAGAATCGATTTTTCCCCCACTCCTAATTATTATATATGTCCTTTTTCACAACTGTGATGGCCTTAGATACTTTTCTCAAATATTGCTTATCAGTTTTTAGTGTTTTAATGGATTGTTTGTAATTGTTTGTGACAAACTGTTCATGATTCATGGAATTGTAGCATGTCTTTCCTTGAGCTATTTTCATTTCTTTGAAAAACTGAAGATAAACTCATCTATAATATGAATATGAAACACAACATAATCAGTCCTGTGCTTTATTCAGTGTTTCCATATTGCTTCCTTTTCTTGTGTAACATTGTTCAGTGTCTATGACTTTAACTTTCTGAAGCAATTTGGAGTTTTAAATTATTATAATTATTTTAATTGATTGATTATTTAAGTAATGACGACCACACCTGCTTTGTAGCCTCTTTTAATCCTCTTGTGCTTCATGAAGGCCTCTGTGCCAACTCTTTGTCTTGACTAACCCAGAAACTGAGTCAGTGTTCACAGCGAAATCAGCCCCATCTTGAAATACAAGAATAAACCACATAATAATCCTCCTATTACAGGGGTGTGCATAGGAGTCGGTCAAAAGTGCACAGCAGCAGTTCCTTTTAATGCTCTTAGTGCTCAGGTACCCAACCTTGTTCTGACATTTCTAGGTGGAGCAACCCTACTGCTAAAAGGCTGTTAGTCATGCTGCATCATGTGATGACCTGGAAATTAACTGGACACTTCAATGCTGTAAAGTGCCGTGACTGAAGCTTCAAGAAGTGCTGCGGTTGTTTTAAGATTCAGTGTGGAGGGGCACTTGCCTGAAGTTGCTGAAGTCTGTGTACAGTTTGTTCATCTCTTGCTAATAACCTGAAAATAAACTGGGATGGCCACAGGCTCATTTGGATTCAATGAGTGAATGGTTGACAAAATCTGAACCTCATATTTGAGTGTTGGTAAAACTATTGGTGAGCAAGTCACTGTTGAAAATTCAATCCCCTTTATGATGTGACAGTGGTTACATGGTTATGGTTTGGTTAGGTTTGGCAAAAGATCATGGTTTGGGTTAAAATGACTACTTCCTTAAGGTTAGGGGCGCTTCATCGCCATGGTAACAATAATAAGCATGTGGTGTAAGGTTCGGGGACACTTCTGGTCATGGTTTAAAAAAACAACAATGTTGACTCGTGGTTGGAAACAGGAAACAAACAGAGCACTCCTGTGTCAAAGTCCAAGGCTGAATCCAAACGTCCACCTCCACCCTGTGAACTTGTGGAACGAGCTCTAATGGACTTCTGTCGTCCGTTTCCTGTCATCACGTAAATTCATTAAGGGCAGAGAGTGTAAGCTGCTGATAGACATGACTCAAGTTTGTTTCACTTGTTGCCTTGGGAACATCTGAGCGATGACTACAGTCATGAGCACGGTGATCACTGCTGTCACATTCCTCACACAAATTGACGAATGGTGTCTGCTAAGTGCAGATAATGAGGTATAAATCCAATGTACGGGCTTTTTTGAGAGCGAACAAAAGACGAGACTTGGGCGCTGCACTGGTAAACCATCTTTTGCTGTTTTTTAGCCATTTGTCCATACCGCACAGCTTTAACAGGGTAGGCTGCGATAATAAAATGTATTTTGATAACCTCTATTTCTACATATGATGTGGTTAAATCTTGTTTCTCGCCTACATGATTCAAATGAGGATTTAATACAGAATTTGTGTACTAAATATTTAATAACTTTCTGTCTTTTGAGACAGCCACTGGAAAAACGCCACTGTCACATCCGCATATTGCAATGAATTGTGGGTAATTAAATCAGTAGAGTCTGGTGAAGTTCCCTCCCAAGTAGATATTCTGTTTAAGCCTGCAGAGAGTCCACCCGGGGCCCGTCATGGTCTGGTTGACTTGTGGAATTGGATTGTTGTGGCCCTCATCACTCGCACACTCCCTTGGAACGCGAACGCAACGAGTGCGAGTCCATGAATTCCTGACATTTGGATTCTGACCAGTGTTTTCTGTCCATCCGTGGACTCTTTTGTTCCCACCATAATTACTGCCATTCAGTGAGCTTTGTCATTTGAACATAAGCATATAGTTTTGGTGCACCTTCTGAAACGACTGATGCTGTCGTTCTTCTTGAGCGGACAGTCTCTTTTTGACTGGTAGTCACAGAATATACCACACCAGCAGCCAGGTGTTGACCTTTGATGAAGTCTGGAGGCACTGACGCCCTTTAAATCTGTTGTTCCCAACCCCTGGGCCATGGCCTGGAAACACAGAACTCTCGTGACGGTAGTTTCCTCCTAAGTAATGCGAAATGACAATAAAGGTTACCAGCGTAAATGAAAAAATTTAAGAAAAGTCGCTGTGGAGAATATATTTACGGCATTATACCGATCATCTACAATCTATGCAAGCTCCAACTGCAATACATTTATCCTGCAGCTACAAATCAAATGTCAATGGTTTCTACCTTGAAATGAAAATAAATTTACTGTTGCAGCCTTGCTAGCTAACATGAATAAGAAACAAAATAAAAGCCATCTGAGAGTTTTTCAGAGGAGGTGGGAAAAATTAAAGTGTGTAATAGCATTCGAATGTTTAACCTACACACCTCTCACCACACTGCAAGAACACTGTCAGTAATAAAATGATCCACGGTGCAAGGAAGACTGAAGATGCAACTTCTAAATCATCACTACAGGACAAGAAAGAAAGAACAGAATACATAATTGTGAATATGATGGTAAATACTGAAGTCGCTTACGTAATGCTGTAATTTACTTACAAACAACACGTAAGTGGTTTTAAAGCCATTTGACACCACAAGTATTCCAGTAAACAATCTGATTCTCCTCAACTGGAGCACGACACTTTCTTTTTGGCATTTTCTGTAACTGAAAATTAGTTGCAAAACAACTTCAAACGTTGCCACAAAAGCACAATTTCAGTTTGGCCATGTGCATCAGGAAGTAAGGCAGAAAAAAAGGAATAATACTCTTACAGGAAGAAACATCTACAAGATGAGAAGAAACAGAGGAGCTCCAGGGCTTTCATTTCTCCCTGTGAGCCAATCAGACATTTTGTTCTCAGGAACACACGGATAATACATTTGAGTTCTGTGAAGATTAACACGCTTGCTAGACAAACCCTCCGGCTGCTTTATTTGAAATGAAACAACATGTATGCAGTAACCCCCCCAGTGCCAGGCAGCTATCTGTAAAATTTTGTGGGTTGGACTCCGTCATGGCGGACACAGAGCGACAAAGAAAGACACCAGGAAAGAGTGCGAGAGGCGGTGATGGGATCTCTTCTCTTCCTTTGAGAGGAGTGACATTTGGAACAAAGAGGCTAGTTATGTGAGCAGTTCTGTCTGGGACCGGCAGACTGACAGAGGCCAAATACTCCCGGCCCGCCAAATCAACCGCCCACGTAGGGTGGGGTCACTCCAGGATGACTCATTCATACACATGCAGGGAAACAGGAACACACACACACAGAGAATACACTGTTCAAAACTTCCTTAAAAACATCAGTTCTGTTAAGCAAAGATGTGCAAAGGTGCAAATCTGCGAGGAAATGTTTAATAGAAATGTCAAAGGATATAAATACCCTGTTCTTACATTCACACACTTCTCCCAGCACTTGTAGTTTTGTCTGCAGCGCAGGTGAAAGTGTTCCTGGTGAGGCTGCCAGTCTGGCTGTCTTTCTCTTGTCACTGATAGCGTGTGCGTAGGCAGCCTTTGTTCTCACTTGCCACCTGGGCTACCTGCCAGACCAAATAATACTTTTTATACATTGTTTCTAGAGCCCTCCTTTGTGAGATAGCACTTTATACGGCTTCTTGGAAAGGCTTTGTCAATATTTCAGCATCCATTTAGCCACAGTAAATTATGCCAGCCAGACAAATAATCACCATTTACTGGAGTTAGTGTGGCTTTGGTATCACTGACGGTGGCCAGCTGAAGTACCAGCGGCAGCTTCTGTATCTCTGTCCTGCAACATTTCTTTGTGTCTCCGTGTGTCACGAGCTCTGCAAGAGGGGAAATGATGAGATTTGGCATATATGTTGCTGCTGCGTGCTAAGCTCTTAATGCTCATTTGATAAGTTTGATGGAGCTGGCTGTTTCCTAGCAACATAATATTTGGCCATAAATAGAAACTAATGGACAAACATCGCCCGGCTTGGCTACCTTCCAAACACCACCTCTGGTTTCGATGGCCATTTTTATGAATGATTGCTACTCAAATGCTGCAAGCATGAACTTTGTAATAATTGTGTTGTTAACATAAGCCAGAGGAACTCCCTGGAAAGCAGTTGAGGAAAGGAGTTTGTTTTCACACCTTAGCTACAGCGTTATCAGTGCTGAGTCTTCCTTGTTTGGTGTGAAAAGAAAAGTAAAGAATAAACTGTTGGAACTTTCAATGCTGAAATTCACTTACTTTTAGTTTAGTTTAGTTTTTTCAGCATCATTACACACAACTACAAAAAGGCAAGTATAAGATTCTTATTTCCATTGTGATCATTGATGTCAAATTTAGTTTAGTTTATATGACTGAATTGAAATACAGTAGTAAAAATGCAAGCATATACGACATTGTCAGGGCTAAGATTACAAAGTCAAGGGTTTATTTCCAGCGCGGTGCCTGATGTTTGATCAAAGCTAACATGAGGATTCCCAGCATAGTTTACACATGCACATATCATCAACAAAATCACTCTCAGCCAATTCATTTGACCTGCTTTTCAAAAATGTGGTGGTTACTTCCTGTTTCAATATGCAAATACAACTTGTGCTGCATTCAGGTGCTCCTTGGTTGGTCCCATTTACTGAGTTGTGAAGTCATTCTTTTGTCTTTGTTCACGAGGAAACAAAATCAGGGCGTCTACAGGTATGAACAAGTTAAATTTAAGACTTTTAAGACCTTTTTAATATCACTTAAAATCAAATTTAAGCCCAAACTTGTGATGGACATACATACCAAAAGCGAAAATATGCTCTGTCCAAGTAAACACATTGATGTCGGTTCAGAATGACGAGTAAAAATGACCCTGACAATACTCTCTGTGCTTAAGGCATGTGCGATTCCACCACCCTGATCCCCATTTTACCATATTTGAAACATCTTCGACATGCAGCGCTGGTTGCTTGGTAAACATTTCCAGGCTCTGGCTTCAATCTCCATGAGTCATTGTTGTTATTTTTTTAAACTATGTGTCCTTACACTTGCATTTTCCCAATTTTCCATAGCTTGCATGGTCCTAGTTTAAGTGTGTGAGGGGGCAAAAATATATGCGCACATACAGGTGTTAGGTTGAAGTATGGTACCCAGTCATAAAGTGTTCGAATAGTGTTAAAATTATATTTCCTATTGTAAAAACACCAAAAATTACACTGATGATGAGACTAAAAAAAATTTGATATCCATTCAATTTGAATTTAGGACGTTAAGACTTTTTAAGGACCTGCGTCCACCCTGAAAATGGATGCTATGAAGAAGATGTGTTGTATGTTATTGTTCAGAGCATTTAATCAACATGTTGACAGCCATTTCAAGGTTTTCATTACCAAGTGATTTTGTCCCAGACTTGTGCTGCACCACTACGTTCCCTTAAAAATACTAAAATACTGCTTTACCTGACTAATAAGTCATTTTTCTAGCTAATCTGGGTCGCTCTACGGGGACAGCAGCTAACAGTTACAACCTAATACCTTAATACAAATCACATGTGAGCTAAAAAAGTGAATTCATAAAAAGTTTATTACCATCAACGGAACATTTACTTTTGTCAGCCATGTCTTTGTGTAATGGCTTCAATTGGCAACTCGTGTGCTAAAATTTTCGCTGACTTTCCAAGTTTTTCTGACTTGAGGGGGTGTTCACGTGATTTTTTTCTGATCGGGAACTTATTTTTCGAATTACTGACACCACATGAAGGCAGGGTTATTTCTTTGCCCCATGTTGACAGTAACAAAAATGATACATAGCAATGAGAGTATCTTTATCCTTTATGGGGGAAATATTTAGAGTCCTTTAAGGCAGCAGGGCTTATTTCAAACACATGCACCAGTGTTCCAGGAAACATATTGTTCCATTTGTCGACTTTAATCCATAGCTGTGTGAAAATAAAATCTATTTTAAAAAGGTATAACGTGGCACTAACACTGCCACGAATAGGAGTTTGATTCCCGCCAAGCCATACTTTGCACTCACAGCATTGTAAACCCTCTCCGGGATGAAAGCGGCCACCAAAGGGCCTTATGTTATGTTATAATAAAGTGAGATCAAATAAACGGCAGGGGCAGAAGAATTGCTCTGGGATCGCACATGTTTGGTTAACGCCAAACAGATGGAGGCATACTGTATGATTACTGCATTATAGCATGGATTGTATACCCACTCAGACAGGAAAGAGATGGCAGCTGTTAGCCATCAGCGTGGAGGCGCAGGCAGCCCCAAACTATAGGCCGCGGCCGTGCCTACTCAAACACACATGAACATATGCACATGTTCACAAATGTACACGCCGTGCAGCCGGATGCGCAGACAGAGTGGAGCGTGTGGAGGCACGAACACACACAAACACACACACACAGGCTAATCCCTTTTATCTCGGTAATCTGATGTTTAACGTCAGGGCCCACCGTACGCCCACCGCCATCTTAAAAAGTACTGAGCTTCTGCCAAATAACATAAACATCCTGCAGTGACTGCTGCCCTGCGTCATAATTTTCTTTTCATAACAGAGCCTACTGCCTGGTTATTTCAAGGCACTGGGTGACCCCGAAACCAGAAGTTTCCTCACTCCTCCTCTCTTGTTATTTCAGGAAAACTTCAGTGTTTCCCTTTCTGCTCTGTGTCTCTCTCTCTCTCACTGGGTGTGGTTTTTCAACCAGGCAAACTTGTGTGAATGATGTGGACTCTATAGTCATAGCTTTGACTCAGTCCACACCCTTCAACTTAAAGAGGAGTTTGGAGGAGGTGGAGCAAAGCAACGCTCAGAGCACATTTTGAGCTTGGACTTGAGCTCGGAGGCTTTTGCAGGCAGCATGTACGTACCCGGTGACCTGTGTTGTCTTTGTGCTGTGCGCTGTGACTTTTGGATCTCTCCACTTTGAGCATGTAGAGGCGTCAGGCTTTTTCCTTTTTTGTCTTGAAGTGTCTCCACTCAGAGACGTGTGTGAGTTTGAGAGACATTTCTGCTCCAGTGAAGTTTCAGAGGTGAGTGAAGTGTGCATGTGGTGGCTGCTGTGAAGGTGAAAATGAAAGAGTTGAGGGAGACTCATGATGTGTTTTGGAGAGTTGTTTTGGTTTAGAATTGTCTTTGTAAGTACCTTATTTTGTGGTTTCAGAAACTTCTCACAGTTTACCAAAACCCTGTTGTTTTTTCTGTATTTAAGGTAAAATCATAATTATTCTATCTCTAGACGTGTCGAAATGAATTCCTCCAGAGGTGATTTAACCTTGATATGTCTGCATGTGCATTTATTTTCTGATTTTACATGTGTGTGACAATCTGTGACGGATCAGGACTTGATTTTACACTTACATGATATAAATTAAAGCTTTAACAAACAAAATCACAGATAAGTGATGAGAGTTTCACACTTCAGACTGCATGCTCAGTCCGCACTTCGAGCACTGATATAAGCTCAGAACTAGCATAAGGGCGCAGGAGAGCGTATGAGCGAGGCCGATTTTGATGTTTGTGACCAGATAAGTAAATATTAATCAGATCCATGGCATACGTGGCAGGTTTTTGGATCACTCTACTCTCTTTATTTTAAGTCCACAAAATGCTTCTGCAGAAAATTTCATAGAAACAACTCTTGCAGTATTTTGGGCCCTGTCACTGTACCTATCTCACCAAAACCTTGAAGAGTTTCAATCGTCTGTACTCATGGGAGTATAATTGGCTTCCCCAGTCATGGTTTATCTGATCCTCAGCTTACTTTGTCAATAAACAGCTCGGTTTTCATCAGAATGTGCCGCGCATCATGTTCGGTGTTGGGGTTGATCATGTTTAACTGTAACACTAACTGGAGCGACATGTTTTTTCTGAGGCAATTTGGTTTCTGACAAACAGAATCGGAAACTCAGACCATGTGGCCTCTCTTTCTTCTCTCACTTTCTCTCTCCTTTCTTTCTCACTCTGTCTTCCTTCCTCCCTCCATACGTTAAGAGCTGGCACAGATGGAGGAAGTAGCCAGTCTTTTCCACCTGACATCACTTAGCCATGACACACATGCACACACGCGCGCGTACACACACTCACGTACAACGGACTCCCCCCAGTTCACTGCTGCCCAGTTGGCTTTACCAGTCTATCTGGGTTTCCTCAGCGAGCAGTGAAACTCAAAGTGATACAATCCAGAAAACTGGAGCGAAACACACCAAACTCTGACTGAGAGAACACACCTGCCTCAGTGGATGTGTCACAGTGTTGAGACGCTCCAGAGTTGGTTCCCTAACTGACTAAAGTACTGCATAAAGGCCTGGAAAAGCAGGAGCCATACCAGTGTGACAAATTGCTGTTGACATAATCATATGTTGTAGTGTGATGCTTGGGTTGTGTGTCATATTTCACACTTATATTGATTTTTAAGAGCGTAATTTTTTATTTTTTAAATGTTTTTTATACAGTGTGAAATTACTGCTCCGGACAGCACATTTAAAAGGAAAAAAACTAACATGTCTAAACGAACTTCACTTCTGTTTTGCCATGTTTTAATCTATTTTTTTTTTGTCTTTGACAAATAGAGGAGGGAGAAGAGTCAAAATAGCTGTAAAAAATATTTTCTCATGCAATTTGTCCGCAGCCTGCTGTTCTGTACGACTGCTTTACGTCAGCTTTGGATGTAATAAAATCCGACACATCAGTGGTGGTGTACTGAGACGGTGTCCAGGCCTTGCCGATTGAATTTTATTGAGGCTGATATTTAATGTGCACAGTGGAAACTAAGGGGAAAGCGCTCCCAAATCAAGTATGTCATGAGGCTGTTTCACGGATTATGGGTGTTTATAAACACCAGCTCGAAAAATGTTGGAAATGGTGTGATGTTTGCATAAAAAGACTTTCATAGTTAGAATCCAATAAGAACTCATACAGATGAAGATATACAGATTTTGTTTTGTGTTTGAATTAATGTCACTCAGTTTTATCTGTCTGGCATGACAAGCAGGTAAAAATGTTATAATTTGTATTTTCGTGCCAGAAAAACTGGCAATAATAGCTATTTTCATCTGTAATAATAAAAGTAAATCATGAAATCAGGAAAAATACAAGGAGTTAGAAAGGTGATCTATGGACAAGTCAGGGAAGGAGGAAATGGAGAGCGAGGAAGAAGACACAGCGGCACAGACACAGACTGGGAGAGGAGACAGAGAGAAAAGAAAGCTTCATGTAAAAGATCCAAGGCTTGAAAGCAAAGCAAAAAATGGAAGAAAACAAAGATGAAAGGCTGGTTCTAGGCGGCAGCGGAGTGTTGGACGAGTGTGAGAGGATTTGTTCTCCTCAGCCTTGTTTACAGGAAGTTCTTTTAAAGTTCCACAGATGGCGGCATTCACAGAAAGGCTTTTTATTGCATTTTTTCCGAGACCCATAAACTCCCTATACCTTCATTTATGTGTGGGAAAGTATGATTGCTGCTGCTACTTGGCTCGAGGTTGGTCTCATCCTGAGTTGAGTGGATCGCACATTTGGTGCAGGTTGAATGCCAACAGTCATCATCTTCTGAAGAATTTTGTCTTTGGGAGTGCCTGGATCTGTGTGCGTGTGTGTGTGTGTGTGTGTGTGTGTGTGTGTGTGAGGCGTTCACACACTTTGCTGCACAACTTAATGGGTTTCTCTGTGATTTTAAGGTCAGCAAGAAAAATAGGATATAATAACAGTAATCTTATGATTGAGTAACACACTGCGAAACACACAGCCACCGGAGCCATCAAACGTAACGATGTTTGAGCTGTAGTTCATGAAAATAATTCTGCATGCACGTATGATGTAATTTTGTTATTCTAACATGTCCAAATACTTCTAAACACTCCACGTCAAGGCCACTGAATCAAGCATGTGACATTTTTCGTTAATTCAAAACATTAAATTAAAAGTTATAAAAATCAATTATTGGTAATAATCACATTTTTCCTCAGGATTAGGTAAAAAAAAATGTTAAAAGTGACACTGAAATAATGCAGTTTTATCCCTTGTAATTATTATCATTACCGCCAAAACAATTCATTGATTAGGTGATTGACAGAAAACTTTGTCAATGATTTTTCTAAATCCGTAATCGTTTAAGTCCGCCATTAAGAAAGCACAAGTCACCAGATATTCGCTGGTTAAAGCCTCTTAAGGATTTTCTGCACTTCTTTCCTTTTTAATTAATCAATTGAATTATTTATTTTTTTTTAATTTTCATTATTTGGCTTATAGACTGTTTGTCAGAACAACAAGTAAATAATTATTTGATTAATAATAAAAAAAAGGGATTAATCCACATGAAAACATGTTAGCTGCATCCCTAATTTCGAATTTTGAAACCAGCCCTACTGTTAAGCATTTTTGGACGTCCACTTCTGCTGACGTATAGGTCTTCATAGTTAAAGGGTCTGTTTGGTTCCAAGCACCCAAAGCATTAATTTGCTCTTCCAGTCCAGGCCTGATCCCAGACTCTGAGTCCACAGAGGGCCCTTTAAAAAGCTGCACAGACCTACGTTCCCCCCGGTACCATGTTGAGAGGTAAATAAAGTTAAGGGCTCCTCAAGGGCTGCGTTGCTTCCAGATTCGTCAGCCTGTGAGAGATTTAGTGGGCAAGGAGTTTCTGCAGAAGAGATTTGGCTGCAGTGGCCAAACCTCAACCAAATTATTTTTGTTGATTTATTTCACAGGCAAATGTAAACCATCCTATGCTTTGTAATTAGGCTTATTTTTAGGCCTTTTCATTTTGTTTTACACACATGTTGACAATTGAGGCTTTATCTGGAAAAAGATATATATTCTCAGTTGTGTTTGGACGTTTGGGGGCTGAGTATCGTCAAACAAGGGCCAGCAGTGAACATGTATTTCATTATGAAATCATTATGTTCCATTTGGAGTATAAACATCAGGAAATACTAGCCTCTCAACTTTTGATTTAAATAACTAATAATAAGCACAGGAAAAAAAAATGTTCCTACTACACATAAAAGATCAAAGGACATTTTTTTTTAGCAGTTTATTCTTCTGAAATATTCAGTAATCCCGACACAAAGATATTGTTTTGTCAAAGTCTATCAAGCAGTTCACATTGAGTATAAATGTACTACTGTGAAATGACATTTAAATTACTATATAGCATGATTAATGGTTTCAAAGTTGTGGGAGAAAAAGGACATGTGGTATTATTCACAACCTCCATTGTGATGACTGAAACCAACTATCGGCTGTCTGTTGTTTCATGTCTTTAACCACAGTTATAGTCCGTGTCACACTGCGCTGTAGCCTACAGCAGTGATTCCTGACTTGAAAGGTACTCATGCAGTTGGCAGTGAGTACGTGGGGAGATTGTGGAGTAGCTCAGCTAATTTAACAGAGTGAAAATTAAATTCAGTAATACAATAATTTATATATTGAGTCAGCTGCAACAAGTGGTGGTTCTAGACCATTTAAAATGGGGGCATGCAGGCTGGAGCCACACAGTTTACGCAAGCATAGTTACATGGTGTTAACGTATATTTTATAAGCCATAGAAAAAATGAAAAAAATGGGGGGAAAAAATCGCTGTAGTCAATGTGTGGTTATGTTTAGGCACAAAACCCACTTGGTTATGGCTTAAAATGCCTGGTTTGGGCAGCACAATACCCACTGGAAAAGCAACATTGTCCTTAGCACTTTTTGCAGCACTATATCTGCTGGAAAAACAGTGACGGGTTGCTAAAAAACACTGGTGTTTGGGGACAAAATGTGCAGGAAAAACAGTGACGGGACCCTAAAAATACACCTACACTTGGAGGCTAAAAAGCTGCTGGAAAAAGAGCCAAAAAAGAGGCGAATCACTTCCCATGAATGATTACAATCTTTCCTCTCTGGGCATAAACAAGGGGTGGAAAAAAAAATTTGCCACAGTTAAGGGGGCCTGAGGGAATTGCATCTATACAAAAGCAACGGTATCTAAAAAAGGCAACAGCTAGCTAAAAACTGATGACTGGTGTAAATAGTGAGCTAGAAGTAATGGCTGCACAGTTGAAATAGTTAACACAAACGAATGGATATGCGGTTAAAACAGACTAAACTACAAGACTAAACAAAAAAATGGATTAAAAGTCAAAATAGATTACTAAAATAAAGCAATACGCAGTCACAGTTTTGGGCACGCAGTTGAAACAGTTAGCTAAATGTGACGGATAAAAAGCTGAAGTAGCTGTAATGGTTGGAGCATGATGGGTGGAGTCAGTGAAGGTACTTGAGTTTATCTGACAGGGCTGTAGGGTACATCAGACATAAAAGTCAGGAGCTACTGGCCTACAGGATGTCGAAGGGTTTGTGTCGTTTAATGATATGTACAAAATGGCACCTATGACTTTTTATTTAATTTTACCAAAAGGCTCCTGGCAGCTCCTCTGAGCAGTACATGCTGATTTATCTTCAGTTCACTGCTGTGAAAAGTAGCTACAGGCTTATCTGAAGTTTAATCTCTCCGTCTCTGAAGCTCCTCTGTTCAGTGCTGTTAAAGTTCTCACTGTGTGTTCATACATCATGTCTCCTCACTCTGACTTCCCTCTATTCCCTCTTCCTGTGTCTGCCTCGCTCGCTGCTCCCTCTCCCCCTCTTCCTGCCTATCAGTCTGTCCCCTCATCACGCCTTGGGCACACAGCCAACTCTAACGTCAACGCGGGAAACCCTCCCAAAGCAGTGCCCGCTTTTGTCCGCACTGACATGGACACTGTGGTGCCACCGTATGAGACACCACAAGCTCTGACGTGAAGCTTAAGATGTTGACAAGAGATCAGGTTACCGAGTCCTGATCCAAACCTTTGAACATTACGAGCAAAGTGACAAAACTGATCCAAGCATACAGGGTTTTTTTAGCGCAGGTTGCTGAACGCTGCAGGTCAAACCAGGATAAACCAACCATGTGTAAGCCCCAGACAGACCCTGACCAATCATGTGTGCCCTTGGCCTAGTCCCAAAAAAAAGTGTCTAGCCAAAATACAACACAGCTGAGGCTGTTAAAATCACGGGGTAATCACAAGAAAAGGGCCCTGGCTGGTAGCTCTCCAGAGAGTGAAAAGGTATGCTGAGGAGGAGCAGGGATTGTTTGGGCTCCCATACATGGGGCCAATCTGTGTGCTGAGTGTCCGTCTAATGCATTCCCAGGTAGAGGTGGCAGCTGCTGATGTTCTGGTGGCTCTGAAATTGAGGCAGCACTACCTTTCCACCTGATGAAAGGATGGCGAGAGAAAGCAATTTTCTGTAAACTTTATAACTGTCATTCTACAGAACATGCCAGCACTTGCGGATATAGGGATTCAGTTATTATTTTCTGCTCAGATAACCTGCAGACGAGCTCCAGGGGCCTGTTCAATCACCACCTTCTTAAGGCACTTAAGTGAAAAACGTTTAGTATGCAGTGGGTGCTGCTGACGGCGGCTGATTTCCTTTTTCCATTGATCTTCACAGAAAAAGGCTTCTAATTGTCACAAGACATGATTCAGTACCTGTAGATTTTTCTCTTCAGGAGCCCTCATGACAGTCTGATCAAATCTGTCATGAGGTGAAAGTTACACATATGCAAGACCGTAATTTAAGCTCATTAGTCTGTTCTTACATCTTCTAATGCATGTCATGTGTTGGGATGGACAGCCCCTTCAGTCTGAGTCGTAGCGTGAAGAGTGAAGGACGGAAAATGAGAGAGAGCAGAGAGGAGAAAAGTGAGTGGAGGGCATTAGTCATGTACGCACTTCCTGCTGTTATTGAGTAGTCGGGGCGGTCTGGAGCTCGGCCAGGCCAATTGTTGCTCATTTAGCTGTCAAACAGCCATAGCCGAGGGGCAGCCACAGGCGAGGAGCGAACACGCTTTATACTGGTTGAAATATTAGACTTTGTTTTACTGTCGTCATGTGAGTGTGGTTTTTTCAGAGACATAGATTGACCCTCTGAGGTTAAAATCAAGGGTGCGCGGCTGTATTTTCCCCCTAGCTTTGAATTATCTCACTTTAGGTGTGTCTGTGTGTGTCTGGTTTGTTGGTGTCCAAAAAAAAAAAATCCTGCGGCTGGAAGTACAGGCTCAACAAGTCCCCGTGTGCAGATTTGTCACTCTTGCCAGCATTAATGCAGTACAGTGATACTGCATTAGTGCACATCACTATCCAAAAATACCACTCTAGGCTGGTGGTTAACAGATGGAGAGAGTGTGAGAGAGATGGAAGCATAGATACGGACAGGCAGACAGCACCAAGCTATTGAGTTACCGTGACTGGCTGTCAAAGTCGAGCCCTGAAACAGACTAGCTTGGGGCTATTATTGTCAGCCAGCTGTGAAGCCAGATAAACGTGACAGAGGCGAGGAAAGTTTGAGGTGGAGGAGAAAACTACTGCACCACTGAAACCAAAAGAGGCGGACACTGATAGCAGGATACTAACACTTGTCTACATTAGCAGTAAAGTAAAAGAGATTTTTGGAGGGAAGCAGAAACATGCTGTGAACACAATTACGTATATCCTTTTCCACCAAAATTAGCAAATGTATGCAGGTTTTATAAATGCAGGAAAGCCTGCTGAAAAACAAGCAATAGACTACTTTTTCCTTTCTTTATAAACACCTCTGCAGTAGATGCATATGCATTTGTGTTTTTTGTCCCCTAGTATGTCATGTTCAGCATCACAAATGCACAGGAAAATGGGTTAGTAAACAGCAGAAAATGCATGGAGGCCAGTGAAAATGTTACAGTGGTTACTTCTTTTTTTAAATATATTTATTCCTTTATATTAAGTCCCTCAATTGAACTTCATGCCAACTAAATTTTGAAAAATGTTTGAGTGCTATTTGGACGGAGATGGACAGTATTTTGAGTAATTAAGTCATGTCATAAGTGGAGCAAAAAATAGGGCGTTCATAGCGTGTCTTATTTTCATTACTGCTGATCAAAGCCGATCGGCGCTGGAGCAGACAAAATCCCACGACTTCAGCAGTCTTTCGTCGTGGGAGTCAATACTGATTTTAACTTTTCCCATTCAAAACAAAAGCCAGAGATTTCTACATTAAGGATACAGAACAATATCATTTATTTAGAGTCTTGTCTCCTTTTAGCTCTGTTTTGGTCTCCACCAGCTACTGAGGGAAATATCTGGCTAGTTGCTAACTTCAAATCCAGTGGCTTTGTGGATGTTTATTTTTTCTTAAAATAGCTGCCCGTTGTGTGTGTAAACAACGTAATAAGCTGTGAGAGTGAACCAAAACAGCAAAGGTGCAGGCCTCAGAAACCAAAACAATGAGCCGAAAGACGCCAAAATGCTCCATATAGCTGAGGGGAACTGTAGAACTGGGTGATAATATTTCTGGGTTCATCTCACATCATCATTTCATTCATCATCACTGACTGATAGGCGTTCTTCCTGCTATTCAGTTTCTCTTAAGAAATATATTTTTTGTTTTGTGTTGGACCACCTAGTTGCCTTATTTATCTGTTTAGCTTGGACGGAAAATTGCTTTAAATTTGACGCATTGGTTCTAAAGGTTGTTGCAAGATAATAAGAGTGTTTGTGAGTCGAGCCTTCAGCAGATTCCTCCCACAGATCACTTCCCGACAATACCACCCACCTTGCTCCCCACATAGATTAAAGCAACCTCTCCCTGTGATTGAATGAATCGGCATTAGCAATTTCGAAAGTTATGACCAGCAGCAGCAGAAACATGTAACTGAGAGTATCAGTGTCAGAGGGAGTGGAAGGCTGCTGTTTACTCTGGGTTGGTCACTTGTATTTTCTGTTCTATCCTAACGCTGTGTTGAGATAAATATTTGCAAAAGCCAGCCACGTGCAAACCTTTACTCCTGTTTCTGGGATGCAAAATAAGGCAGCAGGTCAACAGTGTTTCCCAGTAGTCAAATCATATTTCCTCCATGTATCCTGTCATTGGTTACACTATAAGCATCATCCATACCTTTCTGCACCACTGTAGCAAGAATTATTATACTGATTTACTCTTAGAAGTGTCTACGCCTGGTTTTCCTGGCAGTGAAATTCCAAATTAACTCTTAAATCCAGTTCCTGAATACTGTCACTCTCATTGGACATTAGCATCAAATGACTCTCCTGATGCACATCTTTGGTGTTTATACCGGCCCAGTGTGCACAAACAGTGCTAGATTAATCTATTTACCACAGTCAGTGTTGTATGGATCGTCTGCTGGTCTTCTGCTGACAGCAGACACGGTCTGCTCAGTGTTATCTTTGGCTGTTTCTCCACCTTGCTGGCCATGGGGGCAAAAGCTGTCCCTCAGTGACCCTCATATGGACACGCTTGTTTCAGTTGTCTCCCAGTCAGTGTCCAGCCCTGGTAGTGCTAGTGTTTGCTCGTCTTCACAACAGGTGGTTTGCCCTATGGCGATCGGCTGGTCATCTTCTTGGGCACTATGCTACATTAGCACTAGCTGACACAGAGTTGTCGAAACTGAGAAGAGCCACTGGGCATTTTGTTGTTTTCGGAAAATCCTGTAGACTTTGTGGGGTTTTTTTTTTAAATTGCCTTTAGCACAATAATTTGTACCTGTCCTGTTCTCACAGAATGCGTTTCTCTCACCAAATGGAGTCGGTCATAAATAGCGTTTGGGTTTTTTTTGTATGCTAAACTCAAAAGGCTTATATCAGCAGTGTTACACATTGTATACCATCCTGGAGAACTATGTCATTTAGTTGTTGGGGTGTCATATGGACACCTCAAGACAATTCCAGCTCCCACAGTCTGAGCCTTTTAGAGCCTCTCTATCTCCCTGATAGCTGCGTCACTCCAAGCGGCTGAGCTGACTTCCAATTAAGGCTGGGGCTGACTGCTTCAGTACTTACATAAGCAAATAACCAGCTATCCATATATGTATAGAATCAAGTACAATAAGGCAATGACGACAGTGTTTGTCAAAACTGGTTTAAAAGGACAAAGAACTGCTGTCTTAAATGTGTATTATCATTTGACTGTCATCCTGGGTAATGGATGCCTTCTGCCTGTGTGACGTAACTGCTGCTTAACTGCCTGAGCTCCTCTGTGTCACTTCTCTGTTCTTCTTTTTGCCTCCTGTATTTACCAGCTCACCCAAGTGCTTCGTGACAGGAAGCTGGTGGTGGCAAATGCAGGAGCACGACACGTAGCTTGATTCTGCACCGTGTGAAAAGAGAAGGAAGATACTTTCAAATTGCTACAGGCTGTTAATAAAGCCCTAAAGCACCCACGAGAGGACTCAAAGACAGAGTTATGAAAACAGTGGTTAAGGATGTAGCCTTTTATACAGACTCGTAAATATTAAAAAGGCTGGTTTCCATGCTGGAAGTCAGTTGACTGATAAAGAAGACCCACAGTATGTATACTGCAAAGTGTGTTATTCTGACACGAGGTGACTGATGTTCATCATCTGTCTCCTTACCGTCAGCATAGGTTTCTCCTTGTCATAATGGTGCTTTTTCATTAACCTTCGAGGATGTCTTGCTTTTTTGTATGTCCGTGTATGCTGACACTGATCTTTACCTTTACGTGCACTGTATGGCAGAAGACTGCACAGCCATTTCAGTTCTTTGGGCTGTGTCAGTATACATTTGCATGGTTTCCTTATGTAAGACTAAAGATATATGAGGCTTAACTCCCTAGCAACCAAACCTGTAACCAACACAGTTCTGCACAGCTCCGAAACAGACCTATACATGAGCTTGATTGATCATTACTCACACACAATCTCACAAACACACCTGCCTTCCAGCCTACAATCAATGTCGGCATATAGATCTTAAATACTGTTTGTCCAGGTGCGTCAATGAACTCTGGCAACAGTGCTCACAAGCGTACGCAGTGTGTGGGTGTGCATGTGTTAACATTTAAAAGTATGTATGTGTGTGAGAGAGAGAGAGAGAGAGAGAGAGAGAGAGAGAGAGCGTGCGTGTGTATTTCCCATAATTACATAGTGATGAAGGAGTAAATGTGCTGTGCCACGCTGACGTGTGCTCAGATAGACACCTGCAGCCTGCGGTCGTTCTCCCTCTGTCCTCACCTGCAGCCTCCTTTCACCATAAAACTCACCTTTCTTTGAGTCGTTTTCGGTATTTCTGCTTGTCATTCTTTCACCACCCTCCTCCTTCGCCTCTCTCCATCCCCTCCTCATCTCCGTCTTCCCAAAAATAGTGAATGGTTGGTTTAGCTGGAGGGATTCCTGGCAGAGTGATTTGGTTGTGATGTAATGTAAATCACATTGCCAGGGATTTCCAACCAGCTACAGCTGAAACCCACGCCAGTGTCCAGCACCTGACGTCACCCACGTTGGCAGAAGCCCGACTGTTTTTCTGAATGCCTTCTGACAACAACATAAATAGTGGCTCATAAGCTTGCTGTGTTTTCAAGAAATAATTCAACATTTTGGGAAATAGCCACTGCTTTCTTGTCGAAAGTTAGATGGGACGATTGATAACCACTCTACATTAAATAAAGCTAGCAGGCAGCTGGTTAGCTTTGCTTAGCATAAAGAGTGAGAAAAGGAGGAAACAGCTAGCCAAGCCCTGTGCAATTCACCTACTAGTATCTCACAAATGAACTTATATCTTGTTTGTTTAATTATAACAAATAAAAGAGTGTAGAAAACACGTGTAGAGGGTAAGTCCTGGACTTTATCTTAAAAAAGCACCCAGTCCAAATGTTATTGCATGATTAAATGGTCATTATCAGTGGTTATCAGTCTCAGGATATGGAATAGAAGGGTCTTAGAAGAGTCAGCTGACATTACTTTTGTTTAAAGAGCAAGAAAGTCTGTGTGGAAAGGTGTTCAAGATGGAGGACTGGTCAAACACAGGACTTTCACCCAGGAGATTAGAATTTGTGTCCCAGTGTGAAACAAGATGTCAATGTTCGGTTATTTTAACTACGCAATATATGTCATGTGACAAGTGACACATGCAAACATGAAAGTGAAACCTAACAAAACTGCTCCCGATGCCATCAAGCATTTAATGGTCTGATATCAACATTCTCAATCAACTAGATGGTGTAGCTGGACCCTGCTAACACATATCTCTAAAGGTTACAACCACAAATGATTCCCATTTAATTGAGTGATAATATTTTCCAAGTTTCCAGGTTTTTAATATCACTTTCTGTAGGCCTGTGTATTTAACAAACAAGATATAAGGTTTGTATTAGGACTGGTAGGTGGACTTTGTTACCTAGCTAGCTGTTTCCCCATTTCCAGTCATGCTAAGCTAACTGACCGCTCACAGTAGCTTCCTTCTTACCGCACACTCATAAGAGTGGCATCAATCTTTTCACATGACTCTCAACAAGACAGAGAACAAGGACATTATCCCAAAATGTTGCACTACGTAGAGGCAGTGTCCTCCAGATGCTTTGCGTATGTGTTTGTCCAGAGTTTGGTTGAGGGGCAGGACTTAGCTCGCTCCGTGAACAGTTCAGTGTTCAGCCTGTGTTCACAGTGGCTAAGTTCCGCTCCTCACAAGCCTTTCTACTGATATAACAGCTGCAAGACGTCGACATGGAAGCAAAGGTTATATGAAATGGTGTACTGCTACAATCCACTATACAGAAAATATGCTCGGGTTTTGCGGCCCACCATCCCACCTCACACTGATTGTATGTGTTTCTATAGAAACACGCTGTAGCTACAATAGAGATATTGATTGTGTAACTGATTCACTGTAGCAGAGCACGCAATGTTTCCTAGTAAACCATTCATACCATGGGAACAAGTATCATATATGTCACATATCTTCTAAAGGATAGCCCAGTGGGCTGAAAGGCATTCAGGAATGTCTTTTCTTTCTTCTCTGACATCCCCTTTGTCTTTTGTCTTCTCTTCACAGCAGATGAAGGAAAAGCAGCCTAATTGGTTCACTCTGAGAGGAGAAGACGAGGACCTTGGAAAAAAAAGAGAGACATGGTAAGAGAGAAAAAGGCAGTGAAGGGAGGGCTTACTCATACAGGAAGGAAGTACAGGAAATGTCCCATCGGGAAAACAAGTAGCGATGTAATTGTGATTCTTGAGCTCATTTACTGTCTGGGTGGTCGTGAAAGCAAAGTACTGATTGCGTGTGTATCTGTGTGTATATGTGTGCATGCACTTACCCATGTATGGAAAAAAGTAAAAGAGACTTTGGTTAATGGTACTTGACCACACAGTGCTGCTAACATTGTTCACTGTGTGATTCTTGACCTTCAGGGACTTTCATGCGTTTCCAAATGAAGAATCTCAAAACATACATGTTTAGTTTTAACTGCATTTCTGTTTTTATGTCAGAATTATTCTCCTTCATTTCCTTTTCTTCCCCTTAACATTTTAATCACAGCCTACTTTGTTTCTTCGTTGATTTTATGTCCTTGAGTTGTAACTTCATAGTCTCTTACTTTAGTATTTGGATTCTGTGAAGTGCTCTGATTTTTATGTTTTGAAAAGTGCTGTACAAGTAAACAAGGGCATAGGTTTAGAGGTTCAAACACGTAATTCCTTGCATTTTGGTGAATTTGTATGCATCCATTTATGTTGAAAATGTCTCTAATTTCATCAAAATAAAAGTCCTCTGCTGCTTTAAGGCTTTTATTGAGGGGCAATAAATGCACAGTGCATAAATATTTAGGGGGATGTGTCCCCTGTATCCCCTAAAATCTATCTATCTACTATCATTAGTACACTATTATTATAACTATTCAAAGGTAACAGAACAACATTGATTCTGAAAAACATAATGACATAAAAGGAGTAAAATATTTAATAATAATAAAAAATAATAAATAAATGGCAGGAATAGAGGAAATTTACTAAAACGTGTGCATTAAATGCAGTTTACTTAAATCATAATATATACTGATACAGTCTAGTTTAGTTTATTGGCACAAACATGTATAGAAAATACAGGAAAAACAAATTAAAAGTTAAAACATTGTGCAGTAGAGGATAGAAGCCAAAAATTGCTTATGAACTTACTTTCCCTATTAAATAACAGCAATCACACATAAAAGAAAAAGATAAAAATGAATTTTGCATAATTGAATAAGAGTTCCAGACTAAGAAAAAATTGTTAAATATGATGTACAATTTACAAAAACAAAAACAAAAACTAATTACAAAAAAATCAAAAGTGAAGTGTTCAGAGACTTTTCAAATTAAGAGTCCTTTTCAGATGTTTTTTGAATAATGTAGATGATGATTGCAGAAATGGAAGAAGGTTGTTCCAAAGAGATGCTCCTCTGTATGTCAATGAAAATTGATTTAGAGAAGTCTGACAATATGGAAGATAAAAGTCCTCAGAGTGTCTTGAGTGACATGTGCATTTTTATACATGAATACACAAGTCTGATCTATGTTTACATTAAAAATTGATAAAAGTTGATACTGAGACAGTGGCTACTGAAAGTATAATGCCGCAGTGTCAGCCTCCACCTATAATATGATGTAATTGAATGGAATATTGCATGTGGTGCCCACAATGTTGAAAAATCACTTTCAGAACATTGAACATTTCTTTCTGGAAACAATTTACAGTGGAATTACTTACAGTGTGAAAAAAAATGAAATTGTACTTTAAATCATAGATTGATGATTTAAAACAAAGAGTGGAATACATTTCAGGGATATAATCTGTTTATGTAAGAGAGACTGTGTCCTTAAGTGTCCAGACTTCCTGCGGCAGTTACCTGTAGTTTGCTTCCCCCTGTGGTGAAAATGAGGTGGTGCAGGTGCCTGGGCTCAACCTCCTGTGCCTACTGAGCTGATAACAGTTCGATGTTAAACAAACACTGGCTCAGTTCAGCAGGAACCGGAGTTAGGCCCTCTAGAAACAACAACGGAGTCGATCACCGCTCAAGAGGACATACTATGTACACCGAGTATCAGTGTTTGCCATAATACTGTCACTGAATGTCAAAGCGTTTGCTCTATAGCTGGCTTATACATGCTTTTCTCCACTGAGGGTGTCATTAATTCTTTACTGCTTTTAAAGGCCTTTGACTTTTTTTTCCCCCCACAAAGCGCCATCAAGGCTGTTCTCTGCAGCGCTGAGGAAGCACAGAACTCACATAAACGTAGCCACACATCCTCTCTGAATTTAAACCGCTCACTGTAAAGCTTGTGATGGAGGAAATCTGCTTCTGTTGGTTTGGTATTACTAAAAGATCACAGGAGCAGAGTTTTTCCAGTTGTACTCTCTACGTCGGACTGCACGGAGGTTCCAGTAAGACTCCTTTGGGCGTTGTTGAAGTTATGTGGTGCAATTCTCATAATTGTTTAATGTGCCTTCATTCAGTGTCTTTCAGCACCTCGAGCAGCACACGTCAGACTTGCCCTTGAACATGCCCAGTGAATGAGAATGGTAAATGATGGTTAAAACCACTCTGAGACAAAGATTAGTGCAGATGACTCATGTTTAAGTTCTTAAACTGTACTACTGTTTGTTTTCTTATAACCAGCATTGGAAAGCAACCAAGTACATTTACTCCAGTGTGTACTGCAGCACAGTTCTGAGGTACTTGTACCTGCTGTGAGGGTTTTATGCTACTTTATACTTCCACTTCAAAGGGGAATAATGTGATTTTTACTTCTCTACATTTGTCTGAAACCTGCTGGTTCCTTTTCAGATCAGGATTATGTATAAAAAGTCATTTCAAATGTTTATAAAAATGAGATTAAGCAATAAACCAGTGGCTCTTGAGCATTTTGGCTCGTGGCCCCTTTCGAAACACAGCTGGGGCTCCTGTTTCAGACGTCTATGAGTTCTCACAGTTCCACCAAAGAGACATTTCCCCTCCAGACTTCCCAGATGGTTTCACAGAAGTAAGTGTTCAAGGGCCAAAGAGGTCAAATCCAATATCCCACAAAAAAGCAAAGGAGAATTCAGTGAAATGTTCAAGAAATAAAATACTAACTGAACATCAGAACTTTGTGTTGTCTTTTTTTTCCTACATCATTAATCATCCCATGACATGCCAGATTTATTTTATATATGTACAAACAGGGTGGGGTTTCTGGCCAAACGTGTCTGCCTTCTCCGTGCACCTGACAGGGGAGATATGTCTAAAGAGGTCATAACTCCAGCAACACTTGTAGTTCATAGAATAACTTTACTGTCGGCTTGTGGCCTTCATCTGGATCATTCTGACCATGACCATGATGAAGGCAACAAGCTGAAAGCATTGGTCTTACAATAAAGTTAGTCTATAGACTACAAGTGAAGCTGGAGTGTTGACTTCTCTGATTTATGTCCAATAATATTTCTCACAAGGGGGCATTTTTCTGCAGGAATTTTTTCCCCCCCATACTTTACATTTTGCTGACTCTGTGACATTATAAAAGACTTGTTACAGGATTTCTTTTTTTACATTACTGGTACTTTTACCTAAGTAAAGAATCTGAATACTGAACGAATGATGTGATGTCCCATTGGCAATCATGAAGGTCTAATGATGAGAGATTACAATGAATTCCTGATAAAATTCAACCCTTTTCGTGAACATAATCGTTCACCTCCTCCACGTCCCTTCAAGGGCTGACCTTAGCAAAGTCCCCCTGAGTTTTTTGAGTGCTTGAACATCATTTATAAGCGGGGAGTACTGAAGGGAGGTCAACACGGCTGGAGCACACTAACTCATGGTGTCAGGGACAAGGATGTCACACAAGACATTTTTCAGCATCCTTCTATGTCATTGGCAGACATGAAAAATAACCAAGTACATACTCAAGTATTTGCTTGAATATTTCCATTTTATGCTACTTTATGTTCTTCTTCTGTTGCATTTTTTACTCCACTGCACTTATTTGACAAAATTAGTCACTTTGCAGGTTCAGATAAATAATAAAAATGTGATCAACAAATAAATTATGACGTATTCTTAGAGGCCAAGATTAAACTTTATTGATCACTTTGTGCAATTTAGAAGCTACCCGCCAGTATGTAGTGAAACAGAGGAACATTTTGAATGCAGGAGTGTGTGTGTGTGTGTGTGTGTGTGTGTGTGTGTGTGTGTGTGTGTGTGTGTGTGTGTGTGTGTCCTCGGTCCAACAGACACACAGATCTGCAGCTCTCATTAAAACAGCAGAGGAGACAGAGACAGTGGTGTAACCTGGTAACTGTGTTTTTATAGAGTCCTGATCCCAGTCGACTGACGACCCAAAGGTTAACACCCAGAAACATCTCCAACAAATCAAAATGATGAGAAAATAAGCAGATACAAGCAGAGGGCAGGTTACGGCAGATACAGACACCACACACAGCTAGTGGGTCATAGGTGATGGGTGAGAGGGATTAGTTTTCTGTGAGTTCATATGTGTGTGTGTGTGTGTGTGTGTGTTTTCTCTTAAGGAAAGTTTCTGCATAGTATTGTACTTTCTCAGTACAGTTTTTTTGCACACGTAACACCTGGGATATCTAATAATTTGTACAAAATTTGGGTTTTGAATGATTTAGAAGGTCTGTTATTCTCAAAGCAAAATTTCTCCACAAATTGCTTCCATTGTACAACCTGTGTTACAAATGAATCAGTCCCTAATTAATACTAAATGATGTGTGACTGATTTTTTCAATTTCAGTCAAATTACTATCTGCAGTACAAATTAACAAAAACAAAAATCTAATATTTGTTATTTCAAAATATGACACATTATGATGCAATTGTAAGCAAATAACTGGACATTTTAAGTGTTTAGAAAATGTATTTCAACAATTACAACTCATATAAAACATTCACAATTTGTGTAGTATGGAACAACGTAACTGTAATGACATATGACCACGTACATATTTAACTCTATACAATGCTATAAAATATTTATTAACTCTTAAGTGTTCATAAATGCAAAACTTCATTCATATTATCAAACAATACAACTGTTATTTTCTGACACTTTAATTAGCTGTTTAGCTAAGTGATGCTTTATATCAGTGGTTGTTAACAGATGCCCCAAGCCCTTAAAATATCTGTATATATCTGCTACATCATAATCCATCCATCCACTTATCCTCTTGGAGTCGCAGGGGGGCTGGAGCCTATCCCAGTTGACAATGGGCGAGAGGCAGGGTACACTCTGGACAGGTCACCAGACTATCACAGGGCTGACACATAGAGACAGACAACCATTCACGCTCACATTCACACCTACGGACAATTTAGAGTCACCAATTAACCTGCATGTCTTTGGCCTGTGGGAGGAAGCTGGAGCACCTGGAGAAAACCCACACTGACAAAGGGACAACATGCAAACTCCACACAGAAGGGCTCCCCCACCTAGGATCAAACCAGGAACCCTCTTGATGTGAGGCGACAGTGCTAACCGCTGTACCATTGTGCCGCCTATATAATAATGAACAATGATATTTAATAAACAATTACTAACTGATCATATGCTGCTCATAGGGAGATCAAAATAAAGCACTATGTTATGTGAGTAAAGTTTGTGCCAGCATTACAAAGCAAGGACACATGAAGCAGGAGGCGTTGATCTGTCAAGATTATTTTCCCACTGAACACAGAAAAATGAACTCTGAAATAAGAAATGTGTCACTGCCGCTGCTGCTGCTACTTACTGCCTTGAAAAAACTGCTGAAGATCACAAACTAACCAATGTCAGAATGTGTTACTGAGAGTTTCTTTCCCCTCCTATCGCCTTTTATAACTGCCTCTGAGCATGTAAAAAATCTGCAAGAAACTAATTTCAGTCTAAATTCAGCTTGAACAAAAACACCTGATTGAATATTCATTGCTTGGTGGTTTCACTTAAGTTCGGACTAATTTATCCCAAAAGGTGCTTTTATCTTTAATAGCTGAATTTGTCTCTGTCATCCTCGCACCTTCACTGTGGCAACTATAGCTCATAATAATAATAATTTGCTTCTCTAATCAAGAAATTAAGCACCACATCAAGGTTGTCATGAATAAGCATAAAGCATTATAAGCAACCTGGATACTAATTAAACACTGTTTAGTATTTATAAATGTCTGATCATTATGTAAGAGCATTGCAAAGCACTATGTGCCAGAGGCCTTCATTAAACCCTTTACTTTAGTTTATTGCTTACTCCAAAATTGTATTCACCAGCATAAATGTGTGCATGAGTCAAAAGTGTGAGTTTTGTGATTTTAATTGAGAAAAAAAGATGGATTTTGGACAGAAAGCACAATCAAATTTACATTGAAGAGATGTATTTTTTTAAAAGTTATGATTGTTTTTGCTGTGTTTCTTCTATTGTCATGAAGAGATCTTTAGCACCTCATCAGTGTTTCCTCTGTCTGTATCCTGCAGCCATGAGCCAAAAATGTTGTAGTTCGTCATCTGTTTTGTTGTGTCAGCACACAAAATCTCCACATTTACAAAAACACCTGCATCCACACAAAATCCTGTCTTACGTAACCTTCACTTTTTCACAGGTACGTACAGTTTACCCACTCCCACACACTCAAACCGTTGGTTCACGCCAGCTACACACAAAAGGCTCCATTTTCGCTCTGACCTCGTAAAATCATTAACCCTGCCATCAGTGTGTTAGCTTTTCCATCAGTGCGAGTTTTTCTTCTCGGCAAGACAGTAAAAACACAGCTGTAATGTTACACCGAAGGAGAAGCCAGTTCGCGTGACAACAGATCATCTTCCCAATGTGAGAGAAACCACAGCAACAGCTGCGTGTGTGTGTGTCTCTGAATGTGTGCATGTGTTGAGTGCAATCTGTGTTCAATACAAACATAAATAATTTAAAAGCGTGTGTTTGTGACAGCCTCAAAGCCAAACCCAGCATGAGGCCTCAAATTTGGATAATTAGAATAGAATCACACACATTTCCACACATGATACATTACTGGTATATTTTAGAAACCATTTCTCACGTGTGATTAAACCGGGCCAAAACGGTCAAATATACAAAGAGCTGTGAGCATTTTTAGACTTGACAAATATGGATTTGGACAATCCTGGTGAGACTCAGGCTAAAAATGAATGTCTAATGAAGCAGTCTTTAGGTTTAGATTAAAATCTCCAAAGTCAAACTGAAAACTTTTAAACATTCAGAATGAGTCACATGTAAAGATAAGAGCGGGGCATTTCTAGCATTTTGAAATGCTTTTATGAGTTTTCTCTTAGTCATTTGGGATGAGAGATGAGATAAACAAAGTACAGTCTGAGGCAATTTGAGGCTTTTTAATTGGTTCCAGTGTGCAAAAGTACGCTTTACAAAACTAAGAGAAAGGTTATGGCTGTGCTCTCTGACTCAAACTGATCTGTATGCCAGAAGTTATGTCTTCTAAGCTGTGTCTGCTGGGTGACCTTTGTATGTTTTACTTGGTTTGTTGTTATTCTGATATTTTAGAATTAAAGCTCATGTTCGTGGTCAAGCTCGTGTTTTTTTCTTTTTTTTAATGAAATGGGGGGGGAAATGATGTTAAAACACAATGTGCACACAATTGCTTTCAGCTCTCATTGTGTCACTACCTGCAAGTAAACACCACATTGCACAAAATAAATGAAGGAGTGATGATACATTTTTGTTTTTACCCCGGGGGAATGCGAGTGGATGCCAGGATGAAGGATGGGCTTATGAAATATTGTTTGAAGCAGCAACAGTAGCAGTGAGTGACTGCAGAGGGAGAGAAAAACCCATAACAACAAACACGTTTATTCTAAAATATTACATCAGATATGACAGATAAACAATAATGTGAATGGGCTGTGTGCAAGACAACAGTCAGGCTACATATCTGAAACCAATATTTATTATTACCCTGAACAAGAGACCTGGGTTTAGGTCAAATAGTCAAAAAAAATCTGTACTCTAAACACTTACCCTTGACCCTGGTGGAAAAGGTCATGAGGTCAATGAAGGATGTAAAGGAGTATTCATAAGAACATAAGAAAAGCAACCCTTTCTCGCAGAAATTATGTTAGTATGTTACTATACTCCAGGGCCAGACTGGGACACAAATTCAGCCCGAGACATTCAGGTGTACTGGCCCACACCGGCCCACTTGGTGACAGGCCCATCGGGATTCGTCCTGAACGTGCCGCTGGCCAGTCTGCCATTGCTATACTCTAATGTAATCACTGCCCACATTATGTTCAAGGACAATGTTTCCTTCAAGTAAACACTACATACTTGTAGCTTTTCATTCCCAGCAGGGGGACACTTGATTCCCTTGATCCAATTTGTCTGACCTTATCCATCAGCATTCAACCATGTTGCAGGAGAGAACCATGAAGAGCTAAAGTGACCTCACTGAGCGCCAGCTGGAAAAAATGATACCAAAAATAATTTGTTCGTATACAGTAATCAGTCAGCAAAAATGCATTGCAGTACACAAAATGTGGGGGTATAAGACACAAGTTCCAACTTCGTTCGACAGTTGAAGTTATACAAAGAACGGTATATTGAGGCTAATAAAACATCATCAGTGAGGTAATGCTTAGCTAACGTTAGCTCAACTGCTAAGTATCTTTTAAACAAACTTGTTTTTACACATAAATACACATTTTAAAGCAGTCATGATTGTTGTAAGTTTGATATATTTGTTTTTGAGAATGTTGTTAAAATTGTATTACATTTGGCGAAGAGAGCCTTATGACTTGTTAAGGTCTTGAAACTCTAAGTTTAGGACTTGGGACTTGTAACAGAGTTTGTATTGGATATAATTCTACTCGCTGTTATTGCTATAATGTGACAGTCATGCACTTAGTGGTTATGTGGTTATACCTGTGTTATTGGCTCAAGGGCGCCCTCTCTCAGAGGTAGGAGGTAAATGCCACTGCAGTCGGTAAAACATCGCCAGCTCATTAGAGACGTGCCTGGGGTGAGTTGTCAAGCACATTTATTTGCACTGTGAGTTATGGAATTGTAACTGGGAAGAGTTGCATGTGGGTTGAAGGAAATAAAATGTCCAAATAATGGCATAATGCACTTAATGAAATAGCTAGCTAGCTTCAAATAAAGTAAAATAATGTGCTGTTCTTTTGTAGTGTGCTGTGTGTGAGCTGCTTGTAACGAGCCAACTGTATGACTGACCAACACATTCTCACTCCGACCTTGTCACATATTGACGTTTTAGTCACGGACTTTCCACGTCCACATACGACGTGCAAGGTACCCTGGGTGTGTTGGGTGATGACGTTCTTTTCATTCAAGAAACACTACCGTTTTCACAGGAAATTGACAGTCTCTTTCAAAATGAACGCACTGTGTTGGTACAACACTGTGAATGGAAGTTTCTTTTCCCTTCAACAACAAAAACATGTGGTTAGGTTTAGGAAAAAAGAACAGGGTTTGGCTTTAGAATCTGTCAGGACGCGAACATCGCTCTCTCAAGTGAAAGTCTGTTTGTCTGTTTGGACCCATCCACCACCCCGCCTTCCCACCCCACTTCATTGTCCCGCCGCGTTCCCCCTGATGCCGCCGGCCACAGTTAAACTCTAACTGCAACTGGCAGGGTATCATGCCGACGTTAAAAGATGCCTTTTCCGCTGGTTTCTGATTCCGAAAGTCACTGCCCATACACTGGATTTCGACGACTTAAGATTGAGACTGGGCTCGACTGACTAGCACATATTCTGTTCCTGTTCAGAGAATAAACGGTGGACAACGAGCCTCCTAATTATTGTCCCCACAACGCACATTCCAAGGGTTGCTTACCAGCAGTTACACTGAGGCCTAACTGAATTCGGTTACATACAGACAAAGGAAGCATTGCAGCACCTTTCCTCTTGAGAATTCAACCAACTCTTATCATAGCAGCTACTTAGATACTTTCAGGTTATTTCATTCAGTTAGGAACTGAAAAGCAAAGAAGACCATTCAATCGCAGCCATTTTTTTTTACACTAAACCAATGGGACCCACACATGCAGCCACCCAGGGGAAATTGTCATGCAAAACCAAAACAGGCCAAATACTAAACATGAGAATTCATATTTCACCAGTATCTAAATCATCAGTGTGAAAACATCATATTGAATGTACCAAGAGAAAAATGAGCGCAGTCATTACAAGAATGTTTTTCACAATTAACACCCAGGTTGTTGACAGCAGCATAAGAGCATAAATTAGCAAACAGACACGACATGACATCACCCACAAGCAGATTAGTTGGGAAGCCATAAAACTAAAACAGAAACAGACAGCAGGATCAGCAAATTCATCAGGTCGCAATGTTCTCAGCACAAACAGGAAGCAGGAGGAGTGAAGCAGGAATCACGAAATAAGCCCTTTCGAAATAGGCCCCAAGGGAAACGTGCATCTGAAGCTTCAAGTGCATGTTTGAGGCTTCAGGGTGTGCTTGTGGCCCTAAGCTGACATGGCACAATTATTCTTCCATAATGCCATCTTAAAGTAACATTTCAAGGAATTTATATTTGGGAAAAAAAGGCATAGCACTTTAAGTTGTTTATAGCTTTAATATTGCCAAGCTAGTGCACAACTCCCTTTATACTGTGTGTGCTTTAGAGAGACAGAAAATAAATTGAGCCTAAATCTCTCCTGACATCTTTACCTGCCAGAAAACTAATCACCTGTCAAGCAGCCTAAACATACAGTTATAGAGTGTTTTGATGAGCGACTCAAAACGACAGAAAAATGCTAAATATTTCCCACCACTTTTGTGAGTCTGACAGGAGAGTGTGTACAAACACTCGGCAGGAAGTAGCTGCACTTGAAAACACGCAAGCTACACAAGTGGTTGGTCTGTAATGGAGGTATTGCATGTTTCAAAGGACAGAAAAGGCTTCAAGGATGTAGTACACTGGCTCTCAACAGACAGTCTGATAAAGATATTTCTAATCTTCAAAGAGTCTTGTCACAAATAGGTATATGAAAAGGGAGGCTGTCTCATGTCCGTGCCAAAAGGTATGGACAATAATAATGGGTAGAGTATGGGTTGCCTGTAGCTTGCATGCTTGAATCCATTTCAACACCTTAACACCCATACAGAGAAATAATACCTATTGTGAATGAAGCAGCTACTCAGCTGAACACACATTTCTGGAGACCTTTGAGGTAACAGAGAGCCGTGTAGTCCGAAACAATGGAAGCTATCATTGCTTGCCAGCTGTCCTAGATTGGAGACCAAGACCGATTAGAGTCAGCACATTCCCGGCTGGCTAGCATGTTAGCTGTTAAGTTGACAGCTATGGCAGTTACACCAACTAGCTCTGTGAGAGTCACTACATCAACACACTTCTAGCACCATCTGTTTTGCAACTACGCTGCCAAATTTCACCAATTTAAGCAACATTAACAACATAAGACGCTGTTAATTAGAAAGTACTAATTTGAAGGCATTAGGACTTTATTGTCGTGCCGTTTGAGGACATTGGGACTTAATTATTGTCTCATTCAAGGACATTGGGATGTAATGTCGTTTGAGGACTTTGGACTCTATTGTCTTCTTGTTTGAGGACATTGGGACTTTATCATCATCTCGTTTGAGGACACTGGGACTTTATTATCATCTTGTTTGAGGACATTGGGACTTTATCATCATCTGGTTTGTGGACACTGGGACTTAATTATCATCTTGTTTGAGGACATTGGGACATAGTCTTGTTTGAGGACATTGGGGCTTTATTTTGTATTGTTTGAGGACATTGGGACTTAATTACCATCTCGTTTGAGGACATTGGGACTTTATAATCATCTCGTTTGAGAACATTGGGACTTTATTGTTGTCTCATTTGAGGACACTGGGACTCTATTATCATCTCGTTCGAGGACATTTTGACTTTATTATCGTCTCGTTTGAGGACATTGGGACTTTATTATCGCTGAAAATGTTTCTAAATTTATCTGGTCCTTCTGATCCCATATAGCTCGGAGAGATTAAAAATGTGTACCAAACAGAAGTACGGGTCTCAGGATGTTATTGAAGAATACTTAAATTTAGCAACTGAGACCATAAGCTCATAAGGAAAGTGTTAACTGAGTGAAAAGTAGCATCATTTTTGCACAGACTTGTACAATCCTACGTCTTTTTGCAAGCAGTGGAGTCGCCCCCTGCTGGCCTTTACAAAGAACACAGGTTTAAGGCACTTCTACATCGGCTTCACTTTTTAGACCTGAAGATAAGCCCTTGGTTATAACACTCCTCCACTCATCCATCAACCTATTTCTGTAGCAGTGACATCAGACCCCTCAGTGTTTCTGCACTCCTCACCAGGGGGGGAACAATTCTAACTCCACCAACACACCACCTGGTTCTCTCCACTATGAAGGAGTAATGAGAATTATAGCTGCTGCGCAGCGATGGGTCAGGTCCGGACATTTTTAGGCAATTCTGAGCAACAAGCAGAAGAATATGAAGACATTTAGGAATTTAGCAACACAATCAGCCTTTTGCATCAGCTGAGGCTTGAACTCACAACCTAAGACTAAGAATCAATTCTATCTCAGTGACCTAATTAGTCAGTGACAATTCATGTGTAGCTTCACAAATTGTCTAAGCCAGATGTGCAGGTTTAGCAGCCGTCCATGCATGGAAAAGCAGATTTCAAACCACTGTAAAAAATTCAGTTATCGAAACAAAAATCTGAAAATACATATATTGCATCTAGACAGCATGGAGATGTTGGTAATTTATTTTAACAATGATTGATTTGCTCCATAAGTGAAAAACTGATGTTTAACTAGTTGAGCTATGTACAAAGTGAGAAGCCTCAGATGGTTTCACACTGAAGTACTGACACTGGATCTTTGTGCAAAGTTTGGTTTATTTTCAAGCATAAGAAGGCAGATTTTCTAGCAGGAAGACCTGTAGTTGCTGAACATTGATGAGTCAGGCTCAGGCAATTCTAAGCAATAAACTGGAGCACAGGAAGATGATTAAGATGTTTACATTACAACGTGGATTTTGCACCAGTTGAGGCCCGAACATGCAACCTCTGTCATCTACCACTCTGAGCTAATTGGCAAGTAGCAACTCAACAATGGCTTCAGAAACTGAGTAAGCCATTCACTGTTGTGTAGGAAAGCAGCCTAATAAGACCCCTGTGAAGAGGCTTCATTTCAGCTTGCTTGTGTCATCTTGAGCCTCTGGCTGGAAGTGAGGGTCAGAACAAAGATCAATCTGTAAATCAAGGCTGTGAATCAAGAACTACAGTGAGGCTCTCTTATTACCTCTGTGGTCTGACATAATGGTCACATTACTGCTGCTAACACACTCAACCATCCACAGAGAACTGGGAGCTGGGATTTCTGCCATAATTGGCTCCTCTTCACTGCTTTTACAAGAATGTGTTGTGTTCCCTGCTTTCCATGTAATATTAAGTGAAAAGTTTGGTTTAGGTTTGGAGAGTATCTGGCAGCACATATTCCACATTAGAGTGGGATATCTGTTGTTTTGCGGATGGTGCATTGCGTCTGGCATTATCACACAGTCACACCAATGTGTGCTGAAGCAGTTTGCAGCCCAGCGTGAAACATCTAGGAGGATATCATCACATCCAGGTCTGAAAACATTGTTGTCTCTCAGAGCTGGGGAAAAAAGGAGGCTGCTTTAAGTATCTCAGATATATTTATGAGTGAAAGTGGGAAGGCGAGGGATCCAACACAATTTTTAAAATGATAATACATGACACCAAAAACAAGGTCAATCATATTCATTCAAACACCTGCAGAGCTGGATGATAATTCTCTGTGGGTTCATCATCCCTTCAGGGTGTCACATTATGCCAATGCAATCTTTTGTACTATAAAAATATTGACTGGAGCAGCTTCAGAAGGTTTAAAGGGACAGTTCACCCCCGAATCAAAAATACATATTTTCCCTCTTACCTGTTGTGCTATTTATCACTTTAGATAGTTTTGGTGTGAGTTGCCGAGTGCGGGAGATATCGACTGTAGAAATATGCCTTCTCTCCGATATAATGGAACTAGAAAGCACTCAGCTGTGGTACACAAAGTGTCAAAAAAATACATTTGAAAAACTCAGCAGGAATGTCTCTCTCTAGAAATCATGATCTGCTTAATCAAGATAATCCACAGACGTTGTTGTGAGCAGTTTCATTGGCTGGTTTTGAGGCTTATGTAACTTCTGTTCATATCTCAGAGAGCTTTATCAGTGAACTGTAACTACAATATGAAAGGATGTTTTGCTGCCTCTTCCAGCAGCTGGAGTTGGATAAGAAATAATTGAATTCACTGGGCAAACTGCTGGGAACTTTTAGGGTGGGAAGTTAATTTGTAATGTTACTCAATGCATGAGCTGATGTGAATCCACCAGAACTCCTTATATTGTATTATATTATTATATTATCCTTAATATTCTAATACTCACTTGGAGAAAAAAAAAAAGGGTCGCGGAGCCTCGTTCCAATGGGCTCCGGCAACACTAAACCTCTGAGCTTGCCTTAGAAGGACTAAATGCACAAACCATGGGGAGAGACTCACTGCAGCTTGTTGTAGTTCTGTGGACGATTAACGAGGTGCAGACTTCCCTAAGTGGACCTAAAGTCTAGGTACCATGTCTGAAGGGTTACTTCTGGTTCCAAAGGTACCATACTGAAAGTGTTTGGTTGAAATGGGGCAAAAGTGTGCAAGCAGTAAATGCACATTTCCTTCTGTACGATGATGCATTTAGCGGTTGTAGTTCGGGAGATAGATAGAAAATGGTTTCTATATGAAACTGCTCATAACAAGGTCTGTGGATTATCTTGAGCAATCTGGTCATAATTTATGGAAAGAAACAGAAAGAGACATCATTGCTGAGATTTTCACATTTATTTTATTAATTTACTTATTTTGCTTACTTGCGTGCCATTTAGTTTCATTATATTTGAGAGAAGGCATCTCTACAGCCGATATCTCCAACACTCATCGACTCACACCAAAACAGTCTAGACTGATATAGCTCTAGAGGTAAGAAGAAAAATATGTTGATTTTGGGGTGAACTGTCCCTTTAACTTGACACAGAAATGAAGTCAGGAGCCCTGTCCACACTTGGCATTAAAGTGTATGCTGGAGGATTAGGGTACAGGTGTGAACACATCCCAGTTTTGGTGTTTGGTAAATTTTGAGTTTTATATCTTTATCCTATATGCAAATACACACAATAATCCTCTTCTCTGTATGGCTACAGATAAAATGTGCAAGCCATGGAGGAGAAATCTAATCAGAGTGTGCATGAGATCAGTTTTTGTACATGTGAACTGCAGTCTGTCTCTGATGAATTATCTGCAAAGAGACAGGATATGTTCATAGAAGATACTGGATCTGAACAGCGACAGAGAGATGGGGAAAACAGACAGTCACAGACAGAGAACACGAGGGAGAAATACTAATTAGCATGAAGATGATAATTAGAAAGAGGAGAAAGAGGAATGAAATGAAAGAATCCGTTTGGTCTCGAATTCTGAAGTAGCTACATGTGAGATTAAAACAAATTACTTCATCACTTCAGTCTTGGCAATCAGTTTGACACTTCCCCACAGATCCACACACAGAACTGGATGATGTCCTTATCTGTCCTCATACCCCAGGCACTAAGACTGATTACTGGCCTGTATAGCTGCTCTATCACCAAATGTGTGTGTGTGTTTGTGTCGATTGCCAAGGTTGAGGTGGTGATGTCATTTGTTTTAATCTCATCTGCATGGACGAGCAGTTTTAGACCATGAAAGGCAAGATTTACTCAGTCACTGCAGCCTCCTTTCCTGTCTGTTTTTGACTTCCTGTCTGCCTGCGTGTACTTCTATCTGCCTCAGACTGTTTCTATGACTCACACAGTTCTTCTGTATTCCCTGTGTGAAATTAACACATCACTACTCAATGAGTGTTGTACTGTGGGGTCACCGGGATGTTGGAAGGGCACAAAGTCTGTGACTTTTATGCTCCTTAAAATTGGTTTTTTATCTGTTCTCATGAAAGAAATTAAATTCTTTCCCCTAATGCACTCTGCAGAAAGTTACTAATTGTGTCAGCTAAAAGCCAACCTCTACATATTCATTAAAATCTTCTGTTTCATTTTCAAATGTTTTTTGCGCTCTTGCCGTCAAGAAGAGTTTGGGGAAATGAATTGCTGTCTTGCCGAGAAGATGGGAGGATCAATACCATTGTCATGTCTGTGCACCAAAGCTGCCTTCATAGAGTTCTTGTGAACAAACAGAAGTAATGTTTACATTCATCATTACTCACCCAAACAGATCGGGCCTATTTGACTAATATCTGCATAGTGATGTTCTTACTCTGCGCATAAGATAAGTAAGCACACAGGCGCACTGTCAGATTCATGACAGACTTTGTTCTAACCACTGTGTGGCCGCTATTCGTCATCAACATACTGGCACGCCTCCACTTCTCTGCAGAGCCTAAGTAAATATGTGTGCCCAGCGATATATTATAGAGAAAGCGGTCAAGTTGTTTTTACACACATATTTAGGCCCTGACACACCAGTGTCGGGGCACCGGTGAGCTTCTGTGAATGTCTTGGCAGTTGGTAAGCTGTTCGTCACTCTCTTCAAACATGTGTTCATTTCTGAAGAGTGCTGGCTGCAACATAGATCAGAATTTTATATACCCTGCATGCCTGGTGGGAGTAGCCATCATTACAGGCAGACTCAACAAAAACAATGAAAATGAAAACGGTTTCATTTCAACATGGACATTATCATATAATCCATTGTGAGCTAGGACTGGGACCGTTTTTTTAATATTATATTAATTATGACAATATTTTATGCAGATTTAATATGTTATGCATTTGGTTAAAGGTGTGTCTTTACATTTTCACTTGTGTATATGCATGCTCTGAGGCACCTCTATCTCTATTCACAGAGTATGAACAAATTCAGGTAAGATAATACTGATGAACGCCAGACTTGTACATAAAACGGTTGTAATCATGGTTTAAGCACAGATTTGTAAATGACGCCCACTATGTGCTTCAGTGAGGTGTAACAAAGGTGTTGAATTATTTATTTCCTCGTGAAACATATGCAAGCCAATATTTTGGACATTTGAAATCCTGTGTTGTTAACATTTATGCCATTACTGCCATCTGTGGGTCCCTTGAGTAGTGCCAGACCTTGTTGGTGCATGTGCATGTCCGTCCTCGTGAAGGTGCATGAGACAAACAAAACGGGGACCCACCCATAAAAAAGGCTCAATGGTGCAACTAAAGGTGAAAAACCCCACAGGATTTCAACAATGAAGCTGGAGCTAGGACTTATGGCGCGTTCCAGGCAACCCGTAACCTGTGTTTTTACAACCTTCTACCCATGAAAGTGCACTGGAACGACAGTCAAACCTGTAACTTACCACCTGTGAACTTGTACCTGACCGGTGTACTCCCAGTTATGCTCTCTGATACACGGTGAGAAATAGACCAAAAAATGAATTAAATCTGCTAATGTTAACACATTATTGACAGCCGCTCCAACAGCTACTGTAGTTTTCAGTGCAAGAATAAATCAATACAAACACAAATAACGTAAAATAAAACATATAATAGCATCCACGACATTATGTGCCGTTTATCTTCCTCTGTCGCTCACATGAGCAAGGAACAGGCACTTTTAGTGATAAAAGTGATCATAAAAGCAATAAACCCAGCGCAGTCCACCATGTTGGTTTTATCGTTTGGCATGACTTGCCTGGAAGGCTATGAAGTCATGAGTTGTTACTTGAAGTGGTGACTTACGGGCTCAGAAACTTGCCTGGAATGCAGCATTAATTGGCTTAGCTTAGCTTAGTTTAGCATAGCTAGCTACGACAGCTAGCCTGGCTCCGTCCAAATCCTGTCCATAAGCACAAATGTAAAGTCAACAACTTGTAGTTTCACTCTGGTTTTTTTTTTTTTTAGGACTACTTCTTGGTTGGGTGCAGTGACTTCCAGCACTGGCAGGGAAATGTTTTATGTTGGATAAAGTGAGGCTAACAATCAATCAATCAATCACTTTATTTAAAAAGCCCAATATCACAAATCACAATTTGCCTCACAGGGCTTTACAGCATACGACATCTCTCTGTCCTTAGGACCCTCACAGCTGATCAGGAAAAACTCCCCTAAAAAAACCCTTTAACGGGGGGGGAAACGGTAGAAACCTCAGGAAGAGCAACTGAGGAGGGATCCCTCTTCCAGGACGGACAGACGTGCATTGCACTAAATTACTGATACGGTTCCACTGCGCCACACTGAAAAATATACCACCTAAAGTGGCTCTTGTATGGCCTCAAACTTAGCTCAACATTTTCCACACTGTCTCACAATAACACATTGCTGTCACACACTGACTGAGATCCAAGGTGACGTTTTCATGCCTATTTGAAACGGAAAATTTGTGAAGCCTTTTCATGCTTTTTTTTTTTTTTTCTTCTGATGACATTTCCTCGTAATTGAGGCTGACACATTTTGGTATTTTTGGAAACCCTGGCAAATTGAGTTGAGCTCAAAATAAAGTTCTGTGGGTTAACAGTGTTTGAATGTGCAGCAACAGTTCAAAATGAAGGAACCACCAAAGGCTCTATCAGCCTGAGGAGATGACGGACTCCCCCATGAGGCAAGCAAAGGCAATTCTATTAATATATTACAGGTAAACTTAACGTGCTGTACATCGAAGTGCATACACGTGACATGAGACTATTGTACAACTTAAATGCAACCAATGGTTTTGCAGAAGAAACGGTACTTCAGCATACTACTGGTGGAGTTTCAAGCAAAAACAGTCTCCTTTTTATCTCTCTCTGACTATATCCAGTATTGTAATCTATTAAAGAGCTCCCTCTAGTGATTTATGCTTTGAAAGTTTAATTACACTGCACATCTACTACAGCAGGCAAGCTGCTCTCAGTGCTGCTTCTGCAGTTTTCTGCAAAGATTTGGAAAATGGGATAACATCTGAACACTCACAGCTACCTGCAAACTGTTTGTGTCCAGTACAGTTATATTCTTTTTAGACTACAAGTGTCATTACAGTGCGTTCTCACTTTTATATCTCAAAGGGATACGTTGAATTAACACTTTCTTTCAGACGTTAAATCAAACAGATGGCACTACTAGTGGTTGGCCCTTTGCCTGGAAAATGCAGGTCTAACCCGCAAACTTGTTCAAACATTGTAACTGCATCAGTTTTTTTTGTTTTGTGTGGGATGCAGGCTGAGTCACAGCAGAATGAGTAATGATTCAGTCATCCATGGGATACACTCAAAGTACACACATTGTCTCTGCCATTTACTCCCTCCTTTCTCTCACTTTCACAAAATGCGCACACACACACACACAGAGTAAAAGTACAGATCCCAACACATTAACCCATTTAGCAGGATGATTTTGGGATCTTCATTTCATTGGATGCCAACCTCATGACAGTCTTGTTCTGAAGGTGTGTTAGTGTGTGTGCTCCATATGTCTTAACAAATTAGTTAAATTAGTTCATTTGAAAACCCTTAAATGCGCTAAATGTAGATTGTTAAGCGATTTCCTAATGATGGCTTAAAGGGGAATTGTGCAGACAAACAAGTGGCACATTTAATAAATGTGAAACCAGCGAAGCTACACTGGTAAATCTGAAATCATTCAAGCCACTGTAGTGACTCACTTCATTGAAATCTGTTCTTAAAATAAATAAAATAAATTAAAAATGCTGCTCTGCTGTGCCTTTGGTTGATTGATTTCTCTACTGCAATTTCATTTATTTATTTTTATTATTGTGTGTGTTTTAAATTTCATTGCTGTTTTTGCTTTGTATAAATTGCCTCTCTTTGTGACATACAAAAATAATTGCTTTGCCTCTTTCATAATTCTGCGTTATGAAATAAAGCACACGATGGTCCAGTTTGTCCTTGGGCTTCTTTATGGCTACATTGACACTATAAAAATTGCCCAGATCAATGATGTGCCTCATGTATGACATATATCCCTTTCATACATTGTAGTCACTGTAGTGGACAGCCATTTAAAATACATGTTCTTGTATATGCATGAGTTTTGATGCTATAGTTGCATTTAAGTTGCCACAGTGAACCCTAGCACGTCATGCCATACACTGCCACCCACTGGCCAGGTGTTGCAAGTGCAACACAAATCTTTTAAACCCAGGAGGAGGAGGAGGAGGAGTAGAAGGAGAGGGGAGCAGTGTAGGAGTAGGGAACAAAGTTGAATATTTTTGCATGGCATTGGACAGTATTAGTATATATTAAAATATGTGAACACACTACTTAAACAGCATTAAAAATATATATTGTTTTTGTAGTTTCATATGATTTCCATCAATATTTAAAGTGATTCATATTTCTTCAGTTGAAAACTTACGCGCCTGCTGCTCACCTGTGAAAAACTCCTTGAAAAATGCATGTTTAAAGAAATTATTAATATTCTTTTTCACTTAAGAAAATCTTAAGTCTGATCTTGACTGAAGTCGTAATAATTCGTGCATAAAATTGATGTTTTATTTATTTAATTTACAACTTCGTGCCCCTTTTATTTTGAAATCAAAATCAACCGCTTTTATTTTGAAATTAATGACCCGGAAACTGTCTCACGAAACTTTTCTTCCACTTCCTTCTCGTTCCTGTGTCCGGGCGGCTCGTCACTATGGCTCAGGCAGTTCAAAAACTTGTCGCAAAAGTACCAGCTTTAGTCGGTGGTAAGTTTATTTGTCTTATTATTATTATTTACCACTTACAAACTGAGGCGGTGGAGTTGCGCGTGGAGCAGCAGCCACGTCACGTTGTTACAGCTTGTTAGCAGCTAGCTGCACAACCTGTGTGTGACCTTTGCTAAGCTCAAGTGTAAACACACAATCAACCAGTGCAACAGGTTGTCCTTTGGAAAGTTGTGATTTCTCACCTAAGCTGCTCATGGTTGTTACACAAAGACGAAATTGTTGAGTAGCTTCTGACCTTGCTGCTCCTCAGCTAATAGCTAATGCTACCACCCTCACAGTTTGTGTCTGTGTCACCTGCAGCCGCTGTCACATTCTCCAAACCCCGACTATCGACCTTCTGGTACTACGCCCGGGTGGAGCTCGTCCCTCCGTCCCCAGCTGAGATCACCAAAGCCATAGAGGCTGCAAAGGGCCTCGTCAAGAGCTTCCAGTCAGGGCGAATGGGGCAAACCACAGTTAAGGTGAGGCTGCACATGTTTGGGAATTAGTTTGCTTTCATTGGTGTGTGTGTGTGAGAGAGAGAGAGAGAGAGAGAGGGAGAGAGAGAGAGAGAGAGAGAGGGAGAGACCCCTGTGTTGACACGTCAGCCATATGTGTATTCATATTAATAGGTACACCTGCATAAATTAGGCCCAAATATAATGTATATCTTGCAAAATATGTAAACACTTTTAAATATTGCTAAGATAATGCTGATTGCATTTCTCTCTTTGTTGTAACAGTAAAATGGAAATCTGTACATTTCAGACAGTGCCAGCTAGGATAACCTCAAAGTAATCAACAAATAGTTCAATAATCAATAATGGAAGCAACTGTTAACAATAAGGGTGAACCAAATATCATATTTTTAAAAAAATATTTTTAGAATTAAATATTTTAATTTAATTTGAAATTTTAAATATTTTTTATATTGATATTTTTAATATCAAACTTTGAAATGACAGCGCCAAAATGCCCATTTCATTTTGCTTGCACACTGTACACACAAAGAGTGTTATTCTTCACATGGCACTTAATATATCTAGATCAGTGGTTTCCAACTGGTGGGCCGCGAGTCCACTCTGAATGGACCGCATGTGACTCAGGAACATGTTCAGTTTGTGGGAAAAAAAAAAACACTGTATTTTGAAGTACATTGAATTTCCAGCACAGAGCTTTTATTTTGAAGTGCTATTTCCTGCTGTAGAATGAGTGAATAACAGGTAGGTACTTGACAGAGACAGCAAACTAGCTTGATTACATGGCCAAACACAAGTATGATGCTGATTATATTAACACTGTGGACCTTGAACCAATGCCCGAGGAGAAACCTGGGCTGTGTGGCTGGACCAGTTGGAAACCACTGTTCTAGATACATCTGACAATGTGTGTCCCTTTGGCCCCTTGGCTCAGATGTCCAGTCCTCATTGTGTTGTATATATCAGTCATTCATTTGAGTTTATCTTCATATATAATAGACAAGCAAAGTAAACTGTGAGGGCTACATGAGTACACTAGAAGGGTGTGTAAATGCCATCTCAGTCAGTTCAGTGGAAAACACTCCAGAATAACAGACAAGTTATTTGTGCAAAGATGTCTTTACATGCATCGATTGCAATGAAATATGTATATTATGTGTGTGTGCGTATTCATAGTATTGTCTGTGACTGATGGTGGGTATTTGTATGCATGAGAAGGGACTAATGTTTGCACTCTGCATTTACTCTTTCATGTCACATTCCTAGGCCTTGTTTACCATAAATTGTTATCTAACTCTATGGACCGTCATGAAAGCAATTTTCTTCAGTGAAATTGGATTTTGGTTGTTTTTGTTTTGTAGGATGCCTTAAGGAACGGACTCGTGACCACTGAGGTGCTGATGTGGTTCTACATCGGAGAGTGCATCGGCAAAGGAGGCATTGTCGGATATGATGTCTAAATATTGTACTGCCTTTCTCCTTCTGCACTTAATTGTCACATTCTCAACAACTTTGCACCAAATTTTCAAATAAACAATGACTTCAGTCAGAGAAATGTATTTGGTGTCTCTTGAGTATTCATTTCGAGAGTGAGTTAGGTTATATTTTATTCACAAAATACAAAATATAAGAAACCAGAACAGAACACAAACACCTAACTGTTGGAAAATACTTTGCTAGAAAGTTTTCAAAGGGTTTTGAAAGATTTCATGCACGGCTGAATGACAGCAGAGATGTATAATTCATAACTTTAGAAAAACCAAAGTGTCCATGAATGTCACTTACACAGAATGCCAATGCCAACAACTTATTTCTTCAATGAGCTTTATATTTCATAGATTTTGGTGCTATGTAATGATGGACATCTCCTCTCGCTCTCGACTCTCCGACATTGTCCTTACAACATTTTCCAAGTATCTGTTGAAGGCTTGCCTCACATCCTCTGGCTCGTCCTCCAGGTTGGAGTGAATAAGTGGCAGTCTGCCTAAATGTGAGGCTGCATCAAAAAGAATTAACAAGTTAGCCCAGAAACCAAAATAATAACTCATGCAACAGCATTGGGAGGCCTGCAGTAAGAATACCTAAAGGCAGCCGTCCATCTTCCACTCCACTGCCAGGCTTGTGGTGAGCCATGAGTAAACACTGGTTGTCCTGCAGACCTTGAGAGGAGATGAACATCGAGTGCCACGTCTCTATTTCTTTGAGGTGACTCGGGACATCAGGATTAAAAATGATCACCACACCGCTAGAGTCCTTCACCAGTGCAGGCCAGCATGACTCAAATCTGTGTGAAGAGAATATACTGTATATTTCCATCTGAGAATTACACACTAAAAACAAAACCAATTATGGAAAGTAATGGGATTAAGTACCGTAAGATGGGACAGGGTAATATCTCCGCATTTAACTTACTTAAAATCTCCTGAACAGTCCCAAAGTTCAACTTCACATTTCAGGTTGTCACCAGTGATTTCAGGATGTGATTCAAATTCCAGTATTCTTAAAACAGCAGAAAACAGCTACATTGTCAAGGTCATTGTTCAAGGTCAGACAATAATACCTCTTAAGGCAACATAAATATATTTTATCATCTTGTCATCAAGGTAATTGACTTTACACTAAATTTAAAATGCTCCACACATTCTGTTAGATGAGGTTATTTCCATTATTTCTCAAGGATTTGAGAAGTTTGGATAAACTGTGGAAAGCTGTGAACTTAACACAGGGTTTGTACCTTACTCCTTGAGTCGGTCTGTATTCACCTCCCACATTTTCTGGTGTGTCTGACAGGAAATTTGCAAGAACTGTTTTCCCACTCTGAAAAGTAGGCAGAGATGGTGTTAGAATAGTGATATAAGTTACAATATAATATGACTTTCTACTCATGACATGTAAGATAATTTTCACTGGCCCTTTTTCACAGCAGGCATCTTGTCTTGTCATAGTAGAAAAGGTGCAGGTGTTACAAAGAATGGATTCTGTTCATAAGTTCAACTTGCAGAGCTCTGCTATTTTGCCATCATGGCTTACTGGAACACTTGGAGGGTATGGAGTCATCGTTCTTGTAATCAGTCGCACGTGCTTTTTCCTGCTGCAACAGGTCAACATGTGGACCATGACGGTAACTTTTATTGAGGTAAACTTTTGAATGCAGACTTTTTTTATTTGCAGTGTGGGCCTGCTTTTTATGGCAGCCATTTTAACGTCACAGCAGGAGACTCAGGTGTTAGTAATAACCTTAATACAGATGTATTCCGTTAAGGTTCAATTGTGCATTCAGTGTGGCTTAGTGGAACACCCAAAGGGAACAGAGTCATCGGTAATGCAATTAGTTACACCTGTGCCATCCTGCAATAACAACACAAAATGTGTGTTAATTTAAGTAAGTACATAAAGCCAATGGTTTGGTCAGACTGCTGAACACATTTTAGCCATGCAACACACACACACAGTTTTGTACATTGTACTTTAGTGTACTTCAAGTACCACGAGTAAATGCAGTCATAATGCAGGCAGAATTATATATTTCAGTGTTACATTATTACATTGTGCATCGTATTGTAACATTAATATGTAAGCAGGATTTTAATGTTGAGGCTAGTAGAGGTGGAGCTAATTTCCTCATCCACATACTGTTTGGTAGCTTCATCTGTGACAGAGTATCACTAGTTGTTCATGTTTTTTAAGTAAAATATTAACTTGTAATGTCACTAGTAGTAAGTACATTACCCTCTAAAATGCAGTTAAAAGTATTAAGTAGAATAACATGGAAATACCTAAGTAATATGCAAGGAGTACCTTCAAATTGTAAAGTAACTGAGCAAATATACGTTACTTTCAAGCATTGCACTCTTCTCAATTTACATAAACAAACATATGAAGCTAGTCAACACAATGATGTTGGCTTACATTTTCACTGTTAAAACTGTTATGTGTTTACCTATTAACATCTATCGGTGAAAAGCAGGCTCCGCTACAGAGGGGAAAAGCATCTACGTACCTCGTTGGGACCAATAAATAGTATTTTTGCTTTGAACATCTCCACTCGTCGAGCATTAGCAGCTAACGTCCGCTAAAGGAGCTAAACTACGTCACCAAATATATATATTAAATAGCACCCAGTGTCAATGTGAGTATAAATGTAAAGAATGCTGAGCTGGGTTTTTAGTTTTACGCAACAAAATGTACAAAATGTTAATAATTTCCGTAACTTGATGTTAGCCGAGGATAGTTTGAGACCGTAGCAGTAAACTTCCTGTTCGTTTCTATGGTTTCAACCAGTCTCCTTGCTTTCTTTTGCTCATTGGCTGCTCGCAACTTTAATCAAACATAGTCCCGCCCACTTTTCCCCTGGTGAGCAAATCAGCAGCGAGCAAATGAGTCAGTGTGTTGACGTTGCGTCAGAGCTAACCAATCAGGTTCGAGCTTGTAAGAGGGGGGGCTCTTCAGTTTGGAGTAGCGTTGTTCACACCGACACAAAAGCGTAAGTAATGTTTATATTCTGTGGCGTTGCTTTGTAAGGTGACACTGTGGTGTAGTTTTAGTAACTATAATGTAGATAACAGCGGCTTGAAAGGTCGAATTAACAAAATGCTCGCTGGCTTTACACTAACGTAATGTTAAAGCTTAGCAGCCACTTAGTGTCTGCTGTCTGTTGCTATGGAGTAACGTTAAGCTTAGTTAGCTTGCTAGACAACCTGCTCTCACTGTCCTTTCCATCATGTGAGGGCTTTGCAGTGTAGCTAAGCTAATTTAAAGTTAGTAATGTCAATGTGAACTTACTTCCCTCCCTCCTCTGTCTGTCTGTTAACACTAACTCAGTCTGTGTGTTGATCTGTCAGCAGTAGAGGCATGTCTCCAGAGGATGACCTCCATAGTCCCCCCCTTGGTTTCAGCTCTACCAGGGACGATGCCACTCTGAGCTGTGGGGATCTAGCTAGCGCTCATGAGCTGGGGAGGAGGAGCAGAGCACGCAGCAGTCTCCACACAAGGACCCCAGAGACTGACATCAGTTGGTGAGGTCCTTAAAATGCATGAACATCTGAACACACAGCCTAATCTGTGGGGCTCAACATCCAGTCACCAGCAGCCTCAGTCTAATTGATTTTCTTCCTGTTTTTCATTTAGTCATGGAGACTTTGTTGATGGAAGAAATCCTTTGCTGAAAACACTGATGGATGCAGAAGCGGCTGCCAGCTCTGCTGCCATACAACTTGTGTCTTTTAAAGATGCCATGGAGGATGAATTTGCTGTATGTTTGTTGCAGTTTGTTGAAAACCAAAACAATTTACCTACATTAAACAAAATGTAAGCATATTTTTAACATATTTTCTTTGTTTATCCAGGAGTCAAGACAGTCTGCTGGTGATAAGCGGCGAGTTTCAAGGCAGAGAGGACTTTTGCTGGAGAAGTTGGAGGATTTTAGACGAATAAACAAGTCTGTTCGACAGAAACTGAAACAGCTCCAAGATGCAGAGGTTGGTTACGCTACGTCCACCTTGTATATTGCTCAGGATAATTACTCATGGGTCTAGATGAGTAGTAATGCTGTCGTTACTTCATAACAGCAAAGAAATGCTCTTGCTTCTTTGAAAAGGGTGAAAATGTATTTTTCATTTTCCTTTAATAACTGATGGCTTCCCATGCAGGCTGATCGAATAGACGCCGGCCGCCAAACTGACATGTTATTAAAGAAGATCACACTGGCTGAGAGGGAAAATGAGGTGACTGTTTCATTATGTTTATGTGATGACTCAAAGAAAAGAACCTGGCTGAATATTTAGTCTGTGAGAAGGATTAATCATACATATTTTATACTGGTTTGAATGGTTCAATTGGTAAGAGCAGGTCAAATTAAAGGGATAGTTTGGAGCTTTCAAAGTGAGGTTGTATGAGGTACTTATCAGTGTATGACCCACTGTAGATGTCAGTTGGCATGTCCCCAGTTTGGAGAAGAACATGGAAGCTAAGAAATGCACTGCTGTTGAGGGGTCAGCAACAAAACATGTTTTAGCCACCTAAAATTCAATATCACTTCAAGTGTAGGCTATATTTTTCACTGCCTTAACTTACCATCAGACAGCCTCACTCGTCATCTTTGCTAAAGGGCAAATCCAGTTGCAGTGGCTTCACAGGTCAGGTGTACGCAGGGGTGTTTGTAGGATTTGAGGACATTCATGGTGTGGCCTGAACCTCTTTCATGAGGATCCTTCCTTAATAAAAAAGCTAAAATTTGATTCATTTTTATGCACTTTGGAACCTTATTTACATTCCAAGGACAAAAAATATCCCAGTGTGAATCAAACTGTTTTCTTTGTGAATTAAAAAACTGTTGATGGACCACCTAGCACCCCAATCACAGGCCAAATTTGGCCCACGGACTGCAAGTTGAGTATCACTGGTGTACACTTAAAGTGTTACAATTTTTTTTAAGTAGCTAAAATATGTTTTTCTGATGCTACGTCCGCAGTAGTACAGTTCTTAGCTTCTGTTGAAGCTTCTCTAAATTGGGGGTTACTGTCGGTAATACACTGATAATGGATTAGTACCCCATACAAGCCTACTCAGAAAATACAAACTATCCCTTTAATGTCAAGGCTTTGTCACCCAACATGGCCACATTTGGTCCTAAATTAATGTGACAACTGAAAGACATGAAGGTATACTGTATGAGACTGAATGCGCTTTTAGAAAGAGCACTTCTGTTGCATATAGAATTCTAAAATCATGCGAATTCATCTCTCAAATCACATACTGATCACTGCATTTTTTTCTCCTAAAGCATTTAAAGAGAGATTTGAATGAGGCAGACAGAAAAGTTGAGGAACTGATGAATCTGCGGAGAGAAGAGCAGGTAAACACAGAACAAGTTTTCATATAGACTTTTTGCGGCTTCTAAAGATAAAAAGATGTTGAGTGCATTTTTGCATGTGTCTACAATGATCTTTATAGGAGAACATAAAGAGTGCAGTTCACATGACCAAGTCTGTGGAGGTGACTCGTGCTCACCTGCAGGGGCAGCTGCGCAACAAGGAAGCCGAAAACAATCGTCTGACTGTGCAGCTACGGGTACAAACATTTACTACTGTCTCAGCAGTCTGCTTTAAAGTAGATGTGGAATATTGTAGCACATTTTTTGGGGGGTATGCTGTCTTTTCCAGACGATGGAGAGAACCCTGACCGAGCAAAAGATGGAGATTGATGATCTGCGAAGCTCCATCACCTCTTTGACTGAGAAGGCAGCACAGGACAAGGAATCTCTTAAGAAAGCCACCCGAGCACAGAAACTGAGAGCTGAGAGATTTGAAGCCGCTATTGAGAAATGTTATGCACAGCTGAAGGAAAAGGTATGGTTTTTGTGGTATTAAATATTGTGTTTTTTTTCTTATAGATAGTTCAGAATCTTGTTTGACTGTCTTGTCTTGGCGTATAGGATGCTCAGCTGACCAAGGCCCGTTTAGAACAAGACTCCAGGAGAAGGCAAAAAGAGAGGGAGACAGAGGAGAAAGACAGACTTGTAGCTCATACAGAGCTGTTGAAAAGGTTGGTCACTTGTGTTTTCCACACACCGCTCTGTCACCACACACATATGGCAACTACCAGTAACTTTCAGTGATGAATTTTTAATATGTGTTTTCAATCAAGTCAAATTGCGGACATGACAGCGAGGCTGCAGATGGAGAAGGATGAGCTCACTGTGGCTAATGAAATTGTGATGCAACGTGTTGAAAAACTCAGCACTGAAAACGGAGACCTCAGCGTCAATAATGCAACACTGAAGGTACAAGTTGCCAGACGGCTTGCACATGACAATCATTATTGTAAAAGTGTCAGAAAACTCTTACTGCATAAAGACTTTGTCCATAATTATTCACACGGATATTTAGAAATCTGCAGGCAGTGGACAGTCAGCTGTGGTCAATTCTGTAATGTTTGTGCATGTCTATTTTATTCTTGTTGAAGAAGATCTCTCTTAGAGTTTTATCTCTGTCCCTAAAAATTTGATGCTCATGTGATTGCAGGTGTCTCTCGCTCAGCTGGAGCAGCAGCTGGCTGATTGTGAGTCCGCCCTGGTAGAAGAAAAGGTTTCGTCTCAAGAAAGGAAGCATCAGGCCGAACAATGCCAACATGAGGTGGACATCTTCTTATTTATTTTATAGTTCTAAAAGCAGTCTTAACTTTTTTCCCCCCTTTTATTTATTCATAGCCTCCTGAGACCAGAACTTTTGTTTGGTTAAATTAAATTTCTGCTTAAAAATTCCACATTGCAAAGCGTATTTTTGGTTTATATATTCTGTTTTCTAAAAGGATGATTAACACTGTGGGGAAGAAAGCTTTGGCCAGGGAACACAAAGCGAACAAGTTTTAAGACTACAAACTGTTGAGCTTTATGTCCAGGGAACTGTTAATCCTTTTATCCTTTTCTTTTCATGGCATTAATTATTCTTATTTTGTGCTTTTTAAACAGTTTGTCTTTTCTGTTTTGACAAGTGCTTCACAAAAAGAGGATGATCATAGTGGTTATATCAGCTCATTCTAACGAGCCTTTTGATTACAGTCAAGGGTAACACTGAATGTGGTTCGTTGAGATTGCTGAATGAATCATTCATCAGTAATACTAGTTTGCAGCTTTCTGATGTAGGGAAGGACACAGCAGGTTTGATCACACTGTTCTGTTTTTTCTAGGTTTCACAACTTCAAGCTGAGATAGATGATTTGAGGGTGAAATACACAAATCTTTTAAGAGAGGCAGAGAGGACACGAGATGGAAAAGATGCAGAAGTTGAGAAGGTAACCTCCATGTAAAGTTTCTTTGTGCAGTTTTAAACTCTTTAAATGTGGACAATATGTTTATTTAACAATATGTGTGATATTTAAAATGATTAATATCTTTCTTTTTTCTTCTAATAACAAATTCTAACTTTTAGTATATTCAGCTCTGCAGCACTGTTTCTCCTGCTCTTGAATGGCCACTCAGAGAGCTGTTAGGTGTTTCTTTTGCTGTGTAACATTTGTTGCCACTGGACCTTCTGACCACTAAACTTCCTACAGTAATTCTGGGCAGCAAAAACTTTGACTAACACTTGCCAAAGTTCAGTCTCACTATGAATCAAGGCGCATTCTGCATGCTTAAAGCATGCACATCTCTGAGTTTCTCTTTGAGAGGTGTGAAGAATCCTTACGCTAATGTTTTGTCTATCTCCAACACCCCACTCCTTCTGCCGCCCTCTGGAGCCCAGGTGAGGCAGGAGCTGCAGGGGCGTGTGGACGAACTGAAGTCTTACCCTGAGTTACTGAGCGCAGCTGAGCAGAGTCTCTTTGAGTGCCAGGAGAACCTGCGCCGCTCGGAGAGGAAGTGCTCAGAAAAGTCAGAGTCCGTTAAGCAGCTGCAGGTTAAGGTGTGCAATGTGAGCTGTGGTGGTCAGAATGAGAAATGCAGTCATTTTCATACATCTGACCACTAGGCGGTAGTACAGCCCCACGTGTCTGTCGATGCATCTTGTTTTCTGGTCGTGCTGTGAGTTTGATGTCTGTGGTAAAAAATTCTCTGATTGCAGTGGAAACAGTTAGATATCAGCCATCCATACCTACGTATCCATGTGAGTGCTTTGTGCTGTGTGAGCCTTTTTAAATCACCCACGTTTCTGTCAGCAGTGATGGTTTGGTAGAAAGCAGCTCATTTTGTGTTTGCAAAATTGTGTTTTATGCAGTTTTGCATGTGATATGAAACCCTTTTTTCTGCTCTACTGAGAGGTGATTCTGAACTTTACATTTTACACATACAGATGGAGAGTCAGGCAAAACTGCTGAGATCATCTGTGGAGATGAAGGAGTCCATTCATGATGCCAATTTACAACTACAGGACAAAGTGAATTCGCTCCAAACGTAAGACATCCTCCTTTGTCTGCTGTCCGCACGTCAAATGTTTGTACTTAATTTAAACAGATTAAAAGGTAGAAATGATTTAATGTGTTTGTAGGAGGATGGAGAAGCTGCAGCAGGAGAATCTGGAGCTGGTACGGAGGCTCGCTCAGGAGGAAGCTCTCAGCTACAGCAACCGGCAGCTGGATCAGCGCTCGTCAGAGTGCCAGGCCCTAAGCCGGCAGCTGGAGGCAGCTCTGTCAGACGTCAGACATCAGGTACAGCTCAGAGGCAGCCTAGTGGCATCTGAGGGAGAACTGATTGTCAGTCCTCAAAGAAAAAAATCAGCAAAAGATGCTTCCTATTATATTCTCTTTGTCCTCAGATGTTCAAATTTAGTGTTTTACCACAGTCTGCTTCACAGTTTTAAGCTTTAAATGGATAGTTTAGATATTTTGAAGTGGGGTTATATGTGTGTTAAATGCAGTAGATGTTGGTCTACACGACCCAGGTTTGGAGAAGCAGGCAGAACCTACAACAAATCAATAGCAGTTTAAGTGTACTCTGCATGAAGGATATTTTCACTGCTTTATCTTGCTGCGGACAGCCCTTTCCGATGGGAAAGCTGTTGACGACTTAAGCTCTCCATCTATGCTCTCATCAAAGCCAGACTCCACTAACAAAAACAGTCATTTTAATCTTGCTGAACGCAGGAGCTGCTGGTTTACTGCTGCTTTAATCAGTTAGTTTGTTGTGTTATTGTGTGATGATGGTGATTCTGAACTAACCCTTTAAAAGACAAAAGTCACACAATAACACAAACAAACATGCAGACTGAGGCAGCAGTAGACCAGCGACTTCTGTATTCAGTGATGGATTTTCTCAATGTGGTCTGGCTTCAGTTCAGTTTTTGGTGGTTTTTAAGTTATAGTATTAATTTGTTGCTGAATCTGTCCGCAGCAGTACATTGTCTGTCTTCCATGGTGGTACTCCTGCCTGCTCTAAACTGCGGTCATGGTAAATGGTAAATGGATTGCAATTCTATAGCGTCGTACTCGTCTTCTGACTATTTGAAGCGCTTTTACATTTGGTCACATTAACCCATTCGCACGCTGGTGGCCAAGGCTGTCATACGCACTCACCCCACGATGGAGCAGCCATCTGGGGTTCAGGATCTTGCCCAAAGATGCTTTGACATATGGACTGAAGGAGCTGGGGATTGAACCGCTGATCTTCTGATTGGTGGACAACCTGCTCTACCTCTGAGCCCCAACAGCTGACCGACATCTACTGTATGTTATACACTGACCATCCAGGTCGACAAGGTAAAAGGCCAGGCTGCTGCCAGAGACGAGGCCCTTCAGACCAAAATCTTGGAGCTGGAAGCCGAGAAGAGCAGGAGGGAAAACGAGCTGAGGCTTCTCCGCCAGAGCAAGCTCACAGTAAGTCCAGCATGCAAAGCACATGAAAGTCATTGAGAATGTAGATTATACAAAATTCATCCTTGATGTAACCTGAGATGTGTTGACTTAATATCTGAGAAAATTCACTGTCTCTTTGTATCTTAATCTGCAGGCGGAGAAACAGTTCCAGGTGCGTCTGAAGGACCTGCAGCTCAGCCTGGACCAATCAGAGAGCCACAAGCAAAGCATTCAGAACTACGTGGATTTTCTCAAAAACTCTTACACAACGATGTTTGATGAGGGCCTGCAAGCATCAACCTTTGGATCATCATATTTTCTAAAATGATTAAGTATGAATCTGTTTTTAAAATTAATTTATGCTGTAATATTTATAAGGGTTATTTAAAAATCAGAAAACAGGAAGAGTTATTCACCTTTACATGTAGCTGGAAAATCTGGGACTTTTCTCCAGCCAGATATCAGGGAAATCTGCTGTTGTCGTGTGAGGTTGTGATATCTGTTTTTAGATCATCACATGTTATTTTTACATTTTTTGGACTGTGAACTCTTGGTGCTACTGTGTCTTATTCCAATATGACAAGGAGCCAGTTGCATAAATGAACACTGGACTTAGATTGTTCAGTAAGGCTAATGGTTCCAGCTTCGCAAATGTAAGGGTTTGCTGCTTTTTTTTTTTTTTTTTGATAACTTTAAATCAAATACATTTGGGTTTTAGACTGTTGGTCAGATAAAACAAGCAGTCTTAAGGAATGTAAGTAACTGTAACTGATATTTCGTCACTATTTTCCCATAATTCATGGATTAAAATCATGAATTAAAATAAAATAAAAGGGTTTTCCAGCTGTAGAAAAGTAATGTGCCACTAGGTGGAGCTGTTTTGCTGGCTAATGTTTTTCAATTCTGTGAAGTGTCTGGGTTTTATCCACAGTGATGATGGCTCAACTCCATTAGTCAATTGGGATAGTCAAATACAGCGGAGCCGTCATTAATGTTTTAAGTATCACCTGTACTTTACTTACTGTGACAAGTCAAAATGTCTGTTGTGAAAAAAGGCAGATGTATCATGTGCTTGGTTGTCAGTCTTACTTGGCTCACCACTAAATGAGTCTTGTGCTGCATGCAAAGTTGAATTTGCAGGTGTAAGAGTAGATCAATCTTTATGCAAGTGGCTCCAGACCAAACTTGTTTTTTCTTACTTTGTACCTACACCTCATTCTGAGAGTTATGTCATGGTGCTTATGTCAGAAATGTACTCAACTTAAGACTTAAGTCTTGGACTTGAGTCAGACTCGGGACACAAATTTGTTGACTTGAAACTCAACTTGAAAAAATCTCTGTTTCTCATTCATCCAGTTTGTAGTAATCTTGAGTGCTATATTGTAGGCAACTGGACTTGTTTGAGTTTCCTGAAGATGTTTTGCCTCTCAGCCAAGAGGCTTCTTCAGTTGTACCGGACTGGTGCGGAGTCGGAGGCCTGCAGCAGCCTTCAGACCAAAGATTCCTCTTGCAATGACTTGCAACTACACGCACCCATTTGCAACTACATGGCCTTGCAACAGTACAGTATACACCAAGGCACAGAGCTGAGACTAGCGACATCACTGAAACCGCTGTCGTCTCTACAGCAACGGGTACGTTATGACGTCACGTAAAGCTGAACAGCACAACAAACCCCAGAGAGCACATGGATGCATCAGCAGAGCATTCAACTCTTCTTGTACGTGACCGTCTGTGGTTAGATACCCTATGGCAGGGCTATTCAATTACAAACTCAACTGGGCTGGATTTTAAAACCACAAAATGACAATGGGCCGCATTTTTAGGGTGCGTGTGTGTATGTGTGCGCTGTGAGGAGGAGGTCAGCCCTGACATGCAGAGAGCAGGGGAGAGGCTGCAGCATGATGATACATGAAACCAAAACTTTAAAAAGTAACGATAAGAGCCAAGAGCGTCGAAGCTTATTATTATTATTATTGCGGTCTTGATTAAATTTGCTTACGGCCCACGTTGGTACCCAGCTGTACGAAAAGAAAGCACAAGCTTGCCGCTGATTGGTTACAAGGTTCGAGACAGTTTGCGACAAACGATTGAACAGGTTGAATCCCTTGCAACTGCATGAGCCGACCTGAGCAGATGTGCAACTGAGTCATTCAGACCACTGCAACTTTTCTCTGCAACATCCTGAAACCTTTTTGGTGCATCTGGAACCAAGGTCTGGAATCCTTGCGTTGAACTGGTCTTTACAGTCGTTAAGGTCACGTGAGCTGTGAGCTTCAGAGTCGTTAAGGTCACCTGTGAGTCATTGGCACAAGATGGCCGAATGGGTCACACAGGCGACCTTAACCACTCTGAAGCTCATGGTGCTTTCGTTTTGTACTTGGAGGTTGGAAGTTGGAAGTGAGAATGACGTCACCTCCGGGTTGACAACAGTTTTTGCATTCTAGTTGACAACGGTGGACAAGTCGCATAAAAACAACAGCAAGAAAGCCTTTGTTGCCCTTGCACTTTTGGAGTATAGACAGCTTCAAAACCATCATGCACTCCAACTGATGAACACCGCAGATGAGGCTGACCTAATGTAAAACAAATAAGATAAAATTGCTATAAACAGTACTTTAGCAGAGTGTTTACTCAATATGTGTGTGACCGGCAGCCATCTTGAATTCATAAGTCGGGGTTGATGCAGTTGCTCTGAGTTACCTGCCTTATGTGTCCACCGTTCACCTACCTGTCTGCCCCTGAACCCAGAGACCGTGTGGGCTTTGAGCCCAAAGAATGAACTATTAATTGAATATCTTTGTTGGCTCAGGTTTCTGTTTATTCTGTGCTTTAAATAAAGGTCATTACCAACTGTCACTGAGTGCTGCAGTCACATCCTTTCCAATTACATTTGGTGAAGAGTGCATCATGACTTGGTTAGGACTCAGAACTCAAAGTTTAAGGCTTGGGACTTGAGTGCAAAGACTTCAGGCCTGTCCCAGTACCCACTCTTCCCCTAGAAATACCCACTTGCACTTGGTTGTGTGTGTTCACATTTAGGCTAGTGGTGTCCCAAAATAGAATTGAGGTAGTGGAAGTGGTTTCCAACACTTAAAACCCGCCCTAGATTCCAAGGGAACCCCGACCCACACTTACAACGAGGTGGAAGATGAAATTTCCCAGAACACCATGCGAAGTCAGCAACTGCGGCAAGTTTTGGAAAACAATTTGTTACTGTACAGTCGGAATGTAGGCTATACAAATGACAGATGGTTGGACTAGCATAAACTCATCAGCAACTTGAGTCAAAATATTTAAACAAATCGACTTACCCGAACAAAATTGATCAGAACTAGAAGACGTCGTAGGCGCCTCCTGTTTTCAGCATTTCTTCTCTGTTGATTCGTAAGACAGAAAAGGTGTGTCTTGCACCACTACTACGTGTGACGTATGCCTGCACGTCGGCCACGCCGATTTGCATGATGCTGCGTCTCATTTCTTAGGGAAAGATCTCTACCCTAATATTTCTAACTTTCCTCATCAAGGGTTATCTCGCAAACGAGGGCACTCATTACCAAGTGGAAGATTTAAGGAGTAGAAATGGGACTGGGCCTTAGACTCACCTGTGACCTTTTGCAAAACAAGACATGGTCCCACCTCTGGCATATGTCCCTGTTAACTTTACCAGTGGTTAAGCCATGTCTTCCAACATGAAACAAGCTTCAACTTTGTTCCCCATTAAACCACCAAAACTTTAACTACTTTGTCTGACTCATAATTTGAGAAATTCAGAGTCTTGGCACTCAGAATGCTTATTTCCCCTTTATCCTGCTGATTCTGAGAACAAACTTGTGTCTGTTTTGTAGTAATCATAGAAACCATGTGATGTGTACTTGGTGTTTATGTTCTGATTCTCGCCCGGACTGAGATGAATGATGCAGAAAATCAGTTGTTGAGCTGTCAGTTTTGAAGCTCATCCCTTTAGGGCTGCAAAAATAATTACTGAGATAGATGCAACACTGGGACCTTTCCAAACCACTTGAAACTGCTGCTGCTGGTTCGCCCTCATGCTTTTGAAGCTTTTATATAACTGAGGTGGAGAAGCACACACAAGAATGCAGGTATCTGCTGCAGCATGACTGAACTAAAAACCGAACTCTGTTTGTCCTTCTTCATGCTCTTCCTGCTGTTGTTGTATCTATGGTAATAAACTACCAGATCCGAGTGTGTTCTTGCTGTGGACGTATTCCCCCGAGCGAGCAGTTCTCCTCTCAAGTTCTCGCAGACAAAGCTCTATTGTGTTCTCCGTCAGGGGATGGAACCATTTCATGTCTGCGTGCGTCAGAACTCCTGTTTTTCCTTTGCTCTCATTCTCGCTCTCTTGGACTTGCCCCTTTACGTAATACTGTTGATCACACTTTGGGAATTTGCTTTGGGAATAAGCTCACATGTGACTTCTGGCGGTTTGTTTGGTATCACGATTCAGCAGTGTGATGGACACACCCTGAGCTTATGTGCTTATTAGACTCAAATGAGCTGGATGACCTATTTGTCTTTTTGCTTTTTATTGACTTATTTATTTTTCAAATGCTAGATTTGTGGACGAATGATCAAAAACAAACAAAGGCTCCACTGTTGTATGTGTTAAAGGGGTTATCCGAAGGTCACATACAGTAGTGTAATTCATGTACAAACTTTCTTGGATGAAGGATTAACTCTGAGTGTTTGCATTCAAAGTCATACTTCAGATTAGACTGGGCCATTAAACATTAATTTGCAACTCATCATGTTTACTTATGAAGGGAAAATAGTGTGAATTATATCCAGCTAACACTCGCCATGTTGCAATCAATATAACAGCAATACATTTCCAAATTCAGGGTCGCACATGAGAGTTGTCATATATCTCTGTGGAGAGTTTAGATTATTCTCTCTTACCCTATAACTTTTTCGTTAAACAGAATTCTGCAGCTTGTGCCCAGCATCTGTCCAACAGCAGGGAAACCACTCCGAGGTTTACATTACACTCATTCCCTGAGCTATTCAGTGGCATGTAGGTCTACTTAGAAGTGGGTCAGCCAGATGCAGTTCAAACAGTGTAGCTCATTTCCTACTCAGAACTGTTACAGTAGACCCCACTGAGAATTAGTGTGAAGATTATTGTGAGCCCCACTCTTTGCCTTTTGCCTAAAAGGTGAAATAATTGGGAAAATGCAATTTTTTATGTGTTTATTTGTGGAAAATCAAGACATAAAATATACAATTCTGCAGTTATTATAGTATGTGTCCAACCTTCAGTCATATTAAAACAGTTTACAAAAGCAAATGAGTGTAGAGCAGGGATACTCAACTCGCTTTGCCCTTATCAGATAACACTAATAAACAAGGCAAATCCAGTCGCAACAGTCCTGCACACGTCAGGTATACACAGTGGTGTTTCTAGGTTTAGAGAACATTTTTTTTTCAATTCATTTTCATTGTGAATAATGAATGCCCGATTTTGCCTATGGGCTGTAAATTGAGTATCACTGGTGTGGAGGATGTCAAACAAATATTATTGTACGGCATCCCATGATTAGATATAACAATACACTAAGTGAAGTATGCACTAAGTGAAGTATGTATTATAAATAGAATTTACAGTAAATCAACAAACATGGCAACATATGCGTAATGACGGATTTAGTAGCTGCCTTAGTTTTTACGTCACTTCCATGTTGTCATGTGACATGTCTCGTCAAGGGAGGTTTAAAATATGTTGAGTATATGTAAAAAAAATAAAAGTGGAGACATGTTTTTATTTAACTATAAAAATAAGAATTTAAAAAAATGTAATTATAAGAAAGTGCTTCAAAATGAAGCAAACCACATACAGGCTCCAATGTCATGAAGCAAAATTATAACCAATGCAGTTCAAGTGCAAATGTTTTTATCAGTCAGCACTTAAGGTGTCTTCCTTTATCTCTCCATTTTCAGTTTGTGGATATCATTATGAAGCCTGTGGCGAGCAGGTTTCTTCTTGTTGCTGCCAGAGCAGTTTAAGTTACATTTGCAAGACTCGATCATCATCACCATCCTGCTCACCGTCTCTCCGTTTTTGCATCGGAACCTGACTGGTAACGTCTGCGTTCGGTGAGGCCTGCAGCATCGGCCCTCTGAGCAGGACCCACAGTACCTCGGTTGGAACTTTTTCAGGCTACGGCAGCCTGCGTAGGACAGTTTGACTGGACGGCTGGCCTTTTCTATGTTGTTACATTTCTGGCCTTTCTGTTGGAGAGAAAACAACAAAAGTGTGTGTAAATGTAAATGTTTTCTTGTACAAGCAAAGATGCTAATCACCAAATAATCCAATCTTATTATGCCAAAAATTTGAACACAAAAAGTGTGAAATGTACCTTTAAGCTGGTAAAGGTCTTTTGGTTGCATGGGCGGACTTCACAGATCCGAGTCTCTTCCACCAGTTTGCACTGGGCGTTGCTATTGGTCACCCTGGTGGACACTCCAGTACCACAGGATTTGGAGCACGGTGACCAAGCTGTGGTGTGAGACACACACTTGACCCCTCTAACCAACATGTGGCCTATTGGGTGACTCCTGAAAGCTGCACAGAAGGAACAAAAACAAGGTACAGGAGAGTTTAAAGTCAATACATTTGTATTCTTACACACATTTCCTTCTTCTTAGACACTTTAACAATGTCACTGGAAAGAACATCGTGCAAAACTGCTCACCAGGTAAAGAATGTGACTGTCCCCCCCACATAGGAGCCAGCTCGTTCCTGTTGGTAAGGTCATCTTCATACAGTCTGTCTTTGCCTTGTTTTCCTTTGTGATTCTTCACCACCTCTCTCTCTGTCTTTGCCTCCTCAGAGCAGACAAGTTGCTCGCAGCACCGTCCCTTTACTTTAACCCGCTTGGGCTTGGCACAGCCCACTTTAGGCAGCATGAGCTCATGTGGGCAGAGGGACACACATCCGACAGCACCGTCCATGCAAGTGCACTGGTGTTTGCAGTTTGGACGGAAGATTTCCCCGTTCTGGTAAATCTTGTTGTTGTACTCACATGTTCTTCCGTCTGATTTGGCTGTTGTAGAGAAACACAGGAAGTAGTGAGCTTTTAAATCACTAAAAAGACAAAGTGAGTCATAAAAAGCAGAGAAGGGAACTTGCTGTACCTCGACATATGCCCTTTGCAGAGCCATATCCCCCGCCAAAGTTGCACTCCAGTCCCTTTGTGTGGTCACATGGCTGTGTCTTGCTGCAGTCCTCAAAGAGCTGCCGCGCACAAACTTTACAGCATCCACAGCCGTCCAGCATGAGACCGACTCCTGCTGCACATCTGGGGGTGTCAGGGGGACAGCGACAATCCTTCGGGCACGAGGCTGCCACCTGAGACGAAACAGACATTTCTAATAAAATGTTTGGTCCTCTTACAACAGCTAGACAAGCAGCTTATGAATGAACAGTGATTATTTCCTCACCAGTGTAACTCCAACGATCACAAAGAGTTTCCACATCTTCAAAAGTTGTCTTTCACGAGTAAAAAAAAAAAATCCGTTTATCAAACACCAGACCTGGCAGTGAGTTGACGAGTGCTTGCTCTTCCTCTTTCAGAGTCCCCATCTCCTTTTATACACCCCGAGCAGATCTGACGTATGCACGGGCTGAAGAGGTGTCCCAAAACTATGGGAGGAATGCTTCACCAAGCGTCCTCCCATAAGAAGTCCCCCCCTCCTTCCTCTCCTCTCACTCAGTGAGCCAAGAACCACCCAGTCTAACTTCCATTCTTTCAGGGCAGTGTAATTATGTAATTATCATTTTTATATCTGTTCTGTAATTATGAAGTAACTCTTCTATCATGAAGCAAACCAGATCCTGAAATTATTATTTCTATGTGATGAAATAATACAAATAAAGGGAGTCAATTACATGGTCTGTACTGGAAACTATTCAAGCAATGCATTACACTGTTTGCTGCTAAATACATTATGCACGTCATACCTTTATATGCATGTACTTATGTAGTAGTTTGCCAACTCAACAAGATCTGACCTCATTGAAGGAAAAATAGACAGACCACTGGTGAAATATGGTTATGTAAGGGACAAAAAAAAGAATATGATGCCTGAAATATCAGCCTCATTCATGTGAGATCAGCCCCACAAGGTATTCAACATCAGGGCACCACAAGTTCTGACATAAATATTGTAGAGAAGCTACATATTTCTATGACCACCTGGATTTCTATCCTGGTCGAAGCAGTGTTTAGACTGCTGCACTTTGTCTGTGATCAGTGTTTGTGTTCTCTAACCTCGCCAGTGTTAAAAGTCACAGATGAAATTCCCGTCAGTCACCTACGAGGGCGTGGATGGATTAGAGTTTGTTTGACTTAAATATCTTTAAAAGAAAGGAGACAAGAGCCTTGTGGGATGCTTTAACCCGAGGAATCCTTTGTTCAGTCTGAATGAGAGAAAAAAAGACAAGAAGAAAGAGAAGCAAACTTGAGAGATGCCCGAAGCAACATTCCACTCAGGATGAACACTGAAGGTTTCTTTGAAATGGCTGCCAGGATAAGAAGCATCCTCTTCTATCCACATCAAAGAACAATGAGAGTTATTTGGGTGGGGGGAGGGGGGGATGCCTTTCCTTTCATTATAACCTGTGAGAACAAGAGGCTGAGCGGGGCAGACTGGCACAGCCTCCCCTCTTATCTAACTGAGGTTACAAGGGCCAGTTTGGCTCAGTGCCACTTCAAGCAGATGACGGGTGAGCAAGCGTGAGCTCGGTGCATTCACAGATGCCTGGAAACTGCTGACTGCTGTGGTTTGGAGTGGAAACTTTTCCCTCTAAAGCTGCAACATAAAGAATTTGCAGAACAATGTTAGGTAAGAGGAACATATCGGATACATAATAGGCAGCTGGAGAACTCGGAAAGGATTACAGCGGCATGGAACATTGACCTGTTGGACGGTGTTACACTCAACCTGTAAAACATCCGTGTTCCAGTCCCACAGACATGGGTGCAGATCTGATGACAAGTCAGTTGTGATTTTTTTTTTTTAATTACACGCGTGCAAATCATGCTCACAGAGCGCTTGAGACTGCCAGCATATTTCACGATTTCAGAGGCTCATCACCATCACCGAGTTATTCAAAAAGCACTACACAGAGAATCATATGCTTACCTTTGTTTATTTCTCTTAAACCGCCAATAGTACATGGAGCCAGCCATCACCCTCCTTTTCACTACTTCACCGTTAGTTAATACTACTTCTAGTTTCAGGGTCTCAGGCATGTTATGTCCACTCACATTCTCATCTCTCACCTCTCACAGATTCCCAGTTCTCCTCCTCATCTTCCCTTTCTCCCAGTATACGGGACTACTGTATACATCAGTGGATATGGATGATTATCAGAATATGAGCTTCTAACTGAGCTTGGTTAAACTAACTGATCATGTTTTTTACAGAGCAAGAAATGCTATTAATATGGTGTGTTCCAGGCAACCCATAACTCGTGTTTTCACAACCTGTAACCCGTGAAAGTGCACTGCAACGGCAGTCAAACCCGTAACTTCCCACCCGTGAACTCGTACCAGATGGATGTACTCCCAGTTACAGTTTCTGACGTCACACAGCCCTCTAAACCAATTACCTTACTCCTCTAAACAACAATGGCAGCCCTATGGATGCAGTGTTGATGCAGGTGATACATGGTGAGAAATAGACATAAAATAACCCTAATGTTAACACATTATTGGCAGCCGCTCTAACAGCTGGTTTCTAGTGCAAGAATAAATCAATACAAAATACGTTTCCGAACACACAGATAACGTAAAAAATAGCCTATAATAGCATCTGTGACCCTATCCTCCTCTGTTTCACTCAAATGAGCAAGGAGCAGGTACCTTTGGCAATAGCAATAAAGGGGAAGCACAAACAAACGGTTCGCCATGTTCAACTTTAAACAGGAAATAACTGGCAGTTTGCCGTAACTTTCCTAGAATGCTACAAAGTCGTAACTCGTGACTTGAAGTTGTGACTTATGAGTTCAAAAGCCTGCCTGGAACGTAGCATTAGTACAGTTCTAAGAGCACAATAAATACTTACAAGTTACACAAGTTGACCCAACAAAATCAGATTTATTTAAATAAAGTCATTTTATTTTTATTTATAAACATATTTGTTCCACAATTTTCATTTCTTTTAGAATTGGGAATGTGGAGTCGGAAAATACATTCAATTTCAATCATTTAGGCTATTTAGAATTGGGGGGGGGGCAATGTGTGTTTTTCAGAAATTGTGTTACTGCAGCATTGACAAACGGCATGTTGTGGTGTAGCCTAGTTCTGAGAATCGCGGTTGATGTGGTTGTTCCCAGTGATGCCCCACATCCTGACATATATGTACATATTTTAGTTGGAGGCATTATATTGCCACGCCCTCTCTTTAAAGTCACCTCAAGTAAAAACTGGCACATCGCAAAATTTGCATCAACCCTTAATCTTTCATTCAGTTTCCACGAGGACTCTATCAACCAACTTATTACTCGTAATATTACAGGAGTCACGGTCTTCTTACTTACACAATCTAAGTAGCGTTGTTATGATATCATGGAGGGAAGGAACCTAGGTAAAGGTAGAAAGACTAGGGAGGATGAACTTTTAGAAAAATACAGTGTAACTGTAATGTCGACTTGGAAAGACTACAAGGTGCAAACTAAAAAACTACCATAACTCTGATATAGCTTGAACACAACAAAAAATGAAGATGCTGTTAGCTGAAAGACTAGCGACTAGCCTATAGCGCTCGCTGACAGCCTTGTGGTCTGGAAAGGTGTGAAAAGAAAATAGGACTGGCCTCGTTTATCACCAAAATTCATTCACGTCTTTAAAAATATGTCAATCTGGAACTTTGGTGACGGGGGTTAGTTGGTAAATTACTATGGCTGGCGAGTTAACAGCAGGGAACATGTTAATGTTACTGCTAGTTTGTGACAATACCAACCTGAGCGTCAGTCTGTTTTTACTGCACTAAGTCATTTACTCACTTTGGCATTTTACTGTTAGGATTGAATATAATTTCATTTAAAAAGAATTGTGAATGGGAAAAAGCTAATGTTGCATGCTAACAGTCAGTCAGCTCAACCGCTGACAGGACAATAAGTTCATGTATTCAAGACGGATTTGTGCCATCATCATGGACTCGTTTCTCATAAATGTCTGCAAACCATTCCTCTTTATTCTCCAACAGAGGAGGGTAAAAGAGGAAGGTGCGACGACACGGCTTATAAACTAAGCCTCCATTTTGTACTCTCTGGTCCTCCGTTCCCTCAAAGGACATCACTGTTAAACACAGGTCTGCAAATTGTCACGTGCCAAAGGAGCTCAAACTTAAGTCAACATGAAAAAATGAATGCATTTTAACTTCACCCCTGCAAGTGAAAGTAACACTATGAACTGATTTTACCACAAAATGTAATAGCCTATGTAAGCACGTCTCAAAATGTCAAACTATCCCTTGAACAGCAATTAAAATCAGACATTTTACAGGGTGAAAAAAGTCTATAATTGGAGCACTTTCTTTTTATCTTGCTGCCAAGTTCCTGTTGTTGATTGCAACTGCATTTTATAAGAAATTTTATACCACCTGTCCTGGAGATAATCCTATCCGAGACTTTAATGACTTTGATGACTTTAATCATTTTTACTAACGTGTTTTATCTGATGCTTGATCCCCTGGAGCATCCTATTGAAATTAAATCACTGCATAGGTTTACTGTAGTTCATTACACGTCCCTACATCCTAGAAGATGCCATTAGAGAGAGCAATACCTGATGAGAGGCTGAGGAAATGTGTAAAAAGTCATTTCATGCTGAAATACACGTACAAGAACGAGAAAAATAGACAAAGGAGGTTTCAGATCCGGTGTGGCATAAAGACTGGATACAGAGAATGGAAAGGCATACCTTCTCAGTGTAAAACCACAGTAAGTCTGAGACAAGCTTGTTTTGGCTGCTATGTGAGAGCGGGTCATACACCATATGACAGACGGGAATGTTGGGTTGTGCAGATATGATTACGAACCCATTTTACTACATCATCTCTAAATGACTTCTCCTTTGTGTCTCGTTCACTGTAGAGGCCACTTACAAGTCTGTACACACCGGGCTCGTCTGAGTCTCACAGCTGATTCACCATTTTCCAGGCCACTGCTCTAGGCTGTTTAACAGGAACTACATGACTCATCATGAAGCTTTTCTGGAGAAAAGTGGGCATGTATTGTCAATTTCGTGCGAGCCTGATCCACGTTCAGTGTGACCTTTTAACACCTGACATTTAAAGGGCATCTTTCGGTTGCAGTTCTCCTCCAGAAATTGCTGGGATGCAACAGTAGCCACGCAGTTATCAGAGTCTGTATTTCCCCTTCTGTTTCAAATCATTATCATTACACAGGAAAACCTTCAGGAACAGCAGTTCCTGGCCTGGACTTCCAGTTAGCATGCTTGGTGTTTTCCAGCTACACAATATTACATTGCAGGACATGACAAAACAAGCCTGACAACAGTCTCCTCGGGGAGAACCCATCCTCAAACAGTTTGTGGCATCTCATGATTAGAGGGATCTGAAAGTCTTGTTTTGCCAATTTATTCCTTGTTTACTGGAGTGTTATTTTGGTTCTTCTCATGCACTGAAATTCACTCTGCCATTATGAGGATGCTTTATTCTCTTTACTTTGATTCACAGTTCCCCTGCCAAGCCCCTGTAACAGCTCACGGTTAGTACTTCATGTATAACTGTTACTATCTTTCCAATATTTAATGCCATCTTATGCCATGAATTTTACTTGTAGATGAACACCGCAAATCAATAATGTGTGATAAGTGTATAAAATCTAGTGTGTAGGATTTAATGGAATCTAGTAGTGAGGTTGTAGAACTGACACTTTCCCCATGTACTAACTGTTTAGGAGAACTACAGTGGCCAACCTGAAAACATGAATGGTGCTTCCTTGAGTGTTTGATTTGTCTATTTGGGCTACTGTAGAAATGTCAGACTCCATAAATCTATAACAGTACTGAGATACGGTTGCCAATATGCTACCTATTTAGTCTTGTGGAAATGGTTGCCTGGCTGGTATAATAAAAAGGTTTTAGTTTCCAGGTAGTAGTGTCTCTCCCATTGGCCCCACCTGATGACATCACAGGTTTATAAATGGCATTCACTGATTAAAATAATAATAACACATTTGATTCATAGAGCACTTTTCATGGTGCTCAAAGACACTTTACGTGAATTAAAAACAAACATAAAAGCTGTTTTGAAAAGATGAGTTTTGATGAGTGATTTTAACCAGGAGAGGTCAGTGCAGTCTCAAATATGTTTGGGGAGAGTGTTCCAGAGGGAGGGGGCGGCTATGGAGAAAGCTTTGTCACCCCAGGTCCAGTGCTTGGTCCTGAGTGGTGGAGTCAGGAGGGTGGCATCAGAGGAAGGAGTGTGGCTGTGTAGCTGGTAGGAGGGGGCCTGGTTATGGAGGGCTTTACAAGTGAGGAGGACTTTGATTTGGATGCATTGTGGGACAGGGAGTTTATTTTGGAGTTTGAATTTTGTATCATAAAGAATGCTGCTACAGTCAGTTCTGGATGTGATAAGATAAGATAAAATAAGATAAGATACACATTCATTGATCCCACAATTGACAAATTCCAGTGTTACAGCAGTCAAGGGGAAATAGTCAGATTAAAGATTTCAATATTTAAAAACTTAAAAAACTAGGCGTGCAAAAAAAGTACAAAAATACAAGAAACAGAAATAAATAATAACAATAATAATTATAAGAATAAAATTAATAATTATCTTAATAATAATAATAATAATGAGCAGTGGATAAAAAGTGAACAGTGGATTAAAGTGAACATATTTAGTGCAAAGTGAATATTGTATGTGCAAGTAAACAACAACATTGGGGACAGCAATGCTTATAGTGGTGTTTATAAAGTGTCCATAGTGTCTCTAAAGTGTCCATGGTGCAGTTTACTGGTTGTGTTGTCTGACAGCAGCAGACAGGAAGGACCTGCAACAGTGTTCTTTCACACACTTTGGGTGAATCAGTCTGTCGCTGAAGGAGCTCTCCAGAGCTTTTATCTCCTCCTGCTGGGGGTGGGAGTCGTTAGTCCTCAGAGATGACAGCTTGGATGTCATCCTCCTTTCTCCCACCACCTGCACAGAGTCCAGAGAGCATCCCAGGACAGAGCTGGCCTTCTTGATCAGCTTGTCCAGTCTCTTCCTAACTGCAGCCGAGACGCTGCTGCCCCAGCAGACCACTCCGTAAAAGATGACTGATGCCTTCAGTGTCAAAGAAGGTCTTAAGGAGCGCTGTACTCCAAAAGGCCTGAGCCACCTCAGCAGGTACAGTCTGCTTTGGCCTTTCCTGTACAGTGCTGTTATGTGATTAGTCCAGTCCAGTTTATTGCTAAGATGAACACCCAGATACTTATAAGATGTCACCATCCCTCAGAAGTGCAGGCTGTATGTTGTTGAAAGTGCTGGAGAAGTCAAAGAACATGATTCTCACAGAGCTTCCAGGCTTCTCCAGGTGAAAAAGAGCTCTATGCTGGAGGAGGATGACAGCGTCGTCCACCCCAATGCCAGGCTGGTAGGCAAACTGCAGCAGGTCCATTGAAGAGCCTACTGCGGGGCAGAGACGAGACAGGACCAGGCAATCCAGAGTCTTTCGTGTTTTTGTGTGTATACAAGATGTTGTTGAATCGGGGAATCCGTGTGACCACAACCACAAAGGATCCTAATTGACCTTACATTGGCACTGTTTCCTTGGTACTGGCACGTAATTTCAACCCATTACGTGCTGCCACCACAGAATGCAGCACAGAGGTCGTGGTCATTTCACATATTTCTGTGAGATCAGGTTGCACAAGTATGTTCACAAAATATAAAAACGTCATAGTATCGTATGTCCTCAAAATATCATAAAAAAAGTCATAGTATTGTATGTCATGAAAATATCAAAAAATGTCATAGTACGCTTCCATGCACTTTTAAAGGAAATCGGCATGGACAAACTCACTGTTCAAGGCGGACATGTTGTCCGGCCAACATGCAGCAACACCATGGCGGGGGAAGTAGCCCGGCGCTAGGTCTCATGCGGGTTTTGGAACATACAAAGCTGGAACATCGACACATCATCAGAAAATAATAAAAGATGTTCACAGTGTATTAAGCATCTGGGCATTGATCTAATGGGAGTGGTAGAAACTCATCTGACTGGTGTGCAAGTTGCATCTGTTGCTGGATACAGGTGGTTTGGGCAAAGTAGAACCAGACTGCAGCATCAGGCTCGCTCTGGATCTGGGGAGTGGGGCTCTTTATTAGTGACAGGATGTGTATGGACTACAACTGTGAAATCCTTGATGACTCTGTGGAAGGTACACTGTAGCTGAAACTGACTGCTAAGCCCTACCTCAGTATAAAGTGCTTTCTGTTGCTGCAGCAGAAGCTTATGACAGCCTTCTTTCAAATGTATTTAGATTTCAGAAACTTGGTCCCTTTTGCATTATGGGTGATTTCAACAGCCGTTGTGCAAATGTACAGGATTATATTGAGGGGGTGGATGCAATAGAAGAACGAAACATAATGGATGTTTTATCAACTCATATGGGGAATTACTTATTCAGTTTCTTATCAGTGCAAACTGTTGTTTTCTAAATGGGAGAAATTACCGTAATAATGATTTTACCTGTGTGTCATCTAAGGGGCTGTCAGAGGTCGACTACATTCCTGACCATTTTCTATCTAGTGTCTCATGTCAAACAGCACTGAGGGACTGTGTAGCACAGTTAGGGGCCCCTGCAGGCTGCCAGCTTGCTGTCAATGCTGTGTATACACAGTTCTGTGACATTGTAAAAATAAGGAGATGCGAGAACAGATCCCTCACAGAGATGTCATTATTCAGCATGGCTGCTCTAACAAAAAGAGGAGGAGCAAAAAAGTCTGGTGGACAGAGCAACACTATGCAACACTGTGGAAGGCTCTATGCTCAGCAGAGAAGAAATGGACATCTTGCCCAGCTGGTCCAGTAAAGGTGCAGGCTAAAGCTGTAATGAAGGACATACAGAAGCAGTTTGACCGTTAAGTCTAAGCTACTAAAAGATGGTATTGGAGATTACAGCAGGAAAATGTCCAAGAACTAGTGAGTAACAACCCATATATAGCATAAGCATATATTTGGTAAGGAGGCGTCAGTTGAAAGATGAAAGGCTACACGTGTCTGTGATTGATATGGATACAGATTGAGGTGTATATGTTGAATCAGTTGTTGTTTATGAAGTGGCTGTAATGTCTTGTGTTTGGCTTTTAGCAATGACACTGTGGGGAGTTGAACCCCATTTCACTAATGTGAAAGTACCACTACCAGTGATTTTTTTGCTTTATCACTGGGAAAGTGTAAACACAAATGGAACATCAGTCAACTGAGTGAACAGATATTGTGTGGAAATGCATCGGAAGGTATTTCCAAAGATGAAAGTAATTAAAGTAAAAAGTGAAAAATTGTGTGTGTCTTATAAAGGACACCTCAAATGTCATAGTATAGTAATTCATCATTCATTGTTAGTTTGAGCAAGCTCTCTCCCCGGGGTCTGTCTCCAGGAGGAGGCCACGGTGTCCCCATACAGGGTGAGGTACTCTGCTCACGAAAGGTCAGTTTCATCGAGGTCTTTGAATCGCTCTTAGTCTGGTCCCTCCCTGGGATCACTTTGCCATGGGAGACCCTACCAGGGCCTATTGGCCCCGACAACACAGCTCCCAGGTTCACAGGGACACTCAAACTCCTCCACCACGTTAAGGTGGCGATTCTCAGAGGAGAGACACACACACACACACACACACACACACACACACACACATACACACACATTCACACACATTCACACACACACACACACACACACACACACACATAATATAATATAATAATATACATATACAGACACAGACACAGACACAGACACATAGACATATAGAGGGGGCCCTCCCCCCATAAATAGACATTATTCCAACAGACATTCTGACTTGTCACAAGTGAAAATGTCTCGCAGGAAAGGGTCTACTTATGGGGGGGGGGGGACACACACCATCATGCCCCCTCCCCCATAAATAGACATTATTCCAACAGACATTCTCACTTCTCACAAGTGAAAATGTCTTGTAGGAAAGGGTCTAGTTATGGGGGGGGGGGAATGGTGGTTATTTTAGGGGCCTTGTGTTTCTCTTCCACATTCTACCCAAGAACCCCGAAAAGGGGCGGGGGTTTTTCCACACTGACGGCTGCCCCTTTGTTGTTTCAGAGATACCCATCTCTTCATCCGTCTCCATAGGTGTGATGGATCCGTCAGAGATAGGCTCCTGTTTGCTTGCCGTAGGTGGGACTGTGTCCTCGGAGACCTCAGCTTGGTCCAGGCCTTTTACTGCAACACCATGAGGGAGATGTTCCTGTTGGCGTTGCTCATCACGGCGACAATCATCTTCTCTCTCAGCCTTGAGTCTCATTGAGAGCTCCTGGTTGAGAGAGATCTGACTGTTTAGCTGCGCCATCAGCTCCTCCGTCTGTGTCCGGAAAGAAATCTGATCCACCAGGACACTTTTTTGGAGGGCTTCATGCGCAGACTTCAGGTTTTGCATCATCTGCTGGTCTGATGCCACCCTGTCTGCGTGAGCCTGGATTTGAATGTCACGCTCACGCTGAAGAAGTTCTGCCTGCTGTTGGAGTGTGACGATTTGGGTTTCATACTTGACCGTCACGTCATGGTATGAAACCCTGGTCCTCTCCACTTCCTCTTGGAGAAGCTTGTTTCTTTGCTTCTCCATGTCGAGCTCAGCTGTGAATTTTTCCTGGTTGATGATATATCCCACTCGCAGCTGCTCATAGTCTCTGTGCAGGTCTTTCTTCTTCTTCTGCCTCTTGATGTCATTGACCTGGACAGCCAGGTTGTATGTACTGAGAGTCTCAGGGTCAGCATATTTTTTGACCCTCTCTAACTCTCTTCTGGACTCCTTTCCCCTGTTGATGTACATCTCCTTCAGGGTTTTGTGCTTAGCCAGCTGTTGTTTCGTCTCGACCAACTCCTGGCTAAGTTGTTCTTTCTCCTGTCTCTCTATATGCAACAGGTTGTTGAGGTGTTGGACCTGACAGCGCAGCTCATCGCATTCCATTAATGCGGCATCCAGAGGTCGAACTCTGGGCTGCTGTCTGACCATCCTCCTGTTTCTTCTGATGTCTCTGTCGTGCTGCATCTTGCAACGATTTCTCTCACAGCTGTCAGTCATTGCTAGGTCTAAAAAGTCCTCACAAAGACTTCACCCACAGTTGTCACGAGGTCCTACTTACAAATGTTTAGACCCTTGCGCTGTGATGTCACAAAGGGATATTAGAATGTCCCCGCCCACATTGAATTCTAAGCATCAAAGTGGGCGGGGACATTGAGATGCCACAGAGGCACATTGCATTCCGTGTCAGTGTGATGATGTCAATCTATTCCACTTTGATGTTTAGAATTCCAAGATCCAGGGGATGCACCATGTGGAAGAAACAATTTCTTCACTGGCCACAGTTTTCCACCTCTCTGCTAGATTTTTTTTCCAAATGTTTTTAGATTTATTTTATTTCTAAGGACAGCTCACATTAATCAACGTTTCTGTAAATGTGCCAGTGTCAGTCAGCTGGCTCATTTTCAACTGCAGTCCTTTGGCAAGATGTTTTGAAACCAGTGAAAGGATAAAAAAAATCACAGGACAATCCACAGGACAAAGACAGTATAGAGACATAAAGATAGAATTAATTATAGCAATTAGAAATTGTCAAGATAGAACAGAGGCTATGCAACACAGCAAACAACAGCAGAGCACCAGTACTATACAATGACACAATAACAAACTCTATGATAGCACAAACAGACATGCAAGAAACACCAGGCACCAACACACAGATTGGCATTACACTGAGACATGCAGAGTAGCAATGGAAAGTGAAAATAGATAGAAAACAGTAGTCATTATGTATGGTCAAATGCACTGACGCACAAGCCACGCTACAGAAAGTTGTCTATAATAGATACAGCATACATACCCATGCAGAGTTGGCTGTCTGGCTGTGGGCAAAGACATAAAGCAGGTTAGCAGCAATTTGAAAGGAAAATATAAAAACTAGGGTTCGGCAAAACGATTATGTTTTAAATGATTAATCTAGCGATTATTTTTTCGATTATCAATTATTTTCCCATTATTTGATTACTATGGCAATTTACACATTATGAATATCAAAAAACATTGACTTCTTATAACATTTCAATATGTATTCAACATTTCTTTAAGACAATTTAGAGTATTGCTCCCAAAATCTTTCCAAATTCCAAAATTAGATTCATGTAATTAAGTTGTGCAAAATAATGCATTCTGCATTCAATAATGCATTAAACAAAATAAAATGAAATAAAAAGTCACACAGGAGGAATACAAAATAAATAAATTAAATTAAAGCTGCAAGCAGCGTTTGGCGGGACCTCGCCTCGCGCCCGTTTCGGCCTCCAGCAAATTATTTAGAAATATCACACATATTGCCACAAACATCAGAAAATTCTCACAGAGCTGAACGTTTTGATGTTTGAATGCTTTCTGTAGCTGTAGGTATGTAGAAGTGATATGACAATATGCAAATTAGATGAGTGAATTTTCTCCCATCTGATTCCTGTTCCTTAATTTTGAGGATGAGATGACAAAAACAATACACAGAGGAATCCTCTGCCTCTAGGCTCGGTCCCTAATAATAAATAGTTTTCTCATTTACAGTTTGCCTTTATCTCTCACCACTTTCAAGCCACAGCCTTTTGAAATGTAGAAATGAATATTTTCCTCAAATAACTCAACTAAAGGGTTAAAATGGAGATGCTGCCCCTGTCATGTCTGCATGTAACATGTAGACACGCACACACATCATGTTTCTGTGAGTTTGTGTGTGACAGCAGTTGCTATGTGCACCTGGCAGAAGAGTAGAGACAGACAGACAGAACACAGAGACCTGTTTTAGTGGAGATTTAACTCCTCAAAAAAGTTCTTCCCATTTCTAAACCGTTGGTCCAGTCATCAAAATAATGTGATGGTGAGAGAGATAAAGTTATACAGAAGATCTGTTTAGCAGCAGTTGAGCTGGCATGTGTGCGTCTTTGAAGCAGATACAATAAATGGTGTAGGAGGAGACTTTTTTTAAGAGCATGTTTGAGGCGAAATCTTACTTTGAAAGGGCAAATGGCTCACTTCCTGTTGGATTTAGCTCATGGGTGTCAGTACGTGATTTGTAAGTCCCTGCTCTCTCTTCTGCTGCTGTCACCCGTCAATTGATTTAGAACTGTAGTGCCCTCGTCCACCCTGTTCGCCTCCAGCCAGTGTGTCCAGAGTCCAGGACAAGCTCAACAAAGGCTCATTCCTCTACTCATCCAGATCATCAGCACTTCTCCATCTTCCTCACATCTCCTCTTCACCACCTCTACCATCACCACCGTGACCTCTTGGGGGTTCCCTGTTGGATGATGGATTCATCATGCTCCCTAAATCATACCATCTCAATGGGGGCTAATCGCCAAAGATTTTCCACATTTTTCATTCTTTGGTGCACATGTTAATAAATATATATTTTATTATAAAAATCACTCCTGATTGAAATAGTGAGGTATGTTGTATAGTGTCACAAAAAATGAAATATTATGTCATCAAAATATTGTAATAAATAAAAAATGTCATAGTATAGTTTTCGTTCAAATCCAAAAGAAATGTCATGGTATAGTATGTCGTCAAAATATTGTGACAAATGTCATATTATGGTATGTTGTCAAAATACCACAAAAGTGTCTCAGTATTGTATGCTGTAAAAATACAACAAAAATGTTATTGTTTAGTATATCCTCAAAATATCATAAAAACATCATAGTATAGTATGTCGTCAAAATGTCATTAACAACATTTTTAATCAATATTTCAGGGGTAGCATATTTTGATAGTCCAATAACATCCCATCAAATAATGCTCCCACTACTCAGTGCATTCATGTAAGACTACTAATCACCTCACTGACACTGTAGGATTAATGGTGGCATATTTAGGCATCTTGCTCGCTCCTACTGACTCGTGATGTCTTTTGGACGACATGTTGGCAACTCTTCACCTGCTGCAGCTCTGCAAGTGCCTGCAGGCGCACTCCTCTGATTGGTCAGATGTCGAGTGGTGTCAATCATTGCAGCGACGCATGCGCCATCAGATTACAGGTCTCTTCTCTCCTTCATTGAGCTGAATCTACGCATGCCTCAAGGTAGCACATATGCGCATCCATTGCACATATGCTATCCTCCATTTGATATGGATTCTCCTGTAAATCAGCATCATATCAGTTTGACCTGTCCCCTCAACTACACAGGCTGAATAAGCAATGTTTGACTATAAGGTTCATATTTTCAGAGGAAAAAACACAAGACAGCAGCTTTCATTAAGGCTGTCAGCTTGACATCTGATGTTATTTTAAGAACCCTCACATCCCACTGACCACAAGTCTCTGTGTTGCTAAATACTTCAATAATTAAACCGTCTAATATTAATATAGTATAGCAGACTCTGTTTAGTTTATGATGAATGTATTCAGTCTCTGACAACATTCAGTCTCTGACAACTAAACTTCACCATCAGTTACACAACATGTTTTCTGTTCACAGAATAAACCTTCAAATCAGACAAATACAATCTTAATCTCTAAAATTCAACAAAAATGAGTAGTTAAAGTAGTTAAGTTATCTAAAACGTCATATTGTTGAGTCGACATCTAAACCAATCAGCTGTTAGATGAGGTGAGAGCCAGGCGGTGCAGTTGGTGGAGCGCTACTGCAGCGCCTGGTCCTGAAAACTGCGGCCGCCTCGCTCTCGTACGGAGACCGGGAGGTGACATGCATATGTTATTTTTTTTAAATTTTATTACTATTCCGTGCACGTGTTACAAAACACACGCTTGTTTTATTAAAATGCGTGCGCGATCTGCAAGTTACCATGGGCTGGCTTCATTATGCATTAATCGATAAGTTTACCCTTCGTAAACTTGAGTATCATATTTTTACAATAGCTTGCTGCGACTGCATTAGCTTCTTAGCATGCTAGCTTACACGGATGCTGCAACTTTACACGGTACCGTGTGTTTAAAAAAAAAATAATCCAGTGGGTCACGTTTTACTAACTCCATACTGACAGTGGATTACCAGGATATGCATTGATTGACGACGTTTTCACAATACTGTAGCGCCCCACAGTGCAGAAGCTACTACAGTCTGCTGGTTTGTGAAATGCTTAAAAGGGTTGATTTCAGATTTGACTAACTATGTTGTCTCTTTTTTACGATGCTTATTTCAATACAAAGCGGGCGATCACTGCCAGACAGTAAAAGATGCAGCATCATCACTTCATCATAGTCTGAGGGAGCAGCGTAGCATTTGGTGGTACTTTGACAACCATTACATTTTACAAATGATTCACCCTCTGCCACTGTTAGGGTATTATGTTGTGATAGGATCACTGAAGACAGACATTAATACAGTGTATGACCCAGGAGAGAGCGAGTACTCAAACCAACAGTGAATGATGACGTACTACACCGGGACTTTATTTTATGATATTTGGATGACATAATATCTGAATATGTTTTTAATGATATTTTGATGAATTACTATAAGCTAAAAAAAGTTTAGAACATAGGCCTGATGTGTCCTTTATAAGACACACACACTTTTTCACTTTTTACTTTAATTACTTTCATCTTTGGAAATACCTTCCGATGCATTTCCACACAATATCTGTTCACTCAGTTGACTGATGTTCCATTTGTGTTTACACTTTCCCAGTGATAAAGCAAAAAAATCACTGGTAGTGGTACTTTCACATTAGTGAAATGGGGTTCAACTCCCCACAGTGTCATTGCTAAAAGCCAAACACAAGACATTACAACTACTTCATAAACAACAACTGATTCAACATATACACCTCAATCTGTATCCATATCAATCACAGACACATGTAGCCTTTCATCTTTCAACTGACGCCTCCTTACCAAAATATATGCTTATTACAGCCACTGCACTAGTACTATACTATGACATTTTTTATGACATTTTTGACGACATACTATACTATGACGCTTTTTATGACATTTTGATGACATACTATACTATGACGTTTTTCAATGACATTTTGACGACATACTATACTATGACGTTTTTCAATGACATTTTGACGACATACTATACTATGACGCTTTTTATGACATTTTGATGACATATGACGCTTTTTATGACATTTTGACGACATACTATACTATGACATTTTTCAATGACATTTTGAGGACATACTATACTATGACGTTTTTTATGACATTTTGAGGACATACTATACTATGACGTTTTTATGACATTTTGACGACATACTATACTATGACGTTTTTTATGACAGTTTGACAACATACTATACTATGATGTTTTTCAATGACATTTTGACGACATACTATACTATAACGTTTTTCAATAACATTTTGATGACATACTATATTACAGTGTTTTTTATGACGTTTTGATGACATACTATTCTATGACGCTTTTTCAATATTTTGACGACATACTGTACTATGACATTTTTTATGACATTTTGACAACATACCATACTATGATGCTTTTTCAATGATATTTTGACGACATACAGTGGTGGAAAAAAGTTTTCGGACACCCTTAAAATTTTACACAATCTCAAATATTATCATGAAATATTTGTGGAAAAATCTTTTTTGTGTTTCAAAAGGTGTGGCTGCATTAGACAGATACAAACAAATACAAATTATATTTTTTTTGTTTAATGTTTACAAGAAAAACTAACAAAACTAAATTCTTGACAGTTTCAATATGTCAGTTCTCAACATTGTCGGTATCAAAGTCAACAAATAACAGAGAATGTGTTCAAAACTGAACAAAAAATAATTAAACCATCACATCATCAAATTAATATTTAGTAGTCCTGCCACTGGCACGTAGTAGAGCTCTAATCCTGGTTGGCATGTTCCCTACGAGCCTTTCACATTGTTGAGGGGTAATCTTGTCCCATTTTTCTTGAATTACTGCTTTTAATTCTTCTAAATTCTTTGGTTTATACTTTGAAACAGACCTTTTGATAATCCACCACAGATTTTCAATGGGGCTCATGTCCGGGGATTGAGCTGGCCACTCTAAGACCTGGATACTGTGCTCCTGCAGCCAAGTTCTACTGGCCTTGGATGTGTGGCAAGGGGCATTATCTTGTTGAAACATCCAGTTTTACCTCGACGGAACAGTGCACGCGCAGAAGGGAGCATGTGGGTTTCGAGAATGGTACAATACTTGGTAGAGTTCAATGTGCCATCACAGACAGTGAGATGACCAACACCAGCAGCACTCATGCATCCCCAAACCATGATACTGCCTCCACCATGCTTGACAGTAGGTACTGTACGTGCTGGAGATAATGCTTCGCCTGGCCTTCTGCGTACCCTCACATTAGTAGGATGAAGATAAAGCTGGAAACTGGACTCATCTGACCACAAAATCTTCTTCAATTCCTGGCTGTCCAGTTCTTGTGTGCCTGGGCCCAACGACGCCAGGCTAACCTCTGTCTCTCATTGATCAGGGGCTTCTTGATAGCCTTGTAAGACCTTAAGCCATGATCTAAAAGTCGGCCACGTACAGTGCGGGTGGAACACTGGACACCAGTTTGGTTTGACCACTGCTGCTGAAGCTCCTGTGATGTCATTTGGCGGTTTTGCCTGCACATGCGGATCAGGATGCGGCCATTTCTTGCTGAAGAAACCCTTGGATGCCCATATCTTTGTTTGTCTTCCAAGCTGTTGGTTCGTCTGTATTTCTGCAGAGTGTATCCAACTGCTGAAGGACTGCATCTGCACATGGCTATCTGGCGGCAGCTGTACCCTTCCTGGCTGAGAATCTTTATCTTCAGGAGTGTTTCCTGCGTTAGGCTCCTTGTTTTAGCCATTTTTGTGTCTGAAGAACTTTCAAATGTGCTGGCTTTATGTAGACACGAAGCTTGGCAACAAAAAATGTGTCTTTTAATAAAAAGAACGACCTTCATCACTGGTACCAAAGTGACCCAATACTCAAAATTTCTTATGTATTTTTATGGAACCAATCAATTTAAGCTTTTGATGGCTTTTTTAGGATTTATTTAGTATTTTGGCTGTGACTGTACTAAAAGAAATTGCACTTGAAGACCTAAGAGTGATTCTTAATGCAATATTTCACAAATGCATGGGGTGTCCGAAAACTTTTTTCCACCACTGTACTATACTATGACGTTTTTTATGATATTTTCATGACATACTATACTACAATGTTTTTAATGACATTTTGACGACGATACCATTCTATGACATATTTTATGGTATTTTCATGACATAATATGACATTTTTTTGTGACATTATACAACATACCTCACTATTTCAATCAGGGGTTATTCAATTTTTATAATAAAAAGTATATTTATTAACATGTGCACCTAAGAATGAAAAATGTGGAAAATCTTTGGCGATTAGCTCCCATTGAGATGGTATGATTTAGGGAGCATGATGAATCCATCATCCAACAGGGAACCCCCAAGAGTCACGGTGGTGATGGTAGAGGTGGTGAAGATGAGATGTGAGGAAGATGGAGAAGTGCTGATGATCTGGATGAGTAGATGAATGAGCCTTTGTTGAGCTTGTCCTGGACTCTGGATACACTGGCTGGAGGTCAACAGAGTGTATTTTGCAAAGCAATAAGCCTATTTTAGCACTTTACTTTTGAGTGATAGTACAAGCTAACAGTGTTAAAACTTACAACATATTCACGCACACATATGCTCACTCACAAATTGGCTTTCATCATAGCTACACCCAAAAAAAGATCTAGCAGAGATGTAGAAAACTGTGGTCACTGAAGAAATTGTTTCTTCAACATGGCACATCCCCTGGATGGCAAACCATCTTCAGGTCATCACCTCCATGTGTCAGTACAGTTTCAATCAGTAGCACACTTCACATTATCACAGTGTAGCAGGGAAAAAAGCAGTGCATGTGTTACACATTCTCAATGATGGAAACTTTCATCCAAGTGCCAGTGACTTTATTCTACAGGACACACTGCAAATAGAAAAAGAAACAGTAAGAGTGTTATCTGCTCCCTGTGCTGCTCTCTTAGACTGTTTACTTCCTCCTGTGTCAAGAGAACAGCTTCAGTCACTTACATCACAGAGCTAATGCTGACACTTTGTGGTGAAAATAGGTATTGCCCTACAATTACTGCAGGTGAAGCAGGTGAGTCTTTTTAAAAGTGACACAAAGCATTTTAGATTATATTATTGGGAATTAATGGTCATTTTTTTAGGTATGGTCAGGTGGGTCGCTTAGCCTTCTTCCATTTATTGTATCTATCAAACCTTCGGGAGCTACATGCATTTCCATAGCACGGTGTCAGAGAACATGGCACTCTTTTTTTGGTTATCGTGGCTTCACCAACATTAGATCATCCTCCACTTCCGTCCCTTAGGTATTGATGTAAGGAGGCTTCACCCTAAAGAGATCTCTGGTAGTGAAGTTCAGCTCTGAAGAAGGTGCCACTCGCCATCATTTATTTCCTGACAGCGCAGCTTTACAGCAAAATGCATCATTTGACAAATAAGCCACACTGCTCTCTGTTTATATAAATATCCTTTATACATTACATCCATGTTACATTCAAAAGAAATAGAAATACAGCCAACATCAAAAGTCACATTCAAGTCATTTCTGTGCTGCGCATTGAGACGTCGTCACCCAGCCTCCTAAGGCACCAAATAAATCAAATGACCCATATCACCTTGGGTCGAGAACAGAACCCCAAATCCAGTCACAACCCCAAAAACCCCACAACCCAAACACCACAGGGCTCCTGGAAGCTCAACAGAATGGCATACAGACAGATCAAAACCACAATTTTCAACAGCTGTATTTATACTGGCACAAATCATCTGAGGATCGAGTTCAAATGACATTCGGAAACATACATATTTGCCGGCTGCACTGTTGAGTGATACTAAAACCTCGATTTCTTTCTGACATCAGTTTGTTTTGTGCTCATTTGCAATCTGTCTGAATCTCCGAGTCCTGCGTCCTCTGTCTGTCCAAATGCTTGCTGGGAAAGATCTGGTCTTCTAAAAGGTAGATATTATTTGTACAAAATGTAAAACAGGTTAATTCCAAGGAAACACAGTGATAAAGACACAAAGCTTTCTTCTTAGGCCAGCAATTTTGGAAAGATCCAGTCTGAAATTCAAAACTATGAAAGCCTATTATGTCAATGTGATGAAAAACTTTCTCGAAATAATGACTTAGTGTCCGAAAGTAATGATTTTATTTTTAAACAAGTAATCATACTGTTTTCACAAATTTCCCATCATTGCTGAGCAACAGTTTTGTTTGAAAGGAAGTAAAGGCTGGTCCCAAATATAGGCCTGTTGATTTCTGTGAGTTAAGCAAATAATAGCCCGGGCTACTAATCGAAGTTTAATGGTAAGCTGTTATTGTGAGAGTTTCTCATTATACTGAGATTCTAAGTCATTTTCTTTTAGATATGCTAGTCCTGATTTTTGAGATACGAACCCATTTTGAAAAAAAAAAAAAAAAAATGCCATTACTTCAAGATACTAACTTATTTTGAAAAAGTTCATCATTATTTCATACACACTCTTTATTTCAAAATACTGAGTCATTACTTTTGAGAAACTAACTCATTATCTTGAAAAAAAATCTTAATATTTTGGAATACTAACTTATCGTTTATCATTATCATGAGATAAGTGATTATTTGAACTCATTAGCTGACATTATAAGTCATTATTTTGATAAAAGTGAGTCGTTATTTTTGAGATACTAACTTATTACCTTGAAAAAAGTTTAACGTTAAATCATTATACAGTTTCTCATTTTTTGGATATGAACTCATCATCTGAGATACTAAGTTATTATTTCGAGATAAATTAGTCATGTTATTTTCAGATACCAAGTCATTATCTTGAAAAAGAAAAGGTCATTTTGAAATGCTAACCTTTTTTGAAAAAGTTTCTCATCATTTCGGGGTTAAGTCATTAATTTGAAAAAAGTTTCTCATTTTTTTAACATGCTAACTCATTTTGAAAAATATTCACATTCACATATTTTGAGATATAAACTCATTATTTCATTATAATAAGTCAACATTGTTATCTTGAAAAAGAAAAAAGTCATTATTTTGAGACACTCATTATTTTGAAAAGGTTTCTCATTATTTAGGGATACAAACTCTGTTTTAAGGTACTGAGTCATTATTTTGAGATAAGCAAGTCATTTTTTCGTGATAAGTCATTTTTAAAGTGAGTCAGTAATTCTCGAAAAAAAAATCTCATTGTTTTGAGACAGTAAGTCAGTATTTTGAAAAAAAAAAAAAGGATGCTCAGTATTTTAAGACGCTAAGACATTATTTTGATAAAGTTTCTCATTACAATGACCTACTGGATCTTTTTTTTTTTCCATGGCTTCCATATGAAGCTATATGAACTCTTTCAGTATAGTTCTAAACCTAGAATAATGCAGTACTTAAATTTGCATTGAAAGTTAGCATTTTAACATGCTTAACATTACATAGAACATAAGCATGTTTAAATGCTAACCGTAATCATGTTCATGTGGTGTTAGACATTGTTGTGTGACTGTGAGACTCTACACACAGCTCAGCCCAAATACAACTGAGCTGAACTGGGTTAACAAAGTAAGGCTAAAACTGGCTGATGAGAATTGTCTCGCTAATTTAGCCCGGCATCATGTCTATGTTAGCCAAGTTATGTTTCTGAGTTCTGTTTGCCTTGACCAAATTTCATTGGCCGCAGAAGCCGTAGTCGAGGTCAAACAGATACGCCAATTTAAGAGTTTCTTTCTTCTTTAAGTCTGGATTTCATGTATTGTATTTAAATCACCTTAAGCTGAAATCTTTTCAACCTCGGCTCAGTTTAATTTGTGCTGCTGGATCAAATGTGCATTCAGTTAATGTGCAATAGTGCCTCTGAAATTCAGTCTGAACACAAAGTCTACATTAGACTGACAGATGTTTTTTGCACCACTAGTGGCAAGCATCCTCCAATAAACACTAAATAACACTATTTTACAGACCTGTAGTATACTGATAATTTGGTACCAATTAAAAGGACCTTCACTGGACCCCAAATAATCCCAGGTACATTTTCATTTATTATGTATTTTTGGAAATTGGAGGTGTACCAATTGAAAATGGCCTTCATTCTCCCAAAGTCAGTTTTTCCTCAAGGAACCACTCAATAAATTCACATATCAGATCCTTTCTACGAAATTATAGGAAACTACGGTACTGTAAAACTCAGGTTTACCAGAAAACCTGAAGATATTTTTGAGATATTTTGTTTCAGTTTTGTTTCACATCAGACTTTATGGTGCGTTTATGTCATGTGGCAACTTGTTCACATCAATATCCCGATCATAATTACGTCCAGGAGACTCATTTTGTCTGAGAACTTCCACATACCTGACCCAGAGCTAAACAATGCAGACAAGTCTAATAAAAGCAACTCTGCAATCCTGAACCATCATGTGATGATCTGAATGGTAGCAAATTGTAAATCTGATCATCTTTCTCATCACTACTTTCTGTCTTACATGACATGAATGCTGCATAATGGTCTGGAGGAAGCAAGGGTAGAGGTGAGTGTGGTTCAAAATGAAACATAAAGGCATCAACACCACATGTGAGTTCATTTATCTGTTGAGATTGTTTTGAGGACCGGCCCCAGAGCAAACAAAGAATTCTAACTCATTCAGAAAACAACAGGAGAATCTACAAAAAAAAACGGCAACAGATTGTGTAATATTATAAACTGCCCACAGAAGCCCAGATTGTTCCCACCGAGTGCAAACCATCAGATGCTTTGTTCCTGCATAAATACTGCCTGGCGTTACACCGATGTTACACGAATGACGACCTCTCCTGAGTCACTGTCCTGGCTGAGATTGTTTCGGGGCACCAGGCCGGGGCAGAAGGGGGCCAAACAGAGGCAGGTCCATGGCTGCGGCCCCAGCTGGGTGGCGTGTAAGGGTCCGTTGGGCCCAAAGGTGGCCAGAGGCAACCAAAGCGTCCTGGGGGCCAACGAGGAATGGCCAGTGCTCGTCTCCTCCATGTCCTTTGCTTTGTCATAGCTCTGAACGTCCCAGTGGAGGTTGACGGCCCGCCAGCGCATGAAGACATTGTACACTGCTGCCCCCTCGTGGACAATCAAGCCTGTTGGAACAAAAACATTAAGGGAGTGCTGATCTTCTGATACTGTCACATTTTTAGGTATCATCTAAAGGTCATTGTCAAGCTCCAGGAAATATTCTGAATCAATCATTTTTCTTCAACACGCTTCATCGTCTTCTTCTACCTCAGTTTATGGTTTCTATGATTCCCAAGAACAGCTTTAAACAATTCCCAGACAGTTTTTATGAGTAATTTTGGTGGTCACATGTGAAGGTCACTGTGACCTGGTCCATCTCATTCTTGGGACCCAAATATGTTAGGATCTTATCATAAGATATACATCAACCTATATCTTTGGACGGACTTCTAGCCAGGAGAAGTTCAGCTGGTTGCAATGTGACATCCTCACCACTAGATGCCTCTGGATCCCCCTAAATCTCACACACTGCTCCTTTAATGTTGCATAATTTGCTAGAACCTAAAAAAAAGAGAGCTCAGGTTGTAGGCCACAGTGTAACTCACTACATCCATACATCCACATAAAGTGCAATTATGTGTCAGGTTATAATGGGTGTTGTTCACACCTGTATAAACATGAGTGGATGTACAGTCGGCTGGTAGTCAAGCAGCCTGTGAATGACGAGGAAGAACTCATGAAACAGTTGATGCCAATAACCAAATGCAAGCTGTGATTTCAGCACTCTGCCTGAACTAACGCTATGCTCCATCTGTGCTATAGATTTTGTCTTGTGTAAACTAGATAGAGGAAAAAAGGGTGCAATCATCTTCTTTTCCAATGCACAAATAAAATCAAGGTTTCACAGAGGCTTTGAACAGTTTAAAAAATCTGAACTAGATCCTACTGGAAGTGCAGGTTTTCCAACTTTAGGTTCTTTAAACTTAAAATTCGTCACATGACTCATGACTCCAGGCTCACCTACGCAGACCAAGTCCATGAAGCCGTACATGCCGTAGCAGATCTGGAAGAGGACGTCACGGCGCTGCCAGACGGCCTGCGGGCTGAGAGCCGACCACAGCAGCCAGGAGATGCTAGCCACCAGGAAGAGGGAGCCCAGGAACACAGCGATGATCTGCACCTTCTCCACCAGGGTGATGGTGATGGACTGCCACTGCACACAGAGTGGAGAGAAAACCCACGTGACTGTCACTAAAAACATTTTCTGATCTGCTCTGGGTAAGGGCTGGTTAGGTTTGTGACTATATGTCAGTGTTGTGTTTACAGCTTGTCTCCTCTTCCCCCAAGGCACCAAAACAAAAGTTTAAGGAGTCAGAAAAACAAACTACTACTGAAAGAGCCTGTCCTCTCTACTGTCCTACAGGCAGCTGCCGACCTGACAGGCAGGACACTCGCCTGACTGGAAAACCACATCAACCAGAACTGGACGGGTTACATCACAAAATCAGGAGGACAAGAGGACAAAAAGTCACAGAGAGAACAAATCTGTGTGCCAGAGCCAAATCACTAACAAGAGAAAGGAAATGGGAGAGCGGGGGAGTCGAAAGCAGAAAGCATAGAATAAACAGCTCGGAAAGAGAAAATAGTTAATGCTGAGTGGATGATTGTGGAGCTGCACGGTGCTCGTTTCAGGAGAAAAGACTTTAGGCAGACTGAGTGGACAGAAAGCAGAGCTCTGCTGAGCCTCAGCTGTGTTTGTTCAGTCTGCCAGTGACTCAAGTCCCATCTGGAGTGAACAGATCTGAAAAGGCCTGAATGTTCTCCAGTGAAAGAAACGATCCAGGATGCAGATATTTTAAGCCACAGGAGTGTGTGTCTGTTCAGCTTTGGAGGAAACGAGGACTGAAGGAATCTTGACGTTCCAAACTGACAGCAGAGACCAGAAGAGAGCACAGACTCAGTGATTCAGCAGGTTCACAATCCTTGCTACGTTCACCTCGAGCTTCCAGACTCTTCACTGAATTATTTTAGATGCACTGTGGCTTTTTCAATTCAGCCGAGCAGGAGCCTTTAAAAGAACAATTTTGTGTTGCACTGTCTTCTAAAAACATCAAGGGGTGGTCAAAAATCAGAGCAGCAGAGGCAGAAATGTCCTGAGTTACATGGCGAAAGCTTCAAAAACACTGAATGCGACATTCCCCATAATGCACCCTGCCTGTTAAATGCTCACGTCTTTAAATGCCACACCACCAGTTTGTTACTCAGGCTTTCTTTTGAAATTGATGTATGCAATTAATTTAAATTTATTAATCACAAAGCATGTAATTATTTACATTTTTTTTTAAATCACTTGACAGCCCTAGTTACCAGCTAACGTAAGAGGACAAACACAAACCACAGAGATATTTCACCCCAATTCTTTTTTGTTGTTGGTGTTATTAAGGACTCATGTATAAGGCTTTAATAAATGTATAAACCATTAATAGAGTTGTTAGTTAAAGGTGGGGTATCAAAATTTCAAACCTGCAATGACTGATTTTTTTTTGGCCACATGGGGGCAGTGTAACAAGTTGTATATCAAACCAGTTGCCAGAATAAATGTTGGCATTGTACCTTTCTGCAAACCATGGATATATTACTTTGTATGTTATTATGCTGCAGATACATCTAAACTTTATTTCACCAAAACACTGTTGTTAACATGTAGTAAAGGGATTTAAAGGATAGTGCACCCAAAAATCAAAAGCCATTGTCTTTGCTGAGGGAGCTCATGTCTCACGGTCTCATGCAAGTGCGCACAGGTGAGTGTGGTGCTCAGAGAAGCAGTCAGAGCTACAGGCTAAAATGAGGCTAAAAACAGTTCAAATGATGTATTTCCAAACAACTTTTTATGTTGCGGCTTCAGGATACTTGGATCACTACGGCTGAGCAGTATGGAAACATTTTGTGGTTTCAATTATGTGTGTTTTAGACGTTTGAATCTGGGGCACTGTAAGCCTCCATTAGGTGGAGTTGTGTTGCTACCCCCTGGGATCTCCGCAAGTGATGTGAGGACTCCAAAACTTCCCCTGAGCCTCCATCAACATATGGGTAAGTAGATAATGGCTGAATTTTCATTTCTGGGTGCACTATCCCTTTAAGCACAAAGGGCACTTGGTAATGGTTACAAAAAGATCATATTTTGGCTTAAAACACCCAGTTTTGGGGGCGCAATCCCCACTGGAAATGCAGCAATGTCTCGGTAAAACACAGCCTCTTTCCATGGTACTACCCCTCTGGAAAAACAGCGGCAAGTCGCTACAAAACACTCACGAAGGCGTGTTCGCTTGCTGCGGCAGGTGGATTATGAATACAGTTCATCTGATGTTTGTTTTGTTGCTGTTTTTCGCCGTTTCATCACTACAAATGCAACTGTAGCCAGTATCTCCTGGTCATTATCCTCATTTATATTTTAAGAAGCTACAAATTATATTCAGCCACAAAATAAGTCTGAAAAGCTGCAAATCAGAACGGAAGTACAGAGAGTTGTTGCATAGAGATGATACACCATCTCATCTGGTTGCATTGGCGTGAACTGGCAGGTGTTTAGAACGTTGCAAGTACTTGCCTGTTTCAACGCATCTCATCGCAAAATTTGATCTAAACTTCACTGTAAGGCTGTTTTCACATATAGTCCTAAAACAAACTGAACTCAGTCCTCTTAGAGTGCTGTAGAGTGTTGCCGTTTGAAGTATTGTACATTCCACGTCTGGAAATGTGCAGTATCTTCCGTGGACCACACTACTCCTCGTCCTGCGTCTTTGCAAGCGTTACAGGCTGACTTGGTTGACATGTGATACAGAGGGCTGAATACAATGGCAAAGAGTAAAGTGAGCCTGGAGCCCTTTGTGTTCACAAGGCACAGGCTAAGTGAACCTCACCATAGACTTGAAGCAAACCGAAGTTCAGTTCTTTTTAGAGGGGTCTGTGCTCTCTTGGTGTGTTCACGTGTTCAAAAATGCTGAGTTACTGCTCTAAGTCCGCTTACAGGGTTGAAAAGTGTGAAAACACCATAAGACTATACGAGTAGTATTGATAAAGCCTTATTATTATCATGTGCATAGATTATGGAATGACTAAGGCATTTTTGGTTTTATATGGTTTAGATGATTGACTCAAGCATGATATCACTAACGCACAGCATTCATTTTTCAGCTCAATCTCAGCTGCATTTCTGCTTTATCATTGTGGTTGAAGCTGTAGAGTCATGCTGCTAAATGGACTGAAGGTTTGAACTCTGCACAGTTGACGTAACACCTCAGTTTCTACTCGGTGTAAACACTTAAATCGTATTTGAAAAGGCTGAAATGTGCACCTGTGGTAGATTCCACTTATTTCTACACTTTATGAGCAATGAGTCATTCATAAAAAAATAACAACAATCTGCAATTAAAAATGTGTCTTTTTTAGGGGGTGAGGAAGAAGAACAAGTAACATAATAATAGAGTAAGTGCACTTCTATATTTGGGTTTTGGAAATGACTTTCTCTGACAGAAGCAGGTGGGTTTATTTGTTGTCAGCTTGCCAGTGAAAACTGCTTTTACCAGTTCAGCTCTGTGTGGTTGTTTTCCTCCACCAGAGAAGCTGTGAATATTTCTGAGCATAAATCCAACCGGTGGGTCGATACATCAGAGATTGTAAAAACAATCTCTTGTTAATGCCTCCATAATAATTTAGAGAGCACGCTCCGAGGGGGAAAACTGTAACCTCAAATGTTTATGGCTGTAAAAAGCCGTAAAAAAGCCAGAGAGAATAACGGCTGCAGTTTGATGTCACATTGCTTCTCAGGCATTTAAACAACGAATGTGAACAGTGTTGGTCAGGAAGAAGAGGACCTGCTTTTTCACTGATAACTACGAGATGTCAGTCTATCATTTAAACCCCCATCTTCATACAAAGCATGCGTTCCAACAACATGTGACCTCAGTGTTAATAAATCAGTCAGAAGGGCATTATTTGGGCAGAAGCAGTGCCCTAAAACACTTAAAGTCTCAAACATGTCTTTTCATGCGTTTCAGTGGTTTCTCTAGAGCACCACTACAGACAAACAGCATTTTTGTTAAGACAGAATCAGATCCTTGAAACCAGCTCTGGTATTACAGCTCTGTCTAACTGTTCAGTTCCTCTCTCCATTCACCTTAAAATGAAGTTGTGCAAGACACCTAACTAAACATCATCATCTACATTTAATACTTTCATTATGATGAATATCATGTTAAGAAATTTATACTGTGGACAGAATTTTACTGATAAAAGGTGTGTGCTTCCATGGGGATAATATCTTGAAGTCTTGTGTCAGTGTACAGTTTTCTCACTGCCATCGTCACCAGCCAGTTCAACAGATTCTCTAACTGAGGGAACTTTAAAGAAGTCCTATTATGCTAACTTTTGGTCTACTGGAATAGGTTTATATCCTTTAATGTTCAAAAAACACATCATTTTCTTATACTGCCCATTGCTGCAGCACATCTGTCTGAAATGTCCCGCCTCCCCAGAAGCCCAGTCTGCTCTGACTGGTCAGCTCAGTCAGTCCATACAAAGTTCAGTTTGTTCAGTCCACAAAAATGTTACATGAAACACTGGAGAAAAGGGAAAAACCCCAAAGCATAATAGATCCTCTTTAAAGAGAGAGGAACTCGCCGATGAGATCAGCTGCAGTTTCCAAGTCAAAGCTGCCCTTCTGCCGTGTGTTACCTGCCAAGGTGTCTTCATGTTGATGGCGATGACGTGGAAGCGATAGCAGCAGAGCTCGCAGGTCCAGCAGCCCCGCTCGCTGATCCACTTCAGCAGGCAGTGCTGGTGGGTGTAACGCACCGAGCCGTCGCACCGACACGGGTTCAACAGGTCACCCTGGAGGCCAGAGAGAAGGGAAAGGTCGTATATGAACAGAAATTAAAATGGGGCCAACAAGTAGTGGGGACAAAATAACAGCAGCAACTACGACAAAAAGAAATACAATGATATGGCAGAGATTTATTTAATTGTATGAATCCTTGGACAGCAGTGGATTTGTACCTTCCTATAGTTACTTCCAAAGGTGTTGATGCCTCTAGAATGCTCTATTACACTCTAGAGTGACCACTTCACATATCAAAAACTCTTACACATGCATAGATCACCACTTCGTCAACAGCCTTTTACATTTACATATGACGTGCTAGTTATCCTTCTGCATCTTATGTTGATGTTGAAGCACATGATTGAGTTTAGGCAACAAAAGCACGTGGTTATATGTTTACAAAAAAATCATCTTGGTTTGGCATTCAGGAAGCAGACACTTGGGTTTGTTGGACCAATCCACCATCCCTCCTACCTACTCTATACGGACGTTCCTGCTCCTTATATCAGGTCATCACCAGCAGCGTTTAAACCTGATTGCGCATCAAATTAAACTGCAAAAACACTGCTTTTTTAAATCAACAACTCTACCAAAATAAATGCCACCTAACATGAAGGTACCTAGTCTTGATATACCCTAAGTAAATGAAAGGACAGGAGAAATTACATGGGGAAAAAAAATCTCCATACGACTGCATGCTTTGCACAAGTAACGGTGGTACGAGGCAAGGCAAGGCAATTTTATTTATATAGCACCATTCATACACAAGGCAATTCAATGTGCTTTACAAGAGAAAACATTAAAGGAAGAATAGATCATTAAAAACAAAAGCTAAAAGCAAGACAATAAATAATTAAAAACAGTGCAGAAAATGCATTTAAAAAGCAAACATAAAGCAAAAGCAACAGCAGACAAATATAAAAACAATAGCCACAGCTTATCCTAACACTAAGTTATATATCTAGTTCACTGGTAAGCTGCAGTAAATAGTAATGTTTTAAGCCCTGATTTAAATGAGCTGACAGTTTCAGCCGACCTCAGATATTCTGGAAGTTTGTTCCACAGGCGGGGAGCATAGAAACTAAAGGCTGCTTCACCGTGTTTGGTTTTGATCCTGGGAACACTGAGTAAACCTGTTCCAGATGATCTGAGGGGTCTGGATGCTTCATAACGTACAAGTAAATCAGATATGTATTTAGGCCCAAGACCATTTAGTGCTTTATAGGCAAGTAACAAGATTTTAAAGTCTATCCTTTGACACACAGGAAGCCAGTGCAGTGACTTAAGCACTGGTGTAATGTGCTCCACTCTCTTGGTGTTGGTGAGGACTCTGGCAGCAGCGTTCTGGACGAGCTGCAGTTGTCTGATTGATTTTTTACTCAGGCCTGTGAAGACACCGTTACAATAGTCCAGCCTGCTGAAAATGAAAGCATGAACAAGTTTTTCTGTATCTGGTTTAGACAGAAATTCTTTTATTCTTGCTATGTTTTTAAGGTGGTAGTAGGCTGATTTAGTAATTGTCTTAATGTGATTATTGAAATTTAGGTCTGAGTCCAGAACTACACCAAGATTTCTGGCTTGATTTGTAGGTTTTAGTGTCAAAGCGTCAAGGTGAGCACTGACTATTGATCTTTGTTCTTTGGGGCCAAAAATAACTATCTCAGTTTTGTCTGTGTTTAGTTGTAGAAAATTCTGGCACATCCACATATTGATTTCGTCAATGCACTTATTTAGCAGATGTAGGGGACTGTAGTCATCTGGTGACACTCTTATGTAAAGCAAATTTAACAAAGTGAAATTTGTAAACTGCAAAAAAACTGGTCTTTTAAAATCAGTTAGTTACTCTAACAAGAATCCTGCCGTCTCACAGTGTTCTTATTAACAGCAGAAGGAGTTCAAACTCTGTCCCTGCTTTAACAAGCACAGAGGCTGCAGATTTCTGTCTGTTTCATCATTTAATCATCTGTAAAGAAGCTTTCCTTTGGCACGCAGGTAACAGTGTAACATGGAGGCAGCGACACAAAGACTCCTCTAATATTAATATTCCTATCTTGTCTGGTGTTTCTATTATCTTGACCACTCTCTGTAGCACCAGTGACAGATTAGACCTCAGAATCTTCTCAGAAATAAAAAGAAACTATCTGCTTTTGGGTCAATAGTAGAACCGTCTTCCCAATATTAATCTTCCATCCATTCTCAAGGTCTACGTGTCAACTTTCCCATCATCTAAAAATCCTTTCTTTAAGGCCTCACTTTGGCCTTTTCTCCCAGCAGGTCATATATCAAAGAAAATACACGACTTGTTCACCAGAGGGCTTTACCAGAATCGTGCAGATCAATGATCATTTCTCAAAGCTACAACACTCGCGGATATTAACGGCAGGATGCAGCTTGACATTAATCATCACAGCCGTATCTATTTGTTCGGCTGCCCCCCCCCCTTCCTCGAGGCATTCCTCAAGCAGCCATTACTGTAGCTTTGACCCGCCAGCAGGGCTGTGAGTGGCATATTAATAGTATATTAAGGTCAGTGGTCAGGCAGCTCGTTTTTCATCATGTCATATTAACCTTGTGGGTTTAAAAGGACCTCGGAGGCTTGCGCTTGACTTAACTGAAGCAGGTCAACAATCCACTGAAGCCGTGATTGATAAAACCAACATCAAGGAGGATTTTAATATGTTTCAGGAGTCACTGAAGGGACATCTGATGACAGCATTCCACCTATTTTAGTACTTTAAAGGCCAATGGATTCTGGAGTCTACTTGAAGGTCAACAAGGTGTCAACTGAGGGGTGTTTATGGGAGTATAATATATCCCTGTTTTTCTTTATGACTACAGAGAGGCAGGAAACATGGAGGGAGAAAGGGGGCGATGACATACACCGAAGGTTCTCTGCTGGGAATCAAACCTTTAATATTGCAGTTACATGGTATACGTTCTTCACTGCTCGACCACCCCGATAAAAACACAATATGGTACATGAAAGTTAATTTTTGTCCCTGAAAATGGAAGCTTTAGATCAGAAACGTCTTAACTCAAGGTTAACTTATGAGCTGTTTTACATTGCTTTCAACATAATGTCGTGGTCTTCATCAGTGCACAGTTTTCATGTGGCCAAAGCGATCCTAAAAGCTAATAAGTGGACCTTGAGTCAAGATTATTTTGTTAAAATAGTGTAATAATTTCCCCAACAGTCTCAGCTCAAGGTCCACTTACTCACTTGCTCTGGACCTTTCGAGGGAATCTCACAGATTTCATCAGCAGATGGAGTTAGCCATGAGAAGGAGTTTGTCAGTTAGCTCCCGAAAAAGCTAATAAGTGGACCTTGAGTTAGCATCACATTGTTAAAATAGTGTAATAATTTCCCTAAGGTCCCCTTCTGGAGCTTTCAAGCGAATCTCACAGCCTTCATCAGGAGATGAGGAGGAGTTTGTCAATTAGCTGGACCCTGGGTTAAGATTATTTTGTTAAAATAGCACAATAATTTCATAAACAGACTCAATTCAAGGTCCACGCACTCAGTCAATCTGGTGTTTTTGACCGTATCTCACAGTCTTCATCCAAAGATGGAACTCACAATGAGGAGTTTGTCAATTAGCTTATACATACATGCACCTTGGGTTAAGATTACTTTGCTGAAGTAGTGTAGTAATTTCAACAACAGTCTCAATTCAAGGTCCACTTACTCACTTGTTCTGGTCCTTTTGACCGTATCTTACAGTCTTCATCAAAAGATGGAGTTAGCAATGCAGAGTTTGTCAGTTAGCTCCCAAAAAAGCCTATAATAGGATCTCAGGTTAAGATAAAAAGTTAGGATAATTTTCAAAACAGTCTCAACTCAAGGTCCACTTATTCACTTGTTCTGGAGCTTTTGACTGTATTACATTGTCCTCATCAGCAGACACAACATGAAATGCAGTTAAAAGCCCCTTAAAAAGGCAGTAAGCTCTCTTTAAATTCAGATAATTTTGTTTAAGAACTGTAATAATTTACAACATTAATCAAGGGTCAGTTAATGGACCATGAGATGTGGTTTTAATCTAGTTAAAAGTCTAGTAAGTGAACCTTTAGTTTATTTAAGACTCCTCGTCCATGTTGGCAGCAGATGTTGGCCGCTGTTTTAACAAACTGTGAAGCACAAATTTGAGTTTAGATTTTGTCAGCTGCTGTTTCCAAAGTAAGGATGGATCTCTTAAGTTCAACTTTGATCGAAATTCAAAACAGCAATCCACTGACGCTGATTTGGCCTTTTCTGGTGTCAAATAACATCTCATTCTCACTCTATCTGCACAGACATGAATATTTAGAGTGTCAAATTTCTGTTTTGCAATCTTCTTGATAACTGGTGAGCTTGCCCAGCCTGCAGCCTTGTATCAAAATCAAATATCAGTCTGGACCCGGAGGCAGAGCTATTAGATTAGCTCTGCTAATAGGCTATAGCCCACGTTCAGAAGACAGGATATTCACTTAGGCATTTACAGCCCTGACTCCTCTCTTTCCCTTAAGCTCTGGCGGGGATGAATCGTCCCTCATCAAGGCTTGCTGTCATGAGCCAAAGAGGCCTGCAGAGTGTCCGATTTCAGAAACGGATGGACACGGATGGAGTGTCCATTTGTCCCTGAAGGTCTACATCTGTCCATTCACTCCATGAAGACATGCAGACAGTCAGACTGATGCATCCACTGAGGATGATATTTATTATACATAGATTATGTTTCGGTCTTTGTCATCCACTTCTGATATGATGGATGTAATGCAGTTTGTTTCATTGTGTATTGATCGTAAAGCTGACCGATACTACCTCAGTTATTGATGGGAAGACCTGAACTATATGGAAGCCCATCTCTGCCCATTGTGAGATGATAAAAATAAATAAATAAACACTTGCTCAAAAATGAGTAATGTCTTATCAAAACATCAATCAAAACAATGACTCTATATCTCAAAATAATGAGAATCTCTTAAAGTGAAAAGAAACTTTCTCAAACTAATGACCTAGGATGTCATAATAATATTTTCCATTACCAAAATATTGACTTCATGTCTCTAAATAATGAAAAACTTAAAAAAAAGAGAAACTTTCTGAAAGTAATGGGAAAATTTCTCAAAATAATAACTGACTTATGCAAATTAATGACAATGATAATCTGTATCTCAAAACAGTAACTTGATATCTCAGAATGAGAAACTTTTTTGAAATAACAACTCACTTAACTCAAGAATAATGAGCAGCATTCTAACTAAACATCAAAATAATGACTCAGTATCTCAAAATAATAACTTAGTGTTTCTAAATAATGTGGAACTCAAATGAGAAACTTTCTCAAAATAATAACTTACTTATCTCAAAATAGATAGTGAGCAGCATTTTCAAAATAACAAAACTGCGTCTCGAAATAACGACTTCATGTCTCTAAATAATGAGAAACTCAAAAGCAATTACTTACTTCAAAATGATGAGAAACTTCTCAAAATGAGAAACTTCTTTTAAAAAAATAACTAACTTCTGTCAAAAATAATGAGCAGTATTCTCAAAATAATGACTTGACATCTCAAAATATAAAAAATATAAAAGATAAACTTTCTCATTTCTCATTTTAAGATAATTATTATTATAATTATTTTAAATAGCCGACTTCTCTCTCGTGTTTCTCAACACAACCAACACGGAGAGACTAATGCAAGCTTTTATAACTATCAGGCTAGACTACTGTAATGCTCTCCTTTCTGGTCCACCCAAGAAAACAATTAATCAGCTGCAACTGATTCAAAACTCTGCAGCACGAGTTCTCACTTGGACCAGAAGGACAGCACACATTACACCTATTTTATAATCCCTGCACTGGCTGCCTGTTAGTTTTTGTATTGATTTTAAAGTTCTTTTATTAGTTTTTAAGGCACTGCATGGGCTTGCACCAGACCATATCGCAGAGATGCTTTTATTTTATGAACCAGGAAGGCCCCTCAGATCCTCTGGCTCCTCTCTTTTAACTGTCCCACAGAGGAGAACAAAAACATTTGGTGATGCTGCTTTCAGCCACTATGCTCCAAAACTGTGGAACAATCTGCCGGAGGATCTGAGAGGAGTCAGAAACACTGACACTTTTAAACGTAGGTTAAAACCCCTTTTTTTTTTAGTTTGGCTTTTATGTAGTGTTCTACGTTAGTTCTATTGTTTAATAATTATTCTATTTATTACTTTTTATCTGTATTTGTCTTATTGCTATTTCCCTGATTGTTTCTACATCTTAAGTTATTCTATATTTTATCCTGCATGTTATGTATTTATTTTATTTATTCAGTGGTTATTGTTTTCAATTGTTATTGTATGACAGTGTACATTAGTTTCCCAGTCCTTTTTCTGATTTTACTTTTTTATTCTCTGTATTTTTCAATCAAAATGTAAAGCACTTTGAATGACATTGTTTTGTTTTGTTTTGAAAGGTGCTATATAAATAAAATTTGATTGACTTATTTCAAAATAAGAGTTGGTCATTATTTTAAGACACTTAGTAGCTCAAAAATAATGACAAACTTACTTAAAATAATGACTTAGCATTGCTTCTTCTTACTTTGAGATACTAACTACTTCTATGTGTTCCTCATTATTCTGAGACACTATGTTTCTATTATGAGAAATTTATCATTATCTTGAAATACTAACTTATTATTTTCAGATAAATAAGTCTTAATTTTGCTCATGTGTTCTTGTTATAACTATAAACAATTTTAAATCTAATCCACACAGGAGTAAAAATATCTATACTTATGATACTACAATGTGTTTCATCACCATTATTTTAGTTTCAGCTGAGACTTTTTGGTATTTCGTGAGCTAAATGTTGATTACACCCTGATGGGAATGGTGCAGTGTAATGTCAGGTCCATTTCTGACTCCCTCCTCTCAGGTTTCATGGCATCAGGCTTGACTGTATTCACATTGTTAAATCTGGATTTGGGTCAGAATCAAATTGGGTTTTTTCTGAGCTGAGATTAACGTGTTTTACAACAGCCAGGAGCTCTTATAACAAACCTGCTTTACAATGCTGCCTTCAGTTTATCGGAGAATTTATAGCAACATGACTAAGCAGTAAAATGAATGAATACAGTTTTCAAAAAAGTGTTAATTGGATGCGTTACAGATTATTAAACACCCACGTCTCTTAAAAAAACAGATTAATGTTGTTAATAAATGGTTGACGCTGCTGCTGGTCTGATCTGTCATATCAGCTGTGAGACACAGTGTTTTAAACGAGCCCTTATAAGCAACTTCTCAGCACTCTTAAAAATGTTGATTTTACTTTTTTAAATTCTTATCACTTTAACATGATTATTCCTGGATTAACACAGTCAGGTCAGAATGACTTTACAGTCTGGACCTCTTTACTATGTATTTGTGTAACTCTGAAAGTGTGTGGCTCCACAGAGATCTGTAAGACTGCTCTACACAGATAAGTCTGTTTTAGTTTTACTCTGAGTCTGCTGATAAGGAGGATTAGACCAAACAAACTCTGGCCACTTTGAAGAAAGAAAAAGGAGAGCCAATCTCCCTCAAAGCTATCTTTGAACTAACAGCTGTGTTTTTATGGTAATAATCACGACACTCATTTATAACTAACTTAAAAGTGCAAAATCTGCAGTTTGCTCGAGTGTTGTGACTGAGGTTATTCAGGAGTAATATTTTAGTAAAATCTCTGCCTAGCTGTCACAGAAACATGACAAATGGAAGCAGCTTTGTTACCCCAGCAGAGACGTCAAATACAGCTGCTTGGTCAGTGATTCCGCATCAGACACTGACGAGAGAAGCCATCCCTTTGCGGCGGTAAGATATGCTGCAGGGCAACATCAGTTTATAACACTGCTGGAAATCAATCTAATTTAAGGAGCTGGAAAATCCCTACAGGAATGGATCCGACAAACTCTGGACTTTCACCCTGGAACCAGCTGATTACTTCTGTATGAATGTTGAGCCAAACCATGATGTTCTTTTCTAAACCTAACCATGTGCTTTTGTTGCATAAATGTGAGGTGTTTCACCAACATTTTAAGTTTATTTTGAAAACGACGGTGTGAATCTAAAGAGCAGAAACTGTGCGTTTTCTGAACAGAAGTGTGTTTTTCAAAAGACAAAATGCATGTAACTGGCATAAAGTGACACAACGTCCCAGAACATCAACAACAGACGCACCTAGGATGCCTAACACGTCACATGCAGACGTCAAAGGATCACTGAACAAGCAGCAATTTATGACGAATTAGGAGTGAGAATACGTTGGAATTGTTCGACCTTTCAACCAAGCAATACGGTACGGTTCAGTTCGGTGTGCTTTTTTTCCGTTTCCACTGCAAAAAGTTGTGGACGGTACCAGTCGAACTGTACCGTCTCCATTTTTGGTCCCCCCTCTGTTGGGGTACCTAGCACACATGTCTGGTACTAAACGGTGGAGCTGTGAACACTGCAGTCTGTTGATTGGTCAGTAGAGGACGGTCACTCTGCTCAGGGCTGAGTTGTGGCTGGTTTTGAGACTCATGTAACCGCTGTTCATACCGTGGAGAGTTTTATTAGTAGACTGTGACTATAAAATGTTACTCAGTGCATGTAACAAAAGCACATGGTCAGGCATAGGAAAAAAACATAATGTTTTGGCTTAAAATTCATACAGAAGCAATCACAAAGCTCCCAGGTGAAAGTCCAAAGTTTGTTGGACCCGTCCACTAAACTAGGTCATTTCCCAGCGGATATAATAACTGTACATTTCCTGTAGAAACAGAAGTGTATTTTGAGAAGACACAATTCATGTAAGTGACGTAAATTGACAAAGAATCCCAAAAAATCAACAACAGACACCCCCAGGATACCCAGCATGTCACATGCTGACATCAAAAGTCCACTGAACAAGCAGCGATATGTTGGGAGTGAGAATGCGTTGGCTTTGTCTGACCAGTGAACTTAGTCGTATTCTGATGTCTCACTTTTTGTTAGATATAAAGTAGAGTCAAACTGTCTTTGTGAACCAGACTTTTGTGGGTAATGTAAGCTACTGTGAACATTTAAAATGCCAGCGTGGTTAATGAGGCTGGTGAGAAGCCTGCGAGAGAAATACTTCATCACTCACGCTGACGTCTGACTCCGAACCCCATGTGGTGAGCTGTCCTTGGTGCTGAAGTGTGAGTTTAGCTGGGGGCTGTTATGCAACTACCATTGTATTTTACTTTCAAAATGAAGTTCACATTTTCTTTCAAGGACAACTTTTGTTTTCTTTTTTTTTTGCTGCAGTACAAGTTGTTATTGTGCAGTCAGTGGTTCCAAAAGTGAGGTTTGTGCACCTGGGGACAGACTCAACAAGCTGATGCACAAGGCCAGTGACGTGGTGGGGGCGGAGCTGGACTCTCTGGTGGCAGTGTCACAGGAGAGGATGCTGTTTAAGATACGTGTCATCTTGGACAATGTCTCCCACCCACTCCGTGACGTACATTCAGTGACGGACTCATTCTCCCAAGATGCATCACAGAGCGCCACAGGAAGTCATTCAACCTGTACAACCCCTCCCTCAGTGATTCAGCTGCTCTGAGTCAGTAAACTGGCATTTGGACTTTTTTTAACTCACTGCATTTATAATTCATAATTATCTATCGGCGCAATAATTCAACTGCCGCAATATTTTTCATCTCTTAAATGTTTATATTAATGCAACATACAATGCACATAACTGCACATATTTCTCCTGCTTACTCTACCTCTGTTGTTGTTTTATTCTACTGATATATATATTGTAGTTAAATTTTAACTCTTACAGCCTCAGCACAGTGATGATGATATATTTTATTTTAATAATTCAAGTTTTTATCCCTATGGTGGCATAATACACATTTTATTTATATTATATTTTTAGAATTACAAAAAAAAGAGAAATTCTCTCAAAATAAAATACATTCGAAAAATAATAAATGACTTATATCTCAAAATAATGAGAAACATACTTTTATTTCATACTCTTATTCTTACTTCTTATAATTCTCTATTTTTCACATCGTAACAAATCATAATTTCCTCTGTGGGATCAATAAAGTATTTCTGATTCTGATTCTGCAGATATCTTTGGCAGGTTCCAAGCTGTCATTGAGCAAAATGAGGAATAATTCAGTGTCATAACACAACTCCTGACCTCATATAATAACAACCCAAAAACATTAAGTGCTATTGGTCATAACTGTGAGGAGGTACAGTCATGGAGGAAGTGGCAACTGGTCACACTTCCTGTAACTGGGTCTAGTTTCGCTTTATAAAGCACTGTAGCAGTGATGATGCAGCATGTTTAGCTTCACTGTGATAGAAGCAGTGTGTTAATGTGGCAGCATGTCGAGGGAGGACTCATTGTAACTGTAGTTGGGTCGTTTTTAACAGTGGGCTTCATGCAGGAAATAACATATGAAGACAATTTCTCTTATATTAATCCACGATTTGCTCTTATTGAGTTGGTGCCCATTGATTTCTGGGACTCACTAATGTTTTCTTATTTTTGCTCTTCTCTTAGGTAAGAGAAAATTGAACGAGTGGTTGAAAGCACTTTTACCAAGATCAGAAAAAAAATCATCTAACATTTTCAATGCAGAACTTTTACTTGCAACAGACTATTTTTACAGTGTGGTATTAGTATTTTTATTTAAGTAAAGGCTCTGAATACTTTCTCCAACACTGCTGCTGACATGACATTTACAGCATCATCAAATGCTTTGTCATTACTGGTTTTTAATTTTCTGTAACGCCAATACGACACTCATGAAAATCATGTTTACTTGGATTAAGATTATTTAACAGTACGTTGATTTCACTACTGCAGAAGTTTTTCTTCTTAGAGTCTTTTTTTGGTGACAGCTTTCCAATTCTAGGTGACTTATGCTCGAGTGGGATTCATCTTTAGCATAGCTGTTTAAAAACAGATCTGGATGGTAAAGAATGTTTGTTGGATCTGAAGTTGACTGGAATTGACCAGCTGTTAACTCAGCTGATAAATAGTACAGTGATGATGCTGAGGGCCTTCTGAGGGCCCGTCGAGGACCCTTGAAGGTCCCCTGCATTCACTTCTGGAACTGCTGATGTAGCTCTGTGCTGTCCGTGGTGCTGAAGTCACTGCAGCAGTTCAAGGACGTTGTTGCTACATGTTATTAGTGATATGACTATTATTTTTGAGCTACTTCAAATGAATACTTAGATATAATGTGGGTAACTTGTTGCTATTGTTGTTATTTTCTTGCTTTTTGATTTAGTAGTCTCCTTTTATTTCTTTGTTTTTGTACCCTTTCATCTTGGATTTTTAATTACACAGTTGTTTTACATTATGATGTAAAGTTATTTGCAGAGATCGCAAGCAGCCATTTGGCAGCCCTCGAGACTGTTTTACTCTTTGCCGTGGAAACGTCCAACCTTCAAATACTCCTGAGACCCTGTGTCCTTGTATGAAGTCATCACATTTTTGGTTTACTGCACCTTATACTTTATACTACCTGACTTTGACCTGTTGTCCTCGTTTGTGGACACTTTTGTGCCATCTAGTAGTAGTAAGAGCACAACACACTAATCCATGTACAAACAAGATGGCAGCCATCTCTGCCAAGTCAGTCTGCAGCTGAACCTGACACAAAAGTGGACAAGGTCCAAAACCTGATCACATTCTAAGGTTGAAACTTGTTTATTTATGATTCATAATGTTTGTAGTTTGATATGGCAACAAATTTAACCAATTTTAGCAACAGGAACAAGTTAAGACACTGTTAATTAGGAATTACTTGTTTGAAGACACTGGGACTTCACTGTTGTCTCATTTAAGGACAATGGGACTTTATTATCATTGACCATGTTCAGTTTTTTATGCCTGTCAGGTCCTACTGATCCCAAGCAGCAAGGAGAAACTAAAAATGCATACCAAACAAAAGCTCAGGTCTCCAGAGGTTATATATGTCATATAAGATGATGAACAGTGCCTACTCATCTGTCCCTGAAGATAACAGGATATAAATCCCATGTAGAGCCTTTTTTGTGACTAAAGAAAAATGTATTCATACATCTCTACAAAACAGGCTACACACATTCAAAGACAGAAATGTTTGTAATAAGGACAGGACTATTACTCAATAATGTGGGTATAACTGACATTAGGAGACCTTCTTTTGTTGTTTTTCGGCAATTCTTTAGCCTACACTGCGCAGCCTGATAGACTACAATAATTAAATGCAGTGTCATTCCCTCTACAGCCTATACTTCTACATGTTTCTGCATTATCATGTGGTTGGATATTATTTCTGGCCTGCAAAATTCAAGTAGCATTTTAACAGGCTTATCTACCAATAACTATGCTGGTATAACATATAGGGGTGGGGGTTGTGTCCTCCACAATTTATATTATAATTACTGCCTAGTTGGGAGCCTGGAAAGAGTTGTTGCTACCTTGTTAGTGGCCAATGGGAATCCACATGAATAGGCCAAATAAAAAAAGGTGTTTTTCAGATGTAACTTTTGTGCACTATCACAGATGATTTTACACTCTCAAGTTTGGCTTTGTTTAAGTTGGTCTCCACATTTACATTTAGTTGTGGTTGGCTCTCTTTATAAGAGAACTACTGAAATCCGTCCAATCAGGCCAGCATCCAGCATGTCAGCCATTGTGAAAGCAGATGAGTTGCTGCTGTCAGCCAATCAAGGTCCAGCACTGTGAGGACGGTGCCCTCACCTTCATTCAATTTAAACCATCTTCCACCATTCACAAAAGCAGGACTTTAAATCTGATAAGGCTACAGAGAGCAGAGAGCAGATTAGATAAGAACATTGTGGATCAGACCTGTTAACGCTCTCACCTTCACATCTGTGGTACATTTACCTGCTCTGCGCCTTGGAAGCAGATCCGACAGCTGGGAGTGGGGATGCAGGTCTCGCTGCTGCAGTTTGAATGCATCGCCTGCTCCTTGCACGCTCTGCCCCCCACCGCCCCATCCTCACTGGAAAAATTCCCCCCGTTGTTCCCCTCACATGCATCCCTGCAGCTCCGGCCCTCCCGGCAGCCCTCTCCGTCCTCCTCCTCTTCCTCACCCTGCTCTGCCTCGTCCTCATCGTCGGGGTGCCGACGTCCTTGGGAGCCGTGCGGTTCGCCTTCATCCCAGGTGTGGCGGTGGGTGATGGCAGTGCCTCCCCTCGCCTCCCCACCAGCCGGAACCGCCTCTCCCTCCTCTGTGCTCATAATAAAATGAAAAGTCGAAATAAAATTGCATAGATGCCACCCGACTGCTCACACAGTATCCACCACCACTGCGACGCAGGGATGTGATGCAGCCTTTAGGATCCCAGATCACGGCGCTGTCGGCGGATGTGCCTCCGCTCCGTGGATACCGAACCGAGCCGTGCTCCTGTAGCCGAACCTATGGTGTGGCAGCCTGGCAGAGCTGCGGATCAGCGGCCGGATCCCCCCGGTTCTGCGGCCCGTCGGTCGGCTGGAACCGCCTCATGCGCTCCGGAGACCCGGGGAGCATTTCCAAGCAGCCTCCATGCATCGCAACGGGACTCAGCCGTCCTGAAGCGCCGGATTCCCCCCTCTCTTCCTCTTCCCTTCCTCCTCCGCCTCTTTAGTCCCCACCGAGGATGCTGACAACTGCACAGCAGCGGCGGGGCAAGGAGGACCGTCCTCCAAACGGGACAAACCCGGGTTGAAACCCCCCCTGATGTGTCCGAGCCTTCGCCCTGCTGAGGGACTCTTGAGCAAGGATCCTCAGCTCCAAGTTCTCTGATGAGTTGTGCGCTCTCAGGAAGCAGAAAAGACCATTTCCCCGGGGAGATGACCAATCAATCACATTATTATCCCATTAATATGATGGAGGAGATAACTTTCCAGACCCATGCACGCACTACTTCTGCACAGCCGGCTGTAAGAAAGAGGTGAGCTGCATCATATTCACAGCAGCAGCAGCATCAGCCCGGCCAGTCCGCCCGCCTGCCTCAGAGAATACTTTATGTGTGGAGATGTGGAGACCCGCAACACCCTCCCTGTGTTAAAGGGGTCACCTGCTGGGTTACAAATGCCATCATTATCGAGGGTGGGGGCTTCAAGCGCTCTGAATTTTAAAGAGGCGCCTCAGCCTATAAATGATGGAGCTATTAACTCTCTGAAGCCTGTGGTTCTCTGAAGGTGGCTGATGGAGAATTAGGGGTCCACTAAGGGGGTCTGCGAGTATAAAACACACCATGCTTAGCAAATTTAACTTTAATGCAATTAATGAGATGCAAAATCTATCAGCTCTTATTGGTGGCTTCTGTCTCTTTAATTTGGATTAGGTCACTGGGTTTATGGAGTTCTTGGTGTAGATGGGGGATCACAGGGGTCCCGAAGGGGTCACAGTGTTTCTTTTAGGGGCTCTGGCTACTTAAGAGACTCCTGATGGGGTTCCTGTGGTCTTTGATGGGGTGAGAAAGATTCTTTAGAGGTTCTGTGGGTGATAAATGCAGTTCTAGGCTTCCTGGGAAGCTTCTTTTGTGGGGTTTTAAGGGTCCCTGATGTGGTCACATGGATCTGTGAGAGTTTCTGAGGCCATTTTCTCTCCTTCTCCTCCCTCTGCCCACTAAGGTTGGCATTAAGGACGCATTCACACTGGTGCTATTTGGTCCGCTTTAAACGAACCCTGGTCCGCTTCCACAGATAGTTCGGTTCGTTTGAGTGGTGTGAACGCTCATTCGAACTCTGATGCGCATCAAACGAGCAAACCCAGGTCCGCTTGAAAACTGCGGGTCTCGTTTCACTTGCAAGTGAACCCTGGTGTGGTTCGCTTACACTGGAAAATGCAAAAGGACTATCCAGCGAACCAAAGAGAGGAAGTGACGTGTAGCGCAATGCATTTTGGTGTTTGGTGTTTTTGTGGTGACCAAGCTGGCTGAGGGGGATGGATCTCCGTTTTCGGTCCTGGCCAATCGATGAGCCGGGTTTTCTTCTTCCTCGTGCTTTCTTTCTTCCTGGTCAGTAGTCAAATGAGCAGCTGTTGTAAGTGCATGATGTTGTCCAGGCAGTTTGGTCCGCTTGAAAGTGAGAAAGTGAACCGAATCAAATTTAGGTGTAAAATTTTCCCCGCCCAATCGAACCGAGTCCCTGGAGTATCCTGGTATGAATGCGCCCTCATATAACAACAGCACTATTACTGGTTCGAAAGAGCAGCCTTCAAAGGCCCAGTGTATAGGATGTAGGGGATAAACCGGCAGAAATGTAATATAATAAGTATGTTTTCTTTAGTGTATAGTCACCTGAAAATAAGAATCATTATATTTTCATTACCAAATGAGCCGTTTATATCTACATATCGAGCAAGTCCTCTTCCATAGAGTCCACCATGTTGTTTTACAGGAGCCCAGAATGGACAAACCAAACACTGGCTCTAGATAGGGCCATTTGCTTTTTCGTGTTGTAGCAGAAATAGAAACCCCTCAGAGAAAAGCAGCTTTGGAAAAGCAGATTTTTTAAAATGTGAAACTGCTTTATTTAGTGTTTTTGCCAGTTTTAATCACCTAGGTGTCATTTATAAAAACTGCATTTGCACAAACCAAGGCATACACCACTTCCAACGCAAAAGTTGTGATGTATAAAAACAGACTTTGATCTGTATTTATGAACATTCTGGAGATGGGAAATTGGCGATGCAGATGGTCCAGTGGAGCTAAAGGCCATTTGAAGTGCTTTTGAGTGAAACACTCCCCCAAATCAGCAACAACAGCTCTGAAGAGGATCACAGACAACATTAGTCAAAGCATCTAATTTTATCAATTAAGGCCTGCTGTCACTGGTGGTTTAAATCAGTGGCTCTCTAAATGTGGTTATGCAGGTGTTCCTCTGCGGGGCTGGGAGGGTCTCCTGCCTCCAAACAAACAATTGCATTATCAATCTAATCATTAATTCTCAGATAACCTGCCTGATTAAAAAGGCAGAAAATGACAAATGCAATAAAAAAATATATTGTGCCCAACCAAAAGTAAAAAAAAAAATATGAAAATAAAATGGTATTTATTTTTTGATGAACACGAGCAAAACTTCAAATTTAAGAAGCTGTAACCAGTTATTTTCACTCTCTCTTTGTCCTCAAATTATTCAATTAATCATTTTAATCAATTACTTATGTCAAAAGACAGTTATACTGTACAACTCAATGACATGCAATGCACATGTTTTACTAGCAGTTTGATATTACTGATTTCCCCAGTTGGGTGAGTTAAGAAATGATTATTGCTCCAAAACAGTTGCAATAACAAGCATGTTTAACTCGTGGATGTACATAGGTGTATGCTGGAGCACCTTACACACCTGTAGCTATTACTTACAGGTATGAAAAGCTAAGGAAACACAATCCAGATATCGAATCTGACTTTCACCTGAGCCCATTTTAAATTGTTCAGGAAATCAAGTTTAATAGATGTCTTTGGAACATTTGTACCCCCTTGAATGGTGCTCTTCTCACCTAATTCCACCCACATTTTAAGATCTGGTGGTTTGGATGGACCAAGCATCCAGGAAAGCACAAAACAGCAGAGGAGGGCTTCCTAAATGGAACAGTAATTCAAGCTCATTATTATTTAACTCATTGCAGTCCAGAGTGGCTGCCAATCCAAGCCTCTTTGTGTTTTCATGCACCTATTTGTGGACACACTGAGCAAATTCAGTTTTCTCACTTTTCTGTTTTGACAGTTTCCCTCCATTTTTCTTTCTTATGGACCAAAGATTCAAAACACGGGGCCTTGCTAGCCACACTGCCTTCATCTAATCTTATGACGGGAGGGCTGCCAGTTTAAATCCCTAAACTGTGCGTATGAGTAATGGTTTGCCCGGCATAACAAACCCTCCTGAGGAACCCTGAAAAGGACATTCAAGCCTCAAAGAGTCCAGATCTGTGTATGATTAAAGAAGAGTCTGACTGTACGAGTTAAAGTCTCATCTGGGAATTTGTTGAAAGGACAGTGATGCTGCAAGATCAACAACTCTCCCCTGAATGGAACAGAAATGCAGGTTAAGGTAGTCTGAAATGAACGTAACTGTCATCTTTGGCTTCATAAAAGGACAAAAAGTCTAAATTACTGCCATGACCTCGTATCTTATTCTCAACCTCCAAATGGACCCGATAATAAAGTTGGAGGAGCCTCGGCCGGTGAATTATTTGTCGGAGGAGACTGCTTTTCCAAGAAGAATCTTCTCTCTTTTTTTCTTTTGAGGATGTCTATCGCTTTCCGGGGAGCGGGCCAGTAATGGACTCTAATGCAGCAAAGGAAATTATCCACTCATGTCCAATCACTACCTACGAGGCACCGATCAATACCAGGTCCCCAGGGCTCAGAGGGAGACCGGGCTCGTGCTGAGAGCATGGAGGGCCGGGTGCACTGCTTTGTTTTGTTTAGGAGGGGTGAGTGAGATGGGCTGTCTCTGAATTTACTTTTGGATTTTACCTTCTGTCTGATGGTGTGGCGCCCATCCATCTAATACATATTTAAAGGACCTGTGTTATAGGAATTCAGGTTTTACTCTGCTAATACAGGACACATGACATCAAATCAACGCTGGTTAATAAGACAACGTAAGATTTGTCTGAGAAGAACATTTTTGGCGAGTCACCCTTTATCAAGAGTTTATGAGTTGTAACGACACACTTTATTAATGGCTAATAAATTATTCAGTAAAGCTCTATACATCAGTTATATGCCATTTATGAGGCTGTAAAAATGCCCTTCACTGTCTTCAGTTGGCAACATTATAGGGCCGCCTGGTCTCACTTGGAAGTCGTCAAAATCTGGCACTTTGTTGGTGACTTCTGTTGTCAGACACCGATGAAAAAAGCCGCCATTTCACATGAGCATCATACAAGGCCGGTGGGAGTGGTGCTGGATGGGTGCAACAACTACCAACCTTCACCCAGGAGGTCAGTGTTCGCCTCCTGTAAGATGTAAAGCCAAACCCTGTTATTTTTTTCTTAGACCCAACCACATGTGTGCATGTGTTGGCTAAAAAAAACATTATTTTGCGGTGTTGTACTGATGTAGTGCGTCTTCTTTTTTTTTTTAAGAGTGGGTATGCCAACTGTACATTTTCTGTAAAAACATTAGTGTTTTGAAACAAGACAATACATGTGACAGGCAGAAATTGACATGGCAACCCAGAGCATCAACTTCTGATGCACCCAGGGTACCTAGCACGTCATATCTGGACATGGAAAGTCCATGACCAAACATCGATATGTGACGAGGTCAGAGTGAGAATGTGTTGTGAGTAGTAACAGAAGTATTTTTCAAACTGGACCTTATTTTCCCATGATTTTGTGCCAAGCTCAGAAGGAACAAGGATTTTTTAAATTGGTCCAGTACTGAGCGCAGCAGCCTGCAGCTATGAAACAGGCTGCAGTGTAACCACTCGGGGCTTTTATGAGGCGTCAATTTACATCCACTAAATTTGTTTTTGTCACTGACAGGCTCGGATTGTTATTCTAAGTGTCTGACAACATTATGGAAAGGATCCCTACAGAGACAGACCTTTTTGTTAAAGATTAAGTTCCCTATTTGTTTAACCAGAAATAGCTCAAAATCATGATCACCAAACCCACCAGACTCCATTTAAATTAATTATTACTGTAAAGCAGACTCCATTCAAAGTGGAAAGAAACAAAGTAAAACTCACAAAAGATGTCTTTGTTTATCTTTCTACTGTTCCAACAACCACCAACTCTGGTTTGGTTGAAGTAAACCCTTAATTCACCCAGTTAGGTGTGAAAATACGCTGACTCTGTACACGCTAAAATGATTGTTTATTTAAATGGAGTCTGGTGGGTTTGCCCATAGCGAGTTCAGGGCGATTTCTGGTTAAACAAATGTGTATTACAGTTTAACTTTTTTTTTTTTTTTTTTTATCTCTGTAGGGATTCTTTCCATAATGTTGTCAGACACTTAGAATAATAAACTGAACCTGTCAGTGGCAAAAACAAGAACTTTTAGTGGACGGACACTGATGCCAGCTGCAACACACACTACTGTACCAGCTTAAAAAAATGTTGTCTGCATTAGTCAATTCAACACAAAAATATGGGGAAATAGGGCCCAGGTTGAAAAATATATAAGCAACCTTTTAATAAGGTCGTCAACAAAAGTTTATATGTGACATTTAAGTCTTACTTTTGTATAAGCCAACTAGTCAGTAGTTATAAATGTTAGTAAGCCAGTAATAGAGCTGCAATGATTAGTTGATATATCACTCAAGCAACTTATAATTAGTGACTTTTTTGTCGTTTATCGGGAAAGATTTCCAAAATTTTGCTTGTTTCAGCTTCTCAGATGTGAATATTCGATGTTTTTCTTCCTCGTTTCTGATAGATAACTGAAAATGCGATCTGAATTTGGACTGTTGGTTCAATTACACAATTGATCTAAATACATTGCGTTGGGCTGGCTGGAATTACAACAAGCATCTAACTGACAAAACTAATCAAGACAATAACTAGCAGAACAATCAGTAATGACAACTGTTTTTTTTTTCTTATATAAAAACCCATCAAGTGTTAATAAAATGTTAAATGGCTTCTGCTCCAGATGCACTGCAGCACTGGAGGACAAACAGTCCTTTGGTGTGTTGTTTCTGATTAATTTAAGAGCTGAAAGGTCAATGCATCATGATGGAGGATAAACAGCAACCATGGAGGCAATTTCACAACCTGGCAACCATAAAGTTGTTCTCATAAATGTCTTAAAACTGATGTATATGTATATATATGTCTTTACTAAAAGATTAACAATTACTAAAACAATTAAGTTACAATTTATAACCAAAAATGTTCACTTCCTGGAATTTTCAACAAGACTAAAAGCCAATTCACAGTCTCCACATTAGCATGTCTGCGAGGGTCCGTTTTAGCCTGTATGACATAAATGTCGTTATCTAACCATGTCACCAGATTTTCTATATCGCATGGAGCACAAAGGCTGACAGAAGCGTCACCAGTTTCGCAGGCATCCAAAGTAGTGTACAAATAAAATATTTGACTTAATGATGGTGTCAGAGAATAATTCAGGGGATCATCAGAGTCAGCCGGACTCATACTCTGAGGAACATGAATGTGTACTAAATTTCATGGCAACCCAATCAATAGTTAAGATGTTTAAGTCTGGACCAAAGTTATTGACTGACAGATCGACATTGCCATTCTACAACCGTGCATACAGCATTGCTAAAAATATTTTTCCCCCCCAAGACGTTTTGACACAATTCCAGGAAACAGAGACGGGAGCCAATCAAGACAAAGTCCAGTTGGGATCTAATAACTCAAATCTGTCCAGTCAGGCCAGTTTCCAGCAGCTCAGACTAAAAAAAAAAACCTCCTCGGCTGCTTCACTACAGTAAATCTGCATTAAAGAAACCTGCTGCTCTCTGTGAAATTTAGTCTTTACATTTACTCCATCTGTGATTAGCCCATCAATCTATTTGCAAAATATCACAAAGAACGTGCTGGTAGATTTAAAGACAATAAATAATGAATGAGAAAATGAGAGAGATGATCTGAAAAAGCTTGTGTCCAAATGCTCAGTATCGGCCTTCAGAAACACGCATCGGTCCAGCCCTTGTTTTAGTTAAAAGAATCACCTCCTCCCATGACTTCCACAGTGCTAATGCCTCTCGGCCATCTGCCCTGTTTCTCCCCAAGTCGTCCTGATCAATTAGTCTCCTTCTCGCCGTCGGCCTGTCTGCAGGCCCTCCTCCCCTCCCTTTCTGTTTTTCCTGTCGACTCTGTCAAACAGTGTGTACTGTACGGGCAGAGTGCCATAAACCTCTGAAACCATCACGCCGCAAACACTCTCACAGCCTGCAAAAGGAAGTGGGAGAGCCTGCCAAAGATAAAGTGGAGGACCACAAACAAATGGAGTAACTCAGCTCATTAAAGGGGCGGTGTGGTGGGTCAGCATCCTGCTCCAGTCCGATCAGCTTTCGATGACATCATCTTGCACGGGGCTCTGAGTCACTGATGAATCTGACGTACCTGAAAAGACCTACAGGGATGAAGATGAGCTCAAATAATTCACTTTAGTTCAAGTGGCAATACACGGTCTCCTGAAGAAAAGGTTGGCACTGTATGTTTATGCAAACCACAGATTCGTTACATTTGTAGGTTTCATACGTGACGAAGTACATGAGCTCAGTGTTATCTGAAGCTGGAGGCGACGGTGGATGGAGAGACACCTAAGTGAGATGCCTACCAAGCTAGAGACCATTGCTCTAGACTAACAGACATCATAACCGTCATAACCAATCATTAAAGTTTTGTTATTCTAGATGTTGGCATCCTGGTTTTCCATAACCTTTGAAAACCAGGACCATAACCATGGAAAACCAGCATTTGGCCAGTGACTTGTGGCATCAGAAACCAACAAAAAAAGGCGTCCTTTAACGTTGCCAGGTGACGTCTGGGAGAAACGCAATGGGACAAGAAGAAGGTGGCGAAAGTCCCAGTGGGGTGGATGGGTCCATTAAACACAGACTTTCAGCCGAGGGAGCAGTGTTTGCATCCTGTAAGATTCTAAAGCCAAACCCTGTTGATTTTTCCTAAACCTAACCACTTCCTCTTGTTGCCTAAACCTGTGTTTGTGTTGCATGAGGAATAAAAAAATAGTCAGTTTGCAATGTTGTACTGAAGGGGTGCTTTCATTTTGAAAGAGACTGCATGTGGACGGTAAATTTCCTGTGGAACTGGAGGTGTATCTTGAAAGAAGAGAACTTGACCACGTTCACAGAATGTCACCAACCAACCCACCCAGGGTACCTTGCATAGCGTATGTGGACGTGGAAACCAAACATTAATATGTGACGAGGTTGGAGTGAGAATATGTTGGAACTTGACTCATACACTGTGTCAGGTACCTGAGCGTAATCTGCAAAAAGGTGGTGAAAGGGGTGAAAAACATTTGTATATGTAATTCATGGGTACAGGTAAATATGGACGGGCAGCCGGTGAGACCAAAAATAATAATAAGCGCTTGAGCTGGCTGTGACCCAACCATGGCAGAGGGGGGTTACTGTGGATATGTGGTTAGATGATTACTGGTTATCTGGTTATCATTAATTGGCCTAATATAACTATCAAAATCAAATCTTATCCTGCAGTGCAAAAAGACCAATAAAAACAAAGCAATGTTATGTAAATACATTTTTTTAAGTTTTTATCTTATTCCTTATATTGCATTATTTTATCTACTGCGTGTGATGGTGGCAACAGCAACTATAGTGAGTGTGTGTGACCATGGCAACAGGAACTATAGTGAGTGTGACCATGGCAACAGTAACCATGGAGTGTGTCATCATGGCAACAGTAGCCATGGTGTGTGTGACCATGGCAACAGTAACTATAATGAGTGTCACCATGGCAACAGTAACCATGGAGTGTGTGACCATAGCAACAGGAACCATAGTGAGTGTGACCATGGCAACAGTAACCATAGTGAGTGTGACCATGGCAACAGTAACCATGTGTGTGTGTGTGTGTGTGTGTGTGTGTGACCATAGCAACGGTAACCATAGTGATTGTGACCATGACAACAGTAACTATAGTGAGTGTCACCGTGGCAACAGTAACCATGGAGTGTGTGACCGTGGCAACAGTAACCATGGTGTGTGTGACCATGGCAACAGTAACCATGGTGTGAGTGTCACCATGGCAACAGTAACCATGGAGTGTGTGACCATAGCAACGGTAACCATGATGAGTGTGACCATGGCAACAGTAACCATGGTGTGTGTGACCATAGCAACAGTAACCATAGTGAGTGTGACCGTGGCAACAGTAACCATGGAGTGTGTGACCGTGGCAACAGTAACCATGGTGTGTGTGACCATGGCAACAGTAACCATGGTGTGTGTGACCATGGCAACAGTAACCATGGTGTGAGTGTCACCATGGCAACAGTAACCATGGAGTGTGTGACCATAGCAACGGTAACCATGATGAGTGTGACCATGGCAACAGTAACCATGGTGTGTGTGACCATAGCAACAGTAACCATAGTGAGTGTGACCGTGGCAACAGTAACCATGGAGTGTGTGACCGTGGCAACAGTAACCATGGTGTGTGTGACCATGGCAACAGTAACCATGGTGTGTGTGACAGTAACTATAGTGAGTGTCACCATGGCAACAGTAACTATAGTGACTGTGACTGTGGCAACAGTAACCATGGGGTGTGTGACCATAGCAACAGTAACCATGGAGTGTGTGACCATGGCGACAGTAACTATAGTGAGTGTCACCATGGCAACAGTAACTATAGTGATTGTGACCGTGGCAACAGTAACCATGGAGTGTGTGATAGTGGCAACAGTAAATATAGTGAGTGTGACCATGGCAACAGTATCCATGGTGTGTGTGACCATAGCAACAGTGACTATATTATGTGTGTGTATGTGTCACCATGGCAACAGTCACTTTAATGAGTGTGACCATGGCAACAGTAACCATGGTGTGTGTGACCATGGCAACAGTATCCATGGTGTGAGTGACCATAGCAATAATAACCATTTTCTGTGACCATGGCAATAGTTACCATGGGGTGTGTGTGACTGTGGCAACAATAATAATGCTGTGTGTGTGTGTGTGTGTGTGTGTGTGTGTGTGTGTGTGTGTGTGTGTGTGTGTGACCATGGCAACAGTAACTATAGTGAGTGTCACCATGGCAACAATAACCATGGAGTGTGTGATAGTGGCAAAAGTAACCATGGTGTGTGTGACCATGGCAACAGTGAATATCGTGAGTGTGACCATGGCAATAGTAACCAAGTTGTGTATGACTGTGGCAACAGTAACTATAGTGAGTGTGACCATGGCAACAGTATCCATGATGTGTGTGACCATAGCAACAGTAACAGTATCCTTTGGAGAAGTGTTCTTTTCTGCAGTTGTACTTTACATTTCATACATTTACCCACATTGCTATGTTTTTTCTCTCCTGCCCCCAGAGGTCTGATTTAAAAGATGTGCAGTTTGTGGCTATAACATGAAATAATCTTACATTCATAGAGACTGTGACAAATTTATCATAGAATACCGCAATCACAGCCACAGATTACAGTGTCGCATTTTCTAACTGAAGTTGCAATACTGGTTTGGGCAATTCTCACCTCAGCTTTTCCCCTTTCTCCTACTTTCTCTACAAAATATTAAACATACTCTTAACATAGCAAAAATCAAAATCAGTGCAAGAATAGCCAAGGGAACGCTGAAGGAACACGCAAATTCGATTGGCTGGTGCCGTCACGTGGGGTGCTGTGCAGAAGCAGAGAAGTGCTGCAGCTCAATTTTGACAGCTGAGAACAGACATGTATGCGCAAAATTTTTAACCAGTTTGCATTCAATCACAAGGTAGAGAGAAGCAGAGGGAGTAGAAATCATTTTCCACTCAAGCTTTTCCAGGACATTTTACTGTCTCATTTTCCATGTTTTTCATGACTAGAACATTGGTCAATTATTTTCCAGGTTTTCATGCATGAGCATGTTACAGTCCTGGAGGATTATTAATGTGCGCCTCCTCCTGTACTGCCTTAATATGCACATTCAGCACATCCAATGCATCAAAACATTGTTTTCTAGTTGGAGCCGCGCCTCGTTTTCAAACTGTATGGTTTGACTAAAATGAACAATGACAGCAATATAGTCCACGATGAGCAGCACTAAAATCAACCTGCGTAGTTGTCCCTCCATTGTGACATTAGAAAGTGTCACATTTATCTTGCAAGTGTACTCTGATTCAGACCAAAGCAACAACTCTAGGTCTGAAAGCATCCTTAGACTGGCCTTTTATTGTGACCATTCCAAGGCACACCTCTTCAGTAATGATGCTCTTAAATCAGCATCTTATTATGCCACATCTGTCAGGTGGATGGATTGTCCTGGAAAAGGAGAAGTGCTTACAAACATGGGCTTTAAGAAAATGTGAGAGAAATCTACTGAGTGCAGACAAAAGTCTTAGATCTTCACCTTAAACCTGTGAAATATGATAGTGAAGACAAAAGTGTTGTTTTAATGTTTGTTCAGCGTACTAAAAAAAAAAAAAAAACTTTTTAGGGAAAAAAAAAAATCATTCTAATTAAAGTTGATGGCCAAACAAGGATAACAACGGCGGCGAAGGACATCATTTGGATCACTCAGAGCGATTTGATGAACGACAGACACACTAACAGCATCCATGTTCCTGTCCTGCCAACACAGCTGGGGCGCACAGCGAGGGCTTGTTTCACTGTTTATAAAACATTATTGTTCATCAGTGTGGATCCTCACATCGTTACCGTTCTACATTGATTCCTGCCAATGTTTTAACAACAGAGCAAAATATGTAAGGGACACAGATTCTGAATCAGGTTCTTCCACCTGTAAACAAAGAGTAAAAAAATAGTCATTAGCTGAGGAAGATTGTCACGTAGCCAATAAATATGAAACATTTATTCGGTTGGATGTGTTACAGGCACACTGAATTATACAGACGTAATCTGATCAATCAAAAATGTTATGTGACTGAAGAGTCCAAAATCGTAAAACCACCTCCTTGATAGTGATCAACTGTAGCTTTTACCTGATCCATACAGTTTAGAATTGATTTAGAAATGTGATCATGCCTTTAATCTGCACCGAGTGGTTGTTGGGAAGACAGAGCCTCCACCTGGATTCATATCCCAAAGCGGTTTTCAAGCAGAGTTACAGGTGACCTGCAGTCTCCACACAGAGATGCAGCATCACAGGGGTGGCAAACATTTGGAAAATGTAATCAAACTGCTCATCATGTGAGAATTAAGGTGGTGCAAATATTCTCCCCATCAAGGTTTTTGCAGCAGTTTACAAACCACAAATCAACATGGCCGCATGACATGTTTGACTTTTCTTTCTGCCACTGTGCAAGGAGCCGCCACTCTTTTGCAGCTGTACCTGCTTCAATAGTCCAAGTCCTGTTGGTGGGAAAATAGCAAAGATTTTAAATGTTAAAGTCCACCAGTCCGTGTCACATATCGCACCACGTCGGCTTGCCTCCAGTCCTGGCTTAGAACATCACTTGGGCTCTGAAGTGCTTCTGCTTGGTGGCGTTGTGGCTCATGCCCATCTTCAGCATCCATCTTGACTTCATCATCTGTACATACTGCATGTCTTTCTGTTTCTGATATAAGGAGCTGTTGCCTAAGAGAGAGACAGAGGGGAGGGGCATGTCCATACAGTGTGTCATTATAATGTTTAGGGGCAGTTTTCTTACACTTATAGGAATAATGAAAAGCAAATAGAAGATGGAGCCCTTTCTACACCACTCACTGTGAAATGGACACAGCAGCAGGAAGGATAACATACATTTAATAAAGGGAAGGTAAAAAGTAAGATGTCGTTAGAGACAGAAACAAAAGAGCATAAACTTTATAGAAGATCCTTTACAATTTTATGCATTGCTTCTCTGCCATATGCTGTTCACGCTCTCTGTGTAGGAGTTTATCTTTATGGTCATTAGGGATGTTACTACAACCGATGCTTTGGTGCCAAGTCAATGCCAAAATTCTGAAAACATGAAAGTGCTCTATTTTCTCCAGTACAGTAGGTACCAGGGAGGCAATTCTTCCGGACCTGACGGGGCAACATACACGCCTACAAGTATTCAAGTCTGCCGTTAAAAGCCAATGTGAGAGCAAGAACACGTACCAGCAGAGAAGAGCAACAACATGTGTCAGACGGCAACAAGTGCAGCTGCAGCAACAGCTCTGCCTCAACCACTTCCTCTTTTTTTTTTTTTTTTTTTTTTAAACATTTGCCATTTATTTTTTTTCTGTTTGCCAGTTGAAAAATGTTCAATTTTGGATAAAATGCTGCGTTTGTTACCATCACCCTTTACCCAGCTGTCCATGAGGAGAGGCAGGACAGATAACACACAAACCATCACACCTTAAGCCCAGTTCAGACCAAAGATTTGCGACGAGACGAAACCGTTTTAGAACGTTGCAGAGAAAAGTTGCAGTGTGAACCAGCTAGTCTGAGCTCGAGTCAAGCTGGCTGATGGTGTCACCTGCAACTCGCCTGATCAAATCACTGGCAGCTGGATTTAGAACGTAAAGCTCGTCACCTGTTTCTACAGCCAATTGGCTTGTAGTGAAGTCAGCTGGTCAAGACAAATGACCGCAGACGTCGCGTTTGCTTGCTCTGTCCCCGCCAAGCCCTCCATCTCACTATCACTATCCTCCATATTTTCAAGAAGCTACAAATTATATTCAGCCACAAAACAAGTCTGAAAAGCTGCTAATCAGAATGCAAGTACAGAGAGTTGTTGCATAGTAGGGCTGCAACGAGTGGCATATTTTACTATCCGAGTGTTTGGGGTCACTATTCGAGTAGTACTCGAGTACTCATTTACTGGCGGGGGGGGGGGTGAGCGGAGCACATGTAGAAGGAGAGCGGCGAGGAGCGCAGAGCGGCCGAAGACAGCCGTCCTGTTAGATCACTTATAATTAAGAGGGGAAACTGCCTGCCACGTAAATCGGACAGTAAAGTAACACACTTTTTTCATAATAACACACTTTTTATTTTAATAAAACAGCTGAAACAGTTGTCCATACAGTGTTATATTTTTCCTCACAGATCCTTCCTCAAATCACTCGCAATTAAAAGAGCCAAAAAAACGACAACGATAGTGGTGGACGATATCGTTTGGATCACTTTCAGAGCGATTTGATGAACAATAGAAACACCGACAGCCAATCAAAATCCATCCCAAATGACAGGTCGACACATTCATCACGTCATGTATACCCACTAAGAAAGCTCCGGGATTTCCATACACCCACTTAAACATATGCAAAGATCCGTAACAATATAGTTTTGTGACAGAATCTTAACTTCAGTGATTTTGTTTTGCAAATACCGGGTAAATAACTGCAGTAAAATACATTTTGCAGGGGAATGCGTCTCCTCTTTTCCCCTCCATTCATAAAATTCAGGAGCCAGGATGAAGTTACTGAGGGGGGCAAATCTTTATTATACTGTCGCCATGCAGGTGGTTGGTATCCGAGTAGGTGAAATGGCACTCGGATGCCGGCCGAGCCAAGCGAGTACTCGAGTACTCGGATATCGGCTACAGCCCTATTGCATAGAGATGATACACCATCTCTCCAGTTGCACTGGTGTGAACCACTCGTGGCAGAATGGTGCACTGCAAGTAGCTGTCTGTTTCAACTTGTTTCATCGCCCACCTTTGGTCCAAATTGGGCTTGATGCTTAACTACAATAACAATGGAGGAGGAATGTGTTAATACGCTGTCAGCTATATACTGATGCGTTTCCTTGCTCACAAAAGCACTTGAACCCACATAGACTAGTACTCTGCTTTCAAAAGGGATCATCAGGGAATAATACAACTTAATTTTAATTCAAATGTTTTAATTAAGGAGTAAGTGTTTAAGTACATAACCTTTATTGTTTTCTGTTTTTATTGCCATGGTATAAAACTGGGACTCAAGAATTGTAGTGTTTTACTGGCATTTTAAGATCATCTAATTAATTTCTGGTATTGTGACATGCCGAATGTGCAAAATCATATATATACACAAGTTATATTTGACTTTTCTTTAAATTTTATGTTCTTCTTTTGTCCTCTCCTTTCCATTTTCTCTCTGTACTCCAATTTATGCACATTGTATAAACCATGTTATGCTTTAACTGCTGTACAAATAAAGTTAGGACAACTAGGCAAGAAAAAAACATTTATCGCTGGTTTTATGACTGTAACGTTACACTGTGCCTGAACAGGGCTCTACTTTCAACTGCAAGCCACTGCAGAAATGTGACATAAATAAAACCTGTGAGAACTGTGTGAACTCATCAGATGTGAAGCACGGGTAGGTACCCGGTGACCCTGGCCTTACTCCGTCTATAAGGCCACACAGGAAATAAATATAAGGGTGAAGGAGGAAGCCGGTGGAGCGGATAAACAAAAGGAAATAGCATTATCAATAAACTCAAACTGCCAAAAACATGCCATCTCCACAGTACAGGACTGAATAAACGATCACACTCACATCCTCAAAACACAGCAAAGAAAATAACATAACTGAAAAATTGAGCTCCCTGGGCAAAAAGCTGACAACGACTACGAGACTCAGGCTTCCCAAGAAGTGATAAGAGATTCCCCAAACTCTTTTAAGTAAACACAATAAATCAAAACTAGGATACCGTAAGGCAATACTGCAGGGTCGGAATTAGATGAACTGGAAAGACTCAGCTCTGCACCAAAAGTACTGAACTTAAGTTCCACATATAGAGATTTCTGCAGTTGTGTCTTTTGCAGAGATGAACAGCAGCTAAACACAATGTTGTGGCAGTTTTCTAAGCCTTTTTGTGCCAAAGAAACCCAGGTAGGTACATTCTACACGACAGCTGCCTCGTATTTGTTTGTGAGGAAACAATATTCATTCTTCTGTTTCACTGTCTAATGAAAGAATACAGTGAAGTAGCACTTTTCCTGTGGTACCCTGTTCTCCACTGACACCTCCGAAAGAATACAGAGAGAAAACATCTGAATTTAAAGGAGGATGGAGGAGCGAGTTTGATCATCTCTACAGAAATAAAGACGGGGCTGTGGGCATTTTTGCTTATTGTGTTGTATATTCAAATGCATCATATCCCTAAAATCTATCCAACCTACACTAAAAAGGTAATGTCAGTCAATAACAGGGTTGCCCCCCAACTACGAGTCTTCCTAGTCGACCAACAGTAGTTATTTAGGGCCATTAGTCGATTAGTCGATGTATGTTTACGATATTAATTTAATCATTAAATGATATATTTTGGGCGGGGCAACACAATGGTTTGAGTACAAGGTCTGAGAAAGAATAGTATCAGTAACATTGTTAACACTGTGCTACATAATAATTGAAGGTATTGTGTCATTAAAAAAAAATTACAATTTTTTTTTCGCCAGATTTTACAAAATAAAAACACAAAACATGAATCCAAAAGATTTTTTAAATGAAGACACACAAACAAAACATTTCTCAACACTCTTTAAGTTAATTAAACTATGTGCATAATTTAATTGTTGAGATATCCACACTTCTATGAGCAGAGTGCAAAGGCATTTTGACAGATTCATTATTTACTGTTTTGGCATCATTACACGTTTTTGTGTGGTTTTGCACCACATGTAATGAAGCACAATACTTTACTACAAGCTCACAATGTGATGACTTGGAAGACAGAAACCTTAAAGAATGACAGTTTGAGCCATGATGTTTATCTTTTGTTTTGAAAGGGTTCATTTGAGCATGAAACTTCATTCATTCTTGGCTTGGTAATAATATTTCCGCTTGTATTTGTACAACATGCATGTAAAGTGGAAACTTACTCTCACCTGTTTCTCTCTTTAAACTGTTAAATATTAACCGGCTGACACCAGAGAAACTGTCGTCATTGCTATGTGGTCCTGGTTGAATCTTACCTCCATCTCCTCCCCAGCCCAGAGCTTTGTACTGCCGGAGGACTCTGCCAACAGCGTTCTTATTGTGGCTCAGTACCACCGCCCTCTGAGCTCCGAACCGCTGTTTGTAGTATCTCATGAGAGAGCGGTGGCCGATCTTAGCACCTGAAGAGACACACAGCGAGGACGTGCATTCTGTTACAATATGAACAAACTGACCATTAACGATGAAGCCACACTATACTGACACCACGCGAACGAGTCAGCAGTCACCTCCTTTCATTTCAGCACCTGCTCAGATGTGGCGTTCATGTCCCAACCCAACCCTCCCCTGTAGTGAGAGTTAATCATTTTATTTAAACAAGAAATCTAACTTAGATTACAGATTTGTTTTTCCAGAGTCATCTGTGTGCATGCAAACATAAAAAAGTAAGATCTTTATACAAACACACACAATTAACATAGAAAATGGACCGAAAAATGCATTTTATAATCCAAGTGGAATTTGAGCCAATTGCCAATTATAAAAACTCATTTCAAGTCACCTGAAGGAAGAGTCAGCTCCAGCGTTTCGTCGTCGTACTCCAGGTTCTTGTCATCCGGCAGCTCTTCTTCTTCCATTTCAGCATCCTCTCCCTCCTTCCTGTCTGGGTAGCTGCTCCTGTTGACAAAATAAAGCATGAATCAGAAGGACATACATTATAACTAAATGAGGTTTAATAGATCACATACTATAGGCATAAACAGAGCAATCAGCTACACGCCACTTTATTACCTGAAGTCGTAGAAGTCTGCAAACTCCAGGGCAGTGTCGCCGTCTGTGAAGAGTTTACAGTGGCTTTTGTCTGTCATGTGACTCTGTACTGCTTCTGTCGAGTAGAATGAACGGCCCTTCTCGTTACACCATAAACACACGTTTCCGGCACCGACCTTCTCTCCTGTAACACAAGAAAACAACTATGTAAGCTTCGGGTGGAAAATTAAACAGTTTTCATTCATCTAACAGGAGTATTGAGAAGTATCTTTATACACACTCAGGATCAACAAAAAATCTTTTTAATGTCAGGACTAGGGTTGGGCACCAAAGGTAGAACTGGTCGGATTTAAGTGACGTAACAGCACTCATCCAGACCTCACATGGAGTTTCCTCCTATTTACGCCACAAACTCACCGAGGTAGCGGATGAGGCCCTTCAGGTCGACGAGGAACTCCACATCGGGGATGAAGAAGCTGTGGGCTTTGGTCATGTGGGCGACGTTCTTCATGAGCGACTTGGAGTGATGGGAGCAGAACAGGCAGTTGGTGACAGGGATGGAGCCGGGCAGAGCGGCGGGCTGGGGGTCAGACGCACCCGCCAAGTCCCCTTCGCCTTGATCCATCATCTCCTCTTCATCTTCATCCTCCATCTCATCGTCATCATCGTCTTCATCCTCGTCAATGTCCTCCCACTCTTCTGGAAGATTGATTTTGGAACATGGTGTCATTTCTTTTAAACACAAAAACTAATTAAGTCTATTAATAAACTATTAAAACCACCACCTTTATCCTACAACTGATGGGAGTTCATTTACTAATTAGTCTTTAGTGTTGGTACTTTAAAAAATTCTGTTATACAAACTAACAATTCCAAACCATAGTAAAAAACTGAACCACTTGAACAGTGGCAACAAGATGCAGCGCGTGCTGTGTTGTTGGTAGTTGCACTTGATTTGCCTTTAAGTGCACTGTTTGGATGTAATGCGAGAATTTGTGAACAGGAAGCGGACGCTGCTCTGATTCCTGTATTGTAAAATCAAAGGCTGGAAAAACTGAGATCAACCAGTAAAACTAAGTAGCACTGATCAAATATAAACCAAGACTCTGTTAACATGTTGCCTATTTCTCTAATGAATATTATCTAAAACACATTTTAGCTTACTGTTTACCTTTTAATACGGGGTTTTTTTTTGTTACCGGCTGGCTGCCATATTGTTTCATGTGTAAACATTTCCAAACTCATTTTTTCCACCCACCAGTGGGAGCGTTTATTGGTGTTGTGCAGCACAGTGCATTCTGGTAGTTGTAGGTTTTCTACCTCTTGATAAAAAGCAAATGCCGGAGTCCTTTCCCTCTGTTTTCTCTGGTCATATCGCACCAATTTCAAGTAGTACTTGTGCCTACTTTTATAAAAAGACCATCTTTCCAGCAGTGAAATATTCTTTAATGCGATGTCATTCATATAATCCAGCCCTACAAATTCTGCGATTAACATGCTGCATCTAAAAACTGTAGACTCCGATTTAAGAAACAGGCAGACTCTGCTTTGAAAAGTAGATTCAGTGATGTCTATGATGGTTTTATTTCCCCTCCTTACCTTCCACAGCTGTGGCTCCATCTTCATTCTCTCGCCTCTTAGCTTGTTCCTCCAACCACATCATCCTGGGAGGTTTCTCCAGCTTCTCCGCCCTCTGCCTTTTCACTTCTTGCGATGTCCCTTGCTTGGCTGGGCTCGGCCTCTGCTGCTCTTTCAGGGCCTGCTGCAGGGCCTCATTCCTGGCGTCGTGATCCACCTTCTCATCGCCGAGACCTTTCTCCAGGTTCTTCTCGTTCATCTTCTCCACTTTCCTCTGTGCAGCGAGCAGAGCCTGCTTCTCGGCCTGCTGGTGTTTGTGGGACTGCAGGTGGTTCTGGTAGGCGTTGACGGTGGAGAACTTCTTGTTGCAGATGGCACAGCCCTCGCTGGCCGTCGTGTCGTTCAGCCGCTGCTCGGCGGCTGCCCGCTGTGCAAGGACTCGGTCCTGGAAGTTTTCAGCGGTGACTGGTGGCATGTCGGCCACCTTGCGCTTCAGGTTGTAGCGGTGCCAGTCGGTTTTGTAGTGTGCTCGCTGCACCTCGCCATCTGCGAAAGCCACTCGGCAGCTGATACAGGTGTAGGAGGCCATCACAACCTGAAGGTAAGACGGGAATGTCAAAATAATAAATTTGTATGATTACAAATTTGACTCAGAGGCCTTTACAATCTAACAAAGGACGCCCTCCGTAATTAGTCACGTCAAATGTTATTTGTAGAGCACATTTAAAAACAACCGCAGTTGACAAAAGTTCTTAACAGGTATAACAAACAAAAGCGCTGTCAGCATTGAGGCATTATTTACAATGTGACTAAGGTCTAAACAAAACGCTTTTAAACCACTATTTTGTCCCTTTGATTCACCCTTACTTGTAGTCAAGCCATCGCAGCAGCTTTCTGCTTCTTGCGGCTACAGTGACGGAAATCAAGGACACCACTGAGCTTTCAAATGGCTTCGTTCACCTTAAAAACTCTAAGACGGCTCGGTTGACAAGTCAAAAGTAATATGCACAAGGGGTGTGCCACATCATCTCACTCATGTTAATACTGGTATAATTTTTAATGTCGTGAAAAATTCATATGGTGATAATCATGATATTTAGACTTGTTGTTGTTAGCAACAAGCATGGTTGAAAGCGAAATTATTACCAAGTCTGCGGTGGTTCCAAAAAGAGGAGCAGCTTCAGTAGTGTGGAATAAACTGTGGCGTCCTGAATGTTTTATGAGCAGCCCCAGTCTTTTAACGACTTCCCACTCAGAGGGAACTCATTCACCAGCTCCTCTGGCAGCAGCACAGCATCACTCCCTCCCTTGCCGTGCTCACACGGGAGTCGGTGTAGTTTTGTCATAAACCTTTGGTGATGTAAACCTATGTGGCGCTTGCAGCTTGACAAAAAACTCCATATATGTGAATGTGCGATAGTTGCGGTATCATAACAGCCTGTCACAGGTTACAGCGTGATGATTAGAGGAGGAATGGCAGAGCATAAAGGTCCAGGTGGGAAAAAACAATCAATTAGGATTTTGCTAAAAGAAGGAAATCACATGTGGATTTATATATATAGATCCCAGGGGACTATTTTTTATTTGGGAGCTGTTTAAATGTGTAATTTGTGGAAGATTTTATTTTGTTGAACTATTATTCTGAATCTCACTCTGAGTTACTGTTATCATTCACAAACTAAGATATGAGACATCATTTGTATTTCATTTTTACTGAATATTTGAAGCAAACTGTAAAACTATATCAATTGGTTGCGATTCTATGGACTTAAATCAATAACTGTTTTGTTTTTTTGTTCTTTACTAATTTGTCATTTTGTCAAGAATATTGTTATTGCCAAAATACCCTGATATATCGCTAGAGCCATATCGCCCACTCCTAGATATTGGTCAAATGAGTTGTTACATACCGGCGAAACATTCAATGTCATGCATTCCTAACTTTCAACTTTGCATTTTCTGCCAGTCACTCAGGGAGGCTCATGGAAAAATATCTGGATAGAAATATTAGAATTAAAATAAATAAATAAAAGGAAGAAGAGGTGGTCCCACCCAGCCATCCCCTTCTCTGATTAATAGTGAACAGTCCCTGAGAGCTTTCAACTGTGACTGGATTTCCTGCAGCGTTAGGTTTGGCTAGGTGTAATGTTACTTAACAAACTGGACACCGAGTTTGACGTTACGTAAAAAATAAAGCTGGTTAATTTCAGGACTTTTGAGTGAGTCTGAAACACGTGAGCTACACCCAAGGGACATATTATTCGTTAGCTGTGATTTCACTAAATCTGGAGACTGAAGGAATTTAAGGAATTTATTATTACAGTGGAAATTAGTATATTCTCAAGTCTGGTTAGTCTGTTAGCTGAAGGTAGCCTACCTTGCTACACAGGAGCTAACTATCGGGTTAGCTAATAAAGCAGTCAGTTGCTAATAAAGCAGGTTAAAAGTGATAGCTAACATTTCCAAGCACATTTCAGTTAAAGTCAAATTAATTTAACATAAACTGTTAGACGGAGGTGCTGCGTCAGTCTGAAACTAACAATGCTAACATGGGCTAGCTGCTAGCATTTCAGTGTAAACATCTCCGATAACAGCTCAAAGCTCGGACATTCATGGCGCTAATAACAGCGACAGGGGAAAGTAAAACAGGCGACAACCGTCCAGCGTGTTACTTACTTATTCAGTGAACCGTCTCCTCCGAAAAAGGGTGTAACAAGCGGTTGTCTGATGTGTGAGCTCCGGTTTTACTCTACCGTAACTAACCACAGCACCACACGAGGGTAACTTCAATGTGAACTTTGAACTTCTTCTTCTTCGCCTTTGTTTTTAGTCGTTTCAGGCGCACTACCGCCCCTAGTGGTTCGGAGTATGGCAACCACAAATTATCATTTTTATGATGATTTTAAGGTTCAGTCTTGTGTTTTGGGTTCCTACCAGAACCTTTTAAACATGCTTTGATGCTCAAAAAACAAATTAGTGTTCTCATACTGTCTACCTGAATATCCCAGTATTCACCCTTCATTTGAGACGCACAGTTTTCGCTCCTGTCTCCTTGAAGCCCCCCTTCAGTCAGTTTTGTTTCCCGTTAAATGGTTAATAGGGGCAGGCAGATCGATACTAAAATATCAGTTCTCACATACTACATTTTTACTTTGAACGTTGATCTCAGTGTATATAGCATTGATCCCAAAACAAGCATTAGTTTCTCTCTTTTAAAGTTTTGTATTTGTGTTTCAAGGATTAACTTTATGTAGAAGTTACATTGTGTTGTCGTAAACACAATGTAAAGAGATTTATTGAAAAATTCCATAGCTACATTTTTAGACAAAAAATAAAACACTATTAAACTTCCGCAGCTAATCTGAACAATTGTTTTTTTCTCTTAAAAGTTTTTTTGAAACTTGATGTTAAATATGCGACTGAGGCATTATCTAATTAAATCTGTTCTTTTTGCATACATTTCCACAACAGAAATCTAAACCAATAAATGTCAGTTCATGTGTCACTGCTACATAAAAAATAGTTAGAATAAAAATCTGTTTTCTTTTAAGACTTCCGCCTGTTTCTGTCTGACTCTACGGTCGCATTAAACTGCAGGAGACCTTTGAATCTTTTACTAAACAATGAAAGACTTGACCTCCGTTTTCAGCAAAGCATCACTCCTTTATTCAGCTTTATTTCTTGATCACCTCAGCAACTTTACAATCTGTGACGTCACTAAAAATGTACTGATCATTGAGTTTCTAATAAGTCACAATATGACCTGTGTCATACTGTTAAAGTTAGCTGGGCTTTGTGAATGTACAAAGGTAACTTATTCCAATTCCTGATATCACTGAACCTAAAGAAACAGGCACTTGTTGGCATTAAATTTGTACAAATTAAATAAACTTTCTGTTTTAGTTTTAGCCATACAATCACATTTTTATTGAGTTAATGACCATAATGGTGGAATACTTCAGGATTTCCGAGCTAGCACAGCCTCTGATGCTAGTGCTAGCAGTCTTGACCAGGCGTTCAGACGCAAACTGATTATACCTGAGACCATCTAACCAACTGCCCTGCAAAACAGATTGCAATGGACTGCAGACCAGTTTCAGTGGTGGAGGACGGGGGACAACTGTGTCCAAAATTCAGCAGTTTTACAATGACACATCTGCCAAAATTAAAAGTTGATGTTTGTGATTAATCTAGATTAATTAATCACAGAGCGTGTAGTTATTTAGATTCAATCGCTTGATGCTAGTATTTAAAATTCTGTAATTACCTCTCTATATAGTAGTTCCCATTGTTTGCGGCAGAGTCCGCCTTTCCTTCACTGGATTCAGATTACCTATACAAACAGTGGATTCACCAAAGAAGATGCATGCACTCCACAAGTAACTTACAGCAGATAAATGACCCTTTAAACCTCAACTCTTACAGTCTTTAATGATACCATATATAGAATAAAAACATCTTAACTTATAATAAGTATTAAGATCAACAATAAAATACAGGTCAGTTAACATATGTAAACAATGCATCCACACAACTTTGAGTACAATGATGTAAAGCACAATAGCAAGCTAATAAAAGAAAAGGTCTAAATCTTTGAAGACAAATATCAAACATTAAAATCTGAATCATTATGTAATTTTTATAATTTCCAATCAGGCCCAACGAGAAAACCAAAAACAGGAATCAGCATATTAAAGTAACAATGGCTAAATCTGCTTCAATCCAGAATAACAAAGTGAAAGAGCTCATTTGAAGAAGTATTGTAATGCTACTTTAAAAATCTCAGCTATCAGTTGGAGTAATGGATTGCTTCTCTCTGCTTGCTGTCTGGCCTGCTTTTCCTGCATTTCTTTCAATTTTTTATTTTCCTCTTCCAGTTTTCTTTCACGTTCTGCCCACAGTTGATTCTCCCTCCTCTTGTCAGCCTTCTCAGCCTTCAGTTTTTGCTGAAACTCTTCGTCTAGTTTCTTCTTCAGTTCCTCCCTCTCTTTGCGCAATTGCTCCTCTTTCTCTTTAAGGATTCGTTGTTTCTCTTCTTCTATCGCTTTCTCTGCCTTCTGGAACATTTCAGTGGTGTAATGGTTTCCTCCATTCTTCTTTGTTATATGTCTGATCTTGTCGAGCAGATCGCTGACCTGAGAACGATCCTTCAGGTCATTATTGAAGACATGGTACTGGCCGTTACATCTGGTCACAAGTTCCTGCAGGTCTTCGCTGTCCTTCAAGAACTCCTCAATAGGTTTCCCTTTGAGCAGGTCACCATGGGTAAAGAGAACCATGCTGTATTTGTCTGCTTCCTCGCCAAAGATTTCCCGAATCTTCTGCACTGTGTTCTTTTCTTCCTCAGTGTATCTGCCCAGTCTGATGACGACTAGGAAGACATGGGGTCCAGGAGAAGCAAAAGAAATGCTCTGGACGATATCCATTTTTGTTTTCTCTTTATCAATCCTGGTGTCAAACAGACCCGGAGTGTCAATAACAGCAATCATTTGTCCATTCACCTCACCAAGGGCTTTGGCACAGTGTTCAGTCAAAGATTTAGGAGAGAACTTTGATGTAAAGTACTGTTTTCCCAGGATGGTGTTTCCTGAGGCGCTCTTACCAGCTCCGGTCTTCCCCACCATCACAATCCGGAGCTCCTCATTATTGTAAGTGAGTGGATTTGATGGGATCGCTGAAAACAAATGAGCAAATATTTAGCAATCTAGGAGCTCATAACAATCTGCAACTGCAACATTTTAAAGTGGGTTTAGTTTTCACCTTGACTAGTTATATCTGACAAGATGGCACATCCTGAGATGGTCAACTCTGAGTATCCAGTTCCAGAATTAGTTCATTCAACCCCATCATCAGTGGAGCCCCGATACCTCGATTCACCATGGCAACCGGAGAGAAAAAGCGATCAACTTATTTTTGAGAGTGCACGTCTGCGGTGTGTCAGATTTGATATGTGTGGCCTACATATGGACAACCCATGTCTGTCTGCCAGCTTGCTTCAGGCTCGGCAGTAGGGAGGAAACAGGGTGAACTCAGGGTTTCTTAAAGAAAACCTGCCAGTGAGCAGGTTAGGTTCACAGAGTCAGTTGCCATGGCGATTGACTCGGAGTTTGACTTACCTCTCTTTCTGGAACTGAAAACCAAGAGTTTCCCTCATTTCAAAGTTAACATACTCAGAGTGTCCACTAAACCACCCCTGTTCTCCAGCAGCTTCAATGACTTCCTGTTAAATATCACATCTATTTCAAGATTGTGCTTCTGACCTTTAAGACCCTTCATAATCATGCCCCTTCTTTTGTCTTGTGTCCTTGACACAAATCAAATGCATCTTAATATCTTACTATATAATGATGAAAACGCTGCCTGTGTGTCTGTTCCACGTTTTTGTCCTCACTGACTTGGTCAGTCCATGTGAAATGTGTCACAATGGTAGAGGGTCATGGGAGGATGTGAATGAAGCAATATTACATCAATTGGCCAAAGGGGGGCGCTATAGCAACCAATTGAAATTGCAAACTTTGAATGGTCATATCTCATGCCCCGTACTGTATGTTGTAGAGACATGAAACTTTGCACAGAGATGTCTCTCCTCATGAGGGACAAATTTGCCTGAAGAACTCATAACTTCCGGTTATATAGATTTTCCGCCATTTTGAATTTTTTGAAAAAACACTTAAAATCGATCTCTTCCTAGGAAGTTTGAGCAATCTGCATGAAACTGGGTGAACATAATCTAGGGACCAATATCTAAAGTTCCCTCTTGGCAAAAGTTGGAGAACTTACGAAAACTGAGCTTCTATAAGGCAATGATTTTAACTATCGACCCTTACAACGTGTTACCTCAACTACTAATGTACAGTTTTACCCCACTAACTATCTCACTATTGGCAATGGTACTACTGTACTTTAAATAAAGCAATCGTACTATCAAATTCACAAACACTCTGTCTGAATACATTGCTCTTTTTAATGGGTTCAGTTGACTATTTTAATCTGCAATTTCCTATGACCTGTATCCCAAACACACAACATGTGAAACTGTACATGGGCAACTGTGCACTCAGTGGGTCTGGACTAGTTATTATTATTATTATTATTAGCATTATTAGCATTATTAGCATTATTATTATAATAAACATGCTTAAAATATATGACATGTCTGTAATAGCCTTTCTCATGGTAATATATCTCAAATTTAAGAGAGGGTATACATGAGGTACAGTATGTGATATACATGGAAACACACCATAAAAGATCAAATGAAAGGAATGATTATAAATTGATGATATATATATATATATATATATATATATATGTGTGTGTGTGTAAAACACCAAAGGCAGACTTAATAAATAGGACAGTAAAACTGAACACACAAAAGACTGAAGTTTATAAAAGAGGCATTTTATAGATGAAAAGTTTACACTGCAAATACCCCAATGTAACCTGTTGCACCAATAGATGATAATGACTATAAATACAGTTGTATATGTACTTACGATCACTGGTGATTACACCTCCCATGTTTGGATTGTAGAGAGCAGGTGTGCTGCTTCACAGTGAAGTACAGAAAGCAAATTAGAAGTCTGTGTGCAACAATGCTTCTTATGTGAAATCTTCATGCAACAAACCACACCCACAAGACCCAGTGAAGAGTAGAAGTGTTGACATTCATTGGCTGTTTGATACGCTGAGTCTAAATGTGAAAGTGTCATTTGTAATCCTGTCCCGCCTTCATGAACAGGACAAGAGCTTTCTGCCTGCCATATCCACAATGATAAAATGAATCAGACAGCTTGATTTATTTCTAGTAAAATCTGGGCAGTTTTATTCATATAGCCTGATATCTAAAATCACAGTCTCCATCGATAGACTGTCACCTATACAGGTGTGTCTAACCCTCTTTCCCCTGCTTGTCTACGTTCTCACGACCCTCCCCCCAAAACCCTGTTCTTCTTCCTCTTCCTTCTCAGCAGGACAGCAAACTGGCTCAGGCGCTAGCACCGGCGCCTCACAACATGATGGTCCCAGATATGAACCCCGAGAGGATTACACAGCACGGAGCTCAGAGTCTCGACCTCTGGGTTCATAAATGCTCCAGCCTCCGTCCGACTCCATCCAACCCCACAAATTCAACCTCCCTTCATCCATCTCCATGACCCCCACCCACATCATCCCGTCCTGCATGACCCTGACCAACCCTCAGGTCCTGTCCATCCCCTGACAAATGACCCCCTTTTACCCCTGTCCTCAACCCCCGTCATCCCATCGAACTCGACCTTATCCGTGTCATCTCTGATCCTCCAGTCATCCAATAAAACTACTCTGAGCGTGGTCTTTGTTAGCGGAAAAACCCTTTAATGCTGAAAACAACATGGAGGAAACTTCAAGGCGAGCAACTGCAGATGGATCATTCTTCAGATACAAAACATGCAGTGTTTACAGAATAGACCAATACTGCAAAAAATACAGGATATACAATCAGAATGACAAAGTTAAAGCAAAAATGAAGACTATTATTCTACATTTTGACATGTTACAAACTTTATCCAAAACAGTCTAAATGTCATCTACAGTCTCAACACAACATGATAAAAGTATAATTTTCAAGGCACCTCCAGAATGATTTTTGATGAAGGATTTTTTTTCTTTACCGCTAAGCTTTCACTTTGATTTTGTAAAGACTTGATTCAAACTTTAAATGACTGACTGAAATGATCCACACCCTTGATTGTCCCATTTTATTCACAGCTTGAATATCCAGTCCTCCTGCATTTTCACGGTTCTATTACCGGCAAACACAAACCTGTTCCCCCCTCCCGTCAGCATTTACAAGAAAAGGCACCACTTCTTTTAAGTTGCCAAAAATAAAGTGCACATGTAACCAGCCCTCTGAATTGTAGTGTATTGTCTCAAACGTCAAATGTACTTATTTCTATAACACATTTAAAAAGACGGAAGTCACCAAAGTGCTTTACAAGAACATTGTGAAAATTACAATACCACACAAATAGAATGATAAATACCAAAAATATGAAAACAGATACAAAATACAAAAACAGAGACAAATATTTTTTAAAAAAACAGACAGTTAGAAACAACATCAATTACATATAGAAAAACCTGAGACAGAGCATACGTATATCACACAAAGTCAAGTCTGGCTCACAGCGGGTTCAAAAGCCAACGAGAAAAGGTGAGTTTTTAAAGATGATTTAAACTTTTCCAGGGATTCTGCAAGTCTAACATGCAACGGCAAGCTATTCCAGATCTTGGGACCAGCCACTACCTTTGGATTTAAGCCTTGATTTGTTTTAAGCCTTCCAGAATGCTGCTGCTCGGGTCCTGCCCAGAACCAGGAAGTACGAGCACATTAGTCCTGTGCTCAGGTCTCTACACTGGCTTCCTGTGGCTCAGAGAATAGACTTTAAAGCAGCTCTGCTTGTGTACAAGTCTCTCCACGGCCTAGCACCAAAGTACATCTCTGACATGTTAGTGCCATATGAACCATCTCGGACTCTGAGGACCTCAGGGACCGGCCTCCTGCTGGTGCCCAGAGTCAGGACTAAACATGGGGTATCAGGGTTCCAGTTTTATGCAGCTAAAATCTGGAACAGTCTTTCTGAAGATGTGAGACAGGCCTCTACTCTGACAATGTTCAAATCTAGGCTCAAAACAGCTCTATTTCACTGTGCATATGACTGAAAGGATCTTATCTGCACTCTTCTCTTTTAAAGTTAATTTTATAATGATTATTTATGTTTTTTATTTTGTTTTGTGATTTTAATGCATTTTCTTCTTCTGTAAAGCACTTTGAATTACTCTGTGTACGAATTGTGCTCTACAAATAAACTTGCCTTGCCTTGATCCGGGCACTTCAAGCAGCTGATCACCTGAAGGGCTCTAACTGGATTGTGAGCTTTTGACAGCTCCGCCAGATACTGAGGGGCCATTCCATGTAAGATTTTAAAAACAAACAACAAAATTTTAAAATGTATTCTAAAATGAACAGGAAGCCAGTGTAAGGACATCAGAACAGGTGTAATATGGTCCCACTTTTTGGTGCCAGTCAGGAGGCGAGCTGCTGCATTTTGGACTAGCTGCAGGCAACAAAGGGAGCACTGAGCTAAACCAACATAAAGAGAATTACAGTCATCAAGTCTTGATGATATGAAGGCATGAATGACCAAATCCTTGGAAGACAAATAGGGCAGTGGGGTGATATGCCACTGGACGGTGTCAGCTTAAACGCTGCTGGCAACAATTTCATATAGGGAGCTGGAAAGTCCATCCAAGGTGGGAGGAAGGGGTGGTGGATGGAACCAACAAACCCTGGACTTTCATCCAAGGCGCCTGTGTTTACTTCCTGTGTGATTGTAGAGCCAAACCATGATGTTTTTTCTACACCTAACCATGTGCATGTGTTGCAGCGCATTAATTGACACGCCCTCCAAGAACGTCAACAACAAACTATGTGCTTTTGTTGCCTAAACCTAACACATAATATGCGGACGTGAAAGGCACTAATGAAACGACAGTAATTGATGACTTCAGAATGAGAACGGGCTGGTTTAACTGTCTTTTATATTTCAGGTCTGTACATGAATACACCGCTGTCTGGCTAACATTAGTAGCTAATGTAAGCTAACTTAAGCAACTATTTTCTACCTGCAATGTCAACTGTTCCCAGAGGTCTGGTGAAATGTTAAAAATCTGAGTTTTGATCCACATTCTCAGTGAGACTTTTTTCCTCTTGTCCCCTGTACTTCCTGCTAATTTCAGGACTTATAGTGGCCTTTCTTTTGTCCCAATTTGATCGATTGAAACAGCTGCAAACAGTGTAAATCATAGGCATTTGTGCAGTGTTGGTAGTCTTTGCCTTCAGTTGCCTACCCTCCATCAGAACAGCCCTCCAATGTATGACGTCACACAGTGAAGCTATTGATATTTTTTATAATAACATCATATCAGTTAACAGTGTGTGGAAAGTGTGGGGTCTTTTCCAAACCCAAACCAAAAAACCTTAACCTTATCGGAGGCAGATCAAAAAACTATTATAACATATGTCATATGACGGTGATTTATAAAAGTTTTGGAGGGCACCATAGGGGCTCCAGATGCTAAACGTTGAGAAGACTATAACCAACAATATATTTTGTTGTTTTATTCGGATGACCTGATGAAGGAAATGTACTGTGATGTTTTATAATTCATCACATTTGTAAGTATGTGATATTTCATGAACTTAGATCTGTACATGTGTCTATATTGACCTCCGAAAGAAAATACAATACATCCTCCGACCAGCAGGGGTCTGTTATAATGGCATAAGTGGTACCTAAAAGGAAAGGGGCCCAGGAGAGAGATTTGGGGGGCTACGTATCCAGGAAAAGACATCTGAAGGTGGGGACACCACAGGAGAGAGACTGAAGGGGGTTTCATTGTTCCCCGTATTTTCCTCTCAAGTCTCTCCTGTTCTTTGCACATTTGCTCTTTTTTCTCCCTCAGGATTTGTCTTTTCTTGTCTTTGTTCTCCTTCTCTGCCTTCTGGAACATTTCAGTGGTGTAATGGTTTCCTCCATTCTTCTCTGTTATATGTCTGATCTTGTCGATCAGATCGCTGACCTGAGAACGATCCTCCAGGTCGTTATTGAAGACATGGTACTGGCCGTTACATCTGGCCACGAGTTCCTGCAGGTCTTCGCTGTCCTTCAAGAACTCCTCAATAGGATTCCCTTTGAGCAGGTCACCATGGGTAAAGAGAACCATGCTGTATTTGCCTGCTTCCTTGCCAAAGATTTCCCAAATCTTTAGCACTGTGTTCTTCTCTTCCTCAGTGTATCTGCCCAGTTTGCTGACGATCAGAAAGACATGTGGTCCAGGAGAAGCAAAAGAAATGCACTGGGCAAAATCTTTACTGTTCTGTTCTTCATCAATCCTGGTGTCAAACAGACCCGGAGTGTCAATAACAGCAATCATTTGTCCATTCACCTCAGCAAAGGCCTTAGCACAGTGTTCAGTCAAAGATTTAGGAGAGAACTCTGATTTAAAGATCTGTTTTCCCAGGATGGTGTTTCCTGTGGCGCTCTTCCCAACTCCGGTCTTCCCCACCATCACAATCCGGAGCTCCTCATCATTGTGTAGGGTTGATCCTGAGGGGCAGAATGAATATTATTAATTCTCTGTTGTGTTTTACATGCCCTTTAGTGCTGTAGTGCATTTGAGACATTCATGATTAAGGGAAGAACATTTGAAGTTTGTATGAATGGGCCAAACCACAATACTCCAATTTTGCCAAGTTGTTCTTATGCACTTTGTTTGTACGAATACCAACAATAACTAATGCACCAAAACTTGTATATATCCAACACAATCATGAGCCAGGAATTCATATTTAACCAGATAGTTTTATGAAACATAGAAAACATATTTTATTTTGGAAATAAGCTCAAAAGTGTATTGTTACAAATTATATTTAATTTTTTTCATTTTTATTTATATCTATTTTTTGCCCTGACACATACCAATTACAAGCTAGTGATTAAATGAGAGATTTCCATCAGTGTCATTCCTCTAATTTATGGCTCACAATAATGTTTCACAATGAAATAAAATGGGCATAACATGCATTTGAATCCTTAGAGTCCTGTGAGTATTCCAGTTTCTGAGTTGTGTGTCCCTGATGTGTCTAGATGCCACAGTTCTTAAAGAAAAGATATAATTGAGGCGAAAATTGTGGAAAAAAAATATGTGTCATTGACAGTTTAAAGGGCTACAGTTACCTCAATATTTATCAGAAAGATCCACAATTGGGCTTGAATGAAAGCCAGGAAGGCTTGCCCTTTAAAATGACACCAAACACAATATTATAAAACATTAAAATATGTCCTGACCATGAGCCTAAACCAGGATATGCACCAGCGTCTAAAATACAATTTACTTTAGGGGGTGGTTCACTTCATGAGCTGGTTTCTGTGACACAGCTGCCAGTCAGGAACGTCTATCATTGTGTATGTATATCATGTAAAGCTATCAATGTTGTACTGATAAGTGCTGCTGTGCTACTTTGATATTCACTCTGTAAATTGAGCAGTTAATGTTGTAGTCGTTGGTGCATATTGTTCAAAAATTGTCCCAAAATACACACACATGTGCACAAACAGGACCTATACATGTATTAAATGGAAGGATGTGAGGCCGAGGGGGCCGCCTTGGACGAGAAGCTGGGGGTTTGGTGCCAAGGGGCCCTTGTCAGTGGACTAATCCATGCTCTATGGACTTAAGCTACTGCTGCTCAAATATATGACCCCGACGTGATTTGAACACGCAACCTTCTGATCTGGAGTCAGACGCGCTACCGTTGTGCCACGAGGTCCTGTACACTGTTTGCCAATAGTCAGTATCTTTACACGGCATTAGAGGAAATTGATTTATTGTGTTAGCCGACCTAAAACCAGAATTTTAGTCCGACTGTGTGTGAGGATGTGTTGATTTCTCTGTAGAGACGAATGAAAGTCAATGTTATCTATCTCTATATTACCAGAGTAATGTGACCCTCCAGAGTCTAAAATCTTACACTGAATAGATTGGTCGATGCCTTTAGCTTTTTGTCACATTCCTTGGGCCATTCCTGAGCAGTTTTTGTGGTGTGGCATGGAGCATTTTTCTGCTGGGGGGGCCACTGCCATCAGGGAGTACCATTGCCGTGACAGGAGTGGCATCAACATGAATGTCATGACCAAAGGTCTCCCAGCAGAACGTTGCATTGTAACAAAATGATGGCTGATCGGTGTATATGTTACAACACATTGGTTATTGAGGTCAATCAGCCCACTATCCCCGGGAATTACATCCGTCACGCCTCCTGATTTATGTCCAGTGCCAACAGTCAGTGCCAGTGCAGGAAATAATGTGTCCTTTATGCAGCAAGCTGGAAAGCAAGGGTGTGGACTCTACTTTTAGCCAAGTATTTAAGTTGACTAAATCAACTAAAACATTTTCAATTGTAGAAAGTGGGAACTGTGAAAACACTGGCAATGATCATACTTAAATTATTAGCGTGGCATGTAATTCCAGTGTGCAACAGTATAGTTCTTGTCTGATGATAAGGTCATGGGGATTCACACTCAAACAAAAAAGGTTGGAAGAGCTGTGCTTGTCCATATTTTAGAAATGAAGGTTGAGTGAGACAAGTCATTAAAAAGAATCTGTCATTAGTATACAAAATCATTGAAAGGCTATAGAGAAATTAGTAAAAACTGATGTCAATTTTGCACAGAGGTAGCTACATTTCCTGGAATTAACACAAACACGTGGAGAGGATGTGTGGATGACAAGAGGCCCTATAACTGCTCTGTGAAACTATGACGTCATCAGTCCTGGCTGTTGATCAAACTAGATTTCATTCTCGCTCCTCCCAACTGTTCCCTGAAAACACACCATCTCCCCCACCTCTAACACAAAGGTGATCATAACTATTCAGTTGTGAACATAGATGGAGAAAAATGAGAACATAGAAGGAGGAGTAGGCTGAATTGTTGGAGAATTCATGTACTTACCATGTTTGGCTTCTTTGGCATCGCTGGCCATGTTTGAGTTGTAGAGGAAAGAGTAGATGTGTTGCTGAAGTGAAGATTTTAGTGTCTGCAACCACACCTCTCCATACAAAGCCTTCACTCACAAAACCACACCCATATCACAGTGCTGACAACAGGGCAAAGTGAAACCCAGGTGTGTATAGTTCATCTACTGCAGGTTCTTTTTTTAAATGACATAAATAAATGATTAGCACCTACTAAACATACCATCTATGTATTCAGAAGCTGTGTACTGAATGGTACTTAGTGGTCATCCATCCATCCATCTTTATGGGGCCAAGGGAGCAGGCAGCAGGCTGAGCAAGGTACTCCAGACATCCTTCTTCCTGGGAATGCTTTCCAGCTCCTCCTGGGGGATGCTAAGGTGTTCCCAGGCCAGATGAGATATGTAATCCCTTCAGCATTTCTGCGTCTGCCCCAGGGCCTCCTGCCAGTTGAACATGCCTGGAAACTCTCTAACTGGAGGAGGCTAGGAGGCATCCTGATCAGATGTCCTAACCACCTGAACTGACCCCTTTTGATGTGAAGGAGCAGCTCCCTCCAGATGTTTGAGCTCCTCACCAGAGCTCTAAGGCTGAGCCCTGCCACCCTACAGAAGAAACTCATTTTGCCCTCTGTATCTGCGATCTTATTCTTTCAGTAGCTACCTAAAGCTCACGACTACAGGTGAAGGTTAGGGCATAGATGGAGTGGTAAATCAAAAGCTTCATCACTGCCTGTCCATCTCACGCTTCATCTTGCTTCCACTCGTGAACAAGACCCCGAGATTCTTGAACTCCATGCCAGATTTCAGCCTACTTTGGCAAAAACTGTGGCCACCAACCCGTGGGGAAATTTATACTTTAATGTAATGCTGTATTCTGATGTACAGTAGGCTGCTGTTGGTGAACCAAAAGAACTGAAAGATTCGTTCATTAGTTTGTTCGTCTGTGGCAAGTGAACAACATGAACCAGGTCACCTAAAAGAACCGGTCTTCTCTTCACTAGGGGCGGCGGTGGCAGCAGTTGCTAATGCTAACGCTACATCAGGCCTTCAGGAGAGCTACTCAGCTTTTCTTCCATTTTTCCCCCAGTTGGCACTTGTAGTATAGCAGTGAAAAAAATCCCCTGTGAGCAGAAAAACATTTTCCCCATAAAGTGCTCGAGGGATGATGTTTTTTTTCTGTAGGCCAATGCGGAAGTTAGCATTGCCCTGGTTCCCTCGTCAAAAAGTCTATGGGATTTTTCCATTGGATTCTGGTTCATTCCAGAGAATAAGCTCTCTCACAAACAAATATTTATTATATATATATATTATACATATTTATATTGACACATGATTTTTTTTCAGCAAGATAATCTTCACAAATGAACACCACTTTTATGTTTTTTGAAGCCTATATGCAATCGTAAAAGTAAAAAGCTAACGTTAGGCTATAAATGAACTACAACATGGTCACATCACCACCACAGCACACCTGTGATGCCGTGTTCAGGGTGATGACATTCTGTAGTCTCGTTTAGCCATTTGTTAGCAACTGTCTTTTTTAAGACACGTAAAAACTTCCAAATTCACAGTGAGGTATTAACTGATGTATTTTATGGGCTGGAACAAACATGATAGTCTTTAGCTTGTGTTAACCACAGACCTTATTTCATACATCTAACCAAACACCCGTTCAAAAAAACAGTGACTTCAAGAACAGGGAACCGGGAGCGCTAAAATGCTAATGCTCATTTCTGGGTTTTAGGACTCATTCCTGTGGCACTTTGTAGACCACCATTTGTAAAAACCTTCCTCAAGCTGAATAAAGTGATTTAAAAACCTGTGACATCATCTGTAATTTGTGAAAAAGATGTTGTTTTTCTTCAAGTGTAAAACGCTCCATTTTTCAGGTGTTGAACATGTAGAGAGGAAATAAACTTCATAATTCTCCAAACCCTGCTTGCTTGTTTATTAACGACATTTATTTCTACTCTCAATACTTAACTACATTTAATATAATAAAATTACTTTTGATACATGTTTACAGTAAATAGATACTTCAAGACCTTTACTCAAGTTATATTCTATATTAAGTGACTTTAACTTGTACTTAGGTAATTTTCTGGTATGATATCTGTACTTTTACTCAAGTATTGCTTTGGGTGTTGTGAGTTTAAATTTGTGACTTAATTTAGTTCAGGTAGTGTGAAATAGAAAATGCTCATGGTGTATTTAAAACCTACAGCACCCCCATGTGGCTGATAAACAGTGGTGAGAGAAGTATTGAGAATTTAAGTAAATTGCTTAGGCATAGGTGACAGAATAACCCCTGTCAGAGCGTTATCTTGGACTATCATTCCCAGTAAATGACTGTGGAAATAGTGTTTTATTATTGTCAACCACTGCAGTGTAGTGTACTCTGAAATGATATAGTGCTTCCTGAAATGTAAAGGAGCAGAAAATGTAATTACACAAGTAAACTACAAGTATCTTAAGACTGTATTTAAATGAGGTATTAGAGTAAATGTACTCAGTATATATTACCACTGCAAATAAAGTAGCTCTTAAGAAACAGAGTTTATGTTGCCAGACAAAATACATGCACTTGTTTCCATCACTTAAAGGGACATCGTATTGTCTTAAATGTACTCCCCAGAGATTAATCCCAACCCCTGCCCTGAACCCTGACCTTAAATCAAGTCTTAATATTTAACAAATTTAATAATTTACACTGTGGGGACTTGAATTTTGTCCCCAAAAGGTCGGCAAGTCCTTGCGTGTGAATGTGTAAACAAGTGTCCCCACAACATACTTAATAAATGTTCACAAACACACACTGAGGTCAAATAGATCAGTCTATAGACTGCATTACAGTAGTTTATTGACATTCTTGAATTTAATTACATAAAAGTACATTTTGTTAATGCATTTTGGTTCTGACCCACCAACATGTTTCTGAACTAAAGTCAAAGGGTTTCTCACTTTAACCACCGTGATACAACCAGAAGGTAAATGAAAAACATTAATTTTTTTTTTAATTTTTTCTATTAAATATTTAAAATGGTCTTTTCTTAGTGAAGCCCAAACCTGCCTCAACTCTTATCTAGAGGTTGGAACATTTCTTCATCTTATACAGTTATGACCTGTGAGCTAGAAATGAACTGCAGCCACTACACATTTCTCGTAGGCACTGATAAACAAATATTTCTATTGTCATCTTTAGTTATGCTAATACAAGGCATACATGATTAATTCAAGAGGATACATTATACATTGCTGTGTGTCTTTATTATAAAAACAATGTATTTTAATTTACAAGGCATGTTAAAGGAACAGTTCAGTCACTCTTCGTCTTCACTCCACGACGGATGCTGGACACAGCAGACTCCCTACGTAGGTGCATCATTAAATAATAAGGTGCAATTGAAATATCCCATCTCATAACATTTTACTTTCAGTGCACTAAATCTGAATTATTTTATGAGTCTGATTTTGGATCATCCTATGATGTGAGGAGCAGAGGTCTTCATGGGCTCCAGCATGACCAGTCACAGTTATGGGAGTGTTCACATAGTGTAGCACAGACATGTAGCATCACTCTTACGCCCAACTGTTGATCTCATTTTACATTTCTCCTTCAGATAGAAAAGGGTTTGTAAAAGGAGGAAATATTCCTTCGTTTTAACGAGATGTGTTAAGTCGGTAGTTGTGTATACAACTTGATGATCACTGCTTTGAGTTTACAATATAATGTTTCTGCCCCCCATTCGTCAATTTTGACTTAAAATGGCAATAGCTATTTTTTTTCTGTAACTTACAAAGTAAATGTTGAAGTTTCGCTTTCGCTATACAATTCTGTATACCACTGGGTGTGAACCCCTTGGAAATTACTGGCATCTGCCATTATGCAACCAGAACTGTAAGAGGATTTGTTTTCTCAGGTAGGTACTGGTAGCAAATAACTAGAGTAACTGTGAGTACTCTACCCAGCACTACCAAACACTCGCAGCTAGAAAATGAGCCATGAAGCCAGGACCATCTGAGATTTGTTTGCTTTTTTCCCGTGTAGAAAAAGAAACATCTAAGTCTATTTCTGGCTTCTAGCTTTAGCGACTGCATTGTTATTGTGACAGCAACAATAATATTAAGCTGTTGAACAAAAGTTGTCTATTTCCACTTTAGCAAAGGTTTAAATGGGCTATTTATCAATTGATAAAGGGATGAAGCCATGGTTTTAAAATGAGATGCTCCTGAGGCAGGAACTCCTGTCTCAATATGAGTTTTGAACAGTGGTTTTGCAGGAATGTAACTTTCAAGCCTACATCTGTTTTTGTTGGGTGATATCCACTGAATGCCGCCTGAGCCTCTCAGCTGAAGGCGAACTAGCCAGTAAACTATGAGTCTGGTTAGTGTTTTAGGGCCCTGACACAGGGAGCCAACAGTCGGTCGCTGGTCAATGTTAGGCCGTCAGTGAGCACCTGCTGCCCTAGCTGTAACGGTGTGTCCTGCACCGTTGGCACCAATCGGCATTCAGCATGTTGAATTGATGTCAGTGCACAAAAGGAGAAATAGAAGTTGAAGACGTTTGCTGCTGCTGCTATTCCTCCCACACAGATGCAGAACGTACATGCTAGCTGGCTGTTGGCTGTAGTCTTTGAGTGTGACTCTTTGGCCCATGCAATGGTGATGTGAGGCAACAATCGGCCTTCGTCACTACTAGTTCTTTGATGTTGGTTTAGTGTGTTTGGGCCTTTAGATTACGACAGCAATGACCACTTCAATCAAACTTAAAATCACAATTTAGTTTGACGTGTTGGAGGATGATCCAAACGCAAAATATTTTTCTCTATGCCCACTGATGGCCCCAGTGAGCCACATGACATGGAAGTAAAATGTTTAAATATAATTGTCTCAAAATGATATTTCCATGCATTTTGAGACCTGCTGCATGTTGTCATAACAGTAACATCCCTGAACTACATCTTTAAAAAAAAAGTGCATACAAAATTAAAAAATGAACTAATGATTTAAAAAAAGGGTTTTCTAGTTTTTAATGCTCATAGACAACTACCCAACCAGTAGTATTTTGAGCATTAAAGGAGTTTTGATTGCCTAGTGATTGTCATTCCTTTATGTCTGTGGAATTCTGGGTAATGTAGTGGGATGAATCAATTCAGCATCAAAGTAAGTGTTAGGTGCACTGACAGCTCTCTAAACTGTAGCATCAGTGGCTGGAGAGTTTGAAAACCAGAGGCGGTCAGTTTAATAATGATATATAACAGGAAGTCTTTGCACCTGCTTCACCCAAAATATCCACTCAGGCAGCAGGTAAAATATGTGTTGTGCTGCAGTTATATCTTGTTTGCCTTGTGTTTTGCCTTGCTAGATTTGCGATTTTTCGGGGCTGTGTCTCTTTGATGCCTAGCACCTGATCGCTACATTTCTATAAAGCCTGAGCACTGTAGGAGTGCACGCCCATAACATCCTGGACACAGAAAATGAGCAGAAAATACAGACAGAGGGCAGAAAAATACACCGCCACATACTGCGAGTGGATCGTAAGTGATGATTGAAAGGGATTACCCCTGTATGAGTATGAGTTTTTCGGGAAAATTCTGCATAGTATACTTTTAAACCCGTCATGGCAGGATCAGTCTACATTATATTTGTGTATGTCACAATAGTAATGGGCCATTTTGGACCAGTCGGCTAAATAAATATGCTCCGAACTGGCTGCGGGGCAGTGCATGCAAAAACCGTAGGGGCGCACAAGAATGAACCAAATAAATGTAAATAAATAAATGGATAAATACGCAGCGCCCTGTGAAGGCTGCACACGCAAAAGCACCCTCCATGTTTTTCACTGATAATTTTCACTTGTGTTTTCCTCTGGGTTACACCAATTTGATGGTACACACACACACACCTCACAGTCGTCTTTTGGCCAGGATGTTATGATGCATCCCAGATGCTGCATCAGTTGTTTTCCCCTATCACACACTGCACAGGATAAAATGAGCAATGCTGACACCTAACACTCACTTTTGTCCCCATGCCTGACTTTATCTGGCTGATATCGTGTAGTCTGATTTCGGCATTTCGCTACGATGATTCTGATTAAAGTGACTTTACCTCCATATCTGACAAACTGACTGGTTTTAAAATGTTGATGTTAGCTCTACAGGAAAAAGATACATGGAAATATTTTTTTCTCATAACCTCCAACAGTCCTCTGTGACCAGAACACCCCCCTTCCCCTCCACATGTCCTCTGTAACCCATCCTCCTCCCAGGCCGACCATACTTTCATCAATCAGTGGCGTCTCAGTAGTTTGGAGAAGAATCCAGAAGAGGCGGGCTTGTCACTCTTGGCCTGTGACTCCTCTTTGGCCTTCTTCTCCTCTCCGAGCCCGAGCTCCCCCTCCAGTTGCTCCAGCTCCGACTGGTCCAGCAGCTCAAAGTCCTCCACCTCGCTGTCCGACTCCTCGGCCAACTGCAGCAGCCTGGTGGATTCTGGGAGTCTTGACCGCTCTGAGCCTTCGCTCAGCGCCGTGAAACCGACCGCTGCTTCTATCCTCTCCTGGATGGCGGCTGTGACAGCTGCGGCGATGACATCGCCCGCCATCTGGTTGACTAATTCAAGGGCTTTGTCGGTGGGTTGGTCTTTGTGAGAAGAGGGCGTATGCTTGGATTTGATTGGCTGCTGGGACTGAGGTGGAGGCGAGGGAAGGCCGAGGCTGAAGTCATCGTCATCGTCGCCATTGGTCGTCGCGCCGTTGTCAAGTGAGGGGAATTCTGGAAGGCCTCCAGTGAACGCTTCTTCTCTGTCGAGGTCTGTGAGGTAAAAAGAAATGACTCATGGTAACACTGTAAAACAGAGAGACATCAACAAGGAAGCAAGCAAAAAATATTTACAGTGTGCAGCTTCATAACTGCATGTGTATATTTATATTTAAATAAAAGAATAAACAAACAAAAACCACATTATGACTCCAACAGAGGCCCTGCTCTCAGTGACAACGGCAGAGAAAGCAAAATGCTCTCAAGTTTGGTTTTATTTCACAAGAGTTGATGTTGACTGGCTTGTTGCTTAAAGCTTAACAACTCTGTGCATGTGAGGGCAGAAACACGAGCAATCATCCCAAACATCTAGTGAAAGTGCATCACATACAGGAGGCAAAATGCACCATTTTCAACTGCCTAGCTCGTAGTTCATCTGCTATTACCCCATCCACCTCGGGTATGTTATAGTTTATAACAGTAATTCATTCAGGTACTAGCATTGTTAAAATCTTAGCGATGCCCATCCCTATATGCTTCTATTGTAGACATCTTTATTTGTTTTAAAAACGTGTCAGTCTGTAAGACAGTGTGGAGCTGACATACCCTCTGAGTTCTCAGTCTGTGGTGTGTGTCCTTCCGACAGGTTGAAAGTACCGTTGTCCGTCCACGTCACATCAGACACCTCTGTGTCCGACACAGACATTTCCTTACACACAGTGGAGTCAAGCTGTGGGAGAGAAACACAGGGAGACGTCAGACTTCAGAGTGAAAAACACAGACAAAGGTGATCTGGGGGCAGAAATAATCTGATTAATTGACAGACTCAAACCTGATATGGTGGAGCAATGATAAGAAAATCCTATTTTCTGATGGGAAAGTAAGTTAGCTGGCAAATCTAAACAACTACAGAAATGTAAAACAGCAATAAATGTGTATGTCAAATGTTTCTCTTACATCACGGCGCTAATGGTGATGGAAAAAGAGGCACTAAGGAAAAGAATGGGACTTAAATCAGCACCAACCAACAGCAGTTGCTGCTTTCAATTCTAATCTGATTGCAATATTACCAATAGTTTATGGGGATTAGGATAAAATATATGTACATGCCATATGACGTCTGCCATGTGCACTATACTTGATTGGTACTTGAAGGCAACAGGATACAGAAAAGGTTTATAGAGAACATTTGAACCTTTTCTTCTTTTCAAAGTGTGTGGCAATGTGTTGTATTGTTGATTTTTAATTGTTCCAAGATTTTTCCTTTTAAATACACAAAATGTTTTGAGCTTGAAGATTCATTATTGACTTTGGAAATAGCAGTTTAATAGATACAATAGCACTGAGTACATGGCCCACTTACTGCAGGCTGTTCTCACAAATACTTTGTATGTTTTCCTACAAAAAGCAATGCACCCAAATTCGTAAATATCCCACGTATTTTAAGTTTAAGTTAAGTTTATTTACTTTATTAATCCCCCTGAGGGGAAATTCAATTTTTTCACTCTTCCTGTCAATTACACACAGGTCCGAAAGACACACTCATGCACAAAAACAGGACCTATACATGCACAAAGTGGAGATGTCAGAGTGAGGGGGCTGCCCTTGGTCAGGCGCCCCAAGCGGTTGGGGGGTTCAGTGCCCAGGAGGTAAACTGGCACCTCTCCAGCCACCAGTCCACGCTCCATATTTGGTCCGGACGGGGACTCGAACAGGTGACCCTCCAGTTCCCAAAAAAAAAGGCTGTGATCATGTGATCAATGCGCTGGCGGCAGTAAACAAAGAAGTAGTCCCGAGTGCTTGTAAGGGGGCAGGTTGGGGTGATGGATGGGTCACAAAAAACAGACTTTCGTCCAGGACTTTCTCCTGGAGTCGCGTGTTCAGAGTCGTGTGAACTTTGAGTCATTTTAAGGTCCGTCCTAACCACGTTTGTTTTTCTAAACCTCACCTCCATAACTTTATGTTACATAACTGTACATTAAAGCAGAATTTACACCATAACCTACACTGTAGCCTGATGAGCACCATCCCAGAAATTTAACTATATGTCGCGGTGACGCAGACCTCCTGTCTGTTTTTGTAAACTGAAACCATTTCCCTCAGTGGACACAAAGCTTTTATTTACTTTAATTTCACAGATAAGAAATAATAAATTGTGAAGACAATAAAGACTCCACAAGAGGCATTTTAAGTCTTGTGTGTGATTTATCCTGGCTTCATATGAGCAGAGGAAATCACCCCTCATTGGAAAACGTGTTTAGTATAAGACAGTTGTTTTGTCAGTGAATCTGAGTTGTAATGAGTAGAGGAAATCTCTGCTAACTGCCAGGCTAATTTATACAATGTAAAATGTCATAGGCTTGTGCTAAAAACATTAGCATGTTGTATTTGTGTGGTAAATGTGTCCAACAAAAGACAAGTGTTTGTCTGTGAATGCTGCGAGTTACAATGAAGCTGATTTGTGTATTTGTGTTTGGAATTGTCTCTATTAAGCCATGTTTAATGTGGGTTTTGAATCAACTCAACTTTACAACACTTCATAGAAACTCCGCCGCCTACTAGCGTTTCGGAGGTGTAACTGCAGAGTGACACAAACACACCACCACACAAGTATAAATGCTCACAATAGCGTAGGCTCAGCATAGAGCTGACTCACAAGTATGAATCTGCGTTGAGGACATAAAATCATTCCTGGGACGCAAATGTGGAGGATATCATACGAACCGTTCTATGATAATATGTTGCTTACTGGAAAGTTTCTGGAATTAGTTCAGTTGTGATCAAAATCCATCCACCAATGAAGGCTGAAAGATGTGGCTAAAAATGTGCGGGCCTTTGCTTTCCAGTCTCAAGTCAACTTGAGAGTCCAGTCTCACGTAAGTAAGGTCTCACAGCAGTCAAATCCAAATTCATGTCCATGTCTCTACTCTTAACCTACAGTTCTGTTAGTGTGATGACTCATCCCTCTGCATTATCTCCACTTTATTCATACAGGTCTGATATAAAGTATCCCACGTTGAGACTTTTATGAGAGGCACAGTCAGTGAATGTAGTCTGTAATAAGGTGTTTGGCTTGAATAGCAAAAGCTTTTAGCGTTCACTTTGGCACAGGCCTGATGTAGATCATGTGAACTGAATTTCAATTAGCTTTCACTGGATCCTGTCAGTCAACAGAAGCATCATTACATCGAGATGAGCTGATCAGCCAACCTTGGGAAACATGGAAGAAAGGTCCGACTCGATGCCTTCTTTCTCAGTCTGAGCCTGCATGATCCTCTTCTCTGAAAGGAAGAAAACATGAATGAGGTAGTGATTTTGTTATCAAAAAGTATATGAGAAGCTATAGTTTTGTAAAGGCAGGATTAAATAATGTGAAGGTATTTGTACTTTATTTAAACTTTATCCAGCTCATGAAGGGGTTTCCATTTGCTGCTCTACACTCTGTTGTTTCAAGTATTTTACATTTTACGTTTGGAAGAAACAAAGGTAGTATGTGACGCCTACACACGCAAGTGTGAAGACAACAATTGAAAACATATATCATATTGAAATGTGTCATAGTTACCATGGTTCTCTTTGATTTTCTGAAAGAACTCCCCGATGCCAAAGTCCAGCTTCTGCAGAACTGGCTCCAGCCACAAACCAACCTCATGAGATGAAATCAGAGGCCACAGGAAAACGCCCAGCACTGCAGGGCGACAAGACAAGACGGAAAAAAAATTTTCTTAAGGTGTTCTTGCGATATCGTGTTCACAAGAATGAGACAGACAAGGTCACAGTGACCTTGACCTTAGAGATACAAACATCAAAAAGCTCATCATACATTCCGAGTGGACATTTGTGCCAAATATGAAGCAATTCTTTTGAGGAGTTCTTGAGATAACGTGTTCGCAAGCATTGGACGGACAACCTGAAAACATAATGCCTTCTGCCATGGCTGTTGCCGGAGCGGAGGCATAAAAAACTAAAACTAAAAACTAAAAACTTCTGGCAGAAGCAACTTCCATGTTCACAAAGCTAAAATTCGTGTTTTTGTCAGTGGAGTGTGGTGGCTTTGATGAGAGCATAGGGAACTAAAGCCATAAATGGCTTCCCTATCAGAAGGGACTGTCTGGGGCAAGGTAAAGCGGTGAAAATATTCTCAATACAGAGTACACTTAAAATGTTAAATAAGTTTTGTTGCTGCCCCCGTCCACTGCAATACACTGCTTAGCTCCTGTTGTTGTACTTCGGCCTGTTTCTCCAAACTGGGGGCGTGCCATCTCTTTAACTGTCGTGACTCCTCAAAGCTAGACTTTATTAATATGAGCACAAAGTCTTTATAGTGGGAAGAAGCAGAAATTAATGCTTTCTATGAAGATAGAATCATGAAATCATGTCTTTGCCAGTGTTGACTTTGCTGTGATCACCTTTGGGAGACCAAAGTCTTTCCACCTTTTTTTTGTAATTACCAATGTGTCACCACTGCCTACCAAAAAGAAATTATCTGAATATCAGTGAAAGATTTTCTTCCAACTAGTAGCACAGCACGTAATGAGCATAGAGAGGCTAAATGGTGCAAAGTTTGTATCTTCCATTAGAGCTCAACCAAACCAAAACCAGGATAACAAACATGCAGCCACCCTCTAGCTGTACTGGATGTGGTAGTCTAAGCATATAAAGCATGATAGAAATGATCTTTTCATGTGCCAAATTTTAGTTTACTCACCTAAAATATATGAGATAACAATCCCTGGAATGTAGCGTCCTAAGACAGCGAAGAAGGTGCACAAACTGCAAACCAGCAGGCAAAACTAGAAGACAAAGAAAACCAAAACACAAAGACAATAAAATTGTACTGACAAAGTTTTATCTGCTGTCAGTTATTGTAAGTATACAGTAAGTATTGGTTACTTTTTTATAGGAAAGGTTAAAGTTATACTGTGCAAATATTTTTATCTGAATGGGCAAAATGCCCAAAAGCCTGACAACCACATGCTCCTTTGCTCTACTGTGGGAAATCAGTAAAGACACTCAAGTTGGTTTGGATCATCAGCCAACTCTGCCTTACCTTGCCAGGGTTTTGCTGTTTGAAAGCCGATGTCTCTTGGAGGAAGAGTTTGAGGGAGTCGCTGAGCTGAGGTCCAGTCCCGGACCGGCTGTCCCGGCCTGAGTCAATGATCTCCCAGCTACAAGATAAGAGAGACAGAAGAAATGTTAGTCATCCTCACATCAACAGTGAAAGTCTGGGCACGTAGGTCAGGTGGTTTCAGACTGGCTTTGTTACCAATAAAGAAAATGTTTCTCTAACCTTATTCAGGTATTTTTTTTCGTCTAAACTCGAAAAAAAGTTCTGCTGGTCTGTCTTTGTTTGACCAGTGAGGACACATGATTATTCTTTGCGATCATTTTGTCATTTAAAACTGCATTAACATTTTTGGCCACTAAGAGGCAGCAGAATCAAGCTGTAAAAACAACACTGAGATATTATCACCCTGTAAGATAGTATGGGTAATAATTGCTTATCTACATATCCAGAAACGAAGCAATGTTTGCAAGTGGGTGAGCAATCTGTCAATTATTTGGTCAATCAATCAACAAAAAATCAATCAACAACAATTCTGATGATCACTGAATTATATAATCAAGCAAAAACACCAAACATTTGCTCATTCCAGCATCTGAACTGTGCCGCTTTACTCTGTTTTATTCAGTCAATTAAAGTACTTTAAAGACATCACACTGAGCACTGGGAACATGTTACACTGTTAGTTTTTTCACTATTATTTGTGACTTTTGAGACAAGATGATCAATCTGTTAATTGAAAAAGCAATTATTTGATAAGTACATAATGAAGTAAATGTTGCTATGCTGATGATACTCAGCTTTATCTAAGGCGATAATGCTAAATGTCTCAATATAATTTTCCTTGACAGAGATATAATAAATCCTTGATATAATAAAACCACCCATATGCTTAGAGGAGGGCACAACAACATCCAACTTGCTTATAAAGATATTTTTAGTATGATTGTTTTGACCCATGAATAACAGCGTTGGGCTATTCCCACAATTGAATTCAACACATAAGATAAGCTACAGCAGCTGTATAGTCATCTTATCTAATGCTAATGCTAATTTAGCACATTGACATGACTGACTTGCAGTAGTTCACATAATCCGGTTGAAATTATTATGTACTTGTTAACGCTTAAAGATCCACTCATTACTTAAAGTGTATGGCATCCAAGAGAGACAATAAAAACTAATAGAATGGGCAAAGTTGTCATATTGAAATTTAAGGTGTGTTGATTTATTCACGTCATCAACTTGCGCATTGAGTAACATTACAAGTAAACGTTCCACCTAAAAGTTGTCAGCAGTCGGCCCAGTGATTTAAGTTATTATTTTCCCAGACAACAGCTGCTGTGAGGCAGCAAAACATCCTTTCATTTTATAGCTACAGTTTACTAATGCATGTAAGACTTGCCACATATGAACAGTGGTTACATAAGCTTCAAAACCAGCCACAACTCAGCCCTGGACAGAGTGACTGTAAGCTATTGACCAATCAACAGACTGCAGCGTTCACAGCTCCACCTTTTAGTACCAGATCTGTGTGCTAGGTACCCCAACAGAGGGGGGACCAAAACTGGGGACGGTCAGGAACGGTTCCATCGGTACCATCCACAACTTTTCACAGTAGAAACAAATAAAATGTGCATCAAACTGAACCGAACGGCTTGGTGGAAACAAGGCTTTAGTGTTTAAGACTAACACAGACTAATACAGACTCCCTATTACTAAATTACATTGCCTATTCTGTCCATAACCTGGAAAAAATTGTATCCACGCATGTATCTGGTTTCTCTTTGTAATCTCCTCCAGAGATTATCTGACCTAAAGCTGTTGGCAGTTGCTCAGTCAATATTTTATAACTGCAACAACTTGTGTTGTCTTGAAATGTGCTTTACAAGTAAAGTGACTTGACTTTTTGTTATGTGCAGATGGTGAACAAGTAATTACTGATGCAGTGACTCTGCATTAAAAATAGTATTAACATTTGACTTGACTAAGAGAGGGATTGAAGAGGTTTATTTGGGGGCTTAGAATTCTACTGGTTGAGGGTCATTGATAAAATTTAGTCCAAGTAAAAAGCCAGTCCAATGCAAATGTCATCGTCTAAATTAAGAAGCCCACAATAAAACTGGCGAGATGACTAAATAGACAGGTGGCAGATGGGAATAGGAACGTGAAAGTGCTTTCCATGCTGTGGTACTGCTGGGAATTCTGGGCCACCTGGTGAGGTATGAAACTTTCCCCTCCACCTCGAGGGTCCCCAGAAAGCACCTCTTGTTGCAGCTCCACTCTCTACCCTCGTGCTCACTTCACAAACAGCAGCTATAAAAGGCTCACATGTGGCTCATTTGTAGGTCATTGGCGATAAATAGATAAGGGTGTGAGGCAGAAGAAGTTTTTTCATTGGGGGTTTCCTTTATCAGGTTGAAACATGTTGCAGGTGATAAAAGGTAAATGTCTGTACTACTCTGACGAAGATAAAACAAATATTAATTTGTCACTAGAGCTGGGTATGGGTACTTGATACCCTTTGAAGTATTGACTAAAATTACTTAATACCAAGTAGTACGTGCAAACTTCATTTGTCAAACCAGTTACTTTTTGTATTGTTTTGCTTACAGCCAATCACCACAAGCACTCTTAATTGAACCCTTTGAACCCTGTAATAGACCCTTTTACTGCCAGTAAACAGTATGATGTATTTTGGTGGGCGGAGCTTAGCTGGAAGCAAAACAATTCTCCACAGACATTAGTTAGCACTAGCAAGCATATTCTGCTGGCTTGTTTTAGACAATGGAGGAAGATCTTCAGAAATACTCATTCCGAGTGTCGGAGCGCACACTGGCATAAACTGGACTGTTCGTAAATTCGGAGCGCTGTCTGAATGTACCATCAGCAGAGTCAATGTGTGATTAACTTAACCATTCCTAAATTCATATAGAAATAACGCTCTGTTTCTTAAACCAGTAGGGCTCTCATTTAAGTGTAGCGCGTCAGACTGAATTTATAAACGCACAATGTCAGGTCACTCACTCTGCAGGACCGACAATGTCACTTGAATAAGTAAACACTGACTAACGGGACCAGACTGGCCGACCCGTATGCTCTCACTCATTGGATGGATGATGTCACAGGAACCTTTGTGGTTGATTACTATGCCAATCTTACAAAAGGAGGATGACACTTAACTGTTTACTCCAGTTTGTTTTGCTATTAAAGCTAGCTTTAGCTAAAGCACTTAAAAGATAGCATTACAGAAAAATCCTCCTAATAATTATTAATAATAGTTTAATAATCAATATTTAATCATAATTAATCCTTCTTAATGCCTCCCCAAGTTCTGATGAGGTGGACGTGATAACCCTTAATACACATAACGTTTATTATTCATCCCTACAACAGGAAATACTTTTTCCCTAACCTGATATGAAGTGTGCGCTGCACATGTGAGCGTTTTTAATGATCGCCTCCGTCCAGTCCTTTCATCTTATCACATTTAACCATAGTTGTCGATGTCTTTGTTGATGGGTAATGGCGGCTGGTATATGATAGCATTTAAGTTTTGAGCCATGACTCCTTCTATTCTGGCTCCCAATAACACAACAAAACGACAATTTAAGACTCCTTTGTAGCCTACAGCCCTGTGGTGGAGAGTCATGTTTTGCCTCCAGCCAACAATCTTATCTTGATGGCCCACCAGCTGATGGAGACATGCAAAAAAATTTGCAAACCCATAAAGTTGCAGTTACAGTTTACATCCATGTCTGTGAAAACATGGATGCTTCATAAACATCTTCCCCCCGGCAGCACAAAAGATCTTTACAATCAACACAGTTTCAAGGACACCCAAGATTAGAGTCATCATTTCAGTATCTGACCAAATGTCTCCTTCTGTTCCTGGGTTATGACATTAGTAAGTAAGTAAGTAAGTAAGTAATGGCAGGCAAAGTGTTTTTGCTGAACATTATGATTATCACAGTGAAGCTGACCTTTGACCTCTTGGATATAAAACGTCATCACTGTATCATTTTATCCTATTAGACATTTGTGTGAAATTTTGTCGTAATTAGCGTATGAATACTGAATTATGGCCAAAAACGTGTTTTGTGAGGTCACAGTGATCTTGACCTTTGACCTTCAACCACCAAATTCTAATATGTACATTCCAAGTGGATGTTTGTGACAAATTTGAAAAAAAATTCCCACCAGGTGTTCTTGAGATATTGCATTCACAAGAACTCAAAGTGGATGTTTTAAAGACAGTCTCTCGTGGTGTTTTTGAGATATCATGTTTACAAGAATGAGATGGATTAAGTACTCTATTGGTATTGGCATCACTTTAAGGGCACTGGGTTCTTAATTCTTTAAATGATATCCTGCTCTTTTTGTCAGCATTAAAGACAAACATGTCAATTTATGTTTTTAAACCAATGGCTGAAGTCAAATTTCCGCTGTGGTTAAAATCAAATTAATCAAACTGACAGTGTAACCAGGACAAGTAACTGTCTCAACACCTTCCATCAGATTATATGACAATGTACTAAATTTAAGTCCAACAGAGGATAAAAACTACACGTCCTGGAACCAGCTGGTGTGAGATCTGGTTACCACAACAGGTTCTCGCCAGTTAAAACAGCTGTGAGGTTCCTGTGTTAATTGGGAAATGTGTGACTACAGTCTTTCAGGGGGTATTCATTTCTATAAGACAAGAAACTTCATTTTCCAAGAGTTATCCACTATTTAAGAAAAGGGACACCAACAGTGGCTGGGTGATCTGTTGTGACATGTATACTCTAAAATGACATAAATCTGTCAGCTGCACTGATTTTGCTCGACTATAAACCTCTTTAAAACATCATTAAGAAAGTAAAAGGTAATGCTGGCACATTTACTCATTGCAATAAAAGTTTAATCAAGGCAATGTTTAATGTTACTCGAATTTTGTCAGGTCAAACCTTTTTTAAAGATTTTAATCACATGAAAATCCAAGCAGGTACATCATCAGTACTTCGTCTGGAAACCATCAATCTCACAAATCACTGGCCAATATTTTGGGAGATCCGATATATTCAGGCAAAGAATTCCTTTTCTGTGCTCCCTTCACTTCGGCTAACTTCTGTTAACAAATATCTTCATATTAATGCAGATAAAACTTTAAAAAGCTAATATAAACCTAAACTGTCATCAACTGATAGCCGATGGTCTCTGAAATTGCATTCTGGCCAAAGTGTCCCGCCTCTACATGTGGACTGATTACCTGTTGTTCAAAATAGATTTGTTAACACCACTCGTACTACAAATGGAAAACGGAACGCTTCAGATGACAAAATCTTGTCTTGTTGCCTGCAAACAGATTCATCGATTCAGTCATTCATTTTCCATAACCCCTTATCCTGTTAGGGGTCATGGAGGGGCTGACTTTAGGTGAGAGGCAGGGTACACCCTGGACAGGTCACCAGACTATCACAGGGCTGACACATAGAGACAGACAACCATTCACACTCACATTTACACCTACGGCCAGTTTAGAGTCACCAATAACCTACATGTCTTTGGACTGTGGGAGGAAGCCAGAGTACCTGGACATAACCCAAACTGACAAGGGGAGAACGTGCAAACTTCACACAGAGCGGCTCCCCCACCCTGGGGAGTTCGAACTAGGAACCCTCTTGCTGTGAGGTGGCACCACAGTGTTAGGGATCCATAAATATCTGTACATTATTTCAACCTGCTGATTGTGCCAGAGAAAGACTCACCAAAGTCATTATAATCATACTCTGGGGACCATGGATGTGTTCATCAAATTGTATAGCTGTTCATCTAGTAGTTGTTGAAATGTTTGTCCAACACTGGATTTTTGAACCAGGGTGGTAGAGTGAGTGACATTGAATGATTCTATCCCTATAAAGCCACAGCCTAACACGAGTTGAAAGTTAACTGAAACACTGGCTACCAGTTTCAATCCAAGAACACTTGCACCATACTGTTTGCTAAACTAAACCCCCTAAAGTCCTCCTGCCCCTCCATTTTTCTCCTGAATCCTAATACCCTTTCTGACCCCTATAACCCCTACAAACCGTCCTCCCCCCTAATGTATCTGCTAGGTTAAGAGTAACAAGCAAGCACGAGACAAGCACAAGGAGCTACAGTATCTCATATACACCCACCATCCCTCCCACCTGACCCGAACACCATGTCTTGTCTCAGATAACCCTCATGTCGAAAGGTCAACCCTCTGCTCCCCTCTCGACTTCCAGGCACATGTCCCCTGTAGGAAGTTGATTTCCAAGGAAACATGATGGGTCCAACATGTGACAGTGATACTACGAGGCAATAATAGCAGTAGGGGATGGACAGGATAAGCATTTCTCCGTACCACGAAAGACAGACGTCTCCCTGGAAAAAGATGCAAGTCCAACAACAAAATAAAATGCAATTAAACTCAGCAATTCTCTGTTTGTCTGTCTGTTCTCTCTTTGTCGGGTGGATCAAAACATTCTCATCTCAACATGTGAAATACCACCGCTTTGTCTGTGGACCTACACGTCTAAATTTGAATCTTCTATCTCTCTCTCCCTCCTGTGTCGCATTTGGACGTTCAGGGACAGTGTGTCAATTTCCACTTGCTACATGCAGTTTTTTTTTTTTTTAAATAAACTCACAATGTGGGTAAAAGACTTCATTTTAAGGTTTCTATCCTTAGGTTTAGGCAACAAAACAGGTTGTTTTCATAAGCTGTTCATACGTTTTCCTATGAAAAGTAATATACCCGAATTCGTAATTCATGCATGACCAATGTACTTTGGAAGGCTGCAATCATGTGACCAATGCGCTGATGGGAGTAAACAAGGAAGAATTCCCAAGTGCTTGCAAAGAGGCAGGTTGGGGTGGTGGATGGGTCACAAAAAAACAGACATTCATTCAGGACTTTTTCCTGGAGTTGTGTGTTCGGACGCGTGTGAACTTTGAGTGAACTTTGTGAACTCATTTTAAGGTAAATCCTCACCACGTTTCTCAATGTTTAACCTAAGTAACTTTTACTGCCTAAACCTAGACTCTGTAACTTTACGTTAATTACGTAACTGTACGTTAAAAACATAACGTCATTCGTGGGGTGCTAATTCATAGGATATCATACAAACCACTCTATTAGAATACGTTGACCTGGAGCTGTGATGATGGAGGGTTACAGCAGATGGTGCTATGAATGACGGGATGGTGTTTGCTCAGGTACACTCTTATTAGCTCCCTTAAAACAAGGAAGCGGTCCTGAGTGGTCTTGTAAAGAGGTAGGTTGAGGCGGTGGATAGGTCACGAAATCACGGACTTTTCCTTGGAGACGCGTGTTCAGAACCATATGAACTCTGAGTCATTTCAACGTACATCATCACAATGTTGGTTTGATTCTTCTCAACCTAACCACTGCAACTTTACCTGCCTATACTTTACCTCTGTAACTTTACATTAAGGATGTAACATCATTCATGGGGTGCTAATTTGTAGGATATTATGCGAACCGTTCTATAAGGATACACTGAACAAAATCGCCTGGTTGGGTTTAGAAAAATACATCATGGTTTCGTTTAGGTAATGAGCAGCCGGGTCCTACAGGCTCCCAGGTGAAAGTCCACAGTTTTTTTGACCCATCCGCCTCCACTCCTGCCCGCCTTATATGGACTTTCTTGCTCTTGATGTCACAGTAGTCGCCGCCGCCCATTAAGTATCATATCACCAAGAAGGGTACCTCTGCGCGTCCATGTCTGACGCTGACAACCACTGGAAAAGCAGCAGTATTTGACAAGTTGGGGTGTCACCCGCTACCTCTAAAACTGACCCACCCCATGCGAATCATACCACCACCATAGGTGCATCTCTGCGTCTGACGTCAACATCACTCACAAAGCAGCAGCATTTGATGAGTTGGGAATGAGAACAGACTGGGTGGATTTCTATTCCCATTGGTCTCTCTTACTGCTTCTGTCCTCAGAGATTTTCCAGTGACTCACACTTAACTAGTTTAATCCAGAAGCACTACACAATTCGAGAAGAATACCTGTCATGAGGTACAAATCCTGACAGTTTCCAGCCCTGGCATCACATGCTGTCTGAGCTCCAGGAACACATTGGTTACTGAGAGGCGAATATATCATGTTTCATTGCTCCAGACCACCACCACCTCCACCACCCACCAGCATGTCAATCAGTCAGTCACGAAGTGTTTTCCACCCTAGTCTGAAGATTTCTGTCATCACTCCAACAGTAAAAATGTCCAACTTTCAACAGAGAAACTTGTCACGTAAGAGCACTAGGATGGGGGGGGGGGGGGGGGGGTGGCAGGAGGGCAGTGGCACCACATGAGCAGCTGTCGGACAGATGTCACTTTTTACCCAACCAGTAATCTCTGAAACAACACAGGGAGCAGCACGTCTGAGCCTCTAACAAGCCCGGTGACGGCGCTTTAAAAATAGAGCCAGACAAACAATGCGAGGAATGGCGGCAAAAACAACCCAGCTCTTCACTTCTGACTGCGAAGAGGGTGTAAATATGTTTACCCACATGTCTGTGAGGGTCTATGCCAGAGAAACCCTGACTCTGATGCAACTAATAACTGTTTATGTTCTGCATAAAGCCATACATACATACATACATACATACATACATCATATACAGGAGCTGACATTGACAGACTGAAAAGAAAAAGTCCTGGCTGATTGAATTTACAGTTTTGCAATAGGCCAGTCTGCCAGAGACACAAGGCCAAAAGCTACAACCAATGTTATGGATGGATGGAAGGGATGATGCAATGATGTGTACCACTTCCCAAGTAGATCTATGCCGCGTGGTTCTTGTTGTTGATCAATTCGGACTGAAATTAAAAGGTAAATGTGCCAAAAAATGATTGTTTCTGTTCTGTGAACCAACGTCCCTCATGATGTCATAAAGTACTTTACATATGAACACTGATTGCACTATCCAATCACAAACAAGAACCTGATTACAGGTTCAGTTCACCCAAATCACCAAATAAAGGAAATGTAAAACATTTTCACAGGAAACGTTTTGGTTTTAAGAGCAACGTCCTCAGTTAAAAGTAACCAGGTGTAACTGGGACGTTGTTTCTGGAAAGATATGTTGTCAATAAGAAAAATACCACAAATGGATTTCCATTTACCTCCATTGTTGGGGGATGGAAAAAATCTCTAAGGGATATATACCTCAGAACCTAGATGAATAAAACCAAAATTATCTGTATGGCAAGATTTGGGTGAACAGACCCTTGAAATAAACAAAAAATCTTCCCTACTTCCTTCACACAACTCCAGTCATACCTCAGTCCTGCCCCACGGTCTTCAGGAGACATCTCGAGAGCTTCAGGTACCTTCACAAGATTTGACGATGCTATTAAAGGCAGCCAAACACCAGATAGTCAAGATGATAAAGACAACCAGAACTTGTCTTTGCAGTAAAAAAAAAAAAAATTTAAAAATGACAGTACAAACTCGGGGTCGAGCCAAATTCAGGTTTTACGTGCCACACAGCGCAAGAGCAGCTTGTGTTTATCCTCAATGAAGCCCCAGTTGGAGTATTTCAAGCGGCCTCGTCTAAAAATAAACCGGTCACACTACATTCCAACTGACAGCCATCAGGAGGACAGAGGGATGGGGTTGGGGGGCGGATAGAGACAGCAACACCCTTCACCACCACCACCCTCCCTCCTCTTGTGTCAGTGACATGGCATGGACAGCAGGATGAGAGGGGACATGTGACTGTTGACAGTGTTACCAAAACACACTTTGGGATCTACATTCTTGCTAAGTCAGATGAGTAGATCGATACCACTCTAATATCCGTCCGCTCAATATGACGCTACGGCCAGGAGCTGCCTAACTTAGCACAGAGATGAGGGACAGAGGGAAATTGTTAGTCTTGCTCCATCCAGAGTGGAGCCGGCTGGGCCAGGCTGTAATTTATCACTATTCCCTTTAAGCCAGGTTGGGTCCTCGTGTTCTTGGTGTTTTTGAAGGAAACTAGCAGTTCTCATGTGTAAGAGGCAGGAGTTTTAATGGTACAAATCATAAGGGAAACAGAGACCTGGATGAAAGTTGTGCATGAAGCCCAAAAAAGCTCTATTTCTGCTGTGCGAAATGACCCTGACCTTCCACACTGTGTGGCCCAGAGAACAAGGCCACTAGAGACTTAAGGTTTAGCACTCTGCTAACTTGAATGGAGATAAAATAACTTGATCTTGTGGCTCTTTTACAGGTGCTTCTCAAGATATTAGAATATATCCCCCTTAATTTAATCCAAGAATTTAAACCTTCATATATGCTAGATTCAATACACATGAAGAAAAATATTTCAAGATTCATCACGGCTTACAGCTCATGAAAATCAAAACTCCAGGTTCTTAAAATATTAAAATATCACATAAGACCAACCAAAAAAAGGATTTATAATACAGAAATGTCAACCTTCTGAAAAGTATATTCATCTATGCACTCGATACTTAGTCGGGGCTCCTTTTGCTCAAATTACTGCATCAGTGCAGCCTGGCATAGAGCCAATCAGCCTATGGCACTGCTGAGGTGTTACAGAAGTCCAGGTTGCTTTGATAGCAGCCTTCTGCTCGTCTGTATTGTTGGGTCTGGTGGCTCTCATCTTTCTCTTGACAATACCCTATAGATTCTCAGTGGGGTTCGGGTCAGGTGAGTTGGCTGGCCAGTCCAGTACAGTACAGCACCACCATGGTCAGCAAACCAGTTACTGGTAGTTTTGGCACTGTGGGCAGGTGCCAAGTCCTGCTGGAGAAGGAAATCAGCATCTCCATAAATTTCTAAGATCTCCTGGTAGACAGGTCGTGCTGACTTTGGACTTAATAAAACACAGTGGACCGACACCAGCAGCTGACATGGTGACCCAAATCATCACTGGACCTCAAGCAATGTGGATTCTGTGCCTCTTCACTCTTCTTCCAGACTCTGGGACCTTGATTTCTAAATGAAATGTTAAATTTACTGTCATCTGAAGAGAGGACTTTGAACCACCGACACCACTGCAGACAGCCCTTTCAGCAATGACCTTCTGTGGGTTACCTTCTCTGCTGAGGGTGTCAGTGAGTGTCTTCTGGACAGCTGTTAATTCGGCAGTCTTTCCCATGATTGTGGTTGTTTGTATTGAACCAGACTAAGAGAATAAAGGCTTGTGAAACCTTTGCAGGTGTTTTGAGTTAATTAGCTGATTCAAGTACAGTTTTCAGTTTCTGAAATAACTGACAAGAAATATTGTACTTTTTCACAATATTCTAGTTTCTAACTTTCCAAATGTTATCAGACCAAATGGATGAAATCCCAATAGTGAAATGAGTGATTTTGTGGGGATTGTGCGGCTAAAAAAATGTATCCAATGATTTACTGACTTCTCTTTCACAATGTAAGTCTATGGGAAAAAGTATTTTTGGGTTCAGTGGCATCAATTTTCGATAAAAGGTAAGATACGTCCCAAAATACCTTTGTAAATGAAGCATTGTGTTGCTACAGACACACCCCTGCCTTCAAATCTTTTTCTAGGCATAAGACGACACACTTGTTTGGTACAGATGCCAGCAAAAATTATGTATGTATGTTTTTTTTGCAGAGATGAAATGAATGAAGCTAAATACAAAATTTACCATTCCAGTATATATTCCAGCAAATTGTGAAGTGTACAGACATCACAGTGTGTCTGTACGCACAAATGTTTAGCGTACAGACATCACAGTCGATGAGGGCTGGGTATCGCCACTGATTTCTTGAATCTATTCGGTTTCAATTCACAATTCAGTTCAATTCGGTTTCCGATTTGATCACTTGAACTAGGGATATTTCAGGTACAGTTTTGCTAGAATGTGAAGGAGATTCTCAGAGAGTTAATATTGTAAAGTGTACAAGAACTTCTTTATAAAAATAAAAAAGAAGAAGAAATTCAGAACAGGATTAAAACTGACTAAATGTTGTTTCTAGAGCAGCGACAGCAATATTAAAACAGCAAAGTGTCAAGTATCAGTTAAGGAAGGACCCAAATGCAGAGCAGGAGGCAGGTTTGAGGTTGAACAAAAGGTGAGTTTTAATAAAGCTGATAAAAACATCCAGAACAGAAAGGTAACAGAAAGTCCAAATGACAGAGATGCCAAAACTAAACTGAAAACCAACTGGGATGATAGGATGAACTCCAGTAAAAAAACAAACAAAAAACAAAATCCAAACATAACACAAGACACCAGGCAGGAAACGGAGCAGGGAACAACACCAAGAACACGGGGATGAGCGCAGACAAACTGAAAAGGAACAAAGCGAAACACAAAAGTACATATACACAGAACTAATTACAAGAACGGAGGAAAATGGAGATTGGCTAACAACAGGTGTGCGGTGGGGAACACTAGGGTGGAGCAAACAAGACTAATACAGAACAGGTGTGGAGGGAAGACTCTGGGAACAGGGAAGGACAAATGAGACAGGTGGAGGACAGGTGTGACAGAAAACAGGCGGGAAAATACACAAAGACAGGAAGTAAAACCAGACATGACGGAATAGGAGCGTATCAACAAAATAAAGCAGGAAACAGATTAAACATGAATGAAACAAGGAGGAACACAAACAGAAAAGTCCAAAATGAAGTCCACAAGATATGAGAGTATGAATAAAAATCCAGGATCATGACACAAAGTCACAATATAAACTCAAATTTCACTGGAAACAAATCTAAAATGTCAATAAAATAAATCATATACCTGAAATCACAACACTGAGTGAAGTTTAGAGGAATTAAGAAGACAGACATCAGTCAGTATCAGTCGTCCTGTCCTCCAGACTGAAATTTTGCTTTACTACATGTTTCCATGTTGCTAAATAGGTGTATTGATAAAGTATTGACTTTTTCCTCGTGGAGGTTTTATTGAGTAACAAGCATAGTTGATGTAAGCTCAAGTTATCTTCACTTCTCTGTCTCTACTCCGTCTTTTTGTGTCTGTATGTGTTCGTGAAGGTGGCGCAGCTGCCCCGACGCACAGACAGCAGGAGGAGTGGCTGCTGCAGCACGATGAGAAATTACACCCAAATGTAAATAAGTAAGCTAACATCCAATCCATCCATTTTCATCAGAATCAGGTCATGGTGGCAGCAAGCTGAGAAAACTATTCCAGATGTCCCTCTACCCAGCAACGCTTTCCAGCTCCTCCTGGGGCATCCCAGACGTTCCCAGGCCAGATGAGACATGTAATCCTTCCAGTATGTTTTGGGTCTGCCCCGGGGAGCTCCCACCAGGTGGATGTAAGCTAATAGTTGCGGATATAGACCTGTTAATGTCGGAGCATCTCAAGACTTCAGGCATGAATAATTTAGCGGGTTAAAGCTTCATGCATGCATAGGAAAAAACGTATACTAAAAGACCAATCTCAGATTTTATGAATCGATATCGGGTCATCCAAATGAAGGTCGATTTGAATTGGATGAATCATTTACTTTAACCCAGCCCTGGTATTGATGTTCTCAAATAGTCATCAGCAAGACAGCAAATAAGTGTTTTTGCCAAAATGTAAAATTACAAATGAGCCAACACAAGGAGGAAAATATTGTAGTAGTAGTGTAGTACATCCTTTAAAAAAAGTTTATCAGTACATGTATTATAATCAAGGAAAATGAGACTTTAATATAAATTTGAGGTCATATCACAGCCCTGTTATTGATTTGAGTTCTGTATGATTGAGTACTATAGCTGGTTATTCTATTGCAGAAATCTCCATTTGATTTATTTTTTACTTCTGTCCATATCTATTTATACATTTCTTCAAACTTGACTACTGTTTAAAAAAACAGACAAATCTGCCAGCACATGAACCTGTTCCCTGACATGAGGCACTACAATATATAAGAACAACCTGAACATTTTGATTTGTATTGTGAAATGTCCCTGGCACATTTTAGCTTCATATTTTCAAAAACAAAGAAAGAAAAAGAAAGAAAGAAAGAAAGAAAGAAAGAAATTAAAATGTCAAAAATACTCATAAAGGAGATTTTTTACACTTTTCACATGATTACATCATCATGATGGGTAATGCAAGATTACTACACACATGCCCTCTTGGATGTTGCGCAAATTCTCCTTCCTGGGTGCTGCTCAGATGTTCACAGTTAGTTTTAAGGGAAATACAATGTTCAGTAAACACGACACTGGAGATGTTGTGGTAAGCTCGGAGGGTAAAGTGACATAGAACTGGAGATAAATAAAAGACAGCTAGCCAAAGTGTTGCTTCAGTTGCTGCCACCGCCTCAAACACTACTTAGTATGATCCAACAACAGCGAGCTCAAGTGTGATACTGCACTGTTTTTCAGGTGCAGAGAGAAGAATCTAGACATCACTACGTTGTTATATTGGTGAAATTAGAATTATTACTGCCTCCCAGTTGTACGACTCTCTGAAGGCTTTGCAGCCCCAAAGCAAGAACAACATGGCTTGAGTGCAGCTTCTTCCCACAGGCTGTGAGGCTTATTGACTCTGACGTCTGCGCTTTAACATGCTGCTTGGTTTTTTAACCATGTGTTCCATTTATTATAGTCTTTTAGGTTATTTCATTATTTACTAAAGGTCTGTCTTAAAACATAATTTATTCTGTACGCTGCTGGACCTGGGTAACGAATTTTGTTCCTTGTATTTTTGACATGTTTGAATAACAATAAACTGAACCTTGAACATTTAATTTGTCAGCGATCAGCTCAGTTTCAGGATTAGTGTCACCAATTCAGTATCTGACCAAATGTGTCCCACTCTCCTCCTGAGATATGACTTTCAGCAATGGCCAGAAAAATATTTTTGGCAAACATGATGATGTCACAGTGAAGTTGACCTTTGACCTTTTGGATGTAAAATGTCATCACTTGTGTGAGGTTTTGTTATAATTAGTGTATGAATTCTTGAGTTATGGCCAAAAAGCAATATTGTGAGGTCACACTGACCTTGACCTTTGACTACAAAAGTTTAATCAGTTTATTCTTGAGTCCAAGTGGATGTTTGTGCCAAAATAAAAAAAAATAATAATCTTGAGATATTGCATTCACAAGAATGCTGTGGATGAGGTCACGGTGACCTTCAACAATCAAATCAGGTAATTCTTGAATCCACGAAATACTCTCAAGTTGTTTTGGCAATACTGTGTTCAGGAGAATTTGGATGTACATATATACAGGGTGGCAGGAGCTCAGTCCATAGGGACTTGGTTTGGGACGGTCGCCAGTTCAACACCCCATCCAGAGTGTGGACTGGTAGCTGGAGAGGTGCCAGTTCACCTCCTGAGCACTGTTGAGGTGCCCTTGAGCAAGGTACTGAACCCCCAACTGCTCAGGGTGCCTGTCCACGGGCAGCCCCCTCGCTCTGACATCACTCCATTTAATGTGTAAGTCCTGTTTGTACATGTGTCTATGTGTATATGACAACAGAGTGAAAACACTGAATTTTTCCTCGGGGATTAGTAAAGTATATTAAGGACGGACAACCCAAAAACAATGTAACTAGCACAGAGGCATAAAAATAAAATAACTGTTTATCAGTGGATTAGTAACACAGAATATAAACACAGGTGAGAAGAGTAAGAACAGTCTCTACACTCTACAACTGTGATCAAACTATTGATCAGAATATACTTCATATACTTCATAGCCGACTATGCAGCTTTTATCTTTATTTCACTTGGAAGGTAAATACATTGCAGCAAGAGAAATGTAAGTCATCCACATTAAAAGCTTGTGAATGGCTTGTCAATGAGCTGTGCTGTCATGTAACCACTGACTTGTTTAATAGCATTTATGGTTGTAAACTTTAATTTGCACATTTCAACATAATTCAATTTTGTAAAAAAAAAAAAATAAAAATTCAATGAGTAACAAAACATGTTATTTACAGATGAATCATTTGGTCAATCAGATTTCAATTTAAGGCCATATATGTCAATAAAAATGTGATTTGAAATCACAAATACTTAAAGATTTGGACCTCATGACTCTTGTTTATATGACTTGATCACATCAGTTGAGTGTGATGAAACTCATGGCTGGTTTGTTGTGTTGTTTTCTACCAGTCTGCCCTCGGTCCAATACGGGGGTCCGCTCTGAAGCACACCCCCCAACTGTGTCAAGTGATCTGATTGGCTCGACTGCTTCATGTCACACCTCTGAACCAGTGGAGAAACAGCTGAGTCACACACACACACACACACACACACACACACACACACACACACACACTGCACTCAGGTTTCACAACTCTTAAGACACTTTATGTTTGTTGTGGGAACCAAATGCAGCACAGCGAGTCTTTCCTTGGAGCCACGAAAACAAAATCCATTTAAAGTCACGTGACGTCTGTCCACATGTGAGAATGACATGTCTTTTTATAGACACACTGAATGATGATCGTGCTCCATATGTTTACTATATGTTTATTTATCTCAGTCAGGATCTCATTTTCCTGAAGCACAATCCCAATAATTCTCCAACAAGATACCAAAATACTTTTACATCATTTTCCATCCAGAAGAAACCATGGTCATTTTCTGATGTGATCACCTGCCTCCTGAAACAGTTACAAATGAAGTTAAAAAGTGATTAATGACTGCTGTCTGTTAATGAACTGTAAACTTCTCCCCATCTTACCAGTGACCACACCTCCCTGCTCATTTGCCAGCTCAAATTTTCTCTAGCTCTCAGGCTGTTGTTTAAACTACAGCAATTTCACATGCCCGGCATCACAATCACAAAGAGAGACCTGCTAATTTCCCTGTTCATGACAACAGGGGGTCACTGAGCACCTGGGGAGCCTCAGTATGTACGCATTTAGGGATGAGTTTGAAATTGGCAAAAGTAATGAAATGATCAAAATTTAAACATATTTAGTTTCTGAAGAACATGGCAATGATGTGCTCTTGTTGGTTTCCTGTCCTAAATTTTAATTTCTCGATTGTACATCATCAAAAGAGGCTTAGTTATTGTAGATGCTGCTTGTGACCAAGAGGTTACACAGTAACTTAAATGTGAAAAAAAATCATAGTACGCATGAAACTGTTTGCAGCGTGAAATGGGAGACAGTCTCTGATAAATTTGCTTTTGCAACCCTGCTCAACATCTTAACATGCTTCTTGAATTTTAGCTGGGAATCTGATATGAGGCAGAGATATTTCACCTCCTGAGACCTGTTTGATATGCTGTCCATTGACATTTAGGTTTAACACAGTAGCTTCTGTTGATGAGTGAGCCCTGGCAGAACCTTTTCAAACCATACTTGCAATGGGCTGTAAGTGACATGACAGCTGTTTGGAAGCTGTCAGAGCAGTTTTAGCAGATACATGTATGACTGTATCGCCCACATACATCTGACAACCTGCTCCAACACATGACTGTGGTAAGTGGTATAAGCTAAAAAGAAGCGGCCCAAGAACAGAACCCTGAGGTATGTTATAGTGTGCTGGGGCAGCAGGGTGAAGTCAGCTGATGCTAACAGACTCAATAAGCTAATCAGGAGAGCTGGTTCTGTCCTGATAGTGGAACTGAAGTCTCTAGTGGAGGTGTCAGAAAAGAGGGTGCAGAGAAAACTACTCAGTATCCTGGGCAACTCCTCTCACCCCCTGCATGCCACTCTGGAGTCATATCAGAGCACATCCAGTCTCAGACTAAGACCACCGAGGAGCACCACACAACGCCACAGGAGATCTTTTCTACACTACAGCAAGTTGTCGCATGTTGAATTCATGCTCCCTCTGGCACAATAATTTAAATAATATCTTGAGTGTGTGTTGGCCATTATTATCAAATCTTGTAGTGTGTGCATGTTTAAGATTGGAGAGAAGAACATCTGTGAAGTTTCTCCTTACATGGGTGATGCAACCCGATTTCAAAATCGGTAAAACTCTAGGGGCCGTATTCACAAACATTCTGAGAATACTCTCACAGAGCTCCTAACTTAGCCTAAAAACTTTTAGTAAGGAGTCCCGACTTCGGAGTGATATAGGAAAGTTCTCAGAGCAACTCTGAGCGTGGAAGAGACAGAAACTTTTATCATAGTGAGGGGGTGTGGTTGACTCTGTTGGTAGGTGTGATGTAGCCTCGCGTCACCAGGCTCTTCACGTAAGGCGAAGAGCCTGGTTGTCGAGATGTGATTGGTTGTCACAGACATGCCCGTTTGTGAGCCTGCAAGGTGTGAGGACACCGAGTGGAAATGAAATGAACTGCATCACAATATGAGATTGACAGTGTTGTCTGTTAGTGTGATCACTCTGCTGATGGAAGGTTGAGACAGACCCAAGTCATCACTGCTGCACTGTTTCATGTTTCCAGTTTTTCCAAATATCTTAGTATTGTGTTTATTTCTGGCGTTATAGTGTTATTCTGTTAGATGGGAAATGCGTGCATATCCCAAATGAGATCGACCACAAATATTCTCCCTGCTCGATCTCATCTGTAGCATTTCTTTTACTCACTGTCATTTTGGGTTTAGAGACCACTTCTCCGACCTCTTTGTGTTTCCACTATTTTCTCCTCTGATTATGAAACTATTTAGCCTCTTAGAAGTCCTCCTCCCTACTCCTACTAGTCTTTCACCTTAAGAGCTCTCTTAAGGGCTAAGATGCTTTGTGAATAACTTTTATCTCTACAAGGACCTTAACTTGTCACAATTCTAAGAATTTTCTTAGAATTTCGTCACTAGGAGCAACTCTTTGTACGAGGAAGCTTTGTGAATACGGCCCCTGTAGTCCTAGCTCAGCTTTAGTGGTCATCACGGGTTAAAGAAACCGACGGTGACGGTTGGTAGGAAACAGGATGTAAACAGCTGTTGACTTCTGTGTCAAAGTCACGCACTTTGATGAGCCGTAAAACAGAACCAAAATAGAGGAGGAACTCTATTATTGTATTTCAATGTTATGTTTTAGACTACATTCACCACACACACACACACACACACACACACACACACACACACACACACACACACACACATACTGTTGGCTCAAACATCCCAGCTGTCAGCTCGCATTTTGGGTCAGCAGCTAATCTCCCGCAAGCCTTTGCTCGAGACTCGCTCTGAGCCCGATGTACAACTACCCACAAGACACCTCTGACAGACAACAGCAGGTGACAACAACACAATCCAAAACACCCTGCCGGCCAAATGTCACAGCGACAGAGACAGAGAGAGAAAGGCAGAGGGTAAAGAGAGATATTTAATCCTGGATATGTAAATTAGGACAAAAGGAACCTGCAATGAATCAAACTGCTACTGTTGTCAAACATTAAACCGATAAATGGAGTTATACTTTAAGAATTTATGAGTTACAGGGAACGTTTAAAGCTCCAGTGTGTAGGATTCAGGGGGATATACTGGCAGAAATGGAATGTAATATAATAAGTATGTTTTCTTTGCCTTAGAATGAGACGTTTATATCTACATAGGGAGCGGGTCCTCATCTACGGAGATTGAGGGCCACTACGAAGTCCCTTTTTTATGCCTCTTTTGCATTTCTACACAGAACCAAACAACGACAGCATCATGCCACTCCAGTGGGTGATTTTAGTCAGTGTGCTGGCATCAAGGAATCACAAGAGACGTAACAGTTGTGACATATAATGCAACAGCGTCAGCCTCTAGTGTGACATATAATATATGCATTAGCAGTGCTTTAGCAAAAATAACAATGGCATTAACATGTCAATAGCAATCATTTACCGTCCCTGTTATATGGCGGCTGATCTTGTCCTCTGCTCGGAGGGTAAGGAGCCCCCCCGGACGTCACTGTTTTGCCAATGTGCAGACACTTATGGCCGCTATTTTATTTCTTTGAGTTAGCCACTAACTGCTACCACCTCCTTTTTAAATCTACTGCGGTGGGCCACACGCACATTTTTATATATTTTTTTTTATCAATACAGACCACATGTTTAGCTTCATTACATTCAGTCTTTCTACCTCTGATTATTGTTCTTATTGTGAGATGGAAACCAGGGTTATTTCTTTGTACCAAAACACTCTGTGAGTCGCCCCTGACCTGGACTTACCCGCTTATCAGTTATATAACTCAGATGTGTTGCATCCAGCCTGGCGCCCACAAATCCCTCTCACCTCTGCTGAATCCCACCGAGCCTTCAGGGCCAGCAGCTGCATTGAGTAAGGGATAACTGCACACCTCTCCCTCCACCAATGTGACTCCCCCCACCTCCACTACAGTCTCACATAGCTGTGTCAGCGCTAGTGAAAGGTCTGACTGAACCCATCATATGACCATCAACAACGTGTGGAGATAGGTCTGGCTATGAGAGACTAGTTTCACGAAGCGACTGGGGATTTTGAAGACAGTCACAAGCAGGAAGTGGAAGGGCAAGAATTTTATCTGAAATAGGCGATCAACAGCAGGCTTATACACATAGTCTACATCCTGTGAGCCAGACCACTCACTCAACTCAGTCAGCCCGGTTGGGTCAATAATTTGCAACGTGGATTGTTTTACCAGACATTGACAGTTGAGAGCAGCCATGCTTGCAATTATCTTCAAATGCCACATGAGCAACAGGCTGGCAAACTCGGCCAGCAGTAGATAATCAGCCGTGTGTGTCTGACTGTGGATGGTGGAGCTGCTGAATGGATTTGTGAGTGTTTGTTAGTTGCAGAGGTGGCTGTTAGCAGTTAGCTCAAATTGTTAGCCGCTGAAAGGCAGCAGAGCTAGCAGCCACCGGCCGCTGAAATTCACAGCTGATCCCCGCAGGACTCCACTGAGACCAGACTGGAGAAGGTTTATGGTTTGATGCTGTCTGACGGGCAGGTAGGAGGTTCAGTTATCTGTGAGTGTAGCTGTGCTGTTATGGCAATGCGAGACTAGTTTTAGGTAGCAATGGGGATTTTGATAATGGTAACACCCAGGAAGTGGAAGGGGACAGTTGTGTTTGAGATAGGTGGCCAATGGCAGGTTTCTGCGCAAAGTCTACATCCTTTCAGTCACAAGCTAGACTGAGTCTGCCTGGTTGGGTAGGAAATTCACAGCATGGACCGTTTTACCAAGTGCAATTAGTGTTAATTTTGTTGACGAAAACTATGACAAGATTATCTGTCAACAACCCTTTTTCCATGATCAAAACAAGATGATGATGAGCTAAAATAGATCTTGCTAATAAAACTAAGAAGAAATCTGTGTTTAATTTTCATTGAACGAGACGTGACATGACAAAAATGTTAATGGTGCAAATATTTATTTCCTCGCTTTTAAATGTGACTGAGCAGGTTTCTGTGTATCTGTTGTTATGAGATATAAAATATAAAAGAAGGTGCTTGTGCATCAATTTTTTAAACAAGGTTAAAACAGTAAAATATGTCTCTTGCACTACAGATGCACAGCCATGCAGTGAGCTAACACACTTCCAATAAACAGTTTTTACTGGAAGCAATTGTGAAACTATGGGAACAACAGTGGACAAAAAAGATTACAAATTAGAAAACGATGAGATTCAGTTAACAATACATAGAGCAAACATGAAGTGTAAACATGAGTTAGTACAGTGACAAGTAAAGTACAGACTGAAGGCCTTTGAACAGAGTCTGTTTTTGTCGTCTGATAGTGTTGCACGTCTAAAAATAAATACAACCTCATGTTGTGTCAACCGTATTTGCACACAGTCCGAGACTTTAGCACTTTTTTGGACCAGGTTCGATTTTTTTGTGTGTTTTTTGGATCAGTCAGAGCCTTTAGAGCTGTTCCGTGAAGAAATGTGGTGCTGGGACACAGCCATGACAAGACAGGAACGGGGCTCACAGACACCGGTCGCGAATAAACCACTTTTCGCGAGTGAATTAGATATAAAGTCAATGTAGAGATGTAAGTAGATGCAAATTCCCATTGGCGAGATTGACACGACGCGCAAATGACGCGGATTAAGCGGTGGGAATGAAACAAGCTGAAAAATATGAACTTCAGTGACCAATTTGCCTGTTATAGCCAATCAGCATTGAGATCCTCTGCGGACGAATGACACAGAGGACTTACCGGTTGAATTTCATTCATCGATTCAGCAATTTCACACACATATGACCTGAGTTATTTGCATGTATGAAGCACCGACACAAAATATTATAGCGTTCAAACTCACTCAGTGATCCCATGTGAAATTCTGTATCCTGTTTGGTGTGAACACAGCTTAACTCAGACAGCTCACTTTCACCAGGTCAGATAGTAATTTCATTCAGGTGGATGATGATGAAGAGGAGGAGGACGTGAACCGCACACAGAATGTGGAGACAGAGAGGGAGGACAGCTCCGTCCCATCATGCAGTTGCAGTGCCAAATGTAAGACGGGGGGAGTGGTGACAGTCAGATAGGTGACTCCAGTGGAGAGAGGCAAAAGAGGAAATATGTCTCACTGTGCAGAGGTCAGAGCTGCCAAATAAGTTACATTTTGCTTCGTGTGTGGTGGAAACAAAGCATCACCAGTGAATGATCAACATCAAGTTAAGTCACTGGAAGTACAACACAATAATTAATCTAATAAAAGAAGTCCATAAAATAAACAAGAGCAGCTTAATTCAACAGTTACATTAAGCCAAGATGAGTTTTTTGAGAGGAAATTAACCTTCTTCTTCTTTTTCACCCCATAGTAACTGACTGGGCATGTTGATCCTGTGTTGTTATTCTACAGTCTGTGCTCAGTCTGGTGTTTAAGGTCTTGTGCGTGTGTGTGTGTGTGTGTGTGTGTGTGTGTGTGTGTGGGGGGGGGGGGGGGGGGGGGGTGTTACTAAGTCTTTCATACTGTCACCTGAACCGCCTTTATGTGCTCAGGCTCCACCAAGTGGTTAAGTTCAAATGTAACGAGAGTAGGACAAACACAACCAGACAGAGAAGTTATTATGGTGTGTAAATCCAGCAAACAAAAAAAAATCAACTATGAGATGAAATGTGCATCTTTTGTTTCAGCATTTGTAGATGATAAATATATAAGAGACAGAGACATATTCCCAGAGTTTTTCATTTGAAAAGTAGCACAGTTAGCATGTACACTGTTTCCTTTTATACACAGTGGCACGCACACACACACACACACACACACACACACACACACACACACACACACATATAGTTTTGGTGGGTACGATATTGGATTTTTTGCTGATATCTAACGTATTTGGCTGATAACTGATACTGATGTCAATATATCCACTGTTTTCTCCACCTACTTTTAACTAATTATCAACTCTCCTCTGTAGTAGCATTAACATCATACTATGCAGCATACGTGATGGCCCACCAGCAGATGGAGACATGAAATAAAATGCTTTTCAATGTATGTAATATTCATTCATTGTGCAAAATTAAAAAGCATGTTGGCCGATTCTAATAGTTCATGTTATTGGCCGATACCACTGACTTGCTAATATTATCATGCATGTATATATAAAATAAACATTAAATTCCCCATCAGCAAAACATTAAATGAAATACGATGAAATTAATAAGCTTATATAAAGACCAGACTGCATGTTTTAGCATTTCCTGACAGTCCATACGGAGGCCTACAGCTACTCATAGATTTACTCTCTGAATACTTGCTGTTTTTATGACCAGAATACAGCTCTGGAGTCTCATTTATAACTGCTGCGTACACCCAAAACAAGGCCTGAAAGAGGAGTACGCCATTTCTCACACAAAAGTTGTGGTCTATAAAAACAAACTTGACGGGAGAATGTGCACACCTATATGGAAATATAGTAGTTTAGTTTAGTTTAGTTGACAAGAATTTAAATACAGCAGAAAATACAGCCATATATGAAGTTGTCATGGATAACATGACAAAGTCCAGGACCCGTGCAGACGCACATTTTGGAGACAGGAGAAACTGGTGATGCAGATGGTGAGGTGGTAAACTGAAGCCAGATTGTAGAAATTAAATGTGCACACATTACATTTTCATTTAATATCACACGTTGCTTATAGATCCACTTTTTCATAAACATTCAAACCAGCAGTTGTCTTAGTGAGCCATGACTTTTCCATAAGCACCTTTCAGTTCTGAAATCAAACTCTGCTCACTATTTCACATTCTCCCCCTTGGACACTCGGTCGTTGCCATGACTCATTCATAGCAGGCTCATCTCAACACATCAGCACTCATAAGGTGCCTGTAGAGGGCGAGATATGAGGCGGATTCACGTACGGACCATTCCAAGTTGATTTGGGATTTATAGAAGGAAACTGCTCACTGGCAGGTGTACGCAGGGATTTATAAATCAGAATATTCTTTGGCATAAACCATTTTGGGCTGTTGTCCCCTGGTACACCATGGATGCTACACACTGTTTACTAAATGATAGCGCAGGTCACCTTTGCTTCTCCCCTCATTTGGCTCTCCCGCAGGTACCAGGATCTGTCTGTAGACAAGCATTTGACTGTCTTTCATATCATTTTCAGAGTCACAGAGCCCACTAATCACTTTCCGATGGCATGACTGCGCCCTCTGCTTATTGGTGAAACCTAAAACCTGAGGTCATCCTCATCACTCATTTGACTCTGGCACACTCCTTTCAACTGTTTACTACCACAGAGTAGTAAAATAATATTTTGGCTTTATTCTCAAGTTATTTTTTCTCCTACGGTGTCCGTGATTGATGAATCCTTCACAAGGTGAGTGAGTGATTTGTGACTTGAAACTGAGCCGTCACATGGTTCGGTCTCAGAGAGGATTAGATTAGACAGTCATGTGTGACCAATCAGCTGTGCAGCTGCAGCTTCTCAACAGTCCAGTGCAGATTTAGATGAGTGTATGTTCAACAACACATCTGTGCATTAGGTTTGACACGACACACATTTCTGGTGTACATGATATCAGCAAGGTATGAGAAGAAAAATTAATCTTTAAAAGTTTTAGTTTCAGAAACATTTCACAGGAGGCAAAAATACTTTCATTGTCCATGTTAACTGTGAGCGGGCAGAGCCAAAGAACCAAAGCTTTACTTGCTAACAGAGTAACAAAGAGGTCGGAGGTGTTTTTTTTTCTTCACTGTAAAGTTACATCTGCTTTGTTTTTCTCATCGTGGCTCTAAAATGCTACACTACCCAGAGGTCTCAGCGGGCGTTGCCATGTAGAGCTGAAGCAAATCCAGAATGTTTTGATGTTGAAATAAGGAACAAAACACTGACATCATAGCTGCTGAATTTATCCCACACTGACCCAGAATCTCGTAATCTTTAGCTTCAGCCCACCATTAGTGGCACATAACAGATTTTTAATGGAACTGGACTTCTATCCTTCCATTTTATTGTCTGCAGACTTGTACTTCTGAGTTTTCATCAATGAAATGGATGTTTTCTAACACAGTTCGTCTTTTGTACTGATTACTGAACCAAGAGTTTCATGTCTATCTGAACCTCCAAGTGCTCCAACGTCAGTAAACTAACAGTGTCTAGGAGAAGATTTACAACAGATTACAACAAAATTCAACACACTCATAAGGTTATTTTTAATATAATTTTCACGACATTTAAGTCATTATACAATATTTTTCCATCCATCCATCATCAACTGCTTATCCGAAGCCAAGTCGCAGGGGCAGTAGGCTGAGCAAAGTATTCCAGACATCCCTCTCTCCAGCAACCCTTTCCAGGAACCACGAGGCGTTCCCAGGCCAATTGAGATATGTAATCCCTTCAGCGTGTTCTAGGTCTACGCCAGGGCCTCCTACCAGTTGGAGGTACCCAGAGCGCCTCTAACAAGAGCCACCCAGGAGGCGTCCTGATCAGATGCCCAAACCACCTCAACTGGCCCCTTTCCACGCGAGGGAGCAGCAGCTCTACTCCGAGCTTCCTCCCGATGTCCAAGCTCCTTACCCTATCCCTGTGGCTGAGCCCAGCCATCCCACAGTCATTACCCGCATCTCATGACCATAGGTGAGAGTTGGGACGTAGGTGGACCAGTAAATTGAAAGCTTTGCCTTCTGGCTCAGCTCCCTCTTCACCACGACGGTCCAGACGATATTATTGCAATTTTAAATATGTTGCGATACACTGAGTATTGTGATAAAATACACTGCTATATACTGAGATTTATTATCTTTCTTCAACTGTACATTATGTCCCAAAGGAAAACTTTGTCAACATCTGTTTTGTCTAATAAGATAAAGTTTTCAGTCTGTTCATTTCACTTCAGCCATTTCTTTGCAACAGCTAAATGTATCTAGTGGACTGAAAAACCAATGTATTATACTATTCTAGTCTGCTACCTAAAGTTTAATTTGTATTTGTCATATTATTAATTTAGCTTGGCGCTGAGTGACGGTACGATATTGCCACACAAAAATACCGCAAATACTATGCCGTTTCGATTTTTGCTCCCACCCCTAGCAGCTGTATAGTCGACTCGTCTAATGCTAATGGCAAGATAGCAAGTTAACGTAAAGTCCGACTTGTGGCTAATTCATTAGAATAAAATGATATAAGTAGGGTTGCAGTAATATCCCAGTTTCAGGGTGACCATAACATAAAAGTTGACGATTATCATATACAAATTTTTTTTTGCTATTTTCTAAAAGGAGACTTTTAACACATACCCCCATGAGCAAAATGGTTTCAAGTTTCAATTACAGTAATATAACATTTATTTAACCAACATGAAACCTTCTCTTTTCATCCCTTTAGGGGAAGTTCTGACTGATAAAAATAATAATAATAATAATAATAATAATAATAATTCTGTAATACTATGATTCTGTGAAACCATGACAATTTCTGAAACTGTTACCTTACAGTGAAAATCTCAAACTGTTGCAACCCTAAACAAAACGTTTTCTCATCTGCAACCATGATTTCTGTCAAGTCAAGTCAGATAGATTTTCGCCGGCAATAAATGGCCCCTTGTGACTTCACAACGCCATCAAAGTGCGTCTTTTCTTATTGTTTTGATGGAGAAACGGCAGAAATTACAGACTGTGAGTGTACAACTTACTTACTACAGAATACAGTTGAGATTTTTGTTTCGCCTATTCTGTTAACATTTTCATTTAAAACACTTTCATGTGTGTTTTAAACTGTCTGTAAAAAGAGTTTGACATGGTACTGACCAGAATTCAGATGTCTCCTGTCTTTTCGTCTGTCTATTTACTGTACTCTTTACTGTGCAGACTAGAGAACCGGGTTGGTCTCTCAGGATTGGTTCTGAGGTGGTTCTGATCGTACCTTGCCTCCTTGGGTCACCACTCCTCAGAAAAGTCAGACACCACATGTGGGGTCCCTCAGGGTTCTAGTTTTGAATGTCTGTTTTTTTCCTACTTTCACTTTAAAACGTTCTGCCCAACACCAAACACACACACAAACACGCATTCACCTCAGATGCACTTCAGTGTCCTACCTTGCAGTCATGCTGCGCCATAAGTGAGCTCCTGTGGGAGAGAGGACATCTATTATTCATCATCGCTGAGTAGGTCACATCTCTGGAAAATGGCATAATAATGAGAGTAAAATGACTAATAAAAATAAGGATGCTATATAAACAGATAATGAATAACAAGACAGGAAAAGGCAGTTGTATATATCTACACAGAAGTTATTATTGCTGACCAATATGGTACATTCATAAACACTTTGAATCTCCTTTAACCTACTCACTGCTACATTATACCACCTGTTTACTACATGTTTATATGGTGCTGTAACGTTAAAATTAGAGCTCCAAACCATTAATAAAGAAAGAAGAATAAAAGTGAACAAAAGTATGTGGACAGTTTGTAGGATGCAGACGCAGATGATGCAGACGAGATGTTGCAGATAACAGCTGGATGCTACTGTGGCTGCAACTAGGGATGCGCAGATATGGATTTTTTGAATGGATACTGATAATTGATAATAACCTGCTTCTCATTGCAAATAATCCCTAACTGTAGCACCACATGGTTAGGGGTTATTAATACGTTTAACAACAGAGTCTGTAAATAGTCTACAGTGAGACATCGGTCTATATGTTGCATGTGAATGAATTTATCGCAGTAGCACACGTGCAGTATAGTCCTGCACTGCTAGTTTGTGTGTGAGGTGGATCGTAGCTCATCGTCGGTCTTCACAACAGATCTGTGTTAAAAATGCAGCGACAACACAGATGTTTCATATACAAGACTTATATATAACAAGGACAAAATGTCTCTCGCTCCTTCCCTCCCTCGGCCTCTCTGTTGATGCTCTGTGCATAAATTAGATTAACAGCCTGAATAAACAAAAACATTTAAATAATTTTCCAGCATTAGATTAATCTGAACAGCCAACAGGTGGAAAACGACTTTTTAACTCTCTCATAATTATATATCGTGCATGCCTTGTTGCAACACTATCTGATCTCCTCAGAGTGCAGAAGTCGCTCTCTGTGCGTCTCCTGTCATAGAGCATGATTTTGTCCTAAATGATGGTTAAATATCAAGGCGTCATTCTGTAATATTTTAACATTTACTTTTGATGTTTGAGATCCCTGATATATTTCCTGCTATTTTGTTGTACCAACTGGCTGCATGTGTATGTGGCATTACGTGCTGTACGTTCAGGTGGTCCACAGGAAGAAACATACAGCAAATAAAAAAAGGGATCTAGAAGTATAAACAGCACAGTCAATATCTGTGAGGGTTAAAGTGGACTTCCTCTCTACTCAGTGTTCATTAAGGCTCATTTGCAGGCTTGGCAGGATTTACAGTCAGCCAATATTAAGAGGTACAAGGGTCAGAGCCACAGTGAATAAAAAGAAAAAGCTTTTATCATCTCTCTGGATAATCGAAACACACAGTGATGAGTTGCATCTTGTTTTCATCACGCTGGTTAAAAACATCACTGGCATGCAGAACACGTGCGTCTATACAGGAGGGTAACAGTGAGCGACGGTCAGACTGATGAGTCACCATCTGTGTGTCATCCTCATCTCGGACTCGTCCTTTCTCATCAGGATAACGAGTCACCATCAGGGTGAAATCATCTGGAAGTCTGAGCTGGACTCCAGCAGGTCAGCGGTTGAAGATTATTTACAATATTTTCTCAATTCATTGACTAACTGCTTAAAGGCCAGGTGGTCTGGGCGTCAGAAAAAAATGAAAAATATAAAACTAATTCCTATTATATTATTTATCATGAGCAAATGCAGCTATATTTTTCATCAGTATATCAAGGGGGACATTTTAAAGCATGCGTTAATGTTGAGGGAGATGTGTCTGAGGAATGTTTCCAGCACCTTGTTGAATCTGTGCCTCGAAGAATTAAAGCAGTTCTGACAACCAAACACTGGTGAGGTGTACCTAATAAAGTGGCCAGTGCGTATCTTACACAGTATAGGCGTCATTTGGTGTTACCTGTGGATCTGGACCGAGCGATGTCTCTTGCGGTCACCGTGACGACCAGCAGAGCCAGCAGGACGGTCAGGAGGCTGTAGGCTCGCAGAGAGCTGAAGGCCACGAACCTGAAGAGGAACAAAACAAAGACTTCACTCACATCAGACAGCAGGTTGTGACAGTATCATGTCGTATCAGTGTGTGTCAAAATTCTCAGGCTTCTATATTTCAGAGTTTGTCATCTTTGCTGTTATATTATTATTATTATATCCTATTCTATAATATGATTTCTTTAATTTTCTCCTTTATTTATTACGCAGCATTACAAAGACCTTGCTTGTAACATGAAAGAGGCAAATTATTTCCCTGTCTTTGGGAATTTGGGGGAGGAGGCGTTTCTAATATTACACATAAATTACACGTAACATAAAAAGCTTGGAGTGATTCATAATAATTAAATTCCCACTGGCGTTTCATGTTTCAGTGCACTGATGTCATTTTTGGCAATAAAGTTCACTGTTAAACTGTGAAAAAAAAATGCTTTAGAAAGTGTTTGATAACCATATTTGAGCCATGATTGCAATGTAGAGATACAAAGACAGACAGATATAAATATATATAGAAAAACATATATGATATAGATATATAGAGAGGGATGGATGGAATATCAACCAGTATATCAATATTGAGATTTTTTAACTTCTTAATATCAATATCAGCCCTAAAAATCCAGTATCGGTCGGGCTCTAATAAAATGTGAACAAAATTTCTATGGGTGAGTTGTTTCTTTTTAGCAACATGGGGGAGTTAACATAAAACAGTATATATAAAAAATATGATAACCTATAGTATATATGATAAGGCTGATTCCAGTGTCCAAATATTTAGTATTTCCCCTCTATTGAGGACCTACAGTGGGATATTATTGTTCTTATACAGCCTAATATAAGAAACTATAAGATATTCTGAAAACAATTACACACAAACAGGATAAACAATGTAAACTATTTGGAAACCTCATATTTTAATATCATCTGAATATTTTAGTGACATCATGAGATCTAAGGGACTGTTTGTTACTTATGAGGGGGTGCAACAAGGGGGAGGCGTGTCAAATAAGTTTTTAAGCACGAGGGCAGGACTTTGTTTTAGTGTTTTTGCTTAGGGGAGGGGCATACAAATTTAAATAGTTGTATTTTGCATTTATTTACCTCAGATTTGGTTTGGAGGGTGTGTTTTCATTTAAAGAAATCGCCAAAATTACACCATTTATCACAGCCAGAAACTGTTAGAACAGGAATTACCACTGGATTTTCAAATTTCCGACAGTCCTTCCACCAGAAAAAAAACAAGTCTGTGTTTGAAATTGCTTTATTCTAAGTGTCTTAAATAAAGTTTGGCCGAAAATAACGCAGCATGCACGATACGAGTGAAAAACAGAGGCTTTCTTCAACTCCAGGATTTCATCTTTAACTCTTTGAAACCTGGAGCAACATTTCTTTTCTTCTGCTACTTTTGGGCACCTTTTGCAAGTCTTTAAACCTTTGACCCCTGAGAAAACTGACGCCATTTCTTTCAAAAATATGGGAAAAAAGTCAACGAGCAACTCAAGAAATGTCCCACAAATTGCAAAAATAAAAGAAAAAAAGATTTAGAAAATTATTTAAAAACAAAAACTAAGGGAAATGAAAAAAAACTATATTCATAATTACTATTATTAATAAAAAATTATATCAGAATTAGTTTGATTTTTAAGCACTTTTTCCAGGTAATTTCCTTGTTTGTTTATTTCTTTGAAATTTTTTCTTGTTTGAATTTTCTCTTTTTACTTTCTTGCCATTTTTTGGGGTCATTTCCTCTTTCATTGAAATCAAGCCTTTATGTTCAGGTTTTTAAGGGTTAACTTTTATTATAAAAATCTAATATCTAGTTTATAGTGGAGGAAGAGTCATGCATTTCCCACCAGTCAATCAGGGAGGCTCAAGGAAAAATATCTGTAGCTCTCCGGAGAGTCAAAATTACAATTAAAAAAAAAAAAAAAAAACAGTCACACCCAGCCACCTGACTGAGTAAAGGACAGTCCCTAATGAATACCATTGATTTTGTTCAATGTTGCTGGAACTGGGAACAAAGAGTCACTGCATGCCTTTAAAAACATAATTAGAGAAGTCTATTACAGGATAAAAGGATTTTAAGCAAAAACAAAAGATGGCTGCAAATCTAATTAAAGCCATATAAATATGATTACGATGTTAAACTGAGGTTTTGGAGTCAATCCAAAGTCACAATAATGTTTCCGTTAATTACCAGGAGCTCAGTGTAATCGGGATGGGAGGCTGTGTGATATCCCTGCGTCATGCTGCCTACCAGATCGCCGTGTTGGCTGCAGCAAACAGCGCTGAAGTCCTGCACGGTCTCTGCCTCCAGTTGACCAGGCCGGTGAGACGACACCCTGCGCGGCCGGGAGGCGTCTCCTCCCCGCGGTGTCCCCGGCTCAGCGGCCCCGGCGGCACGGCAGCCGCCTCCTCGCCGCCCGCGGTTCCTGTTTCCCGGCTCCCCAGCATTGGAAAACCACCGGGGCCCCTCCGCTCTGCCGCTCCGCTCCTCCAGCAGAGAGACCAGTGTCAAGTTAACCGGATGGTTTGTGATCGTACTTCCGGTGCTGGGTTTTCAAAAATAAAGGTGATTGAAACTGCAACCTTACTGATGTGTATAATGTCTATAAAATCTAAACATAAACATTATTATACCCTTTATAGTGTGAAACAGTCTGAGAGACATTTTTTACTGACATTGGATTAAAGGGTTTTTCATATTTTCTGTCATAATTTCATTAACGTTTAAATTCATTGTCATTGTAGTCAAAAAAGGTAGCTTTCATTTAAGATATTTTAAAACACACTAAAAGATATTGTTCAGTTATAGAAAATATATTGTTCTTTATGTAAGTTTATTTTTTGATCTAGAGAAATAGGTCACATGACTAGAGTTCAGTATTATGGGCTGAGGCAGTATGGCGGGAGAAAGAGCCAACATGACTACAGAGCAGAGAGCCGACATTGGTTGCAAAGGAAGCACATACGGCCCCACATTAATGATAGTCAGTACGATCCAAGAGGCGCACATGTTTTCAAGTGTCTACGGAGGAGTGAAGTATGGAAATGAAACTTAAAAAGACATCTGTATGATGCGTGGCCATTATTTCCTTGGACTGCTGCAGTTACATACATGGACTCAATGTATCCCACAATGCATTGCAAAAAGTAGTCACTAACCAAGCAAACCAACTAAACCAACCAACCCAACTTTTCATCCCAGGCTTTCCAATGGGCCTCTCCCATTCGGGCCCTGGGTAATCAGTCCCACTTTTCCTCCCACTGGCAGTGGTTCCCATAGTGAACCTGGGAGTCGAGTTTCCTGAAAGGGGGTGAAGAAATAAATCTAGGAAGCAACAAGATGATAAGCTTAGCTAAGATAGGAGGGGGAAAACATGTGTCTTCTACACAAAAATTCTGTTTGATTTTCTAGCTTATCTCAAATATTTCCCTTTTCTCGTAAAATACTCAATAACCTTACTGTTTGCAGGGTTTCAATTAAAAGAAATAGAAAGACAGTAAATGTATGGTTGTGTGCAAACTATGTTTTGTACTTGCATTACTGTTATTGAAAGAACAATAACCAATAATGTCTATTTTTATATTTTTAGAGGACGAGTGTTTCAAAATCACAATACCATCTGAAAAATCTGAAGTAAAATTCAATTAAAATTCCCCAACTTTTACAAAAGAATAAAGAAAAATCAGCAATGACTGAGGTCTATTTGGTAAATGTGACTGCTGAGCCTCCCCTGAGTCCAGCTGACAGCCATGGAAGTGTACATAAAGAGAAAGGGTTCCTACTGAAATTTTATTGAATTTCATTTCACTGACCGACTGTTTTTCAATGCATGCCTTTTATTGTGAAAGACACAATCGCCAAACGTCCTGTTTCATTCAGTCCAGTTTTTTTTTTTTTTGACTTGAAGCAGCTCGAGACTTCAGCTGATGCTTGTTTGTTGTGGTTCAGGTCACTGACGTCAGGTTTGTGTGTGTGTGTGTGTGTGTGTGTGTGTGTGTGTGTGTGTGTGTGTGTGTGTGTGTGTGATGTAATTTCTTTATGTTGAAGTCTATACTGATAGTGATTATACCTACAGTATATACACGTAGGCTATTTTTACTTGCCTGTTAATATTAGACCCTGTTCCTGGATTTTTCCCGCATGGAAATTCTGACTAATCAAGAGCAGCTTTCTCATTCAGGCAGTTGATCTGGTCCACTTGTAAATGCTGCCATGAGAACATGAACCAACTCTAGGTAATTATGCAGGTTTGTAACAAAATTAGTCCCTGATTCAGACCGAAGCAAGAAAACTCTAGGTCTGAAAGCACCCTTAATGACTTGCTGATGAAGACAGTGGAACATCTAGATGCTAAATAGCCAAATATTTTTCACAGAACTTTATGCAGACCAAACTGAAAGGTAAACATACAGTGAATATTGGACACAAATATGACACCTACAAAATGGTAACATTGCTTTGTTTTTGCTGGATTTTAAATTGGATTTATTTTTCTGCCCCCTAGTGGTCAAAAATGATCTACTGCAGCTTTAAAAAAGGTTTAAATCATTACAAATACAACACAATATTAATAGTACAGTGTGGTGCATTTTTCAACACACTCCTGCTTATTATATAACCTTTACTGAACAAGTTTGTTTTTGTTGGTTAAAGTGTATGTTAAAAAAGGTATTCACACAATTATGCTTTTGTGATGATATTGGCTGCAGGGTCATTTGTTGGACTGAGATCATGTTATCGATGACTCTGCTGGCTTGATTGGAGCTTCATCAGAAATCTGCCGTGGTGTAACTTGCTTAACAGCAGTTAGCCAAATTGTTTGTGTCTTTATTTTAGTATTTTCTGGCGCTTGTTACCACAAAGCCGGCTGTGAGGGACCTCATATCATTCTGTTGACAGGATAATTGACTGGTTTGAGCCAAAAAGTGACAGTTTGTTCCTGATTCATCACACGACACCAGAGAGAGCACACAAGTGTCACACAGAATGCTCTGTGCATCAGGCAGGAGTGGTGACCAATGCCGAGTTTTGACAAGTTTGGCCCCAGCCTTGAAGCCAAGTACCGTAGGAGGCATCGTTTTGGGCCCAGTCCTGCCAGTTTGCCAAATTCAATTCATTTTCCAGTATAAAACAACCTCAATGGTCTGCCCAGGCACACTCACGCACCTGCAGTCACAGAAAACATACATTTGGCTTTGTAACATTCTTTGAGGTCATTGAATAGCACCACTGTGACTTGTAATGAGTGTGAATGAATTTTATGTCCTAAACAATTTATCCAGCAAATACAATGATAGCTTGATGAATACCGCCTGCGTGTGGCAGACGCTGTATGAAGGACAGCAGACTGGGCCGTTTGTCACACATGACAGAGTCAGAATGAACCCGTCTTGGGAAGTAACGGCAAAACTAAGAACTACAAAGAGAAGATGACCTATTTTACACCCCGCCTGCACTATTCTGGACCTGAATCAAGATCAGAGCTCAGCGCCAAACCGTGATCTCCAACAATGACCTGCTCCACTTTCCACTGCCGGGGCCGCCCCTTCGCTCCACACCACTACGCCAGACTTCTCTTTTTTTCTTCCAACACAGACTCACACCTACAGGTCTGTTCTCAAGACAGATTTGAAGTTTGACCTTTCGATCCCATCACGCAGCAGTTGCTTCAGCTGTCATCGTGATGGATATGCTGTTGTTCTGCTGATGTTAAGCTCTGCAGCTGCTATGATTTTCATCTCTGTGACAACTGAGCAAACCCCCATCAGGTTAAAATCTCGAAATTAAGTATGTAGACAATGAGTTAGTTTTGTTTTTGTCATGCTACTAGCCTATTTCCAAGGACGAGATAAAAATTTCATGCCAAAAGTTTTAATCTAATGCGGTGATATTCAACAAAATCTGGCCCCTGAACACTTTCTAATTCACAGGGAAAATAAACTGATTCACACTTGGAATGTTTATTCGTACATTTAATATACATTAAGCTGCCTTTAAACCGCCACATGACAACCATCCTGACAACCGGCTACCCACAGGAGCATTCCCCAAAAAATCCAAGTCTTCTTAAAAGCAGCTGCTGCCATTACAGTCCAGAGCTGTGTTGACGGGCAGGTGCTTCAGAGAACGTCAGCGTCATGTACATAGCTGCATACTGTAGTAAGACTATAGAAAATATTGAAATTAACAAATATTTCTACATATTTGGACAATTTACCAGTCATCTAACATTTGGTGGAAATATTGTTGCAGGTCCAGTTTTTCTTGTGGTTGTCTTCATAAGTTGCTGACGCTGTGTTCAGACACCAACATTATCAGCTCCTCCATCTTGTCGTCTTTCTGCTTGCATGACACCCATCCCCTTCTATTTGATGGTCAGAAATCAGGCAGCTACTGCCCGGAGTTCAACGTGGTGAACTCAGTACGGCACAGCAAAATCTGTGCATGTCACAAGGGCAGCAACTGCTTCATACCCCTACTGCCATGTTCTAAACCGAATCCCCTCTGCCACCTTCCCCTCAATGAAATTACTGGAGGCTGCCATTTACCGCCTGAAAGCAGCATAAGGTGCCAGAGTTCATAAAAAAAAAGCATTGTGCAAGGTAATGTCAAGTTGATTGTTGACGTTGCGGGACACAGTGTCAACTTCCATCTGTTACATGCATTGCCTTCTTTTCAAAATATACTTCATTTTCAAAGGAAATGTAGAGTTTACATACAGTCTCTTTCAAAATGGTACAACACCACAAACTGACATTTTTTTCCTTCAACAACAAATACACGTGGTTGGGTTCAGAAAAAGAGAACAGGGTTTGGCTTTACAATCATGTGGGAAGTAAACATTGGTTTCCTTGGTGAAAGTTGGTGCTTGTTGGACCCATCCTACACCCCTCACACCTGCCCTACTTGGACTTTTCAATTTGTTATGTTGTACTGACAGAATGCTTTTATTTTGAAAGTGACTGTATATAACCGTTAAATAACCAGTGAACATGGAAGTGTATTTTGAAAGAAGACAATGCATGTGACAGGCAGAACTTGACACAGTGTCCCAGAATGTCAACAGCCAACACACCCAGGGTACCTTGCACTTGTGGACGTGGAAAGTCCATGATCAAAACGTCAATATGTGACGAGGTTGGAGTGAGAATGTGGTGTCCAAGAAAAAAGTGATGGTGAGATTTATTTAGCTCCAAAGAGATTTGTTTAATTTTTTTTAAAAAAATCTGCAAAACAGAGGGATATGAAACAGAGAGAACACACACACACTGTCTCACACATATACACACACTCACAGACACTGTCACACACATTCATTCATTCAAGTGTGCATTCACTCGCAGTGAAGCTCACACACTAATTTATTGCGATGATTTGTACATACAGTGTGCACAAATTCATACTTACACACACTTAAACATGTCGTGCAGACACTATATTTGTGTGTGTTTTGTGTGTGTGTGTGTGTGTGTGTGTGTGTGTGTGTGTGTGTGTGTGTGCACGCGCGTGTGTGTGTGTGTGAGCCACTAATTGGACTGAATTTCACTGAGCAACAAAAGATCAGGCTCGAAAATTCCAGCTCTGGTTTGTACAGGCTTTGCTTTGTTGTCCGTTCGCCTCTGTTTGTTCTCTTCTAATGCTGTGTTAACAGTTATCTCTCTCCCTCTCTCCCTCTCTCTCTTTCTCTCTCATGTCTTTCTTTCTGTCTCTCTCATTTTCTCTCCCTTTTTTTCATGCGACCCATGAAAGGCTTTTTTGCCCCAAACGAAGCAGCGTTACCCCAACTGCTCAGAGGCAGGCCAACCAGAGGCCAGAACTCACGAGGGACTTCCCTCATCAGCTCCCAAATCTCTCACTCTCTCACACACACACACACACACACACACACACACACACACACACACACACACACACACACACACTGCAGGAGCCTGTTGGACAGCCATAATGAACCCCAGACCTTCAGTGGAGTGGACCATTGTCACCGTCTCCATCTATGGGAAACTTGCCATGTCCCTTGCTGTTGAGCCTGGACCTGAGCTGTTGGTTGGATTTTTCTGTTGATCTCGACGCAGGATAGAGTTCAGGGGGAGGATGATGATTGAGCTGCAAAGCCCTGAGGATGGTGGAGGTGGTGGTGGCCACGTGGACATACTGAGCACAGAGGAGCTGGAGTGTAAGATCTGCTACTGTGCGTACAACCCGGCAAGTCGTAGGCCAAAGGTGCTCGAGTGTTGCCACCGTCTGTGCGCCAAATGCCTCACTAAGATCCTGGACCTGGGTGAGTCACCTCCCAATGCTGTTGTGTGCCCGTTCTGCCGCTACATAACCAGACTGCCTGGAGAGGCGGTGAGCAGCCTGCCAGATGACTGCAACCTGGTGGCGGCACTGGCCTTCCAAAGCAGGAATCAAAGGAACCTGCACTTTCACCAGGAGGCGACCACGGAGCTGCTCCTCAGCCCCAGGCGCCTGAGCTCGCTGATGGGCAGCAACCTACCTGTGATGCCCCCTTCCTCCTCCTCATCTGCGTCTTCTTCTTCCACCACCTACTCTTCCATTCGAGGGTCGCCTAACTTTGTGGTCATTACCATCATGGAGCCTCCGCCGATGTCTATTTCCACACAGGACCTCCACCTCCACCACCAGCCACGTGGATCTCACACATCAAACCGAGGCTACCGCTCATCAAGTCTGGACTCCATGGCGTCCATCACGCAGAGGTGGACGGTGTGGAACTGTGCGGCCCTTCTGTGCCAGACCTCGGCTCGGGCTCTGGTGTGGGTGTTGGGGCTGCTGTACTTCAGCTCGCTGCCCATGGGGGTTTACCTGCTCATCATGCAGAGGACAACTCTCGGGGTGCTGCTGGTGAGCCTGGTTCCTGCCAGCCTCGTTATGATCATGGTGTACGGCTTCTGCCAGTGTATCTGCCATGAGTTGTGGGACTGCATGCCTCCGTAATGGGACCAGATGAATGGGCAATGGTTTGCTTTGAATATGCTTGACAATGGATCTCCAGAATTCACTAATGGGGATGTTACTGTGTAACTGACCATGGAAACACTTCAATAGCAGAAAAAAAACATTCCTTTTCTTTATTGGAGAGGAGCGCAAGCACATTCTGTACATTACAAATGGAGCTCACAGTTTGGGGCTTTTCATCATTATACATGTTAATTTGTGCTTTGTTTAGCTTGGTAGCTGACTAATTACCCGATAGAGCTCAAAGTGTCAGATTTAGCTGAAAATTTAATGCCATTTCTGGTGGAATCTGCTAAATATTATGCATATTGGCCGACTGTTGTAGTGAGATACCTGAGGGTATTTAAGGTGTTAATAATTACTGTCTCTGACACCTGTGGATCTCATTTGTTTCAGATTGTGTTACAGCCATAAAAGCATCAAATGTGAACTTTAACATCATGGAGTCCTGACAGTTCTTGAAATCCGCATGAGCAGCAGAGTGTTGTCACCTGGGAAAAATACTTTTAATGCACCAAAAAGGGAGATCAGGGTGTTTTCCACCTTGATAGAGGCATATTGAGGAGTCACGAGATATACAATAGTTTGATCCTGAAAAAAAATGGTTACCAGGTAAAGCCTGTTAAAGGTGTTTTAAAAGATGAAGCCAACTCGGCCAGCCTTTTTTTTCTTTTATAGGGTGAGAAAGACCCTCAAAAGTAATCAATAAGATCTTAAAACTAGGAACCATCTTGCAGTGGGATCAGTCCAGTCTCTACAATGGTCTGAGAGTGTAAAGTAGAGGGGCAGGGACCCCTTTCCTACTTCCTACCCCCCTACTTCTGTAACCTTTGCTTGGACCACACTCATCTTTAAACCCTGCCTTCATGTGTGCAGTTGTGATTTCAACTGCACAAGTGTGAAAGCCCAGACTAGCAGCAGCAAAGGCCCCCTGCTACCTTGCCTGGCGTTGCCACGCCAAAAAGTTACACTTGATCTCATGACAAAGACGACAGCCAACAGCTGTAACATATGTTTTGCTCCTGTGTGAAAGGAAAAAGTCTCCATAGCAACAGAAAGCAGTAGTCTGTCACTGTCATTCAAAAAGGGAAACTGAAGAGTGTCTTGATGCTAGTTAGCACATTAACAACACAATCCAACAAGCTTGTTTTTAATCTCACTCCTTTTTGACTTTAGCTGTTTGTTTACTTTCCTCACTTCTATTTCTCTTCTTGTGCGCTGAGCTGAACTGCCAATCAGTGTCATTTCATTCACCGTCAGGCTCAGCTGTTGGCGCAAATGCTGATTCAACATGCTGAGTCAGCCAAAAAGGAAAGATAAGGGGCAACGGTGCGGGACACACTGCACCGACTAGGGCAACACACCTGTTCAGTTTCTTGACGGCATCATGCATGGTTGCAAAGCTATTACGCTGATAAATCTGTCTACAAACAGACATTCACTGTGAATTCCAATACCAATACTAACATACTATTTAGTATGCCAGAAGAAGATTCAGCATGTCCCAACACGTAGCATGTATGCCAAAAATACCAGAATGTCCTACTGCATCAGGTCACATTGTGCAGTACACTGGCCAGCATGCTTTTCTGGCTACTCTGACCCACAATCCTCTGCACAGCAGAAGATACGTCACATCGACTGAGCCACACACAGATGACAGCTCACTGACAGCTCATTTTGACAGCTGTCAGGATCAGCAATGATTGATGACAGCTCATCCGAGTGACTGATGACTACTTGAGTAGTAATAATGAAAAATATGAACTGTTTAAGTGAATAAAATAGTCCAGCAACAAAAGGACATAACTTTGAAATAACAATGACAGAAAACTGCCTGTGTTATTTTACTGTCATGATTATAATAGAATCTACAATGTATGCAGCTATAATTTAAAACTTAAAACTCACATTGAAAAGTAACAGCAGCAGAGCTCTCCGGGTTGACATCTGTCTCTGGTAAGCTTGGCTAATGGTGTTTTTTATTTAATCTCCAGGGTGAGCAAGAGGGTCAGAGTTCAAGGCACAAAGTTATGATGAAGTAGTATGTCCCAGTTGCGTGCACACTCCATGCAGCAGTACATACTGTGTAAGAGAAGCTGCAATATGTCCTAGAAGTAAAAAGAAAAGTATAGTAATCTATGGTAATCGCCGCTATAAACTCCTGGAAAAATACTCAAAACAGCTTCTGTGGTAGTTCCCGCTAAAACTGGTATCACCAACCGATAAATTCTAAAAGACATTGGCAGTCAGTTTAAGGCGACTAAGGCAATTGTATGTCAAATTCTGCTGGTTCTAGTTAAAAGTCTGGCAGTTCAAATGTTTCCTATAATTTAAAGAAATCTGAAATTGCTTTCAGAACTTATAACCTGGAGGAGGAGGTCAGTTTAAATAAAAAAAAGCTACCATCATGTTCAGTTCAGTCTACACTGCAGTCTAGATTGCATTATTTCTCTCATCAGTTTCTCTGTGATGACGTCGGGTCAATCCTGAACCACCAGAGGGTGCTGTGATAGCTCTCCCCTCCTCTCTAATGACACAGAGGGACTGATGACCCTGCACTGCTTCACCAGATTGTCTCCGTCCCTGTTTATATCTCTGTCAAAGAAAACAGACACTCCATTATGGAAAAATAATTCCAGTGATACTTCAGAAATCCAGATCTGGAGGCCCTCAGACGGAATCGCCTCTGCTTTGAATCAAACTCGCAGATTGTTGAGTCAAATGATGATACAGAGGCTGCAGGGGTGTTTACACAAATAATTTGGAAGTCAAATTAAACTGCGATGCTGTTATTACAACTCATGTCAGGGTGTCTGAACTGCAAAAGTCAGGGCCAGAAAAACACCCTCTGTGGAGCACAGGGCAAGAATAAGCTGTGGACCCCTAACAACCGCCCACCCCCTAACACTCTGTGCATTGTGTGTATCATTTGGTGATTGATAATTATGCTGTAACTCAATTAAGCACACATTTATGTAAGAAATGTGCACCATGTAAGTACAAGATAAATAATAAAAGCTTTAAAACTAGACGTTGTGCCTCACAGTTACATAATGATGCAGGTTTATCTTGAAGATGCTACATGGAGTTTTCTTGTTTCTCACAAAAGCACAATTTGTGCATCTTTGAGGTCTAAAAAACATGCTGACTGCATCTCTTTTCTCTTAAAATATATGCAAAGTAGATTAGTTTTGAAAAGTGTAATGCTTACTAGCTAGCAGTCTTCCCTTTCAAGCCCTTGTTGGTGCATTGCTAAGTTTCTTTGCAAGTTACCATTAACTGTTTGTGCCTGTATCATGCATTTTAACGAAACAGGGACACTACCTGGAAACATTGTTCCATTGCACCACTGGTGGTCAGAAACTCCACAGGGTGCCTTTAAAGACGCCATCATTTCAGTTCATATTTTGCTCTCAATTGTGCATGGAGTATAACCAAAAAATCTGCATTCCTTCCTTCTTCAGATCACCCAGAGGGTACGTTAATATCAGGTGTAAACAGGGCCTATGATGTTAAAAACACATCGGACTCCGTAGCTACCATAATGCCACCAATTTGTTTGTGGACTGTCATTCTGAGGCCTCCAGTGGAGCCACCCTCAAGTGGCCATTAGAGGAACTGCAGTTGGGGTTGCCACGTGCGCTCATCAGGTGTTTTGTTTTGTTATTTATTCTAAAATCTTGAACTAAAAAACAAAGCAGTAGCTGCTAAATAAATGCAGTGCAGTAACGTATAATAAGTGTAACATGAAATACAAATATTCCAGAGTAACTTCCTGCTACTGGTTTTGAATTCCACTTGTACTGCAGTGATATTAGGTTATCTACATGGTTTTAAGTATTTCTTCCATCACTGTAATGATGCTGTTAAACTCCACCCAGCCAGTTGTCCAAGCAGAGTATAAAACAAACAGTGAGGATCTTTTCCCAGAACACTTTGTCCCCGCTCTGCTTCTACAACATACGTCTTGCTGATGATAAACAGTCCTGGCCTTCTACCGTTTGTGTTTTCCAGGGGAGTCTGAATCTGAATCTGAACAATTGCTTCCCTACAGGGACCGCAACATCATTTCAGATTCCTTCTTAGTGATGCAATGAACATTCCCACATGTTGGTGTGAGGGACTTTCACAGGCGGTGCAAGCCAACTGGAAAAAAAAAACCTCCCTTCAGCCTGTTGTCTAACTTATAACTCTGATCAGAGCTGTAAGAAACAAAAACCTGACAAGACGAGATGGCTTACAGGACTGTTTTTATTTTTAGTTCATACACTGGCAGTTATAAATAATACGCTGCTGCCAACCATTTGTTGAATGATGCTGTAATGTTCTAGGTATTTGTCGCTAGTAAGTTTTGCTGGGGTGTTACCTTCTCCGCCGCTACTGGATAGATAATCAACCAGGCAACTGTCCCGAGACCGTAAACCCTCAGGGGTCCTAAAGACCCTAAGGTCAGTGTGTTCATTAGTTTGGGGTCATTCAAAAGGGTAGTTAGTTTTTTTTGGGATGGGTTTGTATGGAGTACTTATCCATAGCCTGTTTATTACCTACTTGTCAGTCTGCACACCCCCCAGTTTTGAGAAGCAGCTGGAGTAGTGACACGGAAGCTAAGCAGTGTACTGCTGTGGATGGAGGCCAGCAACAAAACATATTTTAGCCACCTAAAAGAAGTCCCACCTAAGAAAAACTAATATCAGTTTAAATATTACGAATATTTCAACTGCTTTCCTTTTCCGTTAACACTAAGTTACTGCGCGCCAGTTGGAAAAAAAAATTATACCAAAGATAATTTTGTAGGCAATACGACTTGTCTGGGACTCAAACCTCAGAGTTTAAAACTTGGGACTTGACTTGGAATTTGACATTGTTGATTTGGGACTTAATTTGGGACTTGAGTGCAAAGACTTGAGACTTACTTGTGACTTGCAAATCAATGACTTGATCCCATTGTCACTTTACCCTGTGACTCATAGTCTGGGGGAGACACCTCACAGACAGCCTGGCACTTGTGTCAGAATGTAAGCAGCATAATGACTTCAAGTATTATTTAAACTGCCCATCTATGTTTAAATTAATGTTGTTATTACAATCCGATAAGCCAAACATTACTGTGAAACTTCAATTAATAGCCCAGGCTATTATTTGCTTAAATCACTGAAATCAACAGGCCTATATTTGGGACAGGCCTTTAATACCTTTCACACAAAACTGTTGCTCAGTAAACATGGGTAACTTATGGAATTTGAGGGTTACGGCACTTGTCATACTGACACAGCACCACTTGATCCTGTTAAAACAATACTCACAATTGGAATTCATTTTTATAACGAACACTTTTGTTTCTTTTGATCTGAGGACCCTTACGGACTGAAGGAATATGAATAACTTACAGGGCATATTGAGGAATGGACACATAATTTGAGGTAGTCAACAACCCAGTTTTATACATCTGAAGAACTTCTACAAAGACTAAACTGCTTGGCAACCAGAAGAGGTGTCTAATTGAGACAGCTCTTAATCTGTCAAAATGTGTAGAAAACACTTTTAATTGAAGTTTTACAGTATTTCTAAACTAGGTGTTTTTTTAAGAATGTCCCTCCTCCTGAAACCCTGGGTCCTCATCACATTTTGGCTTCTTTACCTTATATTTCATTCTACTGAACATAGTCCTGTTGTCCCTCGTCCGTGGACACTTTTTGTGCCATCTAGTGGTAGTAAGAGCACAATACACTAATCCATGTAAAAACAAGATGGAAGCCATCTCTGCCAAGTCAGTCTGCAGCTGATCCTGACCACAGTCTATGATCCTGACGCAAAAGTGGGCAAGGTCCAAAACCTGATCACATTTTATGGTTGAAACTTTTTACTTGCAGTTAATAATGTTTTTAGTTCAATAAGGCAACAAATTTGACCAATTTTAGCAATAGCAACAAGCTAGCGCATTGCCCATTTGGAAGTACTGGTTTGAAGACATTAAGATTTTATTGCTGTCTCTTTTGAGGACTTACATATCGTTGAGAATTTTAGTGTTTTGTACTCATCAGGTCCCACTGATCCCAAATAGCTGGGAGAAATTACAAATGCATAACAAACACATGTTCAGGTCTCAGGAGGTTAAGTAATGTAGACTGTGCATAATGTTTGTGCTCCATACCATGTGATATGGGTCAAATAAATGAAATTAAATGACAGAGCTGAGGGGTAGCATAAATGATTCAAGGAAACTTATATAATGGTCTGATAATATTAGTAATAATACTTAAGTATAGGTGATAAATACATAATAATAACCATGATGATGTTGACTCCCTGTAACTAAACTACTATAGATAGTTTGTGTCCAGCTTGAACTCATCCCAGTGTACCTGCTGTACATCCACTGTCCATTCTGTGTATGTATTTCACATTCCCATAGGAAGTGAGTGGAGCAGCTCTCAGCCAATCAGATTTGCGGATAACGCTCCGACAACAAACAAAAGATCGAGGCTAGCTGAGCTCATTATACTTTGTCGATCCGTCAACGCTAACGTTACTTCTTACTTTGCTCCCAACGACGACCTGCTCCTCTGTCTTTTAACTACTTTCTTCGGTTCCTGCGCGGCAGGCAGTCTGCTCCTAGTGTCTCTATTTGTGGCTTTGTGTCAGCTAATGTCAACCTGAGCCATTTCAGCGATCGCTTCGCCTTTGCTGGCCAAGCTAAACGCGCTAGCCAGGTTAGCTACTCGACTAACCAGCTCTGGCTGCCTCTCTGCGACCAGCGAAGCCAGTTAGCTTAGCCTGCTAGCTAGCTTTGCTAAACCTCCCTTTAAAACTTGACACTGACTGACACAAGTGGCTCTGGCTTGTTGCTGACAAGCCAATTTACTAAAACTCGTGTCGTAGCCATGTCTGGACAGTCGTCGGGCTGTGGGTTTCTAATGTCGGTTGTTGTCCACGGAGACTCGGCTCTGAACGAGCAGGAAAAGGAGCTCAACCAGCGACTCCGACGGCTCTACCCAGCCGTTAATGAAAATGAGACTCCGCTTCCCCGCTCCTGGAGCCCGAAGGACAAGTTTAGCTACATCGGACTCTCTCAGAACAATCTCCGTGTCCACTACAAAGGTATGACACAAAGTCACACTCAAGTTTAGCACTTTATTGCCCAGTGCTAACGTCAGGTCTGCTAACGTTAGCTTAGCTTGACGGTTAGCGGATCAAAGCCAGCTGCCGTTGTGGCTAAAAACAAAGTAGGCTAGGCTAGTGGCTTCATCAACAACAAGGCAGAGGACATCTTGCAACCCGACCAGCTGGCGAGGTGTATCCACAGCCAAAATTGACCTACTAGCTCGTTAGCGTCCCTGCTACCCTGTTAACCAGTTTGTCAGCAATATGAACTGCCACCGTGAAGCTCTCACGGAGGGCAATCTGTCAGGCTATCTTTGGATATATAACTAATAGTTATAGACGTAGTATCATCTATAAAGACAGTACATCTCAGGCTGGTTAGGCTCGGTGTGAGTCACATAATCGTACCGTTTAACGTTCGCCAAAATGGACTTGAGCTAGGCAGCCCTTACGGTGGGCTAATGTAGCATTATTAGGTAATTAAATGACAGGAAATACACAGTGTCGAATATCATGATTAGCCCAAGTTACTCAGATGAATTGAAAGGCTTTCTGTGAAACTGATGGCATGACAGGCATATGCAGTCCTTTGCTGCTGAGGGTTTGATATCAAGTGTCTATCAAGTGACATTCAGGTTGACTAGTTGCTTAGTAAAGCTATCAAAAGGGTTTTGGTGCCGGCCTACAAGACAAGGCTAGAGTAAAAAAAAAATAGGTGTAACTGTGCTTCCTGGGTGTGTTCAACTATTCTGGGTCTGACCGGCCCTCTACGCACACTCTTCCTTGTTACAGCTAGAGTGATGTGTCTGTCTCTACACAACACATTCACCTGGATATCTTATAGCAGGCATGCAGTTGTTGGGCAGTTAAGCATTCAAACACTGCAAACTTTTACATGAATCACCCCCAGGGAGCAAAAGAGGATGTGATTTTAGAACAGACAAACTATTTGAATACACAAGCTGAATATTTGCCAGTTAACTGGGAAGTAAAGTTCAGACTAGCTTTTGCTGTGTCAAATATCCTAGTCTTTTTGGCATTCATAGGATAGAGTCAGAATCATTAACAGATAATACAGAAAATGTAATTTTGAGCAAGATAGTCTTGGCCTACTCTTTTGTATAATTAACAGCCAGTAAACACCCTGTTGTCTAAAACCCACCAACAGGATCTTCCATTAGTTTTTTGACAAAAACTAAATGTCACTGATGTTAAATACAAAGGTCTGCTAAAAGATGTGACTCTGCAATCATATGGGCTAAAGCTGAAATGGTTGGCTCATTAACCAGAAACTGTTTGGTAATGGATTAACTCAGTGTTTAGTGTCAAAGGCCCATAAATTCACTGGTTCCAGCTAGGGATTGTGAAATTGTGGGCTGATCTCAATGTTTAAAATAACAATTTGGCTGATAAACAATTCACAATACCAATATTTTGTTGTTGTTTATTCCCCCTTTTGTGCCATGGAAACAAAGAAATCTTCATTTAAAAAACTATAACTGAAGTTATTGTACAAGCACAAATTCAATCATATGTATTCATGGAACAAACTTAACTTTAACTCACATGAAAATGTTTTCTTAAAAGAACTGCTTCACAAGATTTTTTAAATATATATACACATATATGTATATGTATGTTATTCCCTCTTTAATATCTGTTTATAATGCTGTAAAAACATTGATATAAACACAGATTTGTTGATTACAGCGTCACATTATCAGGGAGTTTCCTGAGTTCTTTCATCCTGACGATGTCCCAGGGTAGATCTCTGCTCATCCCAAACACTATTTTATTGTCACTGGGAAAACAGGGCGCCATTAGTCTTGAGCCTTGCTTTTTAGCCTGCACAAAATTGACATGACACAACATTACAAATATCAAACAAATACAAACATTACCTTATTTGCCGATAGGCCAATGGCAGTCAACAAGGTGAATATCAGTGGATACAGACGTTCAGCCAATTAACTGGGGCATCCCCAGTTCCAGCTACGTAAAGGCAAACATTTGCTAGTTTCTAAGTATTCTGTAATAATAAAGTTAATAACTTTGGGTTTAGGAGTGTTTGTCGGGCAAAACTAGACATTTGAATTTGTCAAGTTGTTTTTCTGGAAATGAAAATAAGCATTTTCCACTATTTCCTGATATTTTATTGGACCATACAAATGATCCAAATTTTTAGGTATTACCTTAAACCTTGGATTGATGATGAGCATTCTTCACTATTTTCTGACATTCTGTAGCTTAAATGATTGAGATAAAAAAGATAATAAACCGATTGAAGATTAGTAGAGAACAGATATTGATTACATTAATAATTGGCACTGAAAATAATAATGTCATAACCTTAGTTTTGGGGGGGGGGGATTTCTTGGGTTTTCCTCACCTGAATGGTGTATTCATGTGGCAACCATTTTGTCAGTAAAACGGGGGTGACATTTTTTATTTTAGTTTTTCCAATTGGTTTGTTTTCCAAGTTTCAAAGGGTCCAAGGTGTACCTAAGCAATATCATCCTCATCAGTGATTGTACCTGCCGCTTGGAACAGACACTTGGTGACATGATCAAGTCCTAACAAGACTGATAATTAACTAGCTGTCAAACATCTCATGAAATAAGAAATGCCTTCTCCTAGGGTTGTGCAGTTTGAAGAAAATACCTGATTGTGGTGGTTATGTGTTATTTTATTTTTGGACCAATATTCCAAGTGAGATTTCGAATTTGATCATATTTGTAGGTTAATTAAACTCCAGGCCTTTATGTGTCTGCATTGTATTTAACAAGATGTTTGCATCAAGCATAATCACACACTTATCTAGTTCCAACATGAAAGCAATCAGATAAAATGATGCAGTTGCTTGTTGTTGTTGGGGTCCTCCCAGGCTTTTGTTTCTTCCCAAACCAGTTTCTTAAACTTCCAAGTAAACCAAACAGTAAACAAGCTTGTTTTCCACAGAAAAACTGACCGATTTAGCTCAGATGTAGTATGACAGTACATTTGTTTTACACTTGACATTACCCCGTTTTTCCAAGTAAAATCATGACACCTTATTGTAGTAACAGAAACTAGCTGCTTAGTAACATCTAACACTGTGAACATTTCTGATATCTGACCCCTGATGCTGTTGACAGCTCTACACTGTAGCTGCCTGAGCTAACGTTAGCTTTTACAGACTGACAGGATGAGCTGCTTCACAGCCCAAGACACATCGTGTGCTCAAGGGTATTCATAAGAATGTCATCTAATAAAATGGCATCATATGTTCTGGGATCACAAGGCCTACTTTTACCCCCCCATATAAAAACTGAAGATCTATTTAAAAGAGAAAAAAATATAATTTATATTCCACTGCCAAACTCTGTCTCATGTGGAAATGTGTCAAAACCACTGTAAAAAAAAAACAGTGTATGCAGTTATTAAACACAAAAAACACTAATATAAATTTACCTGGAAAAAAATTAGGACAAACACTTTTGCCTTCAGGGTGTTTTCTGTTTACACTGCAGCTAAGGTTGTAAAATATTTTTGGTAAAGAGTTTCTGCAGAAGCTCCACGTCGCTTCTGATCCAATTTGACTTCATCTGTTCAGAGTAGTAATCTTTCAGTGAGGGGAAATAACTGGCGGGTATGGTCGACATTCCCTTTTGGCTTCAAAAACACATGAGGACAAGTGGCAAACACAAGGAACCTTTTTCAAGAAAACTTGGCTCACTTTGAAAACTGCTGGAAATGTACGCCCCTTTGTTTGATGGGGCTGACAGCTATTGACAGGGGTGGGCGGGTTTAATCCTCTCCACAGCCACTCATACTAAAAATCTACATACAGTCCTGCCCTGTGCTTTAAATTAAAGCAGATCAAAATGTATGATTAAAGACAAGATTAAAATTGGTGATCATCAGCTTAAGTCGCAGCAGAAAGCTTCTGTCTTCCTACTCATTCCTATCCCTTTAAAATTATAGAATGGTCCAGTATCCATTTGTCATGACCACATCGTGTTGCTCTTGTGTCTGTTTTACCCTCACCTGAAGGTCATGGCAAAACCCCAAAAGATGCAGCGTCTGTACGGGCAACCCACCCCATCCCAGCAGCCTGCGGGGTCTACTACTTCGAGGTGAAGATCATCAGCAAAGGCCGAGATGGGTAAGGACACAGAACAAAGCAAAACATTTCAACAGTTTTTGCCACGTTAGCAACTTGGCTGAGGAGATGTCAGTGTTTGTCAAAGTTAAACATCTCGACAACTATTAAATAGTTATGAAATCTGGATGAGTCCCAATGGCTTCGTTACCCCGCTGTCTTCATAACTCCCACAAGCATGGTATAATTCAACATGTCTAACACTTAATTTCATAACTGAATTCCTGTCAATACTTAGTGTTAGCATGCTACATGTTAGCATCTTAACATGCTAAATGTTTATGTAAACTTGTCATGAACTGGATATTCTGCAACAGTTGTGCACAGAAGCTGTAACGTAAGTTAACAGGACACGTCATTTCTGTTTTTATATTGATGTGTGCTTTTTAAATTATTTTTTATTGGTACACTGTGGTTCTGAGATAAACAATACTTCATTCAGTCATGTTTTATGTTTCAAATAACAAATCAACTTGAACCGAAGATACTACATGCAAACTGGTAGCACAGTAACATACACACTGTAGGCAATATTGGCATGCTTACCTGCTAGCATGCTTAAGCTGAAATGATACTAATTTTAGCACTCAGTCGGTAGCACAACTGAGGTGTAAACCAATGAACATCAAGCAAATCTGCAGCCACGCTAACAGCCTTGTGAGGTTGTAATGTTTAACTGGAGAATGAAAGTGGATGAATAAAAAAATGCAGGGACAATTTAATATTTTTTTCTCCTGGTGTTTGATAAACACAAGCCCCATGGGGCCATTAGTGACATTATTGACTTAAAATATTGTTAAACATATAAATGGCTGACAATCTGAGCTATCATAATTAATGGACTGCATGATATGCAGGACAGTATACAAGAGGAAGAATTGCATTGAAAGCCCAAACAATCTGAGTCTAATGTGGATTTACATGCAAAATCTCATTGTAGCTGCGTGTTATTGAAGAAATAAACCTCCATCAGACATATTGTAGTGTAAAAGTTGTTATGAATTTGGTCTTAATTGATTAATCGGGTGGAGGCGGTTCACAGTTTGTCTCCTGCATGAAGCCCTGATTCTTTTAATCTTACAGCACATCAGTAGTCATCTAAAGAAAAGATGATAGCCCACAGAAATTACAATCCTGTTCTCTTTCTCTTCATACCTGAGATTATTGTAAAATGTCTGTGAACATACTGTCATGTTGTTGTCGGTATTTAGTCTAAGGCCATGTCTACATGCATGCAGATATTTTTGAAAATGGATGTGTGTATTTTTCTCTGCCATTAAAAAACAAAACTGTCCACATGACCTTACTAAATGTCTCAGTCCACACTAGAATGCAAAAATGAGCGAGATGTTGGGTTACATCCCCGTGGACACCTGGCTAGTGACCTGACCAGTGGCGTAGTGGTATTTCAGGTTTGTGTGCTAGTAGGTAGATGTGTACGTTACAGAGGAGGAAGTGGGTACACTCTCCTATGTATTACCATGACTTTTTGAACAATAGGTGGTTATACTGTAAATGACAAGAAAGGAGGTGGTTTTAGACCATATGCCTGTGTAAAAACTCTGCTACACCACTGTGCCTAAGATAATTATTTGAAAAGGGCATGGTTATTACAGGATTTGTGGTTTGGGGTCAGGTCATGGATCTTGTGTCCGCAGGTCAGGTCAGGTTGCGGAACTAATTGGGCATATATGCGTGTGGCAAGGAGGCTGCGGTGTTGCACGGTTTGGGAGTGAGTCTTGAAAATCAGACCCATGCAGGATAAAAAAACAGATAAAAAAGGAACCAGAGTTTTGAAAAATATGTAGCTTAAAAGGCATTTTCAAAAATGTGTGTTTATTGAACAAAAACTCCATTTGCATGTGAATGAGAGGCCAAATTCTAGAGCAAATTATCAGTTTTCAAAAAATATGTGTATACCTGTAGCCAGGACCTAAATGCAAGCAAATGCTTCTTTAATATTTGTATTTATTATCTTATTTGAGTTCATATTTAGTCACATGGAGCACTCCTATTTGAATCTTGATTTAGTAATGCTAAATCCCAGACTGTAAATCATTACGATGGAGTCAGTAGTCCCGTTTATTCAATACATGCCCTGTATAGCAAAGAAACTATTTAGAAATTCATATTAGGAGGCTGCATAACACAGAACAGTCTAACGAAGTGAAGGAATGATACTTACAAGACTAGCGGGCAATTTATAATCCTAAATTAAGGCTCCAGTTGTCCCAAGGACCTCATCTTCCGGTGTAGCAGCCACAAGTCACGTGACTTCACTGGTTGTTTTCAACCAGTTGACCCTCCTTGACTCAAGATGTCTGAATACTGTGATAAACAAACAAACAAAAGAATATCCACAATTCATTGGATTCTATCATGGTGTATTGTACATGTAATGTTTAGAAAACAGGAAGCACATGATTCAAAAGTTAAATGAAATATTTAAGCATTTTTATCCACATCAACTGTTTGGCTTTGTCAGTTGGTTGGTCAGTCCAATACTTGAGCCAGAGAGGAAATAAATGTCTGTACAACTATTAGATGGATTTTCTTATGAATTTGTACACACAAACATTCAGGGTCACAAGAGGATGAATGCTAATCACTGTGGGGATCACTTGACTTTTCATTTAGCGCCTGCAGCAGGTAAAAATTTCAAACTCTAGAAATTGCCCAATTTCTTTCAGAGTGACCTTCTGTTTCTTGGGTCCTAAACGTAGGTGCTGTGTGTGATATGACACCCACTGTGACAACTAGAGCTGGGAATCACCAGTCACAATACAATGTTATTGTGATTTTTAAAAAAAAAAAAAAAATCTGTTATATCTAATAAGATAAGGTTTCCTGTTTATCTTGCTTCAATCATTTGTATGACAATTAAGGACAATTAAGTAGTGAACTGAAAAAGCCATTGTTTAATTTGTATTTGCAGTATTAATAATTTCTATAATTAAAAATCGGGATGCACGATAATATCGACACGTCATCTGTATCAGCAGATATTGGCGGATTTTTCAGAATCGGCCAACATGCTTTTTTGTTTTGCACAATGAATGAATATTACGTACTGTGATACTAAGTATTGAATTTTATGTTTTATTATGTATGTCTCCATCTGCTGGTGGGCCATCACGATAAGAGTATGAATGTATAATATGATGTTAATAGCACTACATAAGAGACTTGATGAGCACTTAAAATAGGGGTGGGAATCTCTTGGCACCCCACAATTCGATTCAATTCCGATTCCAAGGGAAATGATTTCGATTATAAAACGTTCCTCGATTATAAAACGAGCCAATAAGAAAATTAACAATAGATATTGAAAAACATTATTGTAATAAAGCTGGGAATACATATCCAGTGCATACAAACTGTATTACTTACTGTGGTTGAGATGTCTACACTCTACCAGTCTCCTCCGGTCTATCTTCCTCATCCATAAATCTCAACAGGACTCCTCTATGAACCATAAAAAAAATGAACTATTGCAAAAAATACAATAAAAACAATGGCAAAACTAAGAACTACGGTAAAAAAACAACAAAAACACGGCAAAAAACACTCAACATGGCATAAAAAAATAAATATAAAAATAAAATTAAAATCGATTATGAGATGCACGCATCATTCAAGACAGAATCTGGATGCACCTAAAAAAAAAAAAAATTTAAAAAAAAGGGAAAAAAAATTCTCCTACGGCTAACTTAAAAGTACGTGGGGAAAAAATTGATATTGGTACTGGTTATTAGTCAAATTAGTTGTTATACATCGGTATGTCGGATGCAGTATTGCCAACTGTTGATTTTTTTTTTTTTTTTTTTTTCCTCCACCCCTTGTGACAATGTGCATCTGTTCTTCTGGGCCACTGCGTTCATAAACAAAGCTAATGCTAACTTTGGCATGTTAAATAATCAGGGTAGGAATCACCAGGCAATCCCAGATACGATATCATGATAAACAAAGCTTGTTTCACGATACAATAGTATTGCGGTTATAGATATGTTGTGATATGCTGAGTATTGCAATAAAATATATTGTCATTTATTACCTTTTGTAAACTGTAAATTACGTACCCACCCAAAGAATAACTTATTTTTTTAAGATTATTTTGATGGGCTTTTGCCTTTATTGACAGAGCAGAGAGTGAAATGGGGAGACAGAGAGAGAGTGGGACATGCCGCAAAGGGCCGCGAGCCGGATTCGAACCCGCGACCGCTGGAGCAAGGCGATGCCTCTGTACATTGGGCGCCGGCACTATCCACTACGCCCCGACCCAAAGGAAAACTTAATCAACATTTGTTTTATCTAATAAGATTAAGTTCTCAGTGTGCTCATACGGTTCAATTCAATATACACAGCAGCATACAGTTAACAAAATGTTGTTACTCACAAATCCAGGTGCAGTAAAGAACATATAACAAACAAGACATTCAACATGGACATCACAACATTAAAGTGCAATAAAGTGCATTGTGAATTCTCATAAAGATAAAAATCTGTACATGCAGGAACAAATATTGCATAGTCACGAACTAATAAAACAGCAACCTGATGATCTGGATCTTGATTTCACTTCAGCCATTTTTTTTTTTGCATCAACAAAATGTCTCTAGTGGACTGAAAAATCAACTGATTGTATCATTCTATTAGCCTACCTAAAGTTTACTTTGTATTTGTATTATTAACAATTTATATAATTAAAAAAATCATGAATAACAGTTGATAAATTGCAGGTTAACGTACTAGCTGTTAGCACTACTTGTGAAATTTCTTCCTCTGTTTTTCATCCATTCAACATTTGTTTTTCTTTGGATGTGAACTGAGTATTACATCCTCACAGGCTGTTAGTGTTGCTGTAGGCAATTACAGAAGATGTTAAGGAGTTTATCAGAAAAGCATGATTGGTGTGTTTTTTGTTTTTACACACCCAAATTAACTCTCACCCGTCTATCCCACAGGTACATGGGCATCGGCCTCTCAGCTCAGGGTGTAAACATGAACAGACTCCCTGGTAAGATGACGCATTGTGTGTTTTTTCTCAGTGTTCATTCTTCTGCCTTTGGGTGTGGTGAGATGAATTTGTCTGTTAGCGTGTGTCACAGTCTGTTTCTCTGGTGTATTATACCAGAGATCTTTTTAACTGTATTTGTGTGGGTGTCATCTCGTCTGTGAACTTACTGTCTGGCAGAGATTGGCCTTTGAAATACTGGGTGTAGGTGTGACTGAGTGAGAGACTACTCATTTCATTGAGTTATTATGTGTCACTTATCTAATTGCATGTGCACATTTTCTTATTGTCTGAGACGCTGATAAAATTTCTTCATACATGTGAGATGCCTGGAGAGGTCAGGGAAATGAATGTGGTGGTTCCACTCTGTGAAGGTGATCCCTCACCTACCCCATGCATATAGATACATTCTCTCTATGGATTCATGAATTTTGATATATAGTGTAAACTTCCAATGCAGGCTAATGGCTGTATTCAACAGAATTCTCCTGATACATTCACCCAAATTAAAATTTGACAGCCTTCTGCACCTCTGAGAATTGTACACAATGCATAAAACTGAGATGGCAGACCAACTATTTTGTATATAGAAGGGATATCTTTAAGCCTGATAAGAGTAAAGCAGCTCACATTTTTCTGCTGTTCTCAAAGTACATGGTGGATACAAATGCCTAATCAACAAATTAGGATGTGGAAGATAGAGAAAATTTGACCTAATGGTTCCAAAAAAAATGTCAATCAGTGTTTCCGAAAGCCCAAGATGACGTCCTCAAATGTCTTGTTTAGTTCACAACCCCAAAATAAGATAAGGTAAGGTTATTACCCAATATAACAATTACTAATTGATTGAACCCTTTAGCAGAAAGTGTTCGTAATTGTTAGTGTCATTGTTCGATAGCGCACAGCACGTATCGTTTGTTCTTTCAACATCAGGTTGTGTTGTTAATGTGCTATCCGTTCTGTGGGTTGTCCAGTTTCCCTTTTTTAATGATGAACGCGGACTACCACCACCTGCTTCTGTGGAGTTATTTCCTCTCCTGCAGGTGCAGAACATACATGCTAGCCTGCTGTTGGCTGTAGTCTTTGCAGTGACTTCAAATGCAACTTTTGGGCTGAAACACAGGAGATGTGAGGCGACACATCTATTGGCCTTCGTCCCCACTAATTCTTTGATGTCAGTTTGGTGTGTCTGGGTGTTTACAGATGAAGCTACAGCCAGCAGCTGGCTGACTTGGCTTAGCATAAAGACTGGAAACAGGAAAAAACTGCTAGCCTGGCTCTGTCTGAACTTAAAAATATTTGCCCGAGTTCACTAATTAACATGTTATATCTCGCCTGTTCAATCTGCAAATCACATAGGTTTTGGTCTCAAAAATCAGTCAGGTTTTAGTTATTTTGATGAGGGCATAGATTTTCTTCCAGAATTTTAGCACTTTAATTAAATAAATTTGGTCTAAGTCGCCTCAAGAATGCAAAAAAGATCACAAAGACAATCCTCTACCACATAAAGAAAGACAATGTGCATAGTTTTAACAACACTGGCACAGTTTCAAAACTGCTGTCAACCACTTGTCAGTATGTAAAAGATTTCTGCTGTGGCTGCTTGTTCTCTTTGCCATGAAATAGTACCATTTAAAACAACGCTGGTAGATGTGAGCTCTGCACTCCAGAGGTTATCAGGCCAAACAGGAGCCCCGATACCCCTTTGCCAGTCTGAGAACGGGACCCGCCCAAAAGCTCCAGTCCCTTCGTGTAAAGATAACAGGAGGCCCCAAGCAAACTGCAGAGTCCCAGCTGATGAAGACATGTTAATGAAAACTCACTAATTGTGAGGAACAAACCGGGTCAGAGTTGATTGCTCTCCTCTGGCGATGAATGTGGCAGTTGCAGGATTAACTCAGCAGCTCCGCAGTAACTCACAGGGTCCTACCTAGCCCTGAGGCCGTCCATGCTGCAGCAGAGGCTGCTTCTTTCTCCCCTCTCCCTGAGGAGCGAAACACATCACAATACTAAAAAACGTGTCCAGATTATGAGAGCATCTCCAGTGTTGAGGAAAAACTGAATGAGCCATGTCCTTCTGCAGTCACAGTGAAAACAACAGCAGGCTGTCCTCATAATTGAGAAGACTGGGTCCTGGGTTCAGTTCCCATACCTTGAGCCTGGGTTTAGTTTTCAGTGTAGTCTCAGACTGAACCATCAGTTGCTTTTTTACACCTTTTCCCTGCCTGCACAGCGCTCTCATTCTTACACCTCACATCCCTCAGGTTGGGACAAGCACTCATACGGTTACCACGGAGATGACGGCCACTCCTTCTGCTCGTCTGGCACCGGGCAACCCTACGGACCCACGTTTACAACAGGCGATGTGATTGGCTGCTGCGTTAACCTCATCAACAACACCTGCTTCTACACAAAGAACGGCCACAGCCTAGGTAAGGAGCACAGACACGAAAGATGATTACAGAACAGTGCTTTTATTGTATTGTATGGGGCCTTAGACAAGTTACACTTTCAGTATAGTTTTTAATAGTGACATTTTAGCAAAAATGAGTTTGTAAATGGATGTCTTGATACAGTTTGCTGTTGTTAAACACGGTCCCCAATCAATCAGCAAATCAATATGTTCGCTGTTTTCCATAGAGACAAATTCAGGGTAATACAGCAGAACTGACTGATACACAGAATGGTCATTTATTCCTTTAAGGCAGTGGTTCCCAACATTTTTGATTAAGGGACCCCTATTCTATCATTCAGTAAACTGATAACCCCTGACTAGGTGACATATACTATGGATATTTCATACTATATATGATGCATACCAATAATGGCACAGAACAACTGATAAACTGTACAATTAACCCAAATACTGAAAGTAATAGGAGCAGAAAGCGATTTGTAGGGTTGCTGCAATTTACTGGTTTCTAGGTATACTGTGATATAAAAGTTGACGGTTATCATATTGTGTACATTTGATTATCTATCATAACAAAAACTGGACATTGAATTATGGTACCTTAAAAATCTCAAACCATTGCAACCCTCGTGATTTAGATGGAGTTTGAGCAGATACTTTCCTGTGCATATTGCATCAGAGAGAAGTTTTTTGCCTGATATGTCTAGGAACTTCTTAGATAATTCTTTGTCTGTGTCTTGTCTTTTTATTTTTGGCAATCATATATATTTAGTAGGACTTCTCTGTGACAGATTCAGTGTTTTCTTCCCTCCTGATGCTTGGCCATTGTTCCGTTAACTCTTTGGTCGCTTGAACTGCAGGATTAGGCTGTGAATAATAATCTTCTTGAATAATAATCTGCACTTTAAAAATAACAATTTCATTTAGGTTTTCATTTAGAAGTGAATGATATGCTGACATAGAGGCCTATTGTATATTGAAATAATTTATTTATTTATTTATTTTTTACACCCCTTAAAATTAAAAAAGCCTCGTAACCCCTCTCAAAGCTTTGGCGAACCTTAGGACCATCAACACTGGTGCTATTTGTTCCGCTTTAAACAAACCCTGGTCCGCTTCCATGGATAGTTCGGTTCGTTTGGAGTGGTGTGAACGGTCTCGGTTCACTTGCAAGTGAACCCTGGTGCAGTTCGCTTACAGTTGGAAATGCAAACTGACTATCCTGCGAACCAAAGAGATGAAGAGATGTGTAGCGCAATGCATTTTGGTGTTTTTGTGGTGACCAAGCCAAATGAAGGGGATGGATTTCCGTTTTCGGTCCTGGCCAATCGATGAGCTGGGTTTTCTTCTTCCTTGTGCTTTTTTTCTTCCTAGTCAGTGCTCGTTTCAGGCCATACTGCCTCCGAACGAGCAGCTGTTGCAACTGCGTGATTTTGTCCAGGCAGTTTGGTCCACTTTAAAAAGTGTAGTGTGAAAGTGAACCGAAACAAATGAAGGTGTGAAATTTTTCGGCGTTCCCCGCCCAGTCGTGCCAAGACCCCTCGAGTATCCTGCTGTGAATGCGTCCTTAGTGAGGGTCGGGACCCCCAGATTGGGAACCAGTGCTTTAACCTGTGGGAAGTATTGTCAGTAAACAGTAAAACTGTACTGGTATCTACTACTTGGTGCTAAAAACCTCCGTGTACCTGAATGTGTGACATGTGCATCAGATTACAGTAGAACTTGAAAAAAAATATTAAAAGGGGAAGTTATTTGGAGCCTATTGCTACAAGTAATGGAACATAAATAACTTTTAAAACTGAAGGTTAATTTAATTTACCTGCAACAGCATGCGTATCTACTTTCATGATGGCTGTTTTTGCATTAATTTGTCAGAAGACCATTAGTACTGCACACACTGAGATTAGGAAATTGCTTCCATACAGTTAATTACATTTGCATAAAACAGAAACGTCAGTGTTGTATCACAGGCAGAGCAGATGCACAAGACTTTGAACAACAACCCACATCAGCTTCCCCGCTAATATGTCTTTCTTATCTTACATGAATAACAAACATGAACAGGCGTCTCATCCTGCACCTTGTTGGATGAGCCACCAAACAAACATTCATTGGGGAGAAGTGTACCGCTAACGTCAGCTCGCAGGCTAGTTAGCTAATTAGCTGCAGCACATTAAACAGAAAGTAAACCTATCTGCAAATGTCACTTTGGTTTTCTCAGATGCTGCTGTGGTCCTTTATTCTTTAACATCACTGCTAACAACACTGTTTGCCTGTGGTTTCTTTACTTTTTCTTTCACTCCCAGTCGACACTCAGCCTGCAGGCAGCTGTCAGTTAAACACAGGCACTTACACTTCCCTTCCAACATATATCCAAATAGTTTTTTGTCGTCTTCCTTCTTAATAATAAAATAATTTACAATACATTTTAAACATGTTTCCATTAGTTTTGAGTCCAAAAAGGGAAGACTAAGTGTGACTTCAGTTGGAGTTTAAATATGTTGTGCTTTTCAGGCTGCCTCAAAAGGTGCCCCACTTAAGGCAACGGAGCATAAATTCCAGACAAAAAAGGGATTCAGGTACCCTCATTAACAAGAAATCAGGTTATTGGGAGAAATAAAGTCAGAACAGGAAATCAGAGAATTGTGTATGTGCACTGAAGTCACCTGGCTTTACATGGAGCTGGTCGCTCATCACATCTCCTCCTCACTGGCTACAATGCTGACCACAAATTGAAGTGAGAATGACCCAAGCTTTTACTTACTGTTCAAGTTTATTTTAAAATAACCTGATGTAACAGATGTATTTTGATTCAAAGTGTAACTTTGATATCTTTCAACCTGGACACTTTTTTGACATGTTTTTGAAATGATTTGGTATTGAGCGCGTGAAATTGAGTGCTGTCAATTTACGTCCACTGAAAGTGCTTGTTTTTGTCACTGACAAACAGTGGATCCTTCTCGTTTAACCAGAATTTACCCCTAAATAGCTACCATGAAACCAACCAGACTCCATTTAGATAAACAGTAATTTTATCGTTGTAAAACGTACTTCATTCAAAGTCTATGGAAAGAAAATAATACACACAGAAGCCATCTTGAGTTGTCCTCTGCTGTTCCAACAATCACCAACTCTGATTTGGATTACATTAACCCTAAATTCAGTCAGTTAGATGTGAAATAATATGCTGGCTCTATACATGATGAAATTATTGTTTATCTAAATGGAATCTGGTGTGTTTGGTCATTGCGATTTTGGGTCGGTTTCTAGTTAAACAAAAGGCTCTTTAAAGGTATACAATGCAGGACTGTCTGTTGCTTGTAAACGTGCTCACCAGCAAAACTTTAACTAAAAGTCAACCCTAGATTTACTTTGCATTATTTATTTATTTTTTTTTTTTTGGTGCTGTGTCTCCTGGATGCCTGCCGTTTACAGTCTGCACCTGGGCACTAGGTATTTTTGTATAAGCCCCAATCTCACCTGAACACTATGGAGGTGCACACCCATAAATGTCCGGAACACAAAAAACGAGAATAAATTCCAGACAGTGCAGAGTCTCTGCAGATAAATACACAGGTACATACACTGAGAGTGAGTCATGGGTGATGATTGAGAGGGATTACTTCTGTGTGAGTCAATATACTGTTTTTTAGGAAAAATAGGTCTGTCTCTGTAGGGGTTCTTCCCATGGTTTTATGTCAATTTTTGTCACTTACAGTAACAATCGGAGCCCATTAGCTGCAAAAACATGCACTTTTAGTGGACGTACGTTAACGTGCCTACCTGCCACTACTGTCTGCAGCAATCTCACTCAATATTGGACCAGTTTCAAATATTGTTGTTCCCATTTGTCACTTAGACACAAAAACATAGGAAAATAGAGTCCGTGTGTGCGTGTGCGTGCGTGTGCGTGCGTTTGGAAATGGAAAGACATCCTCGCCTTCACACTGACATTGTCTCTCTTCCTCTGCAGGTATTGCCTTCACAGACCTACCAGTAAGTACCCACATTTTGTTCACTCCTGTGTTGTAAATTCATCCCTCTAGTTTCCATGATTAATCAGGACTGTAGGACATGAGGCTATTAATAGAAATGAAATGTTTGATTTCCTGCAGATTGTCTATTGAAGTCAAAATATTTATGCTGTGTAAAATGTATCGGACGCTGGAAAACTTAGGAAATAGTAGGACGTGTGGGGGGGGAGAAAAAAGCCTGGACACATTTCACATTGTGACATTGTGAAGTATTATTATAGTAAAGTTCAGCTTGCAGTGACAAATTTGGTCAAACACTGTTCACGAAGAACTTCAGGAATAGAGATAGTTGCACAGTCTGTGTCTTGAAGCTGTTTTTTGTTTTTTTGTTTTTTTTTGTTATATCGCTTCTGTAGAAGTTGTAGTGTCAGTTTCTTTGGCTCCAGTCATAAACAGGCAGGTTTTATCGGAGGTTATCTTTGTTTTCATTTTTAAATTGGTGTTTTAATCCAAATGATAGTGTCACTAAATTCAGCTCAGACCTTTTTATATGTAGGAAATTAAACGTGTGGTTTTGGAGTAGCGGTGGGCGATATGGCCCAAAAACAATATCACGATATATTTCAGCAATAATGATATTCTTGACGATATGACAAGTAAGTAAGAAATATATTTCTTATTAATTTAAGAAAATCGTTTGCCTTCAGATATTCAGTAAAAACTAAACTAAAATGATCTTTCATTTCTTTAGTTTGTGAAGATTCAGATTCAGATTCTGTATACAATATTAATAGTTCCACAAAATAAAATCTACCACAAGTTACACATTTAAACAGCCCCCAAATTTAAAAAATGTCCCCTGGGATCTACACATATATAACTCAACATGTGATTTTGTTCTTTTAGTAAAATCCTAAATGACTGAATTGTTGTTTTCCACCTGGACCTTTATGCTCTGCCATTTCTCCTCTAGTCATCAAGCTGTAACCTGTGACAGGCTGTCATGATACCACAACTATCACACATTCACATATATGGAGTTATTTGTTATCGTACCTTTTATCATAAAGCATATTAAGGCAGCTTAACAGCGCAATATTCCCACCTTGAACAGGCAGTCTAAAAGGGGCTAATACTGGACTTCATGACGTTGCCAGACACATGTCTCCTAATGCGTATGTTAGTCTGTGTCTGCTGGATGTTTAACCAGGCAACTCCTTGCTAACATGTTTGCCTGATCGTATTATAAAGCGATAATATGTCAGTGTCGTGTTTACAGCTTGTTTCTGCTGCCCCCAAGTGGACAAAGAATAAATTATTAGAAGTTTAAATATTACTGTTTGCGTCCAAACAGAACATCACTTGTGTTGCTTTGTGCTGTTGCGGCTCCTCGTCAGGCGAGTCTCAGCTCCCATGCTTCAGTATGTGAACAACTCCCACACTGAAAGGACATTAATTCCAGTGAGATTCATGCATGTATTAAATGCATTGAGATGTGAGGGAAACACTTGTTTTTAAGGTTTTTTTTCCTCCCTTCTTGCTTGGTAGCGAATGAAAATGGATCCGGCTGTTTTTCGAGGGAGAAGAAAATAAGAGTCTTAGCCACAACAATAATCCATTGAGCAGCAAAACAGGCCTGGCCCTGAGCCAGACATTCATGTTCCTCCAGAGTTGTGCAGTGAAGTGCGTCACCTCGGCACAGCTGACCTTTGTGGTTATTGGACCATGACAAACGCAACTCTAAGAGACACACACACACACACACACACCTTTTGTACCACTGTTCTTATGTGGACTTTTATCAACTATATTTGTTCCCTAACCATTAAACTATTCCTGACTCTAATTTAAACCAGTTCCTTTATCATCAAATAATATTAACTTTAACTTTAAGACTTGTCCTACTTTTTATTTTTAAGGCGATTCCCAACTTTAGTCTTCCACTAATAAGTCCTACAATTAACTTTTTTATATCGACATACTGAAACTGTCAGAACACTTGTACCAATCTAACAACAATCTCTCACACACAGTCACTGTGGTGAACGCCTGTTGTCAGTCACCACCTCCTCTGATCAAATCAAGGCCATGATTAGATTGGTAGGATGGTAGAACAATGAACCCCTACAAAACTCCTCACCTCATATTTCTGGTTATCTCCTCGTGCATCATCATCACAGATGTCATCATGAACAAGACATAGACATGTACTTAACCCTTTGGCCTTGACATGCAACATGTCAATAACTTGCACTGTAGCACAGAAAACCCTCAAACAAGTCACCTTTCTGTTTTCCTGTCGGGTGTGTCGGAGCATATTTGTGCTATTTCTATCAGTAAAGTGAAAGGAAATGATAAAATAACATGTAATGAGATAAATGTTTTCAGAAAAGCATCAAGAAATCAGTTTGGGTTTATGGCAATGTTTGGGTGGAGACAGTCCCTTTATTGTCCGACTGCCCAGAGTTGAAGGTTTTGGAGTTGGTGGTGCCAGCTCTTTGTTCTGTTGTGGTGTTATTACCAAAAGCCTGGCTGCCGCTTAGCTGAGCTTTGTTTTAGATTTTGTCAGACAGTTCCTATAGTCCTAAAAACAGTACTTATCTTCTTCCTCTGTGCCATAGAGCTCCATTGTTGTCCAGAAACTATTAAGAACATCAATGAGCCACACTGTTGCAGTGGGTGACATAATCCTTCATTACCATGAACACACACACTGTGGTTTATTTTGACTCAATCCTACATACGCCTAGCGTGGTTCAAGACCTTTGAATCGCTGCCCACATCTCAATGACTTTTCATTTTGTTTTCCATAGATCTGCTGTGATACGCATTTACTGCTTTTTCCCTGCTTAACAAGTCCATCAGAGCTTTCTTAGCAAATGGCATTTGTAAGTTAAGTCACAGGAAAAACTCTTAAATCTGCATATTTATTTAATTGACAAACAATAAGGGAACAGCTTCTGTGTTCACTGAAAATAATACAGACTTGACCAACTGGTTAGAAGAACATGATGGTAGACTAAATAATAAAAGTGAAAAATAAATAGATATTTACTCTTATTGTTTTGTTTACATATGCTGTCCTGGTGCCAAAAATGGTCAGTGCTCTAGATTGTCAAATTTGTTTGAATTCACAGGTGAAAATCGTCCTCAACAAATTCACTATTTCTTCCTGTATGAGCACCATTTGTAACAAGATAGACAACACCATTGTATGCTCTGTATTAAGTGACGAAAGCTACCCTTCCTCCACTAAATGCTTATAGGGATTACTCATCTCTATATCAGTTATTATAGTAGAAGTTAAAGTCACTCTAGTATTTCACAGCTGGAAAGATGGCCTTTTCTTAAAATTTGGCTGTCTGTGCAATAGAAAGATGAGAATAATTTTGAAATTGATGCTGTGTGACCAGAGAAAACAGAGGAAAATGACTGTGGTATTTGCTTTTGCTTGAGCAGTAGAAAATGAACAATTACCAGACTGCGCTGCACTGCACCAGACCAATGATGGAAACGTAATGCAGATTTTCCGTCCGCTAACAATTTGACGGCTGGCTGTTAACAAACTATCTTGGGTGCTTTCCGAATCGCGTACTTTTTCTCTTTACTTTAAGTAGGTACTGTGGCAGCCCAGAAAAAGTATGTACTGTTGCATGCAGTATGCACACAATCGGGACATACCACTTTATAACATTACGCCCTGAACTTTGACCCTTTTGCTTTTATATCTGTTACCATGGAGATAAAACAAACGCCACTTGTATGTAGTTAACTTTAAAGTTATAACTGCACAGGTTGTAGATTCTGATATATTATATTTGCGACAGTGAAATTACATCTGCCGTTCTCTGTAATTGTTATTTTTATACTTATGTCCTTTTGTTGTTTATTTTGATTATTTAGTTCACTGAAGCAATTAATATCTCTATTATTACTGTTCGACTGGTCATCAGTTACTTCAATGTACTGTCATCCGTCATTGCTACTTCAGACAGCTGTCTAGCTGTCATCTGTTTGCAGCTCAGTCAATGTGACGTGTCGTCCACTGTGCAGAGGATTGTGGGTCAAAATAGTCAGAAAAGCATGCTGGTTTGCATACTGCAAAATCAGACTACATGTAGTAGAACATCCTGGTATTTATGGCATACTGCGTTTTGGCATATTATGTATTCGGACATGCTAAATGTTTTTTTGGCACGTAGTATATTATGGTTGTATGGGCATTGGAAAGCACAGCTTGTATTGCAGTTTAACAATAAGCCAAAAAATACTTTAGGCAAGAAAACGGCAACGCATTAACCAAATTTTAACCTCCATTTTTTAGAATACAGGAGACAGTGTGGCACCCACTTCCTGTTCACAAATTCTCGTAATACAGCCAAACCGTACACTAAAATATGTTGCTGGAAACAGTTTAGGTGAGAAATAGACCATACAGTGACAGAATTTTGTCAGCACTACCTAGTTTTACAGTTTGATCTGAGTTGAATCGCAGTTTGACAGAGAGAGGGGCAGGTCTCTCTTAATCTGCTTCTGTCCTCTTTGTGTCTGAATGCTGAAGTACAACCTGTAGTTCTTGCAACAGCCCTAGAGCCAGTGAGCCATATGGTGTGATGAGGTGAGCAAGGAGATCAGGACACCGGTAAGGTAGAGGGAAGTTTGCTAAAGTTCAGTTTAACGTACTACCCACATTGTGGTGATAGAAATCTGGATGAAAATTGGCCTTTAAACTAAACTGGAGCTCCTACTGATGCAGTAGTGATCCATGATGGAGACATTTATCTGGAGGCTGTAGTGACTTCCATAAAACAGTACATTTGGAGGTTGAGTACTCAAACGATGAAGGCCAGAAATTTCAGCACCTGGCAATACAATCACTGCATCACTTAAGAACAAATCAGTGTATCGATCATCCTGATAGATGCATTATGGGCAAAGAGATCTGACTCACTGCCCCTGTAATGTCTCAGGAGTTTGAACCCTGACTCTCCTGTGAAAAGACAGACTTTCAGCCTGCCACTGCAGTTTAATTGTAGAATCTTTGCCAGCTTGTGAAATCAAGCTTTAAGGTCTAACTGTAGACAAAAGCTTATTTCCTGATATTTTCTGTTTTCCTGTTTTTCCTTTTACTGTTTCCTGTTTTGATTTGTGGTCCAGATAACATTCCCAGCTCCCTTTCCTCTATCATCCTAATTCTCTACACTTTAATCTCTCCGCTGCAGCCAAACTTGTACCCAACCGTGGGCCTTCAGACTCCAGGGGAGGTGGTGGATGCAAACTTTGGCCAGCATCCCTTTGTGTTCGACATCGAGGACTACATGCGAGAGTGGAGGACAAAGATCCAGGCCCAGATCGACCGCTTCCCTATCGGAGAGCGCGAGGGCGAGTGGCAGTCCATGATCCAGAAGTAAGGTCACTGTGGAATAACGGGTGTAAAGGAAGCAATTTTGGCGACTGGTGTTGTTTCAGTATTAGCCTTTTTAACAAAACTTTCATTTTGAATCAATTGCTAGTTTTTACTTTTAGTCTGGTTTTAGTCAACAACATTTTAATCTCATTTTCATTTTTTTACCCCTTTTTTTTTTACACTTATGTTTTCTAAGCATTGTAAGGCTTTTCGCTGTCGCTGTGTGATAGGTACAGTTACCATGGTTACAGGTGTCATTCTTTTCTATTAGAGGATTAGCGTGTAGTTTTAGGGATGCACTGATTTGTTGAACGCACACCTGAATCCACAGATATTCGCCTTGTTGACTGACATCGGCCTGTTGACAAATAAGATGATATTCACTGATGGTAGTGACTTATGTTTTTCCTTTGTGTCGCATCAGTTTTACGCAGACTGGAAAGTAGGGCGTAAGACCAATGGCATCTAGTCGACTTAGGGACAATAGAAAACACGACCGACATAGATCTTCCCTTCTTTCCTTCTCTTCCCTCATGATCATGATGTAAGGATGAAGGAAACTTACTGTTACATCCAGGCGCTACCTCAATGTCTTACAATAAACTACAACTAATAAGAAAAACGGCGATGTGCTATGATCCACCTCGCACACAAACTAGCTAACAAACGCTCACCTGACACAATTAAGCAGCTCTGTCATTTAACACAACTTAGGCCTAGAGCAATATAAATGGCGTTGTCTAAATCAATATCTTGCTAGAAAATATATCAGTACATAGTCGTCATATAGCACAGCCCAACAAAAAGATGCAGAAATGAAAAAAGCAGAAGTGCCTCTTTGGAAATATATGGAATTCAAACCCAATGCTAATGGTAATCCTAATAATGTTATTGAGGGAAAGGAGTTGGTTACATCACAGAGATCATCAACAAATGAAGAAAATGATCATTGTCGTGTTGATGCCAATAAAATACTTTAAATGTGACGCTGTAGCAATAGGCAATGTTCGGTTTGCATTGGCAGTAACTTAATATGGTGCTCTCACATAACTGAGTGTCATCAAATATTGTTGCAATTGATGCAGTCGTTAACACCAGTGTCGTCACTTTAAATACTCTCAAAAGTCATTTGACAATGAGCTAAATGAAATATTGGACTGTAGGTGACAGGAAATTACTGCTGACATGACAAGGATCGAGGCCCAGATGGACCACTTCCCCATCAGAGAGCAGGAGCCGTGATCCAGAAGTAAAAGCTGTGGGACTCGGTTTCTCTTCATGCCATGCCCTGATGGGATTAGCTCTCTGTTGCTATGATTACTTGTCCTGAATGGATTTAATCTCCATTTGATGGGGATTGGGGTTGAGGGTGGGGTGGAGTGGAGGGAGCCGTTGCCTTTTATCCAGGAAAGTCGCCTCGCTGTGTGGGATTGAAAACAGGAAGTTTCTACGCTCGCATCAGATTGGTGGATGGGATGTGTTATTATCTTTGTAGGGCAGCAGCAACATGATGATGAGCCGAGAGGAGCAGAGGCCTCTGGCCACAGATCTCCCTGCAAACACTGCTGGCAGTGTCGTGAGAGTAGAGTTGATTTTTAGAAGAATTCATCCTTGAAAAACACTGTTGAATTGTGGGTCATCTTAGTACCCATTCCCTCTCATCTGCCTGCACAGAAGTCAAACACACCTGCACACACATTAAACAGTCAGTTAGCGCACATGCATGCTTTAAGAATAATTCCAGTTCATTATTATTTGTCGTTTTTGTCGTCATTTGAACTTTTGAGTACAGTATTATTGTTCCAAAGTTAATTTCTTAGATTTTGGGAACATTGAGCAACAGTCAGACCATCAAAGAGTTTGGAAACGAGCCAGCAGTTTAGCCACAAACATGAAACCAAAGGCAAACATTACAGTTATTACCCAAACTCTCCATTGTAAAACAGTTTACAAACCAACTTCCTGGTTCAAGTTGTGTGCACACTTTGCCTGTACAATGAGTGGATTGTTACTGACATTTTAAGTGTGCTTACTTTTGGTTATATCTCGAGATAAAATAGTTTAGATAATCTGAATAAACTGTCCTGACCCGATGATGAGAAGCTCTTATCTGTTCAGTGTAATGGTCTGTGTAATTTCTCCGGCTGCTGCGTCTGATCACTGAGTGCGTTTCGTTTTCTCTTGTCTCGTCAGGATGGTGGCTTCCTACCTGGTGCACCACAGCTATTGTGCCACAGCCGAAGCCTTTGCCAAATCCACAGACCAGGCTGTGCATGAGGAGCTGGCCTCCATCAAAAACCGACAGAGTGAGTTTTTCTGCGTGGGTCTGTTTCTGAATAATCCTTGTATGAGGTAAAAATGGGACCCAGAAATGTTCTCAGTATTTTAAATGTGATACTGATATCCATATGGAAGTCTGCTGTTTGCTAAGATAAAAGTGGTCACAGCATAAAAGGGGATCTACTGCGTAGAATATTTAAGTAAAAATAAAGTCTACCCCTCCCTCTGTGACGTCTGATTGGCAGATGGATTCTTAAGATGCGGTTTGATTTCCTTCGCATGAAGCACAAATTGCATCATTGCATCCTCTTAACCCAGAAATGAATGTGTACTGTACTGTTAAAATGAGTATTTACTACATATGATATACAGTTAGTATGAAAGTTGACATAGCTTCCTTTATTCCTCTTGCACAATCTCTGTAAATATTATCTGTTGTAAACATGCTCACATTTGGTTTGCAGAGATCCAGAAGCTGGTGTTGTCAGGCAGAATGGGCGAGGCCATCGAGACCACCCAGCAGCTCTACCCCAACCTCCTGGAGAGGAACCCAGACCTTCTCTTCATGCTCAAGTAACTAACCAAGGCTGAGTTTGAATGTTTTTTTTTACATTCCATTGATTGATTTTAGGGTGCTTTCAGACCTAGAGTTGTCTTCCGTTGGTCTGAATCAGGGACTCATTTTGTTACAGAAATACATAATTACCAAGAGTTGGTTCATGTTCTCACGGCAGCATTAACAAGCGGACCAGATAAAATGCCTTGTGCGAGAAAGCTGCTCTTGATTGGTCAGAATTTCCATGTGGCAAAAATCCAGGAAGTAAACCAAACGAAGAAGAGTACACTTGCAAGATAAATGTGACACTTTCTAATGTCACAATGGAGGGACAACTATGCAGGTTGATTTTAGCGCTGCTCATCGTGGACTATATTGCTGTCATTGTTCATTTTAGTCAAACCATACAGTTTGAAAACGAGGCGCGGCTCCAACTAGAAAACAATGTTTTGATGCATTGGATGTTCTGAATGTGCATATTAAGGCAGTACAGGAGGAGGTGCACATTAGTAATCCTCCAGGACTGTAACATGCTCATGTTTAACCCAAACAATGTGTCATGTGACTGCAGTTGATTCAGATCAAGGTCGGAACACGTTCTCGCCACAAATGAACCGCACCAGAGTGTGTTTGTATCCGGTTGTTTTGGTGCACCTAAGTGGGTAGGTGTGAACACAGCAATCACAAACAAACCGCACTTAGAGGGCAAATGAAACCAAATGGGGCAGGTGTGAAAGCACTCTAAATCACAAGGTTGAAGATTAAAGATTAAAAATACTAAAATAAAGACCATGTTTCAAGGAAATCCTGCTGCATATGGAGCAAAACTCTAACGGTCTACTTTCTGTGGCACCTATTGAAACTGATAGATTTAGCAGTGATGATAATGAGAAATTGTTCTTATGGAAAAGGGATTTTATTTGCTCACTTTTTCTTTCTTTTCTCCTGTTCAATCCTGTTGTCTTTTCTATCTTTCTCCATCTCTGTTTTCTTACTATCTTCTTCCTCCCATGATCTTCCCTTCCATTTCTTTATCCTGCCCTCCCTCCCTCACCTGCGTCCTCAGGGTGAGACAGTTCATAGAGATGGTGAACGGGACGGACAGTGAGGTGAGGTGTCTGGGAGGTCGCAGCCCAAAGTCTCAGGACAGTTACCCCGGCTCCCCCCGGCCCTTCAGCAGCCCCAGCCACAAAGCCAGCAGCTCCCAGCCCTACCTCCCAGGTATGCTCCAGTTGTGCTCGGTGTATTCACATCTTTCTTTTTAGCTTCACGCTGTTGCCACTCTTTCAAAATGTTGTATCTTACTTGATTTTGTAATTTACAGTTTTACAATTGCATGATTTGATGACTTTTTATGATTTATTTCATCTTGTAATTTTTCTTTATGATTTTAAGATGGTTTTGCTGTGATTAGTGGGTGGTTGGTTTGATGAAGAAACGCTGTGGTGAGGTCTATTTCATCCACAGTGCCACAACAGGGGGATAGATTCTGGGGCAGCTGTGGGTCGTACCCGGCACACACAATACCCGTGGTGGGGTTAGCTCTTGAGATCACCTCCAGGGGTGATCTGAAAGACGCTTATTTCAGTTAATCATGTCTGTCGGTGAGTCTGTGCCCGTTGGGAATTATAGGCTCTGATCATTAAGATATATAAATCACTTCGCATTTTACAGTGACAGCAATTATCTTTTTACAGCCTAGTATCTGCTCTGTAAAATGTGCTTAGACCTAAAGATTTGGCATCTTTCTTTTTATTGGCTGAATAGTATCTGGATCAACGGCTGTGCAGGCGTTCACTGAATAGTTATTATCTTTAAGTAGCCCCGAAAATAGTTATTAACTTTAAGTAGCCCTGAAAAGTTAATGTTTGTGACACAGAACACTCTCTAATTGCAAGTTGTGACAGAAATACAGTTTATGGTGATCAGATTGCAGCTCCACTTTAAACAGGAACACTTTAATGACGTCAAGTTGAAGGGGACACATCAGCATCAGCAGAGCCTTCTTTATACTAGAGATGTCACTTATTAATAGTTAAAAACATGTCCATCTTTCACTCTGTTGTTTTCAGGGTTCGACAGCAACTGCTGTAATGGTGTGACGTCTAATAAGAGCCACAGCTCCTCCCCTCACAGTCACAAGCCCTGCCCCCCAGGTTCTGGCTCCACACTCCCAGCGTCTGACGTTAGCCTCAACGGGAGCCGCAGCCAACAACCCATAACCAGGTACTGAGGAAAACACTGACGCACACAGCATGACATTTAATTTGCATGTGAAGCTGAATGTATGCTTCGAAACCAGCTGTGATTGGTACCATCCCCTCACTGAAACTGAAATCCACATTAATTTGAATAGCTTAAAGCCACATTACTGGAAGAAATCTGCAGAGAGTCTGATTAAGATTTACTCCTTTCTAAGCCAATACAGAAATACTGCTGTATTTAACAACAAAACTGGCCTTGCTCAACTGTAAGCATAGAGAGTGACTTAACAGCAGCTCAAAAGTTTGTTTTTGCTAACCTCCAGTGGTTTAAAGAAAAGGCAAAGCCTGCATGCCCTACTGCATTCCACAAAAGTTTTATAAAGACAACATTCTTATCAAATAACAATCCATATGAGTGAAGCTGAGTGAAGTGGAGCCTGCGGAGGAAACATCGGGACCGTCTGGATGTAATAGTCTGTGGAGGGGCTGCAGTGCTCGGCTGCACAGATTGGAAATCCCTCGGCTGACAGGACTCCACTACTTTATCTCATGCATTCCTCAGACTTCTGGTTTCCCTTTTCGCGTTATTTGCTCTCACGCAGGCGCAGAACGTACGTGCTACTTGGCCACCTGATGTAGTCCGTGTAGTGTGTTCAAATGCAACTGACACAGGGCGACATGAGGCGATGTAGATGATGCAAAAGTTGGCTTTCGTCGCTGCTAGTTCTTTGATGTCGGCTTGGTGTGTCCGCACCTTCACACACATCTCTCCCACTGGTGGAAAGGCAGAAGCAAACACTGTCAACCAAGTTGCTTTGCAGCCCGCAGAAACTCCTGCCATTTACACAGAAGCACTGCCAGTTTCATTAACAAACAAAACAAAACAAAAAAATCCCTCAAATTGGCGAGAATGTTGAGAAATTAGAGCCCAGCCAGGCCTGAACCTGGCAGCTCTCGTCAGGCCTAGTGGGGCTCAGGCAGAAAATCAGAGCTCTAGCTCTCAGGAGTTATTACAAAGAGGTGCTGACCTCCAACATCGTTGCTAGGTAGTGTTTCACACGAGATCATTTATGAAATCAATGTGCAACATTCATTGAGAAGGAATTCCTGAACTTCCTGTGAGCTTTCACACGTACTGAGTGTTTCTCTGTCCTTCTCCTCATGTCCTGCCTCAGTAGCGATGTGGATATGGAGGTCGACCACTTCACCAATGGAGTGACAGAATCGTCCTCCAATGGTTTCCTTAACGGCAGCTCCAAACACGCCACCGAGCCTGACGACTGTGACGCAGACATGGGTGAGTACAGTGTGTGTGCAGATGTATTAGTGGCTTAATTTGAGCATTTATCAGCACAGCAGTGCATCCCTGGTTGCCTTTTGGTACATTTGTGCCCTGGTTGATGAGGCTGTGTGAGGGATGAACCACTCATGAGCAACTCAAAGGTTTTCTCTCCTCCCTTTTCTCTGTAAGAAGAAAACAGCGTCATTCTGTCTCTATGAAATGTCCTTTTTTGAACACCTTGTGGTAATCAAGGATTGGAGGTTTATTCTATTCTTGCTGTCACTGCAAGTTGCTGGATAAGCACTCCAGCTAAATGCCTGTGCTGTGTATGTACTGTCACTTTATTATAAATTCCATTTTGCATGCCGACCTGGCGGCGACTCTGCAGAGGTGGAGTCAGCCCAGTCCAAGAGGCAGCTGTGCGGTGGGAGCCAGGCGGCCATCGAGAGAATGATCCATTTCGGCAGGGAGCTCCAGAGCATGAGCGAACACCTCCGCCGCGAGTGTGGCAAGAACTCAACCAACAAGAAGATGCTCAAGGTAACACAGAAGTCACTGAGATCAGTGCTGTGGAAACTTATCGATGAATTTAACTGTGTTTTCGTCAGCAGTTCCTGAAGCTCTGCTTGTGTTTAGACAACATTTATTTTAGGCACTTACTATTTACTTAACTAAATAAAACTTTTAATACGTTTATGTACATAAACATACCAAAAGTCATTCTCATATGAAGCCAGGGACAACAGCTACATTTAACAAAGGTAACATTACAAAATTTGTGTCCATTACAGCTCACAAGGTTCACCGACAAAACAACTGTCTTATACTAAACACGTTCCAAATGAATACAGCATGCTAACATTATTCATTAACATTAACATCCTGCTTAAATGTTTCCACACAAACGCGGAGTCATACTGAAATATGTAAAGGAATGAGACATTGTTAAATACAACCAATCAGATAATTTGGTTTGACCTTTCTGTATTATAAACAGAGTTAAACATTGTTGATCTAGATGTTTTAATGAGAACATGTGTGTAAGAAAAAGTGGAGCAGTGTGATCAGTGTTTGTTGTTGTTTGTGTCTCCTGCTGCAGGATGCATTCAGCCTGCTGGCCTACTCAGACCCCTGGAGCAGCCCAGTCGGCTACCAGCTGGACGCCATTCAGAGAGAGCCGGTCTGCTCCACTCTCAACAGTGCAATATTAGGTAAGTCAGCTGTCCTGTGTTAAAACAAAATGTGACCACGTGATACGTCGGGACAGTGTGAAGTGAGGGGGCTTCAGGTGCTGCGCTGACTGCACAACAAGCACTTTAAGATTGAAGCATACACACACGTCATCACTCCTGCTCTTTGTTGTCTGCAGTCCTGACCTCATTGTTCCCCCTCTGCCTCCTTTTTCTCTCCAGAGACTCACAACCTGCCCAAGCAGCCCCCCCTGGCCCAGGCCGTGGGTCAGGCCGCCCAGTGCCTCGCCATCATGGCACGAACTGGCAGCGGATCCTGCGCCTTCGCCTCTGTGGACGATTACCTGCACTAGCCCCGTGTACACACACACACACACACAAACACACACAAACACACACACACCAACACACAGAGTCTGAGGACCTGTCCAGAAGTGGCCCCTTCACCTCCTCCATCAGTGTAGTCCTATTAGCCGAGGAGACGCTCCTCTGCACGATAACAAGTAGTAGAAAGTTAACCACCTCACTCGCTTCCTGTTCTGCTTGTTCACGAACACCGCCGAGGATCAGGAGTCATCTCTGGGCAGATCCTCAGACTGCTTACACACACCGCATACATTTAAAACAAACAAACACACACACACACACACACACACACACACACACACACAGCACCTCCCTCTCCATCGTAAATATGAAAATACGCCTCCACCTTGGTTGGCCTCGCAAACCCCCACCTCCAGCCCGGCGAGGCTGCGTCTGCATCATTCTTACTGACAGCGGGGACGCCAACCAAGAGTAGCCGACTTGAAAATACCCAGAGAGCCGAACTCGTGTGGACTCGCCGCAGATACCCAACCCCCGCATACCTGGGGGCATCAAACCGGGGCGGACAGACTGAAAAATAAAAAGCCCTGGTCAAATATCCATATAAATGGAAAAATAAGAGAGAGAAAAAAAAAGAAACAGACGAGTGACCGTCATGGCCGACCACCCTTTAACGTGGTCCCTGTAAACCTGGCTTACCAGGCAAACGTGCGCACACACGCAAACACGGAGGCAGGCTGATGCTGAAAACAGGATTTGAAAGTCTGTCTCCACCAAGGCTTGCTGAGTGCTCCAAACTCCAGCCAACGCAACAAGGCTCCGTTAGGGACCGCCTGCCCCGCCCCTCTCCTTCACTCCCTGCACCAACCCCCTCCCCCGCCCTTCACTCACTTCAGGACATCGGCGGAGATCTGTGTGACGCATGTGGACTCGGGACTTTGAAGAAGCCAGAGAGAATCTACAGTCTCGACTCAACGTTCCCTGTTTTTAATCTTTTTGTTTTTGTTTTTGTTTTTCATGGGGGGACGGGGGAGGGGTGGTTACCTGGCTCTTGTTTTGTTTTTAGTTTTTTCCAGGTTTACAAGGCATGGTGCAGACGACGATGACTATTATTATTATTATTATTATTATAATTATCATTATATTAATTATTGTTACTTGCATTCACAGTATATTTGTTGAGCGCCAGCAAGAGCAAGTTCCACTTATTATAATAAAGGTCCCGATTCCACCGATTACCAGTGACGAGCGTGTGTACATGTTAACGTTTATATATGAATTTAACAAAATGGAATTATATCAATAGAGTGAGATATTTAGTTATCAAACGAAAGGAAATCATTGAAAAAAAAAATCCTTTAATGCTTTGTACTGACACCAGTCTCTCCTGAAGCGTGCTGGTTGTTCCTCGTCTGTACAAGTTTTTATGTCTCCTGCTTTTTGACTCCAGGGTCCCTACGCAGGTGGGAAGCTGATACATGTGACCATCTCCAGGTCTGTAAGATTTTGGAAAACATAACTTCTCTGACGTCCTGAAACACAGAGTCTTAGAACTTTAATTTGACATATTGTGGTACTTGTGGTGAAGTAATCTGTCTCCACAGTGAGGCTTAATCTGGCACTTAATAGGAAAGGATCTTCAAACACTCCGGGACAATGTCTGGGATTTCTAAAAATGGAAGCCCTGTGTAGGAACCCTGTGATGATGTCTGACCCCATTTTTACCTGTGACCCTCCCCAAATCCCCAGCTGCACAGCAGGTTTGATGCAAACATTGTTAATCTTTATTTTCATATCGATGTCTATGCTAATCCTTAACCCACACAGAACTCAGGAGCCAAAATGTCCCTTTGTTCCTCCTCCCCCTCCCCTTAGGTTTAGAACAGGACGGTCCAACCAAGCAGCCGATTGAAACGGGCCTCGATTATAGGTGGACTCTTGGTTTTTTTTTTTTGTTTTCTTTTGTTGTTTTTTAGCAGCACAGCGACGGGCTTTTCAGACTCAACCCAGAAAAACAAGCAACATTAAAACTGAGATGCTATGAAGTCGGCCTCGAAACGAGCTCTGCACTTGATTTAAAGTCGAACTGAAATTTGAGTCCTTCTCACTTTGTGTGTCAAGGAAAGATTATGATTGTGTCATTTTTCATCTTCTGATTAACAACTGGCTGTCAACTTAAAGGGATGGTTCAGATTTTTTGAAGTGGGGTTGTATGAAGTACTTATCCATAGTCAGTGTATTGCCTACAGTAGATGTCAGTCGGCACGCCTCCAGTTTGGAGAAACAGGCTGAAATCATGGAAGCTGAGCAATGTACTGCTGTGGACGGGGTCTGAAACAAAATGTATTTTAGCCACCTAAAAATATCTGTCAGTTTAAGTGTACACTATGTTGGGAGTATTTTCACTGCTCTACTTTAATGTCAGACAGTGATTTCCAATGGGAAACTGGGAAACTGAAGCCATTATATGACTCTCTTCAAAGCCAGACTTCATTGAGAAAAACAGTGATTTAATACTGCTGAACACAGGAGCTGCTGGTCTACTGCTCCCTCGATTGGTTAGTTAGTTTGTGTCATTGTGTGACTTTGGAATTTAACTGGGTTAGTTCAGATTCACCAAAGTCACACGATAACACAAACTTACCAACTCATTAAGGCAGCAGTGGACCAGCAGCTGCTGTGCTCAGCCAGCCAAAATTACTATTTTTGTCAATGAGTCTGGTGGCTTTGACGAGAGCACTGATAAAGAAGTGAAGCCATTGGAACAGGCTGTCTGATGGAAAGGTAAAGCTGTGAAAATGCTCTCAAAAAAACGTACACTTAAACTGACAGATTTTTTTTTAGGTGGCTTTTGTTATCGCCCCTGTCTCCAGCAGTACATTGCTTAGCTTCGGTGTCAGTACTCCAGCCTGCTTCTCCAAACTGGGGGCGTGCAGAACGCCATCTATTGAATGTAATAGTCTGACTATGGATACATACCTCATATAACCCCACCTCAGAATATCTGAACTATCCCTTTTATCCCGTTACCGATTGCAAGATATCGCAGCCCTGTAGCGTTAAAGCCCCTAAACATCGATACAAGGTTTTTTTTCCAACAAGTGAAAAGTGATTGTTTTTAGTTACCAGTCAGCAGGTTAAAATCTCTGTCCCCTGCTGACATTTGGAAAGACTTCATGCTGCTGAGGTCTATTCCATTTGGGAAGTGGAAGCTAGCAAGCTAGGCTAATTACTCTCTACTCTGAAAACTGAAGCTAGTTAACTTGCTAATGTTACTCTTCTTCAGTTTGGGTTTGTGAGTCACCTGCACACTCTGTGCTGTGTTCGTCCTGGATGATTATGCAAAGGAGGCTCAGGTTTGGCTGTCTTTTCATTCATAGTTCCAGAAGTGGCAGTGCTAAAATTCAAAATGACCACAGTGTCAAAACAAGTAGTCTTGTAACCACAGTGTTTTGTATGATACTGCTAAAGTCAAATTACGACATAGTCACTAGTGTACAGAGTTACAGAATCACATGAGAGTGTTTAAATCGCAGATTGAACTATGCCGGTGGTTCCCAAACTTTTTTAAAGTGGTATTGGCAGCACCGCTGTCACAAACAACTGGACCATTTTATGCTTCCCTCAGAGCCAACAACGCAGGACACGCTGCAGTAACGTCCGTTAATCCACTATTGGCCACGTTCACCACAGAGGATAGTAACTGCAGAGAGCGCTGGCTACATTAACATGTACAAAATATTCCTTTTAAAAAAGATAATTCCCTCTCCTCAGTGTGTTACTTAATCCACTTTGGGAACCAATGTGCAAAATAAGGGCTAACAAAGTCGACTCCAAGCTGTCTGACCGCCTGTTATTGTAGAAATTGAAGTGATGATCTGAAATATTTTTAGTGCCTACTTACACAGGTACTGCATGAATCAGATTAGCCATACCGGCATCAAGAGTCAGCACCAAAAATTCACATGTAGGGGGTGCTGTCATTGCAGAAAAATACTTTAAATTCTTGTTTTTGGTGATTAAAATTCTGAACAAACATCAAGGAAGAATTTAAATTTCAGTTCGCTTTAATGTCAGGTAGCAGGTGTCAGATTTGTTGCTTGTTTTGTTGTCAGTTTGCCCGATAATGAACATCGACCTCGGACTGGCTCAGACGCCGGTTCACCTTCATTCAACCTCGACTCCACGTTGCTCCCTGGTAGCATCTTGCTGTCTCGTTATTATTTTCCAAAGCTGCTGTTGAAATAGCATTCAGGTATGAAAAGCCCTCAAGTCTGCTCGTCTCCAACTACCCATGTCTACCCATCATCCCTCAGAGGCGAGGTTTCAGTTTTGTCACCATGTCCTTCTCCAGCCTCTCGCGTTTCTTAGCATCAGCGGGGAAAATAAAACGAAAACAACACTCAGTATTGTCAACAGTACTGTGGCTGTCACATTCACAAAATAAAGAACCAAATACTTTAAGAAGACGACATCGCAGCTGTGTGTTTGAAGCCCGTGTGTTCGTGCTCGCCACTTGCAGAGAAACAGGAATGCCGAGGCTTACGCTAGACACGACTCCCATCTTCTCCTCTAGTTTTTTCCCCGGTGGAACCGAGCTTTTCTGGTTTGTTTCTCTTTGGGTTTCTTTTGTTTTCTTTTCTTTTCCTGGATCGCAAGCAGTCACGGCATCGTTTAGCAAACTTCTTAGACAAAGTGTCTGTTGTCTCTTTCTGAGTAAGGTCTGAAACCTATGCATGCCATAGTAAAGTGGTGGTAAGATCAAGTTAGATGTCTCTTATTTTATTCTTTTTGTTTCTTCTTTTTAGCCAGTTCACGGTGTATAAGGAAGATGTCAACCAGTAAGTTGTCCACTGCTGACTGTGTGTCCATTTGGAGATAAAAAAAAAAAGTGCAATTTGTGTGAGGGTGAAAAGATTTATATTAAAAATGACAAATGATGAAGGCACTTGTCTGGATGCTGCATGACGCCTGGAGCTGAAGTCTGTCTCCTGCCTCCAAACACGCTCTGTCCTGCTCTCCGGTGAATTCAGAGTCAGAGGCTGTTCAGAGTTCAGTTTAATCCCAAATGACGTGTCCGAAGATAATCCTGCAAAGTATTTTTATTCGTTCTGAACATACTAACCCACATATGATGCCTGAAAGGAAAAGTCCACCTCAAACTCAGTAGTTGTTGTGGGTGTAGTCTCTGGGCCCTTTGAATACATTACTGACCAAACACAGACAATTTCTAAATAAATTCTATAATTTATTTCTATAATGTGTTACATGAAATGCAACACATTCTCAACAAGATGTGCACTAAGCAGAACATTTAACAGTTGAATAATAAGGTATCCTAATTCTCTGTCGGGCAAACTTAAAGGGACAGTTCTGATTTTTTGAAGTACGATTGTATGAGGTACTTACCCATAGACAGTTTATTATATACAGTAGATGTCAGTCGGCACACCCCCAGTTTGGAGAAGCAGGCTGGAGTCTGACATGGAAGCTAAGCAATGTACTGCTGTGGATGGGGCCACTAACAAAACATATTTTAGCCACCTTAAAAAAAAGTCGCACCTAAAAATATCAGTATCATTTTAAGTGTACGATATATTTAGAGTATTTTCACTGCTTTACCTCAATGTCAGACTGTGATTTCCAGCGGGAAAATGGACCTGTTGCATTGCTCTCTTCAGAACCAGACTCCATTGAGAAAAACAGTGATTTAACATAACTGGAAACAGGAGCTGCTGGTCTACTGCTGCCTTTATTATTTAGTTAGTTTGAGTTATTGTGTGACTTTGGTGTTTAAAAGGGTCAGTTTGGATTCACTTAAGTCACACAATAACACTCACAAACATTTATCCATGCAGCAGTGGACCAGCAGCTCCTGTGTTCATTGAGCTAAAATGATTGTTTTGTCAATGGAGTCTGGTGGCTTTGACGTGAGCACAGGTGGGGAAGTGAAGCTGTTAAAGGCTCGTCTGACAGAAGGGTAAAGCACTTAAAGTGATATTGGTTTTTTTTAGGTGGCTATGCTACATTTTGTTTCTGACCCCTCCACAGCAGTACATTGCTTAGCTTCCATGTCAGCCTGCTTCTCCAAACTGGCATCTGACACTTACTGCGTGTAATACACTGCCTATGGATAAGTACCTTGTAAATCTGAACGATGCCTTTAACCCGGTTTATAAATAACAGCATCTTTGGCATTTCTAAGCAGCAATTTTTTTTTTTTACTTATCAGCTATCACATATATCCCATAGTGATTTATCAGTGATACTAGCATCGTTTGGCTGCTCTTAGGATTTCTTTGGTCCGACCAGCTATCCAAAAACTTAAGATGTTAAACTTTAAATGATTTAAAGCGAACAGGAGTTTTCCATGATGAAGAACTTGAACTCATGGTTCCAAACCTGGGCTCAAACTCCTCTGAGGGGTCACATGATAAACTTGAGGCATAAAAAATAAGTTGTGGTACACTTTGGTTATTAAAATTTGGACTTTTCTCCTATCTTTGCTTTTACTGTGAACAGTTTTACCTCATTTGACGTCTTACTCAAATGGAACAATCTGAGATGATGACTAAAATAATGATCAATTGATCTAAGTATTTCCTGAAGTGGCAATGAAGTAGCAAACAAAGTCGTTAAATCAGTGCTCCAACTAATTATCTTAATTAAAATGTTAGTTAAAAAATGATTAGCTTGTTCCAAGATGAGTCAAGCTTTTGCCGACTTGATTACCGCCAGTCACAGCACAATGCGTGATGGTAAGATTTGTGCTCATCTTGCGCTGATGTCATGCACACATGGGCAGTGATGACGTCATGAGATGGAGGCGGATGTGTTTTCAGAGCCAGATGCTGCAGTTGCTCTCCATCAACTTCAAGGAAGACCCAGGGATTGATGGGAAACCTCTGGCTGATCAAAGAGCTGAGTGGCTCTTAGTTTCAACCACCAACACCAGGTTTTAGAGAAAATTGTTGTGTAATTGTAATATTTAATGTTTAACTTTAGGCTGTCACTGACGGTCTAATCTGTATGGCTAATAATAATAATTATACATGATCTGCAAACTACAGGTGGATCTAGTAGTGTTTAAATATTTCTCTGACTTCTGTATATTCTGTGAGGGATGCTTGAAATGTGGCATCTTTGCTGGATACTTCAACTTGACTGCGACTTTTTTTCGTCACCTTCTGCCGCCGCCTGATCTTGTCCACTTTCCAGGTGAGGCGCAGTTCATCTCAAACAAGCCTGTCGTCTTGTCGAAATGTTTGTCGACTGACCAACAGTCCCAAAAAATTCAGTAATTCATTTACCATCACATATGAAAAATAAAAGCAGCTCGTCGTCACATATGAAACCAGCAGATGTTTGGCGTTTCTGCCTGAAATACAGAAAGAAACTATAATAAATGCAGTTGGCACGGATTGAGGTCGGAACACGTTCTCACCACAAACGAACCGCACCAGAGTTTGTTTGTAACCGGACGGAGACCAGTTCTTCAAAAACGTCTGCTTGTTTTGGTGCACCTGAGTGCGATCCATGTTCACACCTGCCCAACAAACTTCACTTCGACTTCGACTAAACCGAACCAAACAGGGCAGGTATGAAAGCATCCATAAAAAGATATCTGAAGATACAGATACAACAACAGGGTTTTATTAATGGTCATTTTACAGAAAACAAAAATCAGATCATCTGATTCTTTAATCTCAGCGATTAACTTGAGTATAAAGCTACAGATAAAAATCCACCTTTATCACTAAACACACACATCTTTACAAGTTCTGCTCTTTAAGAAACAGATGAAACGTCCCAGCTCATAAACCAAAGGAACAAAAGGTTTTAGAGTTCAGGTTATGTGGACTCCATGTGTGGCTTGGTCAAGCAGCACTTTGTCCTCAGACGTTTCTGTCGTTTAAATCCTGGTGATGAACTGACGGGTTCAGGCTGCTGTCGCGTCCACATTAAGTCAATATAATTCGTTGTCCTGCGCGAGTCCTCTCCCCAAACCTCAGCAACTTCGCCCTCTGTGATGCTGACAGTCGGCCATGATTGGTGTCAGTTTGAATTCAGTGTGCAGGGGGAGCAGCGTAATCGGTGCTGCTCAGCGAACATCTGCCGGCCCGGGTCGAGGTTTCTGGGAGTCGACCGGACTGGTCAGCAGGAAGGAATCTGCTGCTTGTGGATCCACCTCTTCTTCAGCTTCTCTGCTTTGGCTTTTTCGTTACAGGCTGGAGGATCAGACAGAAGAGTCGAGCGATTAAAAGATGTCCAACATTCAGTCTGCGTACTGATGTCTTGGATCAGCGTGGCACAGGGACACGGCTCAGTTTATCCTACTGAACTTACCCCAGTCTTTCTTGACAAACTGCACCGCTGCACTTTTATTCCTCCCCTTCTTGTTCTGGAGGGAGAGCAGCTCGTTACCTGGAAGCAGAAAGACACAGTGTAAATGCATTCAGTCAGACAACGGGCTGAAAGCTGCGAATGTTGCCGTCGTCCCCGCGGCAGGAGTCCAAGGACAGTGGACGCCTCAGTGGGAGAAGACGGGACGTCACTGTAGCAAAGCTCAAATTGAGACAGATCATCGTCTTCACAGACTTCTGCCACAGAGTGTAGCTTGCAAAGACCAAAACTAACATCCATCTCTCAATACTTTCTGACTTCCTGTATGTGGCCCTCAGCTCCAGGCTCATTGGTGTCTGAGCTGCAGCCTTAACGCCGCCCTCTTACTTGTGGTCCTGCAGCTTCCTGGTCCATACAATCTGGACTGGAGGAAATCCTGTGCCACCTGCTGCTGGAAGGACGCCGACCCTCGCTCCTTCACCGTCTTCACCATGTAGTTTCCCTTCAGACTGACAAACAGGAAGCAGTTTTATCAGTGTGGTGACATGTGCGATATTAAGTTCAAAGCTCGCGAGTGGACCTCGACACAAACAAATGAAATTTGCGTACTTTCGGGCATGTGGCAGTTTCTTGCTCCTTTTCTTTTTCTCCTTCCTCGTCTTGTCCTCTTCTGCCTCCTGCTGCTCCTCTTCAGCTGTTGGGAGAAAACACAAGTCACAGTTATCTGAAGCTTATTCTGCTGCTCTGTTTAGTGGCGTCCATCCTGACAGAAGGGCGGAGCGAGTCTTTACCTTCATCTTCAGACTGTTTCTGCTTCCTGTAAAATAAAGCAGATGTGATCGTTCACTGAGCGGAGATGCATTATAAACTGTACGTAATCAAAAAGCTGCAAAATGAGTCGAACATGTGAGCTCACTTTGAAGGAGCTGAACCGATTTCCTCCAACACGTCAGCCGGTAAGAGTTTTCTTTTCTGTGGGAAACAGCAGAATGACGGCTGCTGTATTTAACAGTAAAATCACACGTATAATATAAACTGGTGTGGTCTTGTGCTGCTCCTGTCAGCTAACAGGAAACTGTACGGCTGAAATCTATGAACGAGTTACCAGGATGCTTGTAAAATTATAATTCTAGACAATTTTAAGAAAATACACACACTGACCTTCTGTTCCTGGAACAACTCCTGTCTCTTCCTCCTCTTCTCTTTCAGCAGCTCCTTTTCTCTGCAAACACATCATGTTACCAAACAATTTAGGGGTGAGGAGAAATATTGATATAGCATAGTATTGCGATATGACACATTGTCAAGTATCATTTTTTTTTTAAATATAATTATTAATATTACAAATACAAATTAAACTTTAGGTAGCCTACCAGGATAATATAATCAGTGGCTTTTTCAGGCCCCCAGATACATTTTACTGCGATCAAAATGACTGAAGTGAGATGAACAGACTGAAAAACAGATGTTGACGTCGCAATATATTTTATCGTGATACTCAATATATCGCAACAGGTTTAGATTGAAATAATAATATTGTATTGTAACCTCAGTATCGTGGTATTATCGTATCGTGGAGGTGATTCCCACCCCTACCTATTACTGATTTGATCTCGGTTAACTGTTAAACTATTCAGCAGACAGCGCTCTTGTGTGGACAGATCGTCACGCCAAACTCCATTTTATAATTGTCGAAAACGGCGGATCATGATTACACGCAAAAGTACACGCCCCAAATTTTGACATGACATAAATTCCAACTTATTGTGAGACACTTTATATCGGCGGTTATTCAGTCCAGAAACAGCGCCTCGTTACAAAAATCCATCGGTTTATTTATTTACTTGTTTTGTTAAGTGGTGGTTCAGATACTAATATTTTGTTACAAGGGGTGCTGCTCAGTACTAAATGTACACGCCGATGTGAAAGGCGGACCCTGAGAAATCAGAATATGTACATTAAGAAGTCGTTATGATGTATTTATTCTGTCCATTAGCGCGAAAAGTCTAAAAACACATTATTTTGAACGGAGTTTGGTTTGACGGGCTCTCCAAGCACAAGCGCTAGTTAGCTACCTCCTGGCGGTGTCCAGCGCCTCTTTCATGCTCCGCAAGGCTTCAGCCTTTGAGTCTTCAAACGTCACCTCCTCGGGCGCATCATCGTCACTGGACTCGAGAACTAAACTGAAATCTTCTGTCTGTTTTGCTTTAACCGCTGTCTTTGACGACGGAGCTGTTTTCCCACGTTGTTTCTTCGCCATGTTGGCCAGGGAGTAGACGTCATCACGCCGCGACACACTGTGACGCAGAAAGAATGTGACGGTATGGAGCGTCTGCTGCCCTCTAGCGGCAGAGAGCAGAATCACAACCAAAGAAATGTGCTTTTTAATATTAATAATTTGGAATCGTTTCATCATTACGGAAGCAATTAACACAGTTTATTTTATATTATTATTATTATTATTATTATTATTATTATTATTTATTATTAATTATTCTATATTTTCACATTTAATGGAAAGACTGGAATTGCTTCTTTTATTTTAGTTGGCTTGTTATCAAAATGTCTTCCAATATAAAACAATAATTTTCTTTTTTTATTAACAGACCGAGAATAACTGAGCATATATCTATAAATAATGGGCTTTACGGTGGCTTTATTTCTTATATTTTCTAAAAAAAAAAAAAAAAATGTCAGTGGAGATCCTCCCCCAGGATTTTTTATGCACTCTGGCATGTTATTCACCCTTAAAACCTCTTTTCAAACTTTCGGGATTAATTATCAATTCTGATGTTACAAGTATTAGTTGCTGATAAGTATTGACTAAACACAAAATACTTAACAAATGCTATCATGAAAAATTTACTCACTAGAGTAGAAAAAATAATCAAGTACAAGTATGAGTGACTGATTATTACATCTGGGGCTTTTCACTGTCATTAGACCTATTTTTGCTTTTTAAACAAGGGTCCAGCACCATTTGTTAAACAAAATTCACATTCAAGTTCTTTTTTTATTTAACCTAACCCATTGGCAATTAAAACCCTGTAGTCTCAGACTCCCTCCAATAATGCTGATTAAAAATCTATGGGGAAAAATAGTATGAATAGTTTAAGTGCCTAACTGCAAATAAATAAACTTAAACAGAACCCAATAAAATATAAAGAATGTCAGGTGACATTTCTTTCATCTTATTTATGGTTAAATATTAATCAGGTATGCATGGGTTGACTTTGTCTTTTTATTTCCAATGTCAGTAGTGGGATATAACTATGAGTGCATTTACTCAAAGTACTGTGCTTAAATACACATTTGAGATACCTGTACTTTACTTGAGTCTTTTATTTTCATGCCACTATCTGCTTCTACGCTACTTTTTACTGCACAGCATTTATTTAACAGCTTTACAAATTTTTTTTTTTTTTTTGCATACAAAATATATGAAGACCTTTTAAAATATGGTATTGTTGTTCATTTGTTAACAATTTTGACAATTGCTTGAGTCATTTTCATGCAAAAACATTTCTTGTTATGTGAAGATTTGCTGCTTTTCTTTTTAAATCATTGTGATTAATTTATTTGTTAAAAAAAAAAAAAAAAATGTTGAGGTTGGACCTGCTGATTGGACAAAACAAACATTGCGAAGGTGTCAATTTAGGCTGAGGGTCATTGTCACTGTTTTCTAAATTCTTACAAACCAAACAATCAAATGATTAAGGGAGAGAATAATCAGAAAACAAAAATAAATTAATTGATATTTTTATTTTTTTCAATTAGTAGTACCATATTTTTTACCTGGTAATAATAATATTAAATTATATAAATAATTTAATTTAATGTATTTATTATTATTATTAAACTGAGCACAATTAGGTCATGTTTTAACGTTTTACAACAATTTATCTTATTTAATAGTATCTCTTCCTTTTTACTCTATACATCTGAATATTAATATTTTTGTAGTTTTTATTGGTATATTATACTCGATTAAATTTCTGAGGGGAAATAAAAATTCATCATTATTTTTTACACGTTCATACATACTTTTATTTTGAACGCCAGAAACCGGAAACGCCTCTTACATCTAACTCTCGCGAGCTTGTCAGCAGCAGGTGCAGCCTATCAACAATAACAACGGGATCAGCTAACGGTGCTCCAGTACTTCCAGACGCAATGCACCGACTACTGCTCGTGTTTCTGGCCGCTGCCGGGGCGTCTGTCCTCGGCCTCCCCGGGCTGGGTGTGTCCCGGGCGGCCGGGCCCTGCCTCGCCCCGCTGCAGTGGGAGGGCAGGTGGGTCCTGTACGACCACAGCACCGGGAGGAACAGCCGGGCCGCCGTCTCCTACGACGGCCAAAACCAGAGGATCCGAGTCCTGCAGCAGCACAAGAAACACACCCCGTGTCAGAAGTAAGATCTGTCTGTGTGTGGATGATATGTCCTTAATAACTGCTTAAATAATCTGATAATTCACCTATTATTCCCCCACAGCGATGTTTATTTTCACATATTGCCTTTATTGGAAACATAATATATTGTAATGTGACGCCGTGGAAATATTTTAAAATGTTCACACCCTCCTAAAGCCTCCCAGTAAATTAAGTTCGTTAAATTTGCATTAAAAACGTGCCAAAAATGAAACATTCACGCATAAATAAGAATGTAAAAACAGCTAACAAATAATACAATAATAATAATACCACCTTCTCATAAAGCACCGTTTATATAGGAGTTAATAAGGGCTTTGTTAATGTAAATCTGTGATAAACCACAACACCACCAGTGTTGCAAGAATAAATCAACACTGAGTCTGTGCCAGGACTGAAGTCTGCTGTTGAGACATATTCTGTGGTAGGTAAACAAGGACAGAGCCTGCCGATCGACTTTGTTTTGTTTAATTTACAGTGTGGCTTCAGCTCTGCCTCATTTTTACAGAGGTACAAAATACTGCCAAAAGTATGTGGACACCAGCTCCAGTGCAGAAAAGTCCTGAATTTGATGCCTGCAACACATTTCCAAAAAAGTTTGGACAGGTTCATGTTTACCGCTGTGTGACATCATCTTTCATTGAGTGTCTGGGAACTGAGGACACTAACTGTTCAAGTTTTGAAAGTGAAATCCTTTCCTGTTCTTGCTTGATGCGACTTCAGTAGCTGAACAGTCGGGATCGCCAGTGTCACTGTTTTGTGCTTCATAGTGTGCCACACATGTTCAGTAGGAGACAGGTCTGGACTGCAGGCAGGTCAGTTTAGTACCTGCACTCTTTTACTACGAAGCCACGCTGTTGAACACGTGCAGAATGTGTCTCATTTTCTTCCTGGAATAAACAGGGACGCCCCTGAATTAGACGTCGTCTGAATGGCAGGATATGTTGCTCCAAAACCTGTGTGTACCTTTCAGCAGTCATGGTGTCTTCACAGATGTGAACTTACCCATGATGCCCTGGGCACTAACACACCCCCATACCATCACAGATGCTGGCATTAGCTGAATCCAAGTGTCCACCCTCTGGACTTGCGGACTGAGCCCTCGCGGACTTCAGTTGTACATAGTTTGACGTATTTACACTCATCACATAAAGTCTGCGAGGGCAGTAAGTGCAAGCGGCTGATGGACAGTCCTCGACTGATTTACTCGTTGCCATGGAAGCGTTCAACTATCACTGCTGTCATATTTATATATGTGTCATATAAGTTGATGAACAGTGCCTACTCATCTGCTCCTGCAGGTAACAAGATATAAATCACATGTAGAGCCTTTTTTGTGACTAAACACAAATGTATTAACACACCTCTATATAACACACAGGGTACACGCATTCAAAAACAGAAATGTTTGTAAGTAAGGACAGGACTATAACTCAATAAATTGAGCATTATTGACATTAGAAGACCTTCTTTTGTTGTTTTTCGGCAATTTTTTTAGCCTGTTACACTACGCAGCCTGATAGGGTGATTAAATTAGTGACGTCTGCTGAAGTCTGCACCCCAAGCAGACTCTCTGAAAGTTTGCAGATAGTCCACTTGAGGCTCCTTGTCCATTGGGTAAATTGTAGCTGTGGACAGCCCTCAGCACTCCTAGACTACCCGGGAACGCACCTGCAAAGTCCGCGATTCTGCAAGTGTGGTGAAGTCCAGACATTTGGATTCAGCCTTTGAAGTTTGAGCTGGTAACTATCTGGATGGTCCTTTTCCTCTATAGCTCAGAGGACATGATGTCCATGATGTCCACAGCACACTCCTCCACTTTGTGTCAGTCTGTATCAGATGAGCTCGGGATCAGAGAAGTCGTGTGTTTCGGGGTGTTGTCGATGTGTGAATTTCACTTTGCATGGTAGCGTCTTGCATTTGTAGCTGCAGAGATGAGCTGTGTTTACTAATGGTGGTTTTCCAAAGTGTAAATTCTTCTCCTCACGTCTCGTCCCTTGTTCTCTCTGTCTGCTCCAGGTTTTTTGAGTACATCTACTTGTACCAGAGCATGGTGATGTTCCAGATTGACCAGAAGACCAAGGACTGCGCAAAGATCGCTCTGACGGAGGCCTGGGATCCCTTTGACATCCCAGACAACTCCACCTTCGAGGACCAGTACATCATTGGAGGCCCTGGGGACAACGTGGAGGTTCAGGAGTGGTCAGACAGGAAGCCGGCACGCCAGCGTAAGTCTGGGTTCGTGTAGTGTGGTGCATCTTTGATCTTAAAATTACAGAGAACAGGCTCTGTTAAAAAGGTATGAACAAGACTGGATGTCAGTGAAAGCAGATAAAAATACATAAAACTGGTGGCTCACATTTTATACAATGTAAAATGCCATAAGCTTGTGCTAATAATGTTAGCATGTTGTATTTGTTTGGAAAATCTGTTTAGTGTAAGACAGTTGTTTGTCTGTGAAACTTGTGAGCTGTAATGGTGCCGAAATTTGTAACGGACACACCACTGCGCAGGTCTAAATGTTTGCAATAAAATAAAATTATAGACCAACATGTGTAACTGTTCAAAAATATTCTCAGCGATTAGCCAATTAACAGTTAACCATAGACATCAGTAGTAGAAACACAAAGACAAATGTGCTAAAATGACTTTCAGCAATTGGTTTTGTTTTGTTTTGTTCCTGGGCTCCATGTTTTCCTGGTCAAAAAAATTCAATAGAGACTATTCCTAGGTGGCACCGGGCCAGGTAGATTCAAATATGACCCAATTTAGACTGGCCTCACCCCACTGAAACAACCCCCTAAGTCATAAACTAAGTTTGTTAGGTGTTCAAGTTTTGGGGTCCCTTGCTCTTGTATTAGTCATAGACACCTGCAACATCTTCCAGGTTTACATCTGCGTAAGGACATTAGCAAATGCAGGAGAGTGATGAGGCAAAACTAATGAAGAGGCACAAACTAGCATGAATACCATGAAACATAACGTTATTGGTACATCTCCATTTTATCATGTTCACTGCCTGTCGCCCGACTCACTGCCAGCCAGGCAGCATCTCTCATGTGGGGAAGTTTGTATATTTCATGGTCGGTATCAGAGAATCAATGACTCCTCCACACGTACTTCTGTGCTATAGGTTGAGGCTGTAGCTTTGCCGGTCAGAGTTCACCAAATTAAACTCTATAATGCAAAGATGCGAATTTACGTTGCCACCTAAAGCAAGTGTTTTATTCACCCCTCACTCGCAATTAATGGAAGTGAACGGGAGGCGAATATTCACCAATGTTAATTTTGTGCACATTTGACCATACCCTTAAAATGTGATGCGATGTATTTGCCCGACATTGGAGCTGCTTCTTTGTTAATTTGAAAGAATCAGAAAACCTAAATTTATTATTTTAAAAAATATTCTTTTTATATTAGCCTTGCAGATAGTTTTGGTTTTATTTGTTCAGGTTTTCAGATATCTGTTCTATTGTATCTTTGCCTCCTCCTCAGCACAATGAAGGTGAATTTAATTGTGTTTCCACAGCATTAAAATGCAGAGAACATGCTGTTAAGAGATTTCATATAGATTAATCCTCCACAGAAAGTAATTTCATGTCTCCAAAGTTGAACAAATAAAGCCAAAACTATCTGCATGGGTATGTACGACTTGAGGTAACAAGGGTGTAATTTGGGTCAACACAACTATAGTAATACATTTTTTGGCCACTTGAGGGCAGCGTGACAACTTTATTTATTCATTTTCCAGCTGCCTTTTCAGACATCCAGCAGACACAGCAACATTATCATATCACAGGAGCTGATGAATGAAATTATTCACTCTCCTTTTAGCTCTGGTTTGGTCTCCACCGACTCCTGAAAAACACATGGTTCTTTAGCTGCTAGCTGCAGAGTTTGGTTATAATTATCTGTGGGTTTGATGCCACAAGCAATGCCTTTAACATTACATGTTTTTATAAAAGGACATTTTAGTGCAGCTTTAAACCAGTGTTCCTGCAGCTGCTTCACACCAGACATAAACCTTCCAGTGAGTTTCCATCTTTCATGTCAGACAGGTTTTATTAGGTTTTACCAGATTTGAAGAGCAGCTGTTGGTGGGTGAAAACCTCATGTTCCTCTTTGAGCTGCCATGTCTGCTCGTCTCTCCACCAGATGAGACCTGGGTGGGCGTTTACACCCTGAAGGACTGCTACCCGGTGCAGGAGACCTACACCAAGAACAGCAGCGTCACCACCTCCACCCGCTTCTTCAACCTCCAGCTGGGCATCAGCGACCCTAACGTCTTCACCCCGCCCAGCACCTGTCAATCAGCTCGACCTGAGAGGATGGTGGAGTCCGACTGCTGAGGCTCACGTTTAACTTTAGATGCTTAACAGCATTCTGAGTCCGAAATTACTTCCTCGTTCACTCATTCACTCTTTACGTAACAGCAGCTCAATAATTCACTCACAATGAGCAGTGAACTGAGATATCGGACACTTTAACATCTTCATTTTATGTCAGAGTTTATGGATGTTGCATCTGTAAAATCTGGTGCATTGCGAAAGAACTCAGACAGCCAAATAAAGTGGTGCATGGTAAACATACTGCACAATATGGTATAAAAGGGAGTGACTTCGGACGCAGTCTTTGTTTAGTGTTTTATAGAATTGTTTGTTAATTTGCTGCTAATTTGCTAAACTGTTATCCGGACCAATGAGCCCTTCTAGCTGCAATCTGACAAACTAGCTCATTTGGGATCATTAAAGGTCCAGTGTTTAGGATTTAGTGGCATCTAATGGAAACGTTGCAGAACTGAAACTTCTCCAGTGTGCCAAGCATGTAGGAGAACTACTGTGGTCGATGCAAAAAATGCCAATGGCCCTATCTGCAGCCAGTGTTTGGTTTGTCCATTCTGGTCTGGGAGAGGACCCGCTCCCTAGGTAGACCTAAATGGCTCACTCTAAGGTGACAAAAACACAACAATTATTAGTTTCAGGTGATTATACACTAAAGAAAACACACATACTATGTTATGTTTCTGACAGTGTATTCCCCTAAATCATACACACTGGACCTTTAAATGATTAGCTTCATGCTAAAAAAAAGTGACTTTTAGTGTTACTCTGGCACTCTTCATTGCAGCCAGTTCCCAGAGGTGTGGGCATGAGTCACATGACTTGATTTTACTAAATCAAAAGACTTGCGCCTCAGCTTGGACTTAAACTCCAATGACTACACTTGGACTTGAGCCTTTTGACTTGAAAATACTTCATACCTTACCCCAAGCCAATTTCCTGAAGAGAAAGTTTGACGTATTTTTTCCAATATGACATGAATTAGATAAAACAACAGCACAGAAACATGTAAAATTGAATTCTTATGTGGTTTTGGTTCATAGTACTATACACTGTAAAGTGGTCAGGATGAGGGTCACCACCTCCAAGTTTGAGGCCATGGTTCTCTGACAGAAAATGGTGGATTGGCCCCTCTGGGTTGGGAGTGAGTTACTGCCTCAAGCAAAGGGTTCAAAGAGGTCACGAGTGAGGGTAGAATGGAGCATGAGATGGACTGGCGGTTTGGCGCGGCATCTACAGTGGCACGAGCTGAGCACTTTTCCATGCCTCTGTGCTGGCAATAGCTGTGGCCGGAGGCAATATGTTCTCGGGTTGTACGTCCGTCCATACGTTCCACTCTCGTGAACGTTAAGAACACATGAACACATTAAGAACAAATTTGGCACAAACATTCACTTGACTTGGACAATTAACCAATTTGATTTTGGTGGTTAAAGGTCCAGGTTGCTTTGACCTTGCATCTATCTCATTCTTGCAAAAGTGATATCTTAATAACACCACATTGGGATTTTTCCAAATTTGGCACAAACGTCCACTTTGACTCAACAATCAACTGACTTGATTTTGGTGGTCAAATCTGAAAGGTCAGTGTAACCTCACAAAATATGTTTTTGGCCATAACTCAAGAACTCATACACTCATTATGACAAAACTTGAAACACTTAATTTGACACTTTCCTGTCTTTATTTGGGACTTGACTCAGTACTTGAGTGCAAAGACTTGAGACCTACTTGTGACTTGTGAAACAATGACTTGTTCCCACCTCTGTTAATTCCCAAGCTACTGTGCTATCATAAGGCCAACAGTTGGGTTTCAGTGAAGCATTGTGACTACATGTTAGCTTTTCCTAATTTCTTTGCTCACGACATACAGTTTGAAAAAAATCCAATTCAGTCAAATTAAGTGCCTCAGAATAAAAGTCACACAATAAAAGACACAATAATAAATCACAGGCATTGTTGTTTGTAGTTTCTTTGAAATCAAGGCATATTTTCTCAGACATGCAGTGACCTTTTTGAGGTTATACAATGTTTTTGCCACTAGCAGAGCGGAGAAACTCATTGCCACAATGTCACAATAGCAATTTTAATATTTTAGCCATAAAGTAGCTGGCTGGAATCTAGTAAAACTTGATGCATTTTCCATTCAGAGGCATCTATCTGCCACCTCTATCAGCTGTCCCTGTGTCCTGCATTGAAACTTTAAACACTGACAGACATTCAAACAATGCAATACACCTTAAGTCAGCCATAAAGGAAGTGTTTCTACCAGCAAGTTCTGTGCAAAACTATTCACAACCTTATTAAAATGAATGGGTGGATCAGATCACTAGATGCTGTTGATAAATCTGCACTCTGAGCTGAAAGGGACGAAGCCTTTTTGGGATCTTGAACATTTTCCACTGATTACATTAATGATTTCTGCAGTTTATGGCACAGAAACAACTCCTCGTGCTCATTTTCCCATCAGCTCTCAGTCATTGGGGTTTGTTTTCTAGCCCCAGCATGCACAAACATCACAACAATGATGTTGCTAATGCCAATAATTATCAATCCTAATTTTCATATTTGGTCCTAAAACAATCTAAAGGCATTTTATTGACTTTTTTTATCCAATCATTCTGTCGAACCAAGACTCTTTGATGTCGGTTTGGTGTGTGTGTGTGTGTAGGCCTCTCCCATTTTCCAATTTTGCGTCAGCTCAACTCCTTAATGTCCCAGTGTCCAAAGAGGTGCAGGTTAATTGGTGACTCTAAATTGTCTGGTGTGAGTGTGAATGGTTGTCTGTCTCTATGTGTCAGCCCTGTGTCCAGGGTGGACCCTGCCCGTATCACTCTTTATTTAGCTATTACTTCTCATAATTATCATACAGTATATTTCTATATGTATGAGAAGTAATATATATATATATATATATATAATATATATATATATATATATATATATATATAAGGCTATATATATATATATATATATATATATATATATATATATAGTATATAAGGCTATATACTAGGGATGAGCTTTTACTGTTACTTGAATCTGTGTCTGTTCAACCAACTACATTATCTGCATCCCTATCCGCACTCTGAGGGGCATTGGACAGATGATGCAGCCCTGCCCCACCTCATATTTAATTGACATCACTCTAAATGAAGGCTTCGAGGCAAGGATGTCTTATTTTGTGAGATGCATGTTGCCTTGACTCCTCTCTCCTCGTGTCTCTTCCTTGAATCCTCCATTCACATCTCCAGTGGGCAGGACTAAGACACAAGGAGAGTAGCCGAGGAGGGTAATCAAATTGAGAAATCAGAAAGCCTTCCCGTATCTCTGTCTCAAACCGGAATGACTCAAGAGTTTTATGAGCCCTCCCTCCTCTTCCTGCTCTCACAAACCGCGAGCTCCACTCTGTCCTCACATTTCCTTGTTCCCTCCCCTTCAGATCTACAGTTTGAAGATGGGTGTAACCAACATGTGGTGACGTGAGAGAGCTGACAGGCTCCATTCACTGCAGGAACACATGATGTTCAGTTCAGAGCTCAACTAGTTTCACTGTTCAGGAAGTGAGAGTCAGACAGGCGTTGTCACTGAGAGGTGAAATGGCGCAGAAAGGAGTTGAGCTGGACCGAGAAACCATCTCTTGTTCCATCTGTCTGGATCTACTGAAGGATCCGGTGACTATTCCCTGTGGACACAGCTACTGCATGAACTGTATTAAAACCCACTGGGATGGAGAGGATGGAAGAAAATCTACAGCTGCCCTCAGTGTAGGCAGTACTACACCCCGAGGCCTGTCCTGGTGAAAAGCACCATGTTAGCAGTTTTAGTGGAGGAACTGAAGAAGACTGGACTCCAAGCTGCTCCTGCTGATCACTGCTATGCTGGAGCTGAAGATGTGGCCTGTGATGTCTGCACTGGGAGAAAACTGAAAGCCCTCAAGTCCTGTTTGGTGTGTCTGGTTTCCTTCTGTGAGAAACACCTCCAGCCTCATTATGAATCCTCTGCCTTTGAAAAACACAATCTGGTGGAGCCCTCCAATAAGCTGCAGGAGAACATCTGCTCTTGTCATGATAAGGTGATGAAGCTGTTCTGCCGCACTGATCAGCAGTGTATCTGTTTTCTCTGTCGATGGATGACCATATAGGCCACGACACAGTGTCAGCTGCAGCAGAAAGGACTGAGAGGCAGAGAGAGCTGGAGGTGAGTCGACAAAACATCGAGCAGGGAATCCAGGACAGAGAGAAAGATGTGAAGCTGCTCCAACAGGAGGTGGAGGCTATCAGTCGCTCTGCTGATAAAGCAGTGGAGGACAGTGAGAAGATCTTCACTGAGCTGATCGTCTCATGGAAGAAAGATGCTCTGATGTGGAGCAGCAGATCAGATCGCAGCAGGAAACTGAAGTGAGTCGAGTCAAAGAGCTTCAGGAGAAGCTGGAGCAGGAGATCACTGAGCTGCAGAGGAAAGACGCTGAGCTGGAGGAGCTCTCACACACAGAGGATCACAACCAGTTTCTACACAACTGCCCCTCACTGTCAGCTCTCAGTGACTCCACACACTCATCCAGCTTCAACATCCGTCCTCTGAGATATTTTGAGGATGTGACAACGGCTGTGTCAGAAGTCAGAGATAAACTACAGGAAGTTCTGAGGGAGACATGGACAAACTTCTCACAAACAGTGACTGACGTGGATGTTTTACTGACAGATTCAAAACCACAGCCGAAGACCAGAGCTGGTTCTTAAAGTATTCACGTGAAATCACACTGGATCCAAACACAGCACACAAACTGGTGTTTTTATCTGAGGGGAACAGAAAAGCAACATTTGTCACAAAATACCAGTCCTATCCCAGTCACCCAGACAGATTCACTGAATATCGTCAGGTCCTGAGTAGAGAGAGTCTGACTGGACGTTGTTATGGGAGGTGGAGTGGAGCGGAAGAGAAGCTTATGTAGCAGTCGCATACAAGTCTATCAGCAGAGAAGGGTGGTCGAAAGAATGCGAATTTGGACGAAATGACACATCTTGGGCATTCAATTTTTACAAAAACCATTACCCCAGGGTGGGAGTGTACCTGGATCACAGAGCAGGTATTCTGTCCTTCTACAGCGTCTCTGAAACCATGACTCTCCTCCGCAGTGTCCAGACCACATTCACTCAGCCTCTCTATGCTGGATTTTGGCTTCTTCTCTCATCTGCTGAGTTCTGTAAACTCACATCGGCAGAAGTCATTTAATGGAGCAATGGTTTACACAAGGCCACATACTCACGAAGGGGTGGGGGGGCTGTATTTCACTGGTCTACCACAGGGTCCATTCACTCTAAATGTACAGTCATAATTATTAGAAACAGAAATAAGGAACTAACTAGCAGGGCAACAACACATAGCTGAAACTGTGAGTGCAGGTCAAAATAACACTGTTACCTTTCTAATCTTATGTGTGGCATCAGTGCATAGATAGGGTCCATACTGCCTTAGAAACAAGAGTTTGCATGTAGTATTTTCTTGGCTCACTCCAAAGTGTTTGATGCTGTCAACCATGACATTATTTGAGATGGTTCTATCCTCAAATGACTTAATAACTATGTTTATTATAGACAGCAAAATGTTAATGTTTGTGTGGTGTGGTGTAGAGTCTGAGAGAGCTGTGATACAGTGTGGGATACCACAAGGGTCTGTTTTAGGACCCCTTTTGTTTCTCATCTCTCGATTAGAAGCCTGGTCTGGTTGCCAAGCAAGTATTTTAGAAGGTCTTTGGATGTATAAAAGTGAATTATTGGCTACACATTAACGCTTTAGACTGCATATACAGATATAAATGTTTGAATTTCTGTCAGTATGTTGATGTTACACATTGTTAGCTTGATTGATTTCATTTTACCTACCGTTACCTTTGAAGCTGTCATGAAATCAGAATATGTGTCCATCCCTTGATTACCCTGTAAGTTATTCATAATCCTTTGCTCTGTAAGGGTCCACTGATCAAAAGAATTCAAAGTGTTTTTTATAAAAAATGAATCCAAGTTGTGAGTATTGTTTTAACAGGAAAAAGTGGTGTTGTGTCGGCTGCTGTGGTCCTTGAGTTTCATAATGTAACACATAACTGATATGTTATTTGAAGCCTAATTTTTACACAAGTAATATTCGTACTGGTTTAAATAGACAATTTGATTGTATTTCCCGATCTTTGCTGAGCAACAGTTTCATGTGAAAGGAATTAAAGGCCTGTCCCAAATGTAAGCTTATTGAGTTCAGTGAGTTAAGCAAATCATAGCCCAGGCTACTAATTGAAGTTTTACGGTACATACTGATGGTGAAGAAATTTTTCAAGTTACATCAACAAGATTTCTTGGAATCAAGAAACTCACTTGGAAAGATCACATCGATTCGAAGGTCACAAAATCTCTGGGACTTATTAGGAAAATGTATCCTTTGTTACTTCTATCTTGTTTTTTAACACTATAATGCGGTCTAATATATCCATATCTTACTTAATGTAATATTGTCCGGGCAAGCCCTTACCCCACATACCTTCATAAAGTTTTCATGCTGCAAAAATGTTTTATTAGAATCGCAACTTGCTCCAAGTTGAGCACGGACTCACTCCGAAGTCATCAAAATCCGGTGCTTGGGCAGTGAAACCAACGAGAAATGGTCCAACAAACAACGACTTTCACCGGAGAGGGTGGTGTTTGTGTCCCGTAAGATTCTAAAACCAAACACTGTTCCTTTTTCCTAAACCTAACCACGTGTTTTATTGTTGAAGGAAAAAATCATCAATTCACTGTGTTGTATCGTAGTCCGATTTTAAAAGAGACTGTATGTAACTGTGAAATTTCCTGTGAAAACGGAAGTGTATTTTGAAAGAAGAGAACTTGACACAGTGTCCCCGAACATCAACAACCAACACACACAGAGTACCTTGCACGTCGTATGTGACCGTGGAAAGTCCATGACCAACCGTCAATATGTGACGAGGTCGGAGTGCGAATGTGTTGCCAAGTCATGTGCTGCAGCCTCTCCTCTTTTCTTAGAATATAATGTATTGACTATTTCTGATATTAACATTCTTCAAACATGAAACATGTACTTTTATTTTCAAAGTGAAGTATATGGAAGTTAATTTTTATCCAACCAGACAAACCGATAACCTTTATCTACCAATGTATCGCAAGAGGGCAGTATTCATCGAAATACAATGAAGTCCAACTAAGGAGCATGAACTTGAGCTTTTTAACTGGCTCTATGTCTTTGCCCCAGAACAAAAAGGAACTTCTTTAATGATAAAAACATTTGGTACTGTGTTAATCGTCACTGTGTTATGTGTCTGCTGTGTTTCTGCATAGTCCTGATTTATTTGATGTTCTGTTTATTTCTCCTCAGTATGTGTTGACTGTGTGGATGATATGTGTATTTTATTCTTCCCTTTAGGAAAAGTACAAAGAATAGCTCTTTCTTGGTTTCCCTCATCGGCACATGTAAACTCACTTTGCCTAGTGTCATGATAAACAGACAAATAGATGCAACTTTTAAACTCATGTAAAGTGTACGCACTCAGTCCAAAAATGAGGTAGTTTACAGTGTCTGGGTTTGTGAGTGGAGGTCGTGCATCAGGGTGTGTAATCCAGGCTTGAGCTGCTGAGTCACATGGATCTATGTTATTCATCAGTTTGTCCAGATGCTGTTGTTTGGCACTGCAGTTAAACTTCTCTTTCCGTTTCTCCATGTGATTTGACCAATGTAAGCAACTATTCAGCCAAACCAACAAAAGATAAACAGGTACCAGAGCACATGTAGCAGAGCATGTTCCTCACAAGATGGCGCCCTCGTCCCAGGAAGCAACACAGCACTAAGTACCTTAACATTCCCTTAACTGCTCCATGTTGTGGGCTTTGGTGATGTTTTATTCTACTAGTAATTCTATAAGACGTGTCGGGTTTTTTAATTTATGTGACGTCACAGTGCATGTTGCACCCACCATGGTGTCATATACGTCTTATTTATTGTCCATTATTTTTGTTTAACTGTCTGAGTTTTGTCATTTTTCTGGTGACTACTAGTGAGGCAGCACTGGAGAAGGTAGTTGTATATTTGACAATGATAATCTGCTTTTGCACAAGTGTGTACATTGATATTTAATGCAATGTATTTTGTTGCCTAAAGGTGTTCTTTAATTTAACATTAGTAGCATATATCAACATGTCATTTTTCGAAATATAGGCTAACATTTACTGTTAAGGGAGTATGATATGCTGGGACTCTTTTCATCTCAGTTACTTAAAGGAGCAATACGCGAAATTCATCATTTCTAGATTGAAGGAATTAAAAAATTGCTATGTGAAGAACTAGAGGTGTAATTTCATGTGGAGTATAGCATGACCTCACACACCCTCTGTGTTGATCGCCAGCATTTTCTGGATTAATACTAGAAGTCGCCAGATGCAGGCACAGTTAATTTGGTCAATGTCACCCCTTGTATTCCTGAGTTACAGGGTGCAGTCACATTTCGGCAGACCCCTGCCGAAATATGACTGCACCCTGTAACTGAGGAATACAAGGGATGACATTCACAGCATTTTCTGCATTAATACTCGAAGTCACCAAATGCAGGCACAGTTAATTTGGTCAATGTCATTCCTTGTATTCTTGAGTTACAGGGTGCAGTCACATTTCGGCAAGGGTCTGCCAAAATGTGACTGCACCCTGTAACTCAGGAATACAAGGGGTGCATTAATACTAGAAGTCACCAAATGCAGGCACAGTTAATTTGGTCAATGTCACCCCTTGTATTCCTGAGTTACAGGGTGCAGTCACATTTTGGCAAGGGTCTGCCAAATGTGACTGCACCCTGTAACTCAGAAATACAAGGGGTGACGTTCACAGCATTTTCTGGATTAATACTAGAAGTCACCAATGCAGGCACAGTTAATTTGGTCAACGTCACCCCTTGTATTCCTGAGTTACAGGGTGCAGTCACATTTCGGCAACCCCTGCCAAATGTGACTGCACCCTGTAACTCAGAATACAAGGGGTGACGTTCACAGCATTTTCTGGATTAATACTAGAAGTCACCAGATGCAGGCACAGTTAATTTGGTCAATGTCACTTGTATTCCTGAGTTACAGGGTGCAGTCACATTTCGGCAGACCCTTGCCTGCACAGGCTGTAAAAAAAACTGACGTTCCAGGTGCAGTCTTTGTTGTGTCCTTGTTCCGAAGGTGCAAACCCCAGGAGGATGGTCGCTCGGTGTCTTTGCAGAGTTAGACACTGGGGTGCTAACTCAAATTGGTTCTTCTTTTTGCTGGAAAGTTAGTTGCAAACCTTTTGTTTGGCACACTAACTTATCTGGTCTCCAGGTTCTGCTCCTGCTGTGAGCATGAGAGAGAGAATGGGGAAAGGGCGTGGCAGGTCCTCCTGTGTGATGTCCTAACTCTGCAGGGGTTTAGGAGCAAGAGTCGATCAGCGGCTCAGGAGGAAGAGCAGCAAGAGTCTGTGAGCAAGTGCCCCCATCAATGGTAAAGATCAGAGCTTCTCCTAAAGTTTTCTTGGTGACTTCACAGAGTGACATGTCACTGTATCAGTAGTACCCAATCGGTTTTGAAGATTGGGGTCTAATTTAGGTGTGAGAATGACAAATAATCTGTGGTCCAGTGAATCCCAACACTGCTTTTTGTCGGTTTCTGAAGCCGCAAGTCACTGCCCAAGCACGATGACTTCGGAGTGAGATCCGCCACAACAGGAAGAAAATGTTATAGTGACATTGAGATCGGAATGCTGACTCCAGTAAATAGTCAGCATCAGGATGTTTGGCTACACTCACGCAGGAGCAGTGTCAGCCGTTGGTGCGAGTTGTGAGCTGTAATTCAACAGCAAAAAAACGGCCCTGTGTGTCTGACTGTGGACGGTGGAGCGGCTGAAAACATTTGTGGAGTTTGTTAGTTGCAGTGGTGGCTGTTAGCAGCTACTTCCACTTGTCAGCTGGTGAACAGCTGCTGAGCAAGCAGCATCCAGCTGCCAATGTTGTGTCAAAGTCTGTTTCCCTGTTGATATGTGTTTCCCCCTGTCATGACTTTTCATCAATTAAATTAGAGTAAAACTGTGAAGGATAAAAATGACCAAAATGTGACTAAAACGAATGAATGTCTTTGTCTAACGACTGAGACTAAATCTAAAACTACTGCCAAAATTAACACTGACTTTAAATGCTGGTTTGCTTCAGGGTGGTATTCTGATATTTAATGTTTTGTCACAAATGCTTCGAAGTGAATGACCAAAGTATTTTATGGTAGATTAGTGTGACAACTCCCTGTTGTCAGTCATGGAACCATGACGTAAACCTGAAGAAGAAACAAGTACTTTACAACTAAAAACTTAAATGCTATCACACACCTTGTTTCCATATTATTGTAAATATGGAAACAAGGTTCAAATTCAAAGTGCTCCCCTTATTCCTGGAATGACTCAAAGCTTTATGAGCCCTCCCTCCTCCTCCTGCTCTCACACACAGCGAGCTTCTCTCTGTCCACAGGTTTCCTTGTTCCCTCCCCTTTAGATCCACAGCTTGTTTAATTCAGAGCTCAAACTTTTTTCAGTCAGACAGGTGTTGTCACTGAGAGGTGAAATGGCGCAGAAAGGAGTTGAGCTGGACCAAGAAACCTTCTCTTGTTCCATCTGTCTGGATCTACTGAAGGATCCGGTGACTATTCCCTGTGGACACAGCTACTGCATGAACTGTATTAAAACCCACTGGGATAAAGAGGATGAGAAGAAAATCTACAGCTGCCCTCAGTGTAGGCAGAGCTTCACACCGAGGCCTGTCCTAGTGAAAAACACCATGTTAGCAGTTTTAGTGGAGGAACTGAAGAAGACTGGACTCCAAGCTGCTCCTGCTGATCACTGCTATGCTGGAGCTGAAGATGTGGCCTGTGATGTCTGCACTGGGAGAAAACTGAAAGCCCTCAAGTCCTGTTTGGTGTGTGTGGCCTCTTTCTGTGAGAAACACCTTCAGTTTCATTATGACTCAGCTCCGTTCAGGAAACACAAGCTGGTGGAGCCCTCCAAGAAGCTGCAGGAGAACATCTGCTCTCGTCATGATGAGGTGATGAAGATTTTCTGCCGCACTGATCAGCAGTGTATCTGTTTTCTCTGCTCGATGGATGAGCATAAAGGCCACGACACAGTGTCAGCTGCAGCAGAAAGGACTGAGAGGCAGAGAGAGCTGGAGGTGAGTCGACAAAACATCCAGCAGGGAATCCAGGACAGAGAGAAAGATGTGAAGCTGCTCCAACAGGAGGTGGAGGCTATCAGTCGCTCTGCTGATAAAGCAGTGGAGGACAGTGAGAAGATCTTCACTGAGCTGATCCGTCTCATGGAGGAAAGACGCTCTGATGTGGAGCAGCAGGTCAGATCGCAGCAGGAAGCTGAAGTGAGTCGAGTCAAAGAGCTTCAGGAGAAGCTGGAGCAGGAGATCACTGAGCTGCGGAGGAAAGATGCTGAGCTGGAGCAGCTCTCACACACAGAGGATCACAACCAGTTTCTACACAACTACCCCTCACTGTCACCACTCAGTGACTCCACACACTCATCCAGCATCAACATCCGTCCTCTGAGCTACTTTGAGGACGTGACAGCAGCTGTGTTAGAAGTCAGAGATAAACTACTTGACGTTCTGAGGGAGACATGGACAAACGTCTCACTGACAGTGACTGACGTGGATGTTTTACTGTCAGATTCAAACGCAGAGCCCAAGACCAGAGCTGAGTTCTTAAAGTATTCATGTGAAATCACACTGGATCCAAACACAGCAAATGAATTCCTGTTATTGTCTGAGGGGAACAGAAAGGTAACATTCATGAGACAACAACAGTCTTATCCCAGTCACCCAGACAATTTCACTGAAGAGTTTCAGGTCCTGAGTAGAGAGAGTCTGACTGGACGTTGTTACTGGGAGGTGGAGTGGAGCGGGGGAAAGGTCTGTGTAGCAGTCGCATACAAGAATATCAAAAGAGAAGGGACCTCTTATGGTTGCAGATTTGGATTCGATAAAAAATCTTGGGCGTTATATTGTCATGAGAACTGTTATGTGTTTTGGTACAACAATGTTAAAACTCCCGTCTCAGGTCCTCTGTCCTCCAGAGTAGGAGTGTACCTGGATCACAGTGCAGGTATTCTGTCCTTCTACAGTGTCTCTGAAACCATGACTCTCCTCCACAGAGTCCAGACCACATTCACTCAGCCTCTCTATGCTGGACTGTGGGTTTATTATGTTGGAGTCATTGCTGAGTTGTGTGAGCTCAAATAGACAGAAGTCATTTAAGAGTTAAATCCTGTGTATTAATTCTTATTCAGTCTCCATGTTTGTTGCTGTGAGCTGATTGTTGTGGCGTCTCTTCACTGCACTGAGATCAGCTGTCAGTCAAACATTATGGGCGGTACTTTGACGTCTTCTCCTGAGTTGTGTAAATGTTTCTTCCCGTGGCGCTCCTTCCTGTGTGTGTTTAGCCGTGGAGGCTGTCACTGCTCATCATGATGTGTTGTAGGGATGTAACGATATGGAAAATTTGATATCTCGATTATAGTGACCAAATTATCACGGTAAATGATAATATTGCGATATTTTTTTAAGTGCTGTAAAATGTCCAAAAGATAGATACATTGAAATAATTTCACTAAATCTTGTAACTTCCTTATCATACTAAAATGTTAACAGCCAAAATCTTATATTAAAATGAAACTTTCACATTAAAGGGGCAAGGGATTGGCACAGCAACAGAAAGATTTATTTTAAATGCGAAAAATATGTAAACAAATTACAGGAACAAAGCTTATTTGTCTGGTGCATTTTAACAGTCAGCAAAATATGTAAACAATGAGGAACAAAACTTGTTTTTCAGGAAAAATTGTGCAAGTAATAGTGGAACTTAAAATAACTTTGAATAAAATAAACTTTAAACCTTAAATAAACATAAATGTGCAAATAAATAAACAGGCACTTAGCAAATTAAGAGCTGCAATACCATGTAATCAAGTCCAAACATTCAAGTATTGAGAGAACATCACTGATTGTCCCAGATCAAGGCTGACTGCTGACCTTGCATCATGTATGTTCATTTAAGATTGAAATGCAGAAATGTCAGCATATTTACTTTTTCTGGTTTTAAAAGTGCCCTCAGAGGAGAAGCAATGTGTCCACTGGCACTGAACAGCCTCTCTGAAGGTACACTGGTTGCTGGAATGCACAAAAACTTCTTGGCAATCCTAGCAAGATGGGGCAGCTCTGATGCACGGCTCTTCCACCACTGTAGTGGATCATCTTCAGCTGGAATGGAAGGTAGAGTCAAGTAGACCTTAATCTCCTCCTTCACTGTAGCTTCTGGTGTGGTTGGAGCTGAATCCTCTGTAGCTCTCTGCTGCTTTGATGAAGCAGTTCTCAGCAATCCAGCCAAGCCTTTCCTCTCTGGTGTCTCTGTGGAGGCTCTGCTTGTGTTTGGTTGTTCTTCCTCAACCTGGACAGCAGGTGACAGCCTCAAGGCTTCTTGAACACAGCTCTCAACCACTGCAGCTTCAGCCTCACCCAAAAAGCTCACTTTGAAACAAGCCATCTGCATGACACTGTTAGCCTTCTCTGTGTATCTTCTGGTATGATCTTCTCTCATTACGCGTTTCATCTCTTTGGTCAGAGCTGGCTCCGTATCATTTTCCTGCAGGACATGTGGATGATGTGGTCAAGGACAGGCTTTATGGCCGATAGTGTCACACCTGTTTCTGAGGCAAGTGCATCTGTGAACTTGCTCAGAGGTTCAAGCAGCTGGCACAGTTGCTCCATGACACCTATGTCTGCATCCTTGGGCATCAGATGCCATGCACCTCTTTTTGCAGCCAGTGTTGCACAGATTGCTTGTAGTTGTTGAAGAAGACGCTCAACCATCTTGTTGGTTGATCCCCATCAGGTCACCACATCATGGATCAGAGCCTTCTGTGGCAATCTGAGGGCAGCTTGGTCTTTCTGCTAGTCCCCTCCTCCTCTTCCAGCTCCGAGAGAAGCCTTGTACCACATTTTGGCACGTTTGACTGCTGTTTCAACTCCGTTGAGTTTAAGAGCCTTTGATATGGCCAGGTTCAAATTATAGCCAAAACACCCGAGCCACAGGTCTGGAAAGTCTTTGAAAGCCTTGACCATATTTGTAGCGTTGTCAGTGGTTATGGAGACCAAGTCACTCTTCCTGATCACTCACTCCTTAAGCATGTTCTCAAAAAAGTCACTGATGTTTTGGGCAGAATAATCAGCAGGAAATAATTGGGTCTCCAGGCAGTGTGCTTGCAGTTGCCAGTCTTGTTTGATGTAATGAATAGTGAAGCTGATGTATGGTACACCAGCCCCAGATCCACTGATCCAGAGGTCAGTGGTTGCAGCAAAAAAGGTGCCTTCACTTAGACTCTTTATAACGTCAGCTCTGACCTCATTGTATAACTTGGGAATTTGTGTCTTGGAGAATAAAGTGCTTGATGGCACTTTGTATTGTGGCACAGCTACTTTCATCAGCCTCAAGAAACCTGGCCTCTCAACACTTCTGAATGGCATCATGTCTTTGGCGATGAAGTATGAAATGGCAGCAGTGAGGTCTTGTGCATTCTTAGATTCAGGTGCATAAGCTGACTTTTTCCGTGCATGTGAGTGAGAGGAGTGTTTGTATGAGAAAAGGAGTGCACGTTCTCGTGTGTATGTTAGGTCAAGATTGTGAGCAGGGAATTTAATTAACCCTATAAAACCGAGAGCCAAGAGGTTAAAGGTTAACACGGCAGCGTGTTATGTTGTTTGCTTGAGCTTATGTTGAGAAAGCATAACTGGCCATCTATATTGATTCTAGCTTGTCATACAATAACCATAATCATAGTGATTCAATCATAGTTAATCTCAATTAGTGATAATATAAAATGAATATGTTTACATTACGTTACGTCGGTATATATTCTGTCGGCTCCGCTCAGTGTTTTCAGCTCTGTTTAGTTTTGAAACACTTAGCAACATAGCGGCTATTAGCTACTCAGCTAGTAGCTCGCTCCTAAGTGTCTTAAGCGAAAACGGAAAACCTAGTCGCCTTTTAAGAGGACGACAGATACAGCTCAAATGTCCTGTATACGTCAAGAGTTACACATTATGACAATCTTAGTAAAACCGAAGTCCCTCACACAATAACTGATGTTTGCATGGCATAACTTGCATTTGCTGTAAAGCTGTGGATGATGGTCACGGAGATGAGCCAGTAGATTTGTAGTGTTGCTACCCTTCGCAGCAACTTTCTTTCTGCATGTTCTGCACACAGGATGGTTGTCCTCCACCAGCTGTCCCTCTGCATTCTTCAGAAATCCAAAGTTTGCCCAGACCTCAGATTTTGTGCGTTTATTTTGTGTGGGGGGGGTGTCTTATCACCACGTTCCGCCACGTTTTCATTCTTTGTGTTTACACATGCTGCGCATTCATGCAGTGCCTGCATCGCAAGACTTGGATGAGGCTGTTATTACACATCCTGATAATCCACCGCGATAATGCAGTTCATTTAAACATGAACAGTAATTCTTACTGTGTAAAAATTAACCAAGATTTACCGTAATCTGTAATCGTTACATGCCTAATGTGTTGTAAAACTTCTTTGTGCTCTGAATGTTTAATGAACATTTCAGTGGATGTATTTGTACGTTGGTGTACATGTATAATTAGCTTTTAATATGTTGGTGTGGCAGATTAGTTAGCTACAAGGAACTGTAATGATCCTGATCATAATCAATAAGGAGATCATTCATTAATGTCTTTTACACAAACTGAAGGTTTACATGATGAATAAACAAAGATGAACAAAGTATTTTCTTCTTGTCTTCATTCCAGGGTATCAAACAAAGCTGATGGAGAAACTGTGACACTGATATGAGAGTATAACTAGGCAGTTTGCCTCCTGAAACACCACAAAGTCCAGTGTTCATGTTCAGAGCAGAGGAGTGTTTGTCAGTCAGTCTCTGTCCTTTAACTTTCCTCACTCAAACAGTTTTGTCACAGAGAAATGAGCAGAGTTTTCTATCATGTGTTGCTTTTTACAAGGAACATTTTCTTTGTGCACTGATTCAAGAAAGAGGATTTATCACAGAGACCTGGATGAACCGGATAAATAATGACACATGTAGGAAAACGGTTATTGTGTCGTTGATTCTTTACATTTGGTTAGAAGCATCTTCAGTTAAAAATAAAACAGAATTCAAAAATAAAAGAAATCTTAACCTTTAACCTTAAAATCTCAGTGGAAACTCTCCTCTCCCATCTTTCCCACGTGACCTGAATGCATCATCGGTGTTACAGGGTGTGACTCCTGTGACCAAACTGACACAGTGTGATATTACATATATTTATATCTGTCTTTACTGATGTTGTTTGAAGCTGCCAAAGGCTCAGTGAAGTTTGGACATGTCTTCCTGCAGTGAACATCACAGCAGGTTAACAAGTGAAATGTGGAAACTGATGCACAACACAAGAGGGCGCCTTCATCCTGCTAACCAGGGATGTAGAGGAGGTTAAAGCACCTCAACTCACTGGGTCTCATTCATGAAACGTGAGCAGAAGGAATCTGTGTGTAAACTGTTCGCAGACAGAAATTTACGTGCGTGTCTGCATTCATTATTATTTTAGTAGCTCCGATCTTTTCATAGCTACTAACAAAATCTACTCCTGCTCCTGACCACTCGTAGTGCTTGTGTAAATTTAGTAAAGCACATAAATATTGCTTTTCACTATTGGAAATGACAATTTTAATTCGTATTGCGCTCTGTTATGCACACAATACACAGATGCCTTTGAAACACGTAATCTAAACATGACAAAATATTAAAAATATAACACATTTAGTTAAATTATTTGGCAATTAGCAGGTTTAAGATCCAGATTAGGTTCATGATTGTGAATTATCTACGTAAATCGACTCAATAGATTACATGTTCTTTCTACACGTTGAATAATGATAATAAAAATATCCGTAAGGACAGTCGGATCACAGCCTCTTCAGCCTCGGTGCCTGGGTTCAGCAGGAGCAGCAGGTGGAAGGAGGACGATCGTTTGAATGAATAAATCTGATTTGAAAATGATTAATTTACGTTGTATCAAACAGAGCTTTAGGCTATTAAGATTCAAATAATTTCAGGACGATGCATACAGACCGCTGTAGGCTATATGTTATCCGTATCATTTGATAAAATAAATAGCTCTACATTCCGACAGCGATCACTGATTTAGTTTATCCATTATGCACAAAACATCTCTGGTTTCCCGTTCCCACTTCATTCAGAACCCCACAAATGAATCTTCTGTTTGTTTGGTGACCGCTGTATTTTTGTGTGTGTGCTTATGCGTTTCTTTGCCTCCAGTTTCATATCAAACCATTTACGCTTCACCTCTGACATGGTTCTTTGTACTACGGAGACAACATTAACAGCATCTGTCACCTCCCTCCAGGCCTTCGCTTTGCCTGTCCCTGTCACACCACTACTAACTGAAGAAAATAAAATGTTTTCCACATGTTGTCCACTTCACCCAAAATGATTTTGATCTCCGCTTCGGAAAAAAATCTTTTTTCTTTCTCTGCGCCATGACTGACAGGTCGACAGGAAGCACCTACACCTCCTTATATGGTGGTCATTGGCTATTCATGGGTGGGGATTTATGCTAATTGCTGATTACCGGGAGCGCACTGTCACTTTACGATGGATTGGCATTCATGATCATACACACGTATTTACAAACAAATCTGAGTTTCCCGCGGCGTTCCTTAATCCGGAGTAGGTTTTTAGTAGAGTAGGCTTTTATGTGCAAATCTACACACAGATTTACTCACATTTCATGAATGAGACCCACTGTGTCCACTGTTTTAGTTGAGAACATGTTTTTAGGCTGATAAAAACCTTTATAGTAAAAGCTGTCAAACTGATATTAGTTCATCAGTTAGAGGAACTTTACTGTCAGTGATTAATGCACCACCCTGCCAGCACGCTGCGTGACCCAAATCAAACACACCCAAGATGTTGCAGACTGACAGGTGAATGTTGGATGTGGCTAACGTGCTAAATGCTCATGGTGGATCCTCCAGCTGTGACTTCTATATTCATTGGGGAATTTTAGGTGAGTGAGGCCTTTGTTCTGTTTGTGACAATAATCCCTGATGTGACTGCAGACAAGTTTCAGATGGTTGTAATGTGCAGTCGTCACAGCTAGATGCCACTAAATCCCACAAAATCTTACACACTGGACTTTGAAGCAAAAATCTTTTACACAACCAAAACCAGGGTTTTTTTTGTGCCTACAGATAAACACAAGTTGTTGAGACAAACTGCCTAAAAGAATATATGAACATATACTCCAAAAAAATCACACTGGACAGAGTCAGTAATGTAAACATGTAAAGACATACATGATGAGACAGAGCTGCAGTGACGGACATTTAGAATATGGATTGATTTAAGAAGGAGGATATGAAGAAAATAATACGTAGTTTGCAAAAATCTGAACAACATAAATAAGAAAAATAAATATGTTTCTGACTGAACTGCAGAGTCAGATGATGTGGTGCATTCAGGTCCTGTGGGATCCAGAGATGTAACAATTAACTTGTCCTTTATTGGTTTAAATGCATCAAACATTAGAATACACATTTTATTCAAATTTACATTTTGGATTTAACCAGTTTTCCTTAAAAGTACTTCAATAACTTTATGAAATGAGTCAAAACGCTTTGATAATATTATTGCAGCAGTGATTAAATTTTCTATTTTTTGTATCCACTGTTTGTAAATTATTATAATCATGAAAAACTTTATTCAAACTGTTTTGTTTTTTTTTTGTTTGTTTGTTTTTTGTAAAATAAGGAGAGCCCATTTTAAGGACTGAGGAGCCGTCTCTAAACCCTCTGATTCTGAGAGTTTACCTCCTACAGGTTGAAGTGATCAGTGTTTTTAAATGAGAAATGAGCTTTACTTGAAACAAGTGTTAAACACACAGTATCTCTGTCTCAAACCGCTCCTCTTCCTGGAATGAAGCAAAGCTGGATGAGCCCTCCCTCCTCCTCCTCCTCCTGCTGCTCTCACACATTTCCTTGTTCCCTCCCCTTCAGATCTACAGTTTGAAGATGGGTGTAACCAATATGTGGTGACGTGAGAGAGCTGACAGGCTCCATTCACTCCAGGAACACATTATGTTCAGATCAGAGCTCGAACTATTTTCACTTTAAAGGAAGTGAGAGTCAGACAGGCGTTGTCACTGAGAGGTGAAATGGCGCAGAAAGGAGTTGAGCTGGACCGAGAAACCTTCTCTTGTTCCATCTGTCTGGATCTACTGAAGGATCCGGTGACTATTCCCTGTGGACACAGCTACTGCATGAACTGTATTAAAACCCACTGGGATGGAGAGGATGGGAGGAAAATCTACAGCTGCCCTCAGTGTAGGCAGAGCTTCACACCGAGGCCTGTCCTGGTGAAAAACACCATGTTAGCAGTTTTAGTGGAGGAACTGAAGAAGACTGGACTCCAAGCTGCTCCTGCTGATCACTGCTATGCTGGAGCTGAAGATGTGGCCTGTGATGTCTGCACTGGGAGAAAACTGAAAGCCCTCAAGTCCTGTTTAGTGTGTGTGGCCTCTTTCTGTGAGAAACACCTTCAACTTCATTATGATTTGGCGCAATTCAAGAAACACAAGCTGGTGGAGCCCTCCAAGAAGCTGCAGGAGAACATCTGCTCTCGTCATTATGAGGTGATGAAGCTGTTCTGCCGCACTGATCAGCAGTGTATCTGTTATCTCTGCTCGATGGATGAACATAAAGGCCACGACACAGTGTCAGCTGCAGCAGAAAGGACTGAGAGGCAGAGAGAGCTGGAGGTGAGTCGACAAAACATCCAGCAGGGAATCCAGGACAGAGAGAAGGATGTGAAGCTGCTCCAACAGGAGGTGGAGGCTATCAGTCGCTCTGCTGATAAAGCAGTGGAGGACAGTGAGAAGATCTTCACTGAGCTGATCCGTCTCATGGAGGAAAGATGCTCTAATGTGGAGCAGCAGATCAGATTGCAGCAGGAAACTGAAGTGAGTCAGTCAAAGAGCTTCAGGAGAAGCTGGAGCAGGAGATCACTGAGCTGCAGAGGAAAGACGCTGAGCTGGAGCAGCTCTCACACACAGAGGATCACAACCAGTTTCTACACAACTGCCCCTCACTGTCAGCTCTCAGTGACTCCACACACTCATCCAGCATCAACATCCGTCCTCTGAGCTACTTTGAGGACGTGACAGCAGCTGTGTCAGAAGTCAGAGATAAACTACAGGACGTTCTGAGGGAGACATGGACAAACATCTCACTGACAGTGACTGACGTGGATGTTTTACTGTCAGATTCAAAAGCAGAGCCCAAGACCAGAGCTGGGTTCTTAAGATATTCACGTGAAATCACACTGGATCCAAACACAGTACACACACAGCTGTTATTATCTGAGGGGAAGAGAAAGGTGACATTAATGAATCAACAACAGTCTTATCCCAGTCACCCAGATAGATTCACTTCAGAGTCTCAGGTCCTGAGCAGAGAGAGTCTGTCTGGACGTTGTTACTGGGAGGTGGAGTGGAGCGGGGGAATAGATTATGTGGCAGTCACATACAAAAACATCAGCAGAGCAGGGAGCACAAATAAATGTAGACTGGGATGGAATGACAAATCTTGGGCATTAAGGTGTGAGAGGAGCAGTTACAAATTTTTGTACAACAATGTCCAAACTCCTGTCTCAGGTCCTCGGTCCTCCAGAGTAGGAGTGTACCTGGATCACAGTGCAGGTATTCTGTCCTTCTACAGCGTCTCTGAAACCATGACTCTCCTCCACAGAGTCCAGACCACATTCACTCAGCCTCTCTATGCTGGATTTTTGCTTTACGCATCTCATGGAAACACTAGTTGGATTTCCATCCAAAAGTAATGAAAATTTTGGCTGAATTGTCAGAAACACAGCAAAAAACAAAACAAAAAAAGCTCATAGCTGTGCCTAATTTCCACTGCTGTTATGTGAATATAAGGAGTAAGTTTGTCAGAGCACAGAGCATTTTGAACAACTACAGCTCTGAGCTGTGTTCTGGTGAATGACTGGTATGCATACATAACCATATTGAAAGCCTTCAGCTGTCAGTCAAACATTCTGGGCGGTACTTTGACGTCTTCTCCTGAGTTGTTGTGTAAATATTTCTTGCGGTGGTGCTCCTTCCTGTGTGTGTTTAGCCGTGGAGGCTGTCACTGCTCATCATGATGTGTTGTAAACTTCTTTGTGCTCTGAATGTTTAATGAACATTTCAGTGGATGTATTTGTACGTTGTTGTTTCTCTCCCACTGCATGAGTCTGAAGAGAGAAATCAGCAGACCTCCTTTATCTCAGATATTGTGCTTGTAAATTTATACAGAAATGCATAATTAGCTTTGAATGTGTTGGTGTGGCAGATTAATTATCTACTAGAAACTGTAATGATCCTGGTCATAATCAATAGGGAGATCATTCATCAATGTCTTTTACACAAACTGAAAGTTTACATGATGAATAAACAACGATGAACAAAGTATTTTCTTCTTGTCTTCATTCCAGGGTATCAAACAAAGCTGATGGAGAAACTGTGACACAGATATGAGAGTATAACTGAGGCAGTTTGCCTCCTGAAACACCACAAAGTCCAGTGTTCATGTTCAGAGCAGAGGAGTGTTTGTCAGTCAGTCTCTGTCCTTTAACTTTCCTCACTCAAACGGTTTTGTCACAGAGAAATGAGCAGAGTTTTCTATCGTGTTGCTTTTTACAAGGAACATTTTCTTTGTGCACTAGGTCAAGAAAGAGGATTTATCACAGAGACCTGGATGAACCGGATAAATAATGACAACGGAAAACGGTTATTGTGTCGTTGATTCTTTACATTTGGTTAGAAGCATCTTTAGTTAAAAATAAAACAGAATTCAAAAATAAAAGAAATCTTAACCTCTAACCTTAAAATCTCAGTGGAAACTCTCCTCTCCCATCTTTCCCACGTGACCTGAATGCATCATCGGTGTTACAGGGTGTGACTCCTGTGACCAAACTGACACAGTGTGATATTACATATATTTATATCTGTCTTTACTGATGTTGTTTGAAGCTGCCAAAGGCTCAGTGAAGTTTGGACATGTCTTCCTGCAGTGAACATCACAGCAGGTTAACAAGTGAAATGTGGAAACTGATGCACAACACAAGAGGGCGCCTTCATCCTGCTAACCAGGGATGTAGAGGAGGTTAAAGCACCTCAACTCACTGTGTCCACTGTTTTAGTTGAGAACATGTTTTTAGGCTAATAAAAACCTTTATAGTAAAAGTGCATTGTGTCATACATCATGGTAAAAGCTGTCAAACTGATATTAGTTCATCAGTTAGAGGAACTTTACTGTCAGTGATTAATGCACCACCCTGCCAGCACGCTGCGTGACCCAAATCAAACACACCCAAGATGTTTCAGACTGACAGGTGAATGTTGGATGTGGCTAACGTGCTAAATGCTCATGGTGGATCCTCCAGCTGTGACTTCTATATTCATTGGGGAACTTTAGGTGAGTGAGGCCTTTGTTCTGTTTGTGACAATAATTCCTGATGTGACTGCAGACAAGTTTCAGATGGTTGTAATGTGCAGTCGTCACAGCTAGATGCCACTAAATCCCACAAAATTTACACACTGGACTTTGAAGCAAAAATCTTTTACACAACCAAAACCAGGGTTTTTTTTGTGCCTACAGATAAACACAAGTTGTTGAGACAAACTGCCTAAAAGAATATATGAACATACACTCCAAAAAAAAATCACACTGGACAGAGTCAGTAATGTAAACATGTAAAGACATACATGATGAGACAGAGCTGCAGTGACGGATATTTAGAATATGGATTGATTTAAGAAGGAGGATATGAAGAAAATAATACGTAGTTTGCAAAAATCTGAACAACATAAATAAGAAAAATAAATATGTTTCTGACTGAACTGCAGAGTCAGATGATGTGGTGCATTCAGGTCCTGTGGGATCCAGAGATGTAACAATTAACTTGTCCTTTATTGGTTTAAATGCATCAAACATTAGAATACACTGTGACGACCCTGTCAGTTTGCCTGCCTGTGTCTCACTGTTCTCTCCCTTTCTTGCAGTTCTGAGAGCTGGCTGGTAGGCGGAGCTGGGAGGGAGTGCCTGCCGGTACCTGCTCTGGGTGGTTACCTGGGTTGGGCCTGCAGAGGTTATAAAAGGCCGCCTTTTTGGTCACACTCTCTCTCTCAGCTGGGCCTGCTGCAGCCTCTACAGCCTGATTTCTTTTGTTTGGTTTGTTGCACCTTACAACACACATTACACTATGTTTTCACTCATCCACACACTTCTAACATGATTGATGACCTTCATACATCCACACCCCATCGGTTATTTACTTTGCTTATATGTTGAGTTAAATAAAACCAACTTATGATTGTTATGTCTGTGTGTGGCCCCCTTTTTGTTGCCGGCCTTGAGCCAGTCGGTAACAACACATTTTATTCAAATTTACATTTTGGATTTAACCAGTTTTCCTCAAAAGTACTTCAATAACTTTATGAAATGAGTCAAAAGGCTTTGATAATATTATTGCAGCAGTGATTAAATTTTCTATTTTTTGTATCCACTGTATGTAAATTATTATAATCATGAAAAACTTTATTCAAACTGTTTTGGTTTTTTTTGGGGTTTTTTTTGTAAAATAAGGAGAGCCCATTTTAAGGACTGAGGAGCCGTCTCCAAACCCTCTGATGCTGAGAGTTTACCTCCTACAGGTTGAAGTGATCAGTGTTTTTAAATGAGAAATGAGCTTTACTTGAAACAAGTGTTAAACACACAGTATCTCTGTCTCAAACCGCTCCTCTTCCTGGAATGAAGCAAAGCTGGATGAGCCCTCCCTCCTCCTCCTCCTCCTCCTCCTGCTGCTCTCACACATTTCCTTGTTCCCTCCCCTTCAGATCTACAGTTTGAAGATGGGTGTAACCAATATGTGGTGACGTGAGAGAGCTGACAGGCTCCATTCACTCCAGGAACACATTATGTTCAGATCAGAGCTCAAACTAGTTTCACTTTTAAGGAAGTGAGAGTCAGACAGGCGTTGTCACTGAGAGGTGAAATGGCGCAGAAAGGAGTTGAGCTGGACCAAGAAACCTTCTCTTGTTCCATCTGTCTGGATCTATTGAAGGATCCCGTGACAATTCCCTGTGGACACAGCTACTGCATGAACTGTATTAAAACTCACTGGGATGAAGAGGATGAGAAGAAAATCTACAGCTGCCCTCAGTGTAGGCAGAGCTTCACACCGAGGCCTGTCCTGGTGAAAAGCACCATGTTAGCAGTTTTAGTGGAGGAACTGAAGAAGACTGGACTCCAAGCTGCTCCTGCTGATCACTGCTATGCTGGAGCTGAAGATGTGGCCTGTGATGTCTGCACTGGGAGAAAACTGAAAGCCCTCAAGTCCTGTTTAGTGTGTCTGGTCTCTTACTGTGAGAAACACCTGCAACTTCATTATGATTTGGCGCAATTCAAGAAACACAAGCTGGTGGAGCCCTCCAAGAAGCTGCAGGAGAACATCTGCTCTCGTCATGATGAGGTGATGAAGATGTTCTGCCGCACTGATCAGCAGTGTATCTGTTATCTCTGCTCGATGGATGAACATAAAGGCCACGACACAGTGTCAGCTGCAGCAGAAAGGACTGAGAGGCAGAGAGAGCTGGAGGTGAGTCGACAAAACATCCAGCAGGGAATCCAGGACAGAGAGAAAGATGTGAAGCTGCTCCAACAAGAGGTGGAGGCTATCAGTCGCTCTGCTGATAAAGCAGTGGAGGACAGTGAGAAGATCTTCACTGAGCTGATCCGTCTCATGGAGGAAAGACGCTGTGATGTGGAGCAGCAGGTCAGATCACAGCAGGAAGCTGAAGTGAGTCGAGTCAAAGAGCTTCAGGAGAAGCTGGAGCAGGAGATCACTGAGCTGCAGAGGAAAGACGCTGAGCTGGAGGAGCTCTCACACACAGAGGATCACACCCAGTTTCTACACAACTGCCCCTCACTGTCAGCTCTCAGTGAATCCACACACTCATCCAGCTTCAACATCCGTCCTCTGAGCTACTTTGAGGACGTGACAGCAGCTGTGTCAGAAGTCAGAGATAAACTACAGGACGTTCTGAGGGAGACATGGACAAACGTCTCACGTACAGTGACTGACGTGGATGTTTTACTGTCAGATTCAAAACCAGAGCCCAAGACCAGAGCTGGGTTCTTAAGATATTCACATGAAATCACACTGGATCCAAACACAGCACACACACAGCTGTTATTATCTGAGGGGAAGAGAAAGGTGACATTAATGAATCAACAACAGTCGTATCCCAGTCACCCAGATAGATTCACTTCAGAGTTTCAGGTCCTGAGCAGAGAGAGTCTGTCTGGACGTTGTTACTGGGAGGTGGAGTGGAGCGGGGGAATAGATTATGTGGCAGTCACATACAAAAACATCAGCAGAGCAGGGAGCACAAATAAATGTAGACTGGGATGGAATGACAAATCTTGGGCATTAAGGTGTGAGAGGAGCAGTTACAAATTTTTGTACAACAATGCCGAAATTCCTGTCTCAGGCCCTCAGTCCTCCAGAGTAGGAGTGTACCTGGATCACAGTGCAGGTATTCTGTCCTTCTACAGTGTCTCTGAAACCATGACTCTCCTCCACAGAGTCCAGACCACATTCACTCAGCCTCTCTATGCTGGATTTTTGCTTTACGAATCTCATGGAAACACTAGTTGGATTTCCATCCAAAAGTAATGAAAATTTTGGCTGAATTGTCAGAAACACAGCAAAAAACAAAACAAAAAAAGCTCATAGCTGTGCCTAATTTCCACTGCTGTTATGTGAATATAAGGAGTAAGTTTGTCAGAGCACAGAGCATTTTGAACAACTACAGCTCTGAGCTGTGTTCTGGTGAATGACTGGTATGCATACATAACCATATTGAAAGCCTTCAGCTGTCAGTCAAACATTCTGGGCGGTACTTTGACGTCTTCTCCTGAGTTGTTGTGTAAATATTTCTTGCGGTGGCGCTCCTTCCTGTGTGTGTTTAGCCGTGGAGGCTGTCACTGCTCATCATGATGTGTTGTAAACTTCTTTGTGCTCTGAATGTTTAATGAACATTTCGGTGGATGTATTTGTACGTTGTTGTTTCTCTCCCACTGCATGAGTCTGAAGAGAGAAATCAGCAGACCTCCTTTATCTCAGATATTGTGCTTGTAAATTTATACAGAAATGCATAATTAGCTTTGAATGTGTTGGTGTGGCAGATTAATTATCTACTAGAAACTGTAATGATCCTGGTCATAATCAATAAGGAGATCATTCATTAATGTCTTTTACACAAACTGAAAGTTTACATGATGAATAAACAAAGATGAACAAAGTATTTTCTTCTTGTCTTCATTCCAGGGTATCAAACAAAGCTGATGGAGAAACTGTGACACTGATATGAGAGTATAACTGAGGCAGTTTGCCTCCTGAAACACCACAAAGGCCAGTGTTCATGTTCAGAGCAGAGGAGTGTTTGTCAGTCAGTCTCTGTCCTTTAACTTTCCTCACTCAAACGGTTTTGTCACAGAGAAATGAGCAGAGTTTTCTATCATGTGTTGCTTTTTACAAGGAACATTTTCTTTGTGCACTAGGTCAAGAAAGAGGATTTATCACAGAGACCTGGATGAACCAGATAAATAATGACACATGTAGGAAAATGGTTATTGTGTCGTTGATTCTTTACATTTGGTTAGAAGCATCTTTAGTTAAAAATAACACAGAATTCAAAAATAAAAGAAATTTTAACCTATAACCTTAAAATCTCAGTGGAAACTCTCCTCTCCCATCTTTCCCACATGACCTGAATGCATCATCGGTGTTACAGGGTGTGACTCCTGTGACCAAACTGACACAGTGTGATATTACATATATTTAAATCTGTCTTTACTGATGTTGTTTGAAGCTGCCAAAGGCTCAGTGAAGTTTGGACATGTCTTCCTGCAGTGAACATCACAGCAGGTTAACAAGTGAAATGTGGAAACTGATGCACAACACAAGAGGGCGCCTTCATCCTGCTAACCAGGGATGTAGAGGAGGTTAAAGCACCTCAACTCACTGTGTCTACAGTTTTAGTTCAGAACATGTTTTTAGGCTGATAAAAACCTTTATAGTAAAAGTGCATTGTGTCATACATCATGGTAAAAGCTGTCAAACTGGTATTAGTTCATCAGTTAGAGGAACTTTACTGTCAGTGATTAATGCACCACCCTGCCAGCATGCTACGTGATTCAAATCAAACACACCCAAGATGTTGCAGACCGACATTTGCATGTTGGATCTGGCTAACGTGCTAAATGCTAACATGCTCATGGTCAGCACTGTGTCCTAGACATTACATTTATATACAACTAATTTAACACAAAAAATACACTTTAAGGGAAACGTAACGCCGAGAAATTGTGTGTCTCTTTGCAGTTCCTTTACATCTGTTTGTCAACATTTGGAATCTCTCCCTGGTCAGTACCTGTTAATTTGAGTAACATTTTGCAGCTGAGGGCCAAGGGGGCCCCTCTTACACTTTGGGCCCCTTGGTCGGCCCGTTCACTGATCCTGCAATGCTTCAGCAGCCACTGGCCACTTTAATTGTGCAGGGAACATAACATTGGAGTACTCCGAAGAGTGCTCAGATTTTTCTCAGAGTACACTGTCCTTACTCCACGCTGTAAATGGCAGCTAAGAACACACCCTGCCTCTCATGAAAAGCTATTGTTGGAATGAAGTAAAGCCTGAAAACTCTCCATTTCCTGCTCTCAAACACAAAGAGCTACACCCTATAAAAGCATTTGTTTGTTCCTACCTTTCACAGATCTGCATTTAGGAAGACAGCTGTAAACACGTTGTTAAATGTGAGAGCTGATAAAACTTATTTGCTGCAGAAAATGAGAGCAGAGATTTGTTTTGAGATAGAAAGGGAAACAATTTGACAGTCACGAACAATCACTGAGAGGTGAAATGGCGCAGCAAGAACATCAGAGAGACCAAGCAAAATTCTGCTGTTCCATCTGTCTGGATTTACTGAAGGATCCTGTGACTATTCCCTGTGGACACAGCTACTGCATGAACTGTATTAAAATCCACTGGGATGAAGAGGATGGGAGGAAAATCTACAGCTGCCCTCAGTGTAGGCAGAGCTTCACACCGAGGCCTGTCCTGGTGAAAAGCACCATGTTAGCAGTTTTGGTGGAGGAACTGAAGAAGACTGGACTCCAAGCTGCTCCTGCTGATCACTGCTATGCTGCAGCTGAAGATGTGGCCTGTGATGTCTGCACTGGGAGAAAACTGAAAGCCCTCAAGTCCTGTTTGGTGTGTGTGGCCTCTTTCTGTGAGAAACACCTGCAATTTCATTATGACTCAGCTCCATTCAGGAAACACAAGCTGGTGGAGCCCTCCAAGAAGCTGCAGGAGAACATCTGCTCTCGTCATTATGAGGTGATGAAGCTGTTCTGCCGCACTGATCAGCAGTGTATCTGTTATCTCTGCTCGATGGATGAACATAAAGGCCACGACACAGGGTCAGCTGCAACAGAAAGGACTGAGAGGCAGAGAGAGCTGGAGGTGAGTCGACAAAACATCCAACAGGGAATCCAGGACAGAGAGAAAGATGTGAAGCTGCTCCAACAGGAGGTGGAGGCTATCAGTCGCTCTGCTGATAAAGCAGTGGAGGACAGTGAGAAGATCTTCACTGAGCTGATCCGTCTCATGGAGGAAAGATGCTCTGATGTGGAGCAGCAGGTCAGATCGCAGCAGGAAGCTGAAGTGAGTTGAGTCAAAGAGCTTCAGGAGAAGCTGGAGCAGGAGATCACTGAGCTGCAGAGGAAAGACGCTGAGCTGGAGGAGCTCTCACACACAGAGGATCACACCCAGTTTCTACACAACTACCCCTCACTGTCAGCTCTCAGAAAATCCACACACTCATCCAGCTTCAACATCCGTCCTCTGAGCTACTTTGAGGATGTGACAGCGGCTGTGTCAGAAATCAGAGATAAACTACTTGATGTTCTGAGGGAGACATGGACAAACGTCTCACTGACAGTGACTGACGTGGATGTTTTATTATCAGACCCAGAGCCCAAGACCAGAGCTAGGTTCTTAAAATATTCATGTGAAATCACACTGGATCCAAACACAGCAAACACATATCTGTTATTATCTGAAGGGAACAGAAGAGCAACATACATCAGTCGACAACAGTCTTATCCCAGTCACCCAGACAGATTCACTGAATGTTGTCAGGTCCTGAGTAGAGAGAGTCTGACTGGACGTTGTTACTGGGAGGTGGAGTGGAGCGGGAAAGGAGTTAATGTAGCAGTCGCATACAAGAACATCAAGAGAGCGGGCAGTCCAAATTACTTGGGATTTGGACGAAATGACAAAACTTGGGCGTTAGATACAAATAAAAAATGTTAGCTCAGCTCATTTGGGATCATTAAAGGTCCAGTGTTTAGGATGTCGGTTTGGTGTGTGTGTGTGTGTAGGCCTCTCCCATTTTCCAATTTTGCGTCAGCTCAACTCCTTAATGTCCCAGTGTCCAAAAGATGCAGGTTAATTGGTGACTCTGAATTGTCTGAAGGTGTGAATGTGAGTGTGAATGGTTGTCTGTCTCTATGTGTCAGCCCTGTGTCCATGGTGGACCCTGCCCGTATCACTCTTTATTTAGCTATTACTTCTCATAATTATCATACAGTATATTTCTATATGTATGAGAAGTAATATATATAAAATAAAATATATAAGGCTATATACTAGGGATGAGCTTTTACTGTTACTTGAATCTGTGTGTGTTCAACCAACTACATTATCTGCATCCCTATCCGCACTCTGAGGGACATTGGACAGATGATGCAGCCCTGCCCCACCTCATATTTAATTTACATCACTCTAAATGAAGGCTTCGAGGCAAGGATGTCTTATTTTGTGAGATGCATGTTGCCTTGACTCCTCTCTCCTCGTGTCTCTTCCTTGAATCCTCCATTCACATCTCCAGTGGGCAGGACTAAGACACAAGGAGAGTAGCCGAGGAGGGTAATCAAATTGAGAAATCAGAAAGCCTTCCCGTATCTCTGTCTCTAACCGGAATGACTCAAGAGTTTTATGAGCCCTCCCTCCTCTTCCTGCTCTCACAAACCGCAAGCTCCACTCTGTCCTCACATTTCCTTGTTCCCTCCCCTTCAGATCTACAGTTTGAAGATGGGTGTAACCAATATGTGGTGATGTGAGAGAGCTGACAGGCTCCATTCACTGCAGGAACACATGATGTTCAGATCAGAGCTCGAACTATTTTCACTGTTCAGGAAGTGAGAGTCAGACAGGCGTTGTCACTGAGAGGTGAAATGGCGCAGAAAGGAGTTGAGCTGGACCAGAAACCTTCTCTTGTTCCACCTGTCTGGATCTACTGAAGGATCCGTGACTATTCCCTGTGGACACAGCTACTGCATGAACTGTATTAAAACTCACTGGGATAAAGAGGATGAGAAGAAAATCTACAGCTGCCCTCAGTGTAGGCAGACCTTCACACCGAAGCCTGTCCTGGTGAAAAGCACCATGTTAGCAGTTTTAGTGGAGGAACTGAAGAAGACTGGACTCCAAGCTGCTCCTGCTGATCACTGCTATGCTGGAGCTGAAGATGTGGCCTGTGATGTCTGCACTGGGAGAAAACTGAAAGCCCTCAAGTCCTGTTTGGTGTGTCTGGTCTCTTACTGTGAGAAACACCTGCAATTTCATTATGATGTGGCGCAATTCAAGACGCACAAGCTGGTGGAGCCCTCCAAGAAGCTGCAGGAGAACATCTGCTCTCGTCATTATGAGGTGATGAAGCTGTTCTGCCGCACTGATCAGCAGTGTATCTGTTATCTCTGCTCGATGGATGAACATAAAGGCCACGACACAGTGTCAGCTGCAGCAGAAAGGACTGAGAGGCAGAGAGAGCTGGAGGTGAGTCGACAAAATATCCAGCAGGGAATCCAGGACAGAGAGAAGGATGTGAAGCTGCTCCAACAGGAGGTGGAGGCTATCAGTCGCTCTGCTGATAAAGCAGTGGAGGACAGTGAGAAGATCTTCACTGAGCTGATCCGTCTCATGGAGGAAAGACGCTCTGATGTGAAGCAGCAGGTCAGATCGCAGCAGGAAACTGAAGTGAGTCGAGTCAAAGAGCTTCAGGAGAAGCTGGAGCAGGAGATCACTGAGCTGCAGAGGAAAGACGCTGAGCTGGAGGAGCTCTCACACACAGAGGATCACAACCAGTTTCTGCACAACTACCCCTCACTGTCAGCTCTCAGTGACTCCACACACTCATCCAGCATCAACATCCGTCCTCTGAGCTACTTTGAGGACGTGACAGCAGCTGTGTCAGAAGTCAGAGATAAACTACAGGACGTTCTGAGGGAGAAATGGACAAACATCTCACTGACGATGACTGACGTGGATGTTTTACTGACAGATTCAAAAGCAGAGCCCAAGACCAGAGCTGGGTTCTTAAGATATTCACGTGAAATCACACTGGATCCAAACACAGCACACACACAGCTGTTTTTATCTGAGGGGAAGAGAAAGGTGACATTAATGAATCAACAACAGTCTTATCCCCGTCACCCAGGCAGATTCACTGAATGTTGTCAGGTCCTGAGCAGAGAGAGTCTGTCTGGATGTTGTTACTGGGAGGTGGAGTGGAGCGGGGGAATAGATTATGTGGCAGTCACATACAAAAACATCAGCAGAGCAGGGAGCACAAATAAATGTAGACTGGGATGGAATGACAAATCTTGGGCATTAAGGTGTGAGAGGAGCAGTTACAAATTTTTGTACAACAATGTCCAAACTCCTGTCTCAGGCCCTCAGTCCTCCAGAGTAGGAGTGTACCTGGATCACAGTGCAGGTATTCTGTCCTTCTACAGCGTCTCTAAAAGATGCATGACTCTCCTCCACAGAGTCCAGACCACATTCACTCAGCCTCTCTATGCTGGATTTTTTCTTTACGCATCTCATGGAAACACTAGTTGGATTTCCATCCAAAAGTAATGCAAATTTTGGCTGAATAGTCAGAAACACAGCAAAAAACAAAACAAAAAAAAGCTCATAGCTGTGCCTAATTTCCACTGCTGTTATATGAATATAAGGAGTAAGTTTGTCAGAGCACAGAGCATTTTGAACAACCACAGCTCTGAGCTGCGTTCTGGTGAATGACTGGTATGCATACATAACCATATTGAAAGCCTTCAGCTGTCAGTCAAGCATTCTGGGCGGTACTTTGACGTCTTCTCCTGAGTTGTTGTGTAAATATTTCTTGCGGTGGCGCTCCTTCCTGTGTGTGTTTAGCCGTGGAGGCTGTCACTGCTCATCATGATGTGTTGTAAACTTCTTTGTGCTCTGAATGTTTAATGAACATTTCAGTGGATGTATTTGTACGTTGTTGTTTCTCTCCCACTGCATGAGTCTGAAGAGAGAAATCAGCAGACCTCCTTTATCTCAGATATTGTGCTTGTAAATTTATACAGAAATGCATAATTAGCTTTGAATGTGTTGGTGTGGCAGATTAATTATCTACTAGAAACTGTAATGATCCTGGTCATAATCAATAGGGAGATCATTCATCAATGTCTTTTACACAAACTGAAAGTTTACATGATGAATAAACAACGATGAACAAAGTATTTTCTTCTTGTCTTCATTCCAGGGTATCAAACAAAGCTGATGGAGAAACTGTGACACTGATATGAGAGTATAACTGAGGCAGTTTGCCTCCTGAAACACCACAAAGTCCAGTGTTCATGTTCAGAGCAGAGGAGTGTTTGTCAGTCAGTCTCTGTCCTTTAACTTTCCTCACTCAAACGGTTTTGTCACAGAGAAATGAGCAGAGTTTTCTATCATGTGTTGCTTTTTACAAGGAACATTTTCTTTGTGCACTGAGTCAAGAAAGAGGATTTATCACAGAGACCTGGATGAACCGGATAAATAATGACATATGTAGGAAAATGGTTATTGTGTCGTTGATTCTTTACATTTGGTTAGAAGCATCTTCAGTTAAAAATAAAACAGAATTCAAAAATAAAAGAAATCTTAACCTCTAACCTTAAAATCTCAGTGGAAACTCTCCTCTCCCATCTTTCCCACGTGACCTGAATGCATCATCGGTGTTACAGGGTGTGACTCCTGTGACCAAACTGACACAGTGTGATATTACATATATTTATATCTGTCTTTACTGATGTTGTTTGAAGCTGCCAAAGGCTCAGTGAAGTTTGGACATGTCTTCCTGCAGTGAACATCACAGCAGGTTAACAAGTGAAATGTGGAAACTGATGCACAACACAAGAGGGCGCCTTCATCCTGCTAACCAGGGATGTAGAGGAGGTTAAAGCACCTCAACTCACTGTGTCCACTGTTTTAGTTCAGAACATGTTTTTAGGCTGATAAAAGCCTTTATAGTAAAAGTGCATTGTGTCATACATCATGGTAAAAGCTGTCAAACTGATATTAGTTCATCAGTTAGAGGAACTTTACTGTCAGTGATTAATGCACCACCCTGCCAGCACGCTACGTGACCCAAATCAAACACACCCAAGATGTTGCAGACCGACGTTTGCATGTTGGATCTGGCTAATGTGCTAAATGCTAACATGCTCATGGTCAGCACTGTGTCCTAGACATTACATTTATATACAACTAATTTAACACAAAAAATACACTTTAAGGGAAACGTAACGCCGAGAAATTGTGTGTCTCTTTGCAGTTCCTTTACATCTGTTTGTCAACATTTGGAATCTCTCCCTGGTCAGTACCTGTTAATTTGAGTAACATTTTGCAGCTGAGGGCCAAGGGGGCCCCTCTTACACTTTGGGCCCCTTGGTCGGCCCGTTCACTGATCCTGCAATGCTTCAGCAGCCACTGGCCACTTTAATTGTGCAGGGAACATAACATTGGAGTACTCCGAAGAGTGCTCAGATTTTTCAGAGTACACTGTCCTTACTCCACGCTGTAAATGGCAGCTAAGAACACACCTGCCTCTCATGAAAAGCTATTGTTGGAATGAAGTAAAGCCTGAAAACTCTCCATTTCCTGCTCTCAAACACAAAGAGCTACACCCTATAAAAGCATTTGTTTGTTCCTACCTTTCACAGATCTGCATTTAGGAAGACAGCTGTAAACACGTTGTTAAATGTGAGAGCTGATAAAACTTATTTGCTGCAGAAAATGAGAGCAGAGATTTGTTTTGAGATAGAAAGGGAAACAATTTGACAGTCACGAACAATCACTGAGAGGTGAAATGGCGCAGCAAGAACATCAGAGGGACCAAGCAAAATTCTGCTGTTCCATCTGTCTGGATTTACTGAAGGATCCTGTGACTATTCCCTGTGGACACAGCTACTGCATGAACTGTATTAAAATCCACTGGGATGAAGAGGATGGGAGGAAAATCTACAGCTGCCCTCAGTGTAGGCAGAGCTTCACACCGAGGCCTGTCCTGGTGAAAAGCACCATGTTAGCAGATTTGGTGGAGGAACTGAAGAAGACTGGACTCCAAGCTGCTCCTGCTGATCACTGCTATGCTGCAGCTGAAGATGTGGCCTGTGATGTCTGCACTGGGAGAAAACTGAAAGCCCTCAAGTCCTGTTTAGTGTGTGTGGCCTCTTTCTGTGAGAAACACCTTCAATTTCATTATGACTCAGCTCCGTTCAGGAAACACAAGCTGGTGGAGCCCTCCAAGAAGCTGCAGGAGAACATCTGCTCTCGTCATGATGAGGTGATGAAGCTGTTCTGCCGCACTGATCAGCAGTGTATCTGTTTTCTCTGCTCGATGGATGAACATAAAGGCCACGACACAGTGTCAGCTGCAGCAGAAAGGACTGAGAGGCAGAGAGAGCTGGAGGTGTGTCGACAAAACATCCAGCAGGGAATCCAGGACAGAGAGAAAGATGTGAAGCTGCTCCAACAGGAGGTGGAGGCTATCAGTCGCTCTGCTGATAAAGCAGTGGAGGACAGTGAGAAGATCTTCACTGAGCTGATCCGTCTCATGGAGGAAAGACGCTCTGATGTGGAGCAGCAGGTCAGATCGCAGCAGGAAGCTGAAGTGAGTCGAGTCAAAGAGCTTCAGGAGAAGCTGGAGCAGGAGATCACTGAGCTGAAGAGGAAAGACGCTGAGCTGGAGGAGCTCTCACACACAGAGGATCACACCCAGTTTCTACACAACTACCCCTCACTGTCAGCTCTCAGTGACTCCACACACTCATCCAGCATCAACATCCGTCCTCTGAGCTTTGAGGATGTGACAGCAGCTGTGTCAGAAGTCAGAGATAAACTACAGGACGTTCTGAGGGAGACATGGACAAACGTCTCACGGACAGTGACTGACGTGGATGTTTTACTGTCAGATTCAAAAGCAGAGCCCCAAGACCAGAGCTGGGTTCTTAAGATATTCACGTGAAATCACACTGGATCCAAACACAGCACACAGAGAGCTGTTATTATCTGAAGGTAACAGAAGAGCAACATTAGTGAAAAAGCAACAGTCTTATCCCAGTCACCCAGACAGATTCAACAAATGTTGTCAGGTCCTGTAGAGAGAGTCTGACTGGACGTTGTTACTGGGAGGTGAAGTGGGAAGAAGCAGGAGTTTGTGTCGCAGTCGCCTACAAGAGCATCAGCAGAGAGGGCTCAGATGACTGTAGATTTGGACTGAATGAAAAATCTTGGGCGTTGCATTCTTACCGAAATCATAGTTATACCTTTTGGTACAACAAAATCCAAACTCCCATCCCAACTCCTATCCAATGTCGTAAGACCTTCAGAATAGGAGTGTACCTGGATCACAGTGCAGGTGTTCTGTCCTTCTACAGTGTCTCTAAAAGATGCATGACTCTCCTCCACAGAGTCCAGGCCACATTCACTCAGCCTCTCTATGCTGGATTTTGGTTTTATTATGTTGATGACACTGCAGAGTTCTGTAAACTCAAATAGACAGAAGTCATTTTAAGAGTCTTCACTGCACTGAGATCAGCTGTCAGTCAAACATTATGGGCGGTACTCTGACGTCTTCTCCTGAGCTGTCGTGTAAATGTTTCTTCAGGTGGCGCTCCTTCCTGTGTGTGTTTAGCCATGTAGGAAATCTATAATTATAGTTTCAAGTATTGGTGTGGCAGGCCTGTGAGCTATCACAAACTATAATTATAATGATCATTATCATTAAGGAATGCATCGTCAGTGTTACAGGGTGTGACTCCTGTGACCAAACTGACACAGTGTGATATTACATATATTTAAATCTGTTTTTACTGATGTTGTTTGAAGCTGCCAAAGGCTCAGTGAAGTTTGGACATGTCTTCCTGCAGTGAACAAATGTCTGTGGTACAAAAAAAAACAGAAATTAGTTATTTTCCTGGTGGTAGTTTGGCTTATTTCACTCACTAATAGAGACATTTACTGTATGTTCTCCTACAATTTGATAAAATAAAAAAAAACCAAGTGTTTTAAATGTTTTACTTTGTCATCGTGTATTTTCTACTAACTGATTTTAGTTAAGCATCAGAGGGTTGTTTTCATATAATGCGTGAATAATTGAATCAACAACTTAATAATAATAATAATAATAATAATAATATTGATAATAATAAACTTAATTTATATAGCACCTTTCAAAACACAATTACAAAGTGCTGTACAATAAAACTAAACACAATTAAAACACAAGGAGAATGACATGCAATAAAATGTAATCTAAGTAAGAGATAAAATAAGGCCAAAGTTAAAATCAAGATAATAAATGGGAAACAAAATCAATAAGACAGTATAAGATAGACAGACGGCTCAGATAAAGTCAGGATATGCTTTCTTTTTTAGGAGAGACTTAAAAAAAGACAGTGACTTAGACAGTGATTGTAGAAACTGGTGAATATTTCTTGGCGCACACCATTTTTGGCTTTCATCCGTACGTGCATTTTCTAACACGTAATTTATAGTTATGCATTGAATCGATGTGTAGGTTACGATGTAGGCTCCACGTCGATTTGGAGCACTGGAAAATGTGTCTGGATTATCTCAAGAGTTTGTCTGTGAATGCTGCGAGTTGTAGTGAAGCCAATCTGTGCACTTGTTTTTAAAATGGTCTCTATTAAGCCATATTTAATGTGTTTTGAATCAACTAAACTTAACAGCACTTCACAGAAACCTCTGCCACTGACTAGTGTTTTGGAGGTGTAACTGCAGAGTGACACAGACACACCACCGCAGAAGTAAAAATACTCACAACGGCATAGGCAACGTGTGTAAGCCAGGTGCGTAGGGTTTCCGCACAACCATAAATCCCCTTTAAGGAGTTTTTTTTAATAAATGAGACCCCTGGTCTGTTTGTTTTGGAGAAGAACGATAATTCAGCTCCTGGTAATGCGTGAATGAATGAATGAACACTGATAGAATTGTAATCGGAAAAGTTTCAGCTGGTTGCAATCTGCAATCCTCACCAGTAGATGCCACTAAATCCCCCTAAATCTTAACCTTCTTCAGACTGTGAGACTTTACGATTTTATCAGTCTTGTACATTTAGTGCAGCTACACTGTGCGACATGGAGCTAATAAACTTGGGTACTACATCAGTTTGATGTAAGCAGATGATGACAGCGCCTACTAAATTGCAGGCTACGCTGTACGATGCAGCAGCCTTGCAGCGAAGGTGTCAATAAATAAAAAAATATAAATTATAATAAGGTCTAATGATTCTTAATTACAAGAGTGGTGACATAAGTGTGATTTAAATATTAATGGCTTTTTTTTTTTTTTACAGACTTTTACAGAAGCTAAATTCTCCTTATCAATACTTCACTACATGTTAACAGGTGGGCATTAAAATATGCAAGAATTCAAATCAGTGTATATAATGAAATAGTGGCATTACATTTGTCATAAATTTTGGGCTTTTAGGCATTGTGATTGTGAGAAAGAGCTGTTCAGACTACTTTTTTCTAGTTATTCTTTTTTTGGCTCATTATTTATCCTCTAATTCATACTTAACCCTAATTATGTTTTTTATATTGCCTTGTGTTTGTTTTATGTATATATTTTGACTTTGCTATGTTGTGAAAAGGTGCTGGACAGATACAGCACGGGGGGGTGACCTCAGCATCTCCTGCAGGGACACACGTTATGCTTTTAATTCGGAGTGTTTCCGGTGCTCTGCGAGAAGATGTCTGGAGCTGAGATTTTTAAGATGAACGTGTGTTTGTGTCTGAATGTTAAGCGCCTGTCCTCTCGGAGCTTGTCGTGTAACTCGGACATGAAGGTTTAAAGGTGCGTGTCGTCGCCTCGCAGTGTCAGGTTAGTGAAGCACAGTGTCGCCATCGCTGTTGTCTCTTTCTCCATCAGCAAACGTTGTCTCTGCGGGTTAGCTGCTAGGCGTGCTAGCTGGGACATTAGAAGGACTTCCGCTTGTGCGCTTCAAAGTAAAGCCTAGCGCCAAACTCCATTATAAAACTTTGGCGAACTGATGTTTTGCTGAGCTGTAACGCTTTACACCTCACGTAGCAGATGTAACACTTTTTTAAAAAATGTATATATGTTTACTGGTATATTCGGCATATATTAATTATCTATTTGCGGTTTAATAATAGGCCAGCGTTAATAAATTGTTGCCCTCGTCCTCGTTTGGTCTACCGAGCTAACATAGCTACCACAGCGGGCATCCTCTTGGTTTGAGCGTGAATACTTGACTTAAAATTGACCACTGGCAAATATAATGTAGGCCGAATTTATCAGTAGACTTGCCTGAATTAAGCATTTTGCAAAAGTTTGATCAAATATAAATGTTACATTGAGCTACACAGCAAATATTCTTACTTATCGAAAACATTAATGGAATTCGGTGTGACCTTCTCCGTGTTCTTTTACGCATTTATTTGACTCCGTGTAGGGTAAATTTCACAATACTATCACGATACTTAGTTCACAATACAATATTATTGCGATTTTAAATGGTTTGAGATAAGCTGAGCATTGCGATAACAGATATTGCAATACCTTTTTGAAGCTGCAAATGAAGGATAAACTTGATCTGTTTTTTCTAATGAGAAAAAGGTTTAAGTTCTTTTTCAATTCACGTCAATCAATTTTTAATTGCAGCAAAATGTATGTAATGGACTGTAACACCAATTGATTTTATTATACTGGTAAGCTATCAAAAGTTTATTAATTATTATTAATTATTTATTATTAATAATAGTTTTTTTAAAAAAATGATATGTGTCATCTTTGTATCAATACAATATTGACACACAAAATATCCCGATATGATGCTGTATCTATCCCACTGTAAAGGCAAATATGGGAAAACAGTGCAAGGATTACTGCTCCCACTTAGGGACTGTTAGTTACTTATGAAGGCGAGGGATTGGTGCAAAATCCTTTTTATGGACTAACCAGCCTGCACGACAAGAGTGAAAACCAAAGCTTTTTTGAACTCCAGGGTTTCATCTTCATTTTTAACTTTCAAACACAGGTTTAAAGCATCTAATAACTAATCATGGTGAGGGAGGGTTGTGCATTTTCCACCAGTCACTCAGGGAGGCTCAAGAAAAAATATTTGTAGCTTTGTGGAGGGTCAGACAAGATAAATAAAATAAATTAAGTCACATCCAGCTTCTCCCGTCCTCTGATAAGTAAAGAACAGTCCCTTAGATATGATTTGATTCTCTCTTGAAATATAAATTAACAACATAGTATTCAAGGCATTGTGTTTTTGTATTTCTTGCCACACACTTAAAATACGTTGTGTGCTGATTTTGTGTGTGTTACAGTACTGCTGGATTTTTTTAACGCTTTTATTGTGAAGTATAGGTTTCCAGTTTCCGTGTGGTTGCGTCTGCAGCTTGACACAGTGTTTTCAAAACAGCGGCTGCGAGCAGCGGAACACTGCGGTGTTTCTGAGCGGCGTTATTATCCGAGCAGCCGTCACCAGACCCCTCGGACTTCTCCCGTTTCACGCTCGTTTTCCTCGAGGACTCGTCGCTTCTGTTGATTTTTTTTAATTTTTCATACAGATCTCCAGGGATTTACACAGAAATATAATCACTCAATGACAGCCCGCTGGGAGGACAGCTGGTGCGGTGATAACATCGGGAGGGGGGGTGATGCCCTTGACTTGGGGAGGAGGAGTTAGAAGGAGGAGGCGGGGGTGGGGGTGGGGGGGGCACCATCATCATCTAATGTACCAAAAGAAGTGACATTGTGACTGTGTGATCTTCACTGGCAGGGGTGTCAGGGATGCGGCGCATGCTCTGCAAGTTCATTTCATCCCTGCCTGCCACGGAGCAGCAGCGTCCTGCTGAGAGAAGCCATCAAGTGGAAATGTTGTGCATCTGCAGGGAGCCGTGGCCCCGGAGCTCCGCCGGGCAAGCTGAGGAGGCCTGAGCGGTCTCCACCTCCGGATTAGATGGTGGCAGAAAGCAAGTGTGCATGAGAAGATAAACAGAGGCTGTCCAGCCTGCGCCGCTGATAAGCAGGAGCTGTGAGTCCACTCTCCCTTTGGTTGACATTGTTGCTTTTTTGGGCCTCTTTGTGTGCCAGACTGTGTTTGTGGGAGTAGATGTACCCATTAATAATACATGTAATGGGCAGCTGCCCCTGAACTGTTGATGCAGGCTTGGAACTGGGGCGGGTTATTCCTCTAGCCCCTCACGAAAGGTGGGTTTGACTGGGAATAATGGCTGACCACGAGGAAGCGGAGTTGTCGGAGTCCCTTCAGAAGGAGGATGGGTTTTCCAGTGAGCTGGAGGAGCCAGGTACAGACTTCAAATCTAAAAGTTTGCCTATTTTAAATGAAGAAGCGCCCCAAGAGGAAACCTTACTGGCTGGTTCTGTGTCCATAACGGCAGAGGAGAGTGCAGAATTTATCCAGCTCCCGGCCAAGACTGAGTCCTTTCAGGCCGAGTCCCCGACAAGAACAAACTACCTGCCCAAGCCGGGGAAGTCGGCGCTGAACAGGCCGAGCTCGTACATGGAGAACACGGAGATCCGTAGGAGTAAAAACCTGGCGAGAAGGAAGCCCCCGGGGTTTTTTGCTTCCAGGCTGACTCGGATTCATTGCCCAGTCGGAAGTACCTGAGCGTTATTTTACAGGACTCCCGCTGCTTCCTGTTCTGCATGTGCTACTTGACGTTCATCCAGTCGCTCATGGTGTCGGGCTACCTCAGCAGTGTCATCACCACCATCGAGAAGAGGTACAGCCTGAGGAGCTCCGAATCAGGCCTCCTCGTCAGCTGTTTCGACATAGGGAGCCTCCTAGTGGTCGTCTTCATCAGCTACTTTGGCGGGCGGGGCCAGAGGCCTCGCTGGCTGGCGGTAGGCGGGGTCTTCATCGCTGTGGGCGCCGCCCTCTTCTCCTTACCTCACTTCATCTCCCCAGCCTACCAGATCCAGGAGGTCAACTCGTCCTCCGCCAACGAGGGCCTGTGCATGAACAGCAATGCCAGCGGCAGGGACCGTGTCGACATCACTTCCTGTCCCAGAGACCAGGAGGGCAACGAGCACAACCTGTACGTGGCGCTGTTTGTTATCGCTCAGATCCTGGTGGGCATGGGGTCCACGCCCATCTACACGCTGGGACCCACCTACCTGGATGACAACGTCAAGAAGGAGAATGCCTCGCTGTATCTAGGTAAGAGTTTGTGTCAGTGTGTGAGTAAGCGCTCAAACACGAGCCGCCATCATCCAGCAGCAGCTGATGTCACGGAGTGGTCATTAGCTTCCCGTCTAAGTAGAAACCAATCAGTGACATCAGTTCTGCAGTGACTGGTTTGAATAACGGCAGGTGTTTGGGCCGCAGTGACTTCTGCTGTCTTCATCTTGTTAGAATCAGCCGACACTCACATCCAGCATGATGCAGAAAATGTATCTCAGTCTGAAGAAGCTGCGGTACAGCTCAGTAGACACATAAAGCCCCAAAATACAGTGTTCATATTGGTAAAAGCAGACAACGCTGGTTCCATCATGAACAAAAAGCCCAGCAGAACAACATTAAGTCTTGTTCGATGCTCATATTCAGATATTTATTCAGGTGTTCTCCAGTGAAAGAGCAGGGTTGAGCCAGAGTTGCTGGTATTTTGGCGGAGAGAACAAACAGAAACCATAAAAGCAGAACCATACAATAAGATGTGAGAAAAGAAAGTTTCCACAATGCATCAAGATGGCGATGGGAATTGAGAACTAGTTCCAAACTGAGTGGCCCACCTGGACCCTGTCTTTCCATGTGTTCTCACATTAAGTCCTTGTAAAACAAACCAAACTCAGAACTCTTAGGTCGCATTCACACTGGCGCCATTTAGTCCGCTTTATACGAGATCCGCTTCCACGGATAGTTTGGTTCATTCAGAGTGGTGTGAACGCTCATTCGAACTCTGGTGCGGACCAAACGAGTGAACCCTAGTCCGCTTGAAGACTGGGGGTCTTGGTTCACTTGCAAGTGAACCCTGGTGCAGTTCACTCACAGTGAGAAATGCAAACGGACTATCCAGCGAACCAAAGAGAGGAAGTGACGTAGAGCGCAGTGCATTGTGGGTAAAAAACAAAACAAAGCCAACAGCATGAACTGGGAGAAGCAGAGGTGAAAAAGAAAAAGTTCGAATATGTCTTGTGGGGAGACGTGGAGTAGTGACGAGGTGCAGGCGCTTATTGGTATATGGTCAGAGGACTATATATCGCAGTTGCTGGCTGCCGGCTGAAGGGGATGGATTTCCGTTTTCATTCCTGGCCAAACAATGAGCTGTTTTATCTTCCTGGTCAGTGGTCGTTTCAGGCAAAACGTCCCCACACAAGCAGCTGCTGTAAGTGCGTGAGGTTGTCCAGGCAGTTTGGTCCACTTTAAAAAGTCCAGTGTGAAAGTGAACCGAATCAAATGACGGTGTGAAATTTTTTTCGGCATTCCCCGCCCAATCGAACCGAATCCCCCAGACTATCCTGGTGTGAATGCGTCCTTAAAGTGGAACAAAAAGTGGACCAACAGAAAAGGGACTCAGTCCTCTTTCTGTTCGCACTATAGTCTATATATAAAAATATTGACATAGTTTTGTTTTGACTTTGATGTGGCACTGCAGTGCGGTTATGAAGCCCCTCCATTTCTGATGAACCTAAATGGGGAAAAAATTAGCATTTCTGTGCTGTAGACTGTTTGATGTATTCTACATTCCACCAACAGCATATGATCTAGAGGGCTGAATACAATGGCAAAGAGCTAAGCAAACCTGGAGCACGGGGTTAAGTGAACCGCGTAGTGGACTTGAAGCAAACTGTACTCAGACCAACTCGGGGGGTGGCCTGACTTCAGAGAGGTCTGAGTTTTCATATGTGCAAAAAATGCAGAGTCACTGCTCCGAGTCTGTTTAGAGGGCTGAAAAGGACCAAATGTGAGAACACCTTAAGTGACTGTTGGAGACAGTTTTTGAAATCGGCGCAGTATTAACTAAGAGCTCTGCAGCCCGCAGTTGCGAAAGCGTTGTTGAATAGCGTTTGTTTTTGCAACTGACAGGCTCAAATTATTACTGTAAGTGTTAAACCACAATGCTGTAAGATCCTTTTTGTTTAACTAGAAACCCATGAAATCACCATAGCTAAACCCACCAGACTCCATTGAAATAAACAGTCATTTTATCACCATAAAATACACTTCATTCAAAGTCAACTGAAACAAAACAAAACTCACAGAAAATAGTCTTGGTTTGTCTTTTCACTGTTCCAACAATCATCAGCTCTATTTGGTTTAAAAAAAAACTTAATTCACCCAGTTAGATGTTAAAACATGCTGCCTCTATACAAGCTAAAATTTGTGTTTGTTTAAATGGAGTCTGGTGGCTTTGCTGCTAGCAATTCCGGGGCTGTTTCTAGTTAAACAAAAACGATGTAAAAAAAGGTTTGTCTCTGTAGGGATCCTTTACATACTGTTGTCAGACACTTAGAATAACAATCTGAGCCTGTAAGTGGCAAAAACAAGCACTTTAAGTTTCCCAATATTACACAAGAAGGTGAGCTTTAATGCCATTTGTGGCATGACAGTGATGCAGTCAGGTCTGAAAGAATACTGTTGTGCCACAAATGCTGTTAGAGCATACCCTCTCGTGTAATATTGCAATTATACAACTGTTACCAACAAAACAAGATATGTAATCAAAATGTATTCATGTTGAGGGGCAATTAGCTCTCAAAATAAAAAAACAAATTTTGCAATCGCTGTGATGGAAATACATGGGGTCTTTTCAAAAATTGTTATCTCCATTAGTCACATAGACACAAAAACATGCAATAATGTTGTCGATGTCGAAAAAAAATCACAAAGCTATCCTTTAATAACTAAAAATGAAAACACATCACAAATTCTTTTTTGATTTTGGTAGCTAAAATATATCCTGTTTATATTTTATGTGATGTAATTTCTGTTTGTGTGATTGCCAATTCTGCTGATACTGACATGGGTCAAAGTATGCGGACACCTGAACATGGCACCCACATGTGATTGTTAAGGACGTCGTTCCAAAACTAGGAGCATTAATCTGCTGCTGTGACAGTCTAGGGAACCAGATGTTGGAGTCTAGCTGCAGGGATTTGCTCCCATTCAGCTACAAGAGCATTATGGAGGTCCTGTGGTGATGTTGGGTGATCAGGTCTGGCTCACAGTCGATGTTCCAGCTCATCCTAAAGGTGTCAGATGGGGTTTTTGGTCAATGCTCTGTGCAGACTAGTCAAGTTCCTCCATACCAAATGTAGGAAACCATTTCTTTTTGGACCTGGCTTTACAGTAGAGAGCCAAACACAAGTGTTTCCTCAAAGTTGGAAGCACACCATAGTCTAAATTATTGTATGCAGCCCAAAGATACACAGTTTGAATATGCAACTGCACTGAGTATTCAGCACCACCTTTGTCACATCATCAAACATTTGTTTCAGAGTAGGCCCCAGTGCTTTGCTCAACAGGAGATCAGCAGTAAGATTGACAAGCAGGAAGTGAAAAACAACGCTACTCAGTTCCTGTAGTCCCAGTTTTTGCCACCGCCATGGTCTACATTGTCAGACGCTTGCTCCACATAGTTCTACAGGCAAATCAGTGGTGTAACCGTTGAACTGCCCCCTTTTCCACCGCCCTTCCCTTTCACTTGCTTCCCCAGAAGTTCTCGCCCCAGTGGACTCAAACAAGGTAAAGCCTAATTAAACCAACAAATGAGAGCTGGGTTATGAAAGCGAGTAGAGGAGTTGGAGGGAAGAGGGGAAGGGCTTATGTGCATTCCTGACGTCGGGGTAGAAAAAAACTGAAAGTCCTGCAGAGGCTCGGCTCTGGACCCTTTTTTCCTTCTTTTTCAAACAACCAGAGGAGCAGATAGAAAGTCTTTGATCTGTGGAACTGCCGGTTGGTGGTACAGTGTCACCTGCAAGGAGTTAAATGTGGTTTTACACTTTCCAGGTTGTAGCATTACCCTTTTTTGGCTGTAATTTGCGAAATGCTTGAGGTTATCTGTCCCAAGGTGACAAAGAAATTTGCCATAAAAAACCAACAAATTCACATGAACAGTACACTACACAGATCGCAGCAATTAACGCAAATTCAGCCAGTCCACATGCATTCTGAGTGATCTTGCAATTTTGTCCAGTCACTGCAACTTTACCCCAAATTTTACAATTTGAAATGGGTAAAATCTTAGTTCACTGTGGAGCTGCATGCAGCGTATTAATTCACTCAGCCTTCTCTCTCTGTTTATTATGAAACTATTGCTGTTGGACCGGAGCTCTGTGCCTACGACAGATTCACACACACACAGACACACACACACACACACACACACACACACACAGAGTGACAGCGCTAACTGTTAGCATCAAATGGCTAACATTACCCAAGGTTTAATGACACAGTTGTTCCATGTCGATGTTAACTGCTGCTGTGGGCCTTCTGCCCAAGTAGCAAAATAGTATGGACGAGGTCATGTTGTGATGTGTTAGCTCATACTAACAGGGCAGAGAGCAGCTTATGGGGATGGTCTGACATGGCTGCGTCAAACGGCAGCAACAGCTGATTGTCGGTGATTGTAAAAGACTGTTACAATGTTGGTTTATGGGAAAAAAGTGATACCTACAGAATTAGAATGTATGTGTGGCAGTAGCTGATGACGCTGGGGGGCAGGGGCTGGCGCTGACTTCAGAAGTTTTCGCGGGTCTGTGAATGCAGGCTACAAATAAATGAATATGTGGGCAACCCTTAAATTATTTTTTTGGTCTGCAGGGGATTTTTTCACTGTAATACCACGAGTGGCCACTGGAAAAAAAATTGGAAGCAAGACTGGGCGGCTTTCCTGGGGTGTGGTATTTTTACATTCTTTAAAATGTGTCCAGAGGAAAACTTTAAATAATCATGAGGAACTCTGGCAAAAGTCTGGCTGTAGTTTGCCACCGTTTTTGAAGCATGTCTCACACTAGGAACTAATATCTATGTCTCTCTGTTTTCCTTTTCTCCCAACTTTATGGAAGTGCTGCACTAAATTACTGAAGAGCCCCTAGCTTTTTTCAATATTATGACCAAGGTGTACAAAGAAAAAAATAATTTCTAACATTTACAGAAATGTTAAAGAACATTTTGGGCGAGAGCATTGTGTCCTTGAATTTGCAGAAACTTTAGAGTCACAATTAGGCGAACGTGATCTTGTCTCATTAAATTTGAGTATTATCGTGTTTACACTGTCGCGGCGTATTCATGTCCAGACAGGACATCTCTATAACTACTGCTAAAATGAGCATAGACAGGTACACATGGCCTGGTCTTCAGCTTGTGTGGAAACAGTCAGTCAATTAATCTTCTGGTTAATTGTCAATTAATCAACAATGATTTTACCAATCAATAAATTGTCATTTATCAAGGAAAAAAAGCACCATTTTCTTATCAAGCCTCTTCAAGTGTATTTCTACTTTTCTCTGTTTTAAATCTATTAAAATCAAATATCATATAACAGTACGTTGAAGACGTCACCCTCAGTTCTGGGAAATTGCAATTTTTGACATTTTTTTTAGACTTAATAAATAATACGTAAGAAAAAAGCATAATGAAAATAACTGTGAGTTGCAGACCTGCCTGCAGCACTGATCATAATTTCCCTGCACTGAAATTTATTGGGCAACATATAAAAGAGAGTTAAGGAATTTTAAATTAAAATCAGTGTGAACAAAAATTAAAATAACCTTGAAATGATCTGTAGTTGCTGCTGGTTGTAACTTCATCTGCTCTACTAACCACTTTGGCAAGTAACCAAAAAGTGTTTGTCTGCTGAGACCCACTTGATGAGTAAACTCTGGTATTCAGTTGCTTTTGTGACTGTTGAATGACGACATTTGTTTGCAGGCCTAAACAGTCTCTATGGTCGCCAATGGCAGGACGGTGCAGAGCACAGCAGAGCAGAGCAGGGTGTCCCAGCCAACAGGAGCAGAAACTGTTTGGCTGCAGAAACATGTTGGTGTAGCTGGTTAGATTAATAGCAGCTGACAGCTCCTCTGGTCACTGGAATAAGGACACCAGTCTTACGTCTTGTATCAGGGACAAACACAAACCAGCAATGTCCCGCCAGTTTGATGATGTCAGTGTGTAATAGCTTATTTGCACTTGCTGTCAATTTCCAAAGCAGTTAGAGAAAGTGTGTTTACCATGAATGGCTGCTGCATTGCAACCGACTTTTTAACATTTCACAATTTCCTATTTTCTGTGTTTCTTTTCTGCATAACAGCATAGCACGTAAATTAACTTTTTAGGCAAATGACTCAAATTCAACTCAAAAATATCAAAAATCCTGGAAATGAAAATAACCTTGATGTCATCCCTTGATTTTTTTTAAGCCACTGCGAGAGGCATTATGTTTTTGGGTGTGTTCGACCATTCATCCATCCCAGTCTTGTGAATGTAAAATCCTAAGAATGCCTTCAGGGATCTCTTCAAATTTGGCACATATGTTCACTAGGGTTTCATGAAGAACTGAGTAGATATTTGTGATCAAAGGTCTCTCATTCTCTTGATTGCAATATTTCAAGAACACATTGAGGGAACTCTTTCAAATTTGGCACAAACGTTTTAGTTGAACTCAACGATGAACTGATTAGATATTGGTGGTCAAAGGCCAAGGTCACTGTGACTTTGTGTCTGTCTCATTCTCAGGAACACAATATCTCAAGAAGGCCTTGAGGGAGTTTCCTCAAATTTGGCACAAATGTCTACTTGAACTTAAAGGGGTGTTTTACTGCTGGATGGATGGCCTTTTTATAAAATTATGCAGCAGAAAGACGCAAATACTTTTGAAATTGGTGCTACATAACCAGAGAAACCAAACCAAACAACGTTTTCGTTTAAGAGGAAGAAAACCTCCATCTATCAGAATGCAGTGCGCTGCACCACACCATTAAACACACCACTGGTATATGATGTAATGTGAACACATCTGTTTGACATAATGGCAGCCGACTGGCAAGAAACAGTCTCAATCTCTTGAGACAAGAGATTGACAAGAAATAGGCAACTCAGTAGAAGAATTTGTTTTTATTTGATCAGCGCTGCCTAGTTTTGCTTTTTCACCTCAGTTTTTTTTTTGGCCTTCATTTTCACTGTGCCGGAAACAGTATGGCGCCCACTTTCTGTTCACAAACTCTCATAATTACAGCACAGCATTAAAATATGTTTCTATAAATATTGTATGCAAGAAATAGGCAATACAGTAATATAATCTTGATATAGATTCGGTCAGCAGTGCCTCGTTTTATCGTTTGATTGGACTTTGGTCCAAGTTTGAGAGAGGGAAAGAGAGGGGCGTGTCAGTCTCATGATCTGCCTCTATCCTTACTGTGTCCCTGGTGGTGGCATGTGTTGTGGGCAATACCACCCAATAAAAATGCAGTACACCCCGTAGTTTGAACAACAGCCCGAGAGTTATGTTATCTGATTGAGTTTCAAGGTGGGGTGAGATGGAAAATCTAGGCACTGGTTAGATGGAAGGTAGTTTACCACAGTTCATTAACATATGTTGCCCACAGTTTTTTTGATACAAAGCTGTTTAAAATTTGCTAAGTATCCCTTTAAGAGTGAACTAACAGAATTTGGTTGTTGAAGGTCAAAGAACAAGGTCACTATGTTCTCACACAACATGTTTTTAGCCATAACTCAGGAATTCATACGCTAATATGACAAAATTTCACACAAATGTTTAATAGGATGAGATGATGGTGATGACACTTTATATCCAAAAGGTCAACTTGACTGTGACATCATTATGTTCCGCAAAAACACTTTTCTGGCCATTAATAAACATCATATCTCAGGAACAGAAGGGGAGACATTTTGTTGGATACTGAATTGGTGACTCTGATCTTGTGTCCACCTTGAAACTGTGATGATTGCAAAGATCTTCTGTGCTGCCAGGTTAAAGATGTGTGTGAAGCATCCATGTTTTCACAGATATGGATGTAAACTTTAACTGTAACTTGACGGGTTTGTGGAGCCATACAACTGCAAGGCAGTGTAAACACTTTGAGCGGCTCACCAGCAGCGTGGCCAGAGTTGCCACTGAAGTGTTGCACAAGGGCTTGTTAACGTAGTTGCGTTGTCATGGGCTTGTGTGTGTCTGCTACTTGCAACAAAGCACCTCGATTGAACATCATCTTAAGTTTGCATTGGGTCAAAAATATTTCAGTGCTTTTCATCAGTGTCTGAGCCCTATTTTAACATCACATTTCGGTGCCCCATAGCATCCCCTTGTGCATCGCTATGCAAAGAAGGCTAGCATTGTGTCAGCTAACTAAGCTAAATAGCTCAAACCCATAGGATTGGCTGATGCTTTTTCTTTTCTTGTTTTTTGAGATTTTTATTTTCATTATAATTTTCCAATACATTACAGAGTCTTAGGGCTGCTGTGAAACTGTGCCTACTTAGTGCAACAAAAAAGGTTCATCTTGGGTGCGTCGGTACAGTAGACAATCAAGAGAGGATGGCAGAATAAATACCCTCACACCAATTCAGCTGAGCTGGACAACCACAAAAAAAGTGCTGAGATCGATACCAAAAAATGTATATTTATTCAGAACATCCATGCACAAAAAGAAGAGTACTCAGAGTGCAAGAAATAATAATAAAAGTGATTAATAACAGCAGTAAACGTTTCAGTCCTTGACTATTATCAGAAGAATGGTACACAATAAGATGGAGGACAAGAGGGTTTACATATGAGTCAAACTTCCATATGGGACCTTAATGTGGGTTTCCCCATTGTTCCATTTCAACGTGTAGAGGTCTACATTATTTATAAGTCTGAATGTCAGCCTTTCCAGTGCCGCCAGATGACCAAGCTGACTAAACCAGGAACTGACCGAGGGAGCATCGAGGGCCTTCCATTCCCTCATAGTTAATCAGTGTCCCAGCATGAGCGCAGGTTGAATCCACTGCATCAGTGAAACTAAGATCTCTAAGAAGTGAAGTATCCTCGACGACAAAGAGACGAGGAGAAAAGGGAGTTTTGTGTTTCTGACTGGTTCAATCTGGGCACTAAATCCCATCCAAAATTCCTGTATCTTCACGCAGTCATTGACTTGTAGCCTGTTGCTGCGACGCTTCTAGTGTGAACACAGCATACCCTGCTCCAGAGGAAGTATAATGAAGGCTCTATAGTTTGCAATTTGTTTAAAATCCCTTTCAGGCATTTAAAATTCCACACAAAGTAATTTGGAGCATTTGTTTGCAGATTTGACTCTCCCCTTCTCTGTTTCCTGAGCTGAGATCTACAGTGTGTCTGATTTTAACCATGAAGTGTGCACAAAGGGCTGACTGTACACAGATATGCCTCTTATGCTACTTAGCCTACTTAGATTATTATGTTAGTGGCAGAACATGAGATGAGCGGAGACAGATGACGTCTTGAGTAAATCTGCAGCTGTATTGTGGATTCAGTAGGAATGCTGCATGGAAAGACCCCTACTGTATTCATTCAGCTCGCTGCTTTATCTCGGCAGACACTTTTAAAACACAGATTGATCGAGCGCTTCCAAAAGCAGAGGGAGAATTTCCTGGAACGGACTTGCGCTAAATGCAAAGCGAAAACAATCGGCGCAATTTGTCTCGTAATCCCTGTCAGATCAAAGGTGTCTGCTGGTTTATCTCGGCTGTTAATGGAGATAAAAGGCCGACTGGGAGGGAGATTTTAACTTGAGGTTCTGTTGAATCTTAAGTCAGATGGCCGTGTCGACTGGGAACAGTGCCAGCCCAGCAGCAACACAATGAAACATATTCTGTTTGGGCCCCGCCTTGAATAATAAGAACAAGGGACGTCATTCTGGGACAAAGATGGGGTTTATTCCTGGTGATCTGTTATTAATCGGGGAATCCAAGTGAAGTCAAGCCCATATTCACACAAGGCATGAGCTTTAAAGCTACTTGATGCTGCTTATGCTGCTAATAGCAGTGGTAACTGAGAAGTACGGACACCTGTCCATTGCAGCAGTTGAACATGTAGGCAGTGATCTGCTGCTATAACACCCTTTTGGTTCAGTCTTCTTCAGCTGTTTTAACCTGGCTGCAGGGATTTGCTTCCATTCACCCACAAGGGCATTAGCGAGGTCCAGCGCTGATGTTCCCTCAGAAGGTCTGGCTTGCAGTTCACGACAAAGCCAAAATGAGATAAGATAAAGACAGGAAAGCTCCTAATTTGTCCTACTTTATGACACTACCACACTGTATTGTGCCAGTATGGGTGCAGTGCACTCACAGCAAGCATTCTGGTCCATTTTGGCCCTGCTTTGCGTTAGCCTACATATGAGATCATGCCCAAAGGCGTAACAGACATCCATTAGAATAATTCAGCACAGTATTGCTTTGTAACCCCAATAAGAGATGCTCTGTTTGGCTCTCATGCGAGGCAGCGGGCCACAGTGAAGCCACTTGAAATTTTAATGTGCCAGCTCAGAGATGCAATATGGTCCTCTCAGGGTCTGACTGCGCCAGTTTGTGTTTGGCATGCTGTATCATGTTTGTGCATGTGACCTCAGACCTGTGGTTTTTGTCGGGTTTTACTGACTGTAGGTTGTGATTAAGAGTCAATTAAACTGAACTATACAGAACCAACCAACCACCCAAACATGGTTTGTGTCCCCTTTTCTGGTGAAAATATAAAGTTATTTCTGCACTCTGATTTTGATAATGTTGCTATCCTATTAGACTGTGTTGAAATCCTGTGATTGTGGCAGCTGTTTTCTGTTTGGGTGGGTAGTTATTTTGTTTCATATTCATCTCACCAACGTCAATACAGACGCCCTGGTAGAGGTTATTAAGAGCAGTTAACTGACTCTTAGTCAGTGTTTGCATGTTGATATGTCTAGTGTCAAGTTACAACAACATGTGTAGCTCAGGCCCCCAGGAAGTGCGCCGGGCTTTGAAGCCAGTGAAGGAGGAAGTATTCAGATCCTTTACTCAAGTACTAATACCACACAGTAAAGGTACTGTGTTACTGGTAAAAGTCCTGCATTGAAAATGTTACCGAAGTAAAAGTATGTAAGCAAAATCAGGAAAATGTATTCAAGTATTAAAGTAAAAGAACTCATTGAAGAAAATGTTATAATATAATAAGGAAAAGCAATGAATCCTGTTTTGAAAAACTGGAGTTATAAAATGTTTTTGCATAAAAACAACTTAAATGATCATCTTCGCTCTATGCGCCACTTAGCAACTCTCTGAACGTAGCCCAGCCTTCATCGCTGTATCCAGCTGTCTTTATACATCCATGGTGTGGCTATGTTAGTCTCATCTGTGCTGCTGTTTCATGGTTTAGCTGTTTTTCAGGCTGCAGCACAGGAAGATGGTGCATCCAGTTGAAATCCTGCCCAAAAAAAGCTCTGATTGGTTTGTTGTTCCAACTGGGGAAACAGCAGACCGACAGTATCTTAAAAAAAAAAAAAAGAAGAATCAGAGAGGTGGTTGTACATTCAGAGTTCTGAAACCAGGCCATCATCAGAGTGGTTAGTTTCTCACATCCAAAGCGGCTGTGCGGTGTGTGTGTGGTTCCACTGTGCACCATTATAAATGACTGGAAACAATGTTAAGATAGGCTCCGCCTTGAAGACCGTGGAAAACTTTGTGCTGCAGCTAATGATTATCTTCATTGTCAGGGCTTTTTTCACACATTAACTCTTTGAGTTTATATAATGTCAAAAAAAAGCTGATTTCTGTCTCCCAAAATAACTTTAGTTCAATAAACACTCTGAAACCTAACGTTATTCATTAAAATAGAATGTTCGGCATCTATAACTTAATTAATCAAATATTAAAACTTTTGTCATTGAATTTTCCGTCAACCAGCTAATTGTTTCAGCTCCCTCAAGATGACAGGTTTGGTCATCATGCTCCCTGGTTTGTCAGGGAACAGTTTGTGTTCACAAATATTGATTGAGTCGGGGTCATCAATACAGAGAGCAAGAGTGAAAGCGTCTTTACACCACTCTGTTCAGTTCGGAGGGCTTTTATCTGCCGGTGTGAGCAGACGATGAAATGAGAAACAGTTAAAGCAAAGCTCTTACACAGGCAGAGTCTGTGGTTCAATACCTGATGGGGTCACTAACAACATAATGTATGCACTCATGGTGTTGCCAGGTACTTTGGATAAAAGCATTTACCAAATGGTATAATTTTTGTTGAAATAAAAACCATTAAGGCCATAAATCCATTTTGGTCCACTTGTAAATGCTGCTGTGAGTTTACTCTTTGCACTTCAGACTGAAATGTTATTTTATGATCAATCCAGCAAAACGTTGCACGAGGTGCTGAAACAGTCAATAAATTAATGGATTAATCAGTTAACATGGATTGATCAACAATAATTTAAGTAACTGATTTGTTAAATGGAGCTACATCCACACTAGAGCCCAGCTCAGACCAGAGACTTGCGATGAGACAGAACTATTTTAGAACGTTGCAGAGAAAAGTTGGAGGGTGTGACCTGGCCGGTCTGAGCTCGACTCAAGCTGGCTGATGGTGTCAAATTGATATTTACAGTAGAAGCAGATGCAGGTATACCGACGCCAAGGTGTGTTTGAAAAGTCAGTTACTATCAGCTTTTATCCCATCTTCCTTCTTCACCATGCCAACCTTTCCACCGTAACAACATATTTGTGATATTTTGGCTTTTAACAGCATAAAAAAGATGACTACTGTAAGCCTTCACATGACTTGATTTGTTGTCCTTCAGAATGTTTAATTTTTTACAAGTCTGAGTTACGTATAAGCAGCCTGAGCTCCTCAAACAGGAAACTCCTGTATCCCTCCACTTAAATTCATATTTGCTTACTGAAACAGCAAAAGTGTTTAAAAAGTTGGCTTCCTGTTGGTTCATGTTTCTGGTGTGTACAGGAAAAGACTGATATAGATCAGTAGAAGATGGAATTTATGTGCTTGGTGGTATATTTTAACCACTTTGCCTGGTTTGGCCTCATTTTTTGTTCGGTGGTGAGGTTGCAGGTCAGATTTGGTTTCCTGTTGTTTTGTACCTGATCGTCACCAGTGGTTTGTACTGATGCCATTATTCATTTCAGTACTTTTTTCCCTGCAGAGGTGGTGAAAAACCTAAACAATGAAACCCACTTTGAAATTTACAGATACCAGTTAGTGAGCTAGAACAGATGCTGTCTGTCGCTGCGTCTGTCTGTCTGTCCTTGAGCTGTCCGTCTGTGTCTGTCAGTCAAATATATTGTAGGAAGTTAACTTTAAATGTTTTTCTTAATTTGCTGAAATTTAACAAGTTGTTAGGAAAGTGTGTCATCCTTTTAAGGTGGTTTAATTAAACCTCTGACTGCTGGTCCTGCAGCACCACTGACGGGCCTCACACTTTTCTGTTTCTATTATTTTATTTGTAATAATAGTGGACATCCCAACAGGCCAGCCATTAGGAAACATGGGCAGGGAGACAGCATTTTCAAAAGTGGGCCCCTTATCCACACCCATCATGTCTGTGGGAGGAGTTACTAAACATATCACCATGTAAAATGTTATACTTCATCTGAATATAATCCAATGAATCATATTTCCACATGCATTTTGTATCTACTCTGTGTTGTAGACCTTATTTTCTTACTTTGAAAAGCAGTTGTAGTCACACGTGTGTCCTGAGCTGGGAAAAAAAGCCCTCTGACAAATGATCAGAGAAAAGTCAAATCGAACATTAATTGAAGAAATTACTGCAAGGTATTAAATCAAAGGATCAAATCAGGTGTAAGCATTTAAGCGTTTAATATGATACCCGTGTTTCCACTGTAGCTTTAAAACTAAGCCAGGTACAGCAGGTTTGCTTACGAAAAACTGCCTCACTTCTCACCTTCAGCTCCGCCTGTCATTACCGGAGCTTCTTCACATTTTGCAGGCCTGCGTCCCAGTGTTTCCAAAAGGCCCATTATCACAGCCTGAACATTCCCTGAGGTCCAAGGGTCATTTCAGCAGCCTTCGCTGCTCTGCACTGTGCACCACCCGGGTCGGGTGAGAGCAAGCTAGCAGCACAGCTCATTCAGCGATTACAGCTGGTGTAACTGTCCCTGTGCTGGGACAGTGTTCTGCGGAAACATGGTAGCCTCCGTCTAGCCTCCCCACATAAAGTCCCGGTGAGTAAGCAGCTTCATTTTCAGCCGCGAAACCCCTTTAGCATTGTTAACTATGTTAGCACCACTAGCCAGACACTATATCACACTACAGGGCCGCTACAAAGTCCATTGTTTATCCCTCCTTAGCATTTTTACACAGAATGAAGTTACGGTAACATCATACGGCTTCAGTGTGTGGTTATACACAACATCCAGGCATCCTGCAATCAAAAGAGGCGTGACGGGCATGACATGTAACATGACAGCGTTGGCCTCTAGTGTGACATAACATACGGGTCAGCAGCACTTTATAAACAGTAACATTGGTATAAAATTGCAATAACAATCATTTACCGTCTCTGTTACATGGCAGCTGATCGTGTCCTCTGCTCGAAGGGAAAGGAGCTCCTGAAACTAATTGTTTCCTGATTTGCGGACATTTGCAACTGCTTTTCTCTTTAAGTTAGCTGCTAACTGCGATCAGCTACTTTTTAAATCTCCTGCGGTGGGAGCACGCATAACATGTTGTCAAAATGTCGTGCCTGAGCTGTCCATGGTCCCTCCCTGCCGACTGGCCTGTTTGTACAGAGCTCATTTCAGCACTGTTTCTGCCTCTGATGCCGGCTTCAAGGCGAGACAACTCTGTCTACCCATCCCATGATTGCTCCTTTTATAAAGGACGGCGAGGCAGCATAACAAAATGAAAATCCCATCTTTAAGTGACAGTGTAAGAGGGGCTAATAACACCTTACCTGGGCTTTGGGACTTAAATTTCTTTAATGGAAAGCCTACGTTACAAAGTAGGGTTGTAGGGTTTGAAGGTCGTGTTATTTATCAGGCGGAGAGGGTCTGATGAAGAGAAGCTATCAAGTTGCATTATGGGAAGTGAAGATCCAGAGTTTAAGTCATACTGGTCATGGATTTGCCTCTGGCGCTTCAATTTTGAATACCCTGTTTAAAATTCTGTTTGTCGTGAGTCCCTCGTCTTTATGGACCTGGAATGTGTTGTTGTCCAGCGTCACTGTCAGCAGCAGGTTAAACACAGACAAACTGACGACCAGGAAACTATCGTTCACAGATTTCATGGAGGCAGGGAGTCTGGTGTCGGCTCTGGCAGCCCATTGGGAAGTCGGAATGAGACTGTGGTGCTGTGTCAGCAGGTTGCCATGACTACGCCGCCAGTCATCCCATAACATTTCATTGTGTCTCCCCTCTTACATCTCGCCGCGGCTCGGCCTGGCCTGGCCTCAGCTGTGTCTGTCTGTCTGTCTCGTCACATGGCTCCCCTCTCAGCATTTACCTCTGCTGTCGTGTGGGTGGGACGAAAAAAAAAAACCCTGCAGCTGCAGCTCTATAGCGTTTTAAAAGGCAGTATGTCACAATTCAACCCAGCCGGCAAAGATTTAAGGAAACCTGGAATAAAACTTGGCAGCTCCAATAATGATTTATGTTTTTGATTAATGTTAGATGGATTGAAAGCTTACAAGCATTTTGCTTGTTGATTCATGTTTCTGAGGCTCCTGAAGCCATGCAGTCATTTCAAAATTACATTTTACATTCATTATTTATTTTAGTAGCTTTTCCTTTGATTTACAGCTGCCATCTATCTCTTCTATGGCCGTGTTGTGGTGTGTGTCGCTGTCCCAGCAGGTCCAGACTCATGTCATCAGGGTGGTAGAGAGGCAGATGCAGTAACACCTGAGACAGCTCTCATTATGTGTGTGTGTGTGTGTGTGTGTGTGTGACGGTGATGCAACACCTTGGCAGCACTAGCTTGAACATAGTCACTGTGCGGAGTATTATAACAGTTACCAACACATTGTTAGAGTAGGGAGCGACCAGAGAGGGAGAACAAAGTATAAAATGAAAGCCAGCTAATGGGCTACCTGCTCACTACTAAAGCTGCTGCTGCTGCCAGTAAAACATGACTCACAGCGCAGATCAGAATGTGTCTTAAACCAGATCTGACCAGATCAGACTGCTCGGCTGAATCTACCTGTTGTATAACAGGCAACACATTAAAAGGCACACTGTGTAGCTCCAGCACACACAATGCAAGGATCAGGAGACGTTACATTTACTGTATGTCCTTTGAAATCATCACCAAGGACCCCCTGTCTGATCAAAGTCATTGATGATACAAATAAGCTGTTCTATACAATCTGAGCCTTCTCCATCACCATCATCATCATCATCATCATCACCATCATCATCAAACCATTGTTTATTCAGGGAAATGTGACATAGCATTCAGCTCTTTAGCAGCAAGGCCCTGAGTTCAGTCAATGGATAAAAGGATGTAAATATATAATAGCAATCACAATATCATGAAGGCAAATAACTATTAAGAATTATAATAAAGTCAGAAAAATTAAGAATTAAGTCTGCCATAAATGACGGATACATAACAAGAATTTTAGAATTTATTTTGGTCTGCAAATAGAAATAATAACATCAGTGACAGCGAGCGTTTCACTGACATTTGCGACTAAAAATAGGTGTGTGCGTACCGTAAAAATATTTAGGGGCACATTTGAGCATATTGAGCACATTTGAGCATATAAAAATCAGCTGCAATCAGCACATCATATTTACCAGTCAGCAACATAACAAACCAAAACAAACAAGGCAAAATAACAAAAAAACAACAACTTACAAATGCAACTTACACACTAAGTTCCTGTACCTGTCCGTCTACGTCAGTATTACAGTCTGATCATCCATCCACAACAACAACAATCAAATGTAGAAAATGAAATAAAAAAGTTAGTCAGTGTAGCGGTGACTTTCTTCTCACACATCAGGAGAGCTGCAACTTTCTTTAGCAACTAAATATGCCAGTTAGTCTCTCGAGTAATTGTCAAATTGTTTGTTTTGTCCAAGTAATAGTTCAGAACCCAAAGATGTGTAAAGGGATGGATCAGATCTTAGGAATCATGTGGTGATCTAACCCCCAATTCCAACCCCTGATGCTGAGTGCCAAGCAGGGAGGAATGGGTCCCATTTTTATAGTCTTTGGTATGACCCGGCCGGGGATTGAACCCACGACCTCCCAGTATCAGGGCGGACACTCTACCGCTAGGCCGCTGAGCTGAGCTGAGCTGAGCTTATTTGTAGAGAGTATATTACATACAGTAGATGTCAGTCAGCACGCCCCCAGTTTGGAGAAGCAGACTTGAGTTCGACACAGAAACTAAGCAATTTTAATAAATTAATCCATCATAATTAAAATAACTGGAGGCTGAGAACAAACTGATATATGGGTCTGATCACTTTTTTAATGAATTGACATCATTCCAGACAGGATGTAAATGTGTCTGTGACTTCCTGTATGGACTGAAGGCTGCTGAAAACTGTCGGGAAACTGTCCGACTTCACTGCACGTTTTTGTCACCGCCCCCTACTGCGGCTGCCTGCTCTCGTCTACTTTTCAGGCAAGGCGCAGTTCATCTCGAACAAGCCTACTGTCTATGGTCTATGGATCAAGGCGAGTGCTTCTTCCCACGTGCTCAAAAACATAGGTGCTGATTGGCCAAAGAGGAGTCCTGTGTATCTGCGCTTGATTGCTCTTCCTTCATCCTTAAACTACCCGGATGTCTGTCAAATTGAAATTGAATTGTGAGAATTGAATGTGAAGATATATAGAAATAAATTCAATTTCAAATTAAACTATTCAGATTCAGTTTTTCAATGCAATGATTCAAATTAAACAATACAATTTCAATTTATGTGATTCAAATTCAGTTTTTCAATGCAATTATTCAAGTTTAGAAATTCAAATATAAATGATTCAAATTCAGTTTCTGGTGGCACATATTTCAGCCCATAAAAGGGTTTTAGTTCACCGCCATGGGAGAGTGTGTAAAGCTGCCAATAGTTGAACTTATGAAGTTGCAATAAGAGTATTTGAGGTACTTTTATAGTAGTTTTCTATGAAAAATGACTCAAACTGATTAGTCGACTACTAAAATAGTCACCGATTATTTTGATAGTCGATTAGTCACTGATTAGTCATCTGCAGCCCTACTGCAGACTGTGAGATTTTAGGAATGTTCTAAGTTTAGTGCAGCTACATTGTGCAACATGGATCTAATAAACTTGTTTGGTTTGATGTATGTAGACTGTACAATGACAGCACCTACTGAATCACAGGCTACAACGTATGATGTAATAATGTCATGAGTAGTTCTCTAACTGTGGAGCACAAGATAGAGGGTCACATTGTTAAATAACCTAAAACATTGTGGGCACCATATACTGCATTGTTTCTGTTTGCTAGCTGCTACGTTTCTCACAAGGCAGCTGTAACTCCGCAGCTATTTCCTTCCATGCTTCGTCCTTCTGTACACAATTAGAATATACAGGCAAGGCTCCTGCTGCCACAACTTGACAAGGTTTTCCTCTTTGCTGGGATCCCACACATTTATTTTAGCATCATATTTTGCCTCCACGGTGAGCTGCTATCTGTCTGTTTGTCTTGGTTTAGCGCCAGTGCATCATCTTATGCTGTATTTCTGTTGGTTGGTTAGTAGATGTAGGTGGTAACAGCAATCGCACAGAGATATGGTCATCCGAAATTTCTGTCAGAATTTTATCCCAGGCTGTCTTTGATCGCAAGACCGTCACAGCGGCCATCCTTTAACCTCTCTGACTGTGACATAGGACCACTGTTTTAGAGCCACAACCAAAGATATCGCCCATTTCCTTCACGTTGGTCATGTTTCGTCTGGGACAGCCCAGAATCACACAGTGTACCGGTTTTTAGTCACACTGATGCAAGATCTTGGGAAAGTAGGGTCCAGGAAACTACCAGACTCAACCTTAAGAGAGCTGAAGATAAGAAGTAGATTTCTTTCTTTTTTTTGCGCCACATATTTTCATTCCTGGATCATAGACTGCCCATGTAAGTTTCCATTAACAGAAGCCTAACATTAGAGGATTGGACTGCAACAGGCCTTAGTCTATGGATTGGTGGATTTGCAGGATAAAGATGTGGAGGAATCAAAATCATGGCCTGCTTTCAGTAAAGAGGCTGAAATGCATCAGCATCAGCACAAACTCTGCTGCCTCAACACCGGCTCTTGTCCACGTCCTCCATCTCTCTGTCTCTTTCTACTCCCCTCTCTCTCCATCCTGTCCCATTTCCCTTATTCCTTGCCTTCTCTTTTCTGCCTTCACCTCGTTCTCTTGATCTTTTTACTGTCAGTCTTTTCTAGATTTGTTTTCATGCACTTGTGTTATGCACATTTTCAGTTCAGTTCAAAGAAACCTGGACTTAAACGCAACATCCGTGGTTTAATTTCAGGTTACATGTGGATTACAAGAGTCCTTTTTTTTTTTCATTAAAATGAAACACGGAAGCCTCCCTGGGCAGCGTGAGAGTGAACCTGCATCAGTGTGGTTTGGAAACATTTTTGTGGTTGCTGTCTTTTCTGTTTTAAACCCACCTCCTGAAAGCTGGTTAGATGAACCAATCAACTTGTTTGACATGTTGCATTGTGAGGCTTTAGGCAGTGTGTGCTTTGGCTCCTCTCCAAACATTTGCAACATACCCATAACACCCCTCTGTATGTAAATCCGCAGAGAAATCATGGAAAGTTTTGCAGAACTGAGAAGCAGCGCTGAATTGCCAAGAGATATTGTGGCTCAATGAATTATGTAAACTTTTCACATTCTCTTTAATATATTTGCTTGTGTCCATGTCTCTGATTTCAACACACAAAACTCTGAATCTATGTCGTGGTATTTGATGTTCTGCACATGTCCACAGATAATGTAGTCGTAAGCATCTAGTGACTTGTGTGCTCGTACTTTCTCCGCTAGGTTTCTCTATCAAATAGGTGTATATGTTGGGCCACTGAATATTGGGCCACTTAGTAACGCTCTCTGCCCAGTCACTAAAACTGCACAAATCTGGAAGTTGTTTGCCACTTGCCAAAGTCAATTTGTTTAAGCAGCATTCGGGATCTTTGGTGGATAGTGTCCTTGCATAGCTTGACAAGCTGTTGTGGTCTGCCATACTTCCGTTGCACCTTGTCTACGTTATCATCATTTCCGAACTGCAAAAGGTTCTATTGATAACTTTGGTATTTTTTAATCTTGATCCTATTGACCGAAGAATCCCCACAGAGAAAGACCTTTTTGTTCATGAGTAAAATCCTTTTTGTTTAAACAGAACTGCCCCAAATTCGCCATTTACAAACCCACCAGAGTCTATTTAAATAAACAGTAATTTAAATAAACGGTGATTTTTATCAACATAAAACACACTTCATTCAAAGTCAACAGAGGCCAAGTAAAGTTCAAAAAGTTGTTTTGGTTTGGCTTCTCACTGTCCCTACAACCACCAACCCTGGTTTACTTAAATAAAACTTAAATTCACCCAGTTAGATGTGGGTTAGTCTGGTGAGCTTAACCTGCAAATTCAGGGCTGTTTCAGGTTTTAAAAAAAGGATTACTCTTTCACAAAAAGATCTAGCAACCTGAGCCCTTCAATGGCAAAATCATAAACTGACGGTGCGAACATACCCTGATCCTGTCCTTAATATATATTCTTATAAATGCTGTTGATGGAAATTTTTTGTTGTTATTTCAGAAATTTACCTGAAATTTACATTTTAATGGAAATGTAACGTTTCTCTTCTTCTGTCTTGTTCTCTCTTTGAACCGTCTACCATCTCCATCGCTCTCAATGTCTTTCTCCATTTCCCCTGGGTTTTTTTTGGTGACACTTTCCTCTTGGCTCCTCATATGTAAGCTGTTCCCGGTTGCCTGCCTTACCACCAGCAGCCTGGTCGTCTTTTATCCCTCTGCTGATGGTCTGCATCACGTTGCGTAACACGGCAGCCCGCCAGCCGAGGGTTTTCCCTCTTCTCCAGCTAGATAAGGGATTATCCGCCATGCCGCTGTGTCCCCTTGGAAGCCCAAGCCTTCAATCCCATCCCAATGCTTTATCATCCCAGGCTCTGGCTATCCCAGTCAGATGATGTAATAGTCTGGTGGGGGAGAGTGGAGGGTCAGAAAATATCCCTCTGTGAAGATGCTCTGCAGATGACTAACTGCAGTGCTCATGCCGGTGCTGGCATTTAGTGGAGTATCTTGGGGGTTTGACGGGAAGGGCCTCTGAAAATTATAGATGTTGAGAGAATTTTATTCCTCTCAGTGAGGAGTTTTTTTTTTATAGGAGTATCAGTAAAACATATTAATCACTTTTCATACATTAGAGCAGGGCAATATGGACAAAATCTAATGTGGTGTTTTTTATTGGACAATGGACAGAAAATTAATCAACAATTCTGACAATAAATTCATTGTTTAAATCATTTATCAGATAAAAGGGACACTTTGCATTGACTTTTGCTGCTTTACTTGGCTTTATTTCATCGTACATTTTATATTTGTGGGATTTTGACTGCTCTGACATGAACACAAATTGTGAAAATAGGGATGGCAATCTGTCTTCTTTTTCTCCATTTTATATTTTATAAAGAACTAGAAGGCCACTCGGGGAGCACAGACCTCCGCTAAAGCCCAATGCCCTATCGTGCAATGCCCCTCCTCCTTTTAACGTCCTTACTGGCTAGCTAATCACCCCTGATTGGGCGGGCGTGGAAGAGTGGCGCTCATACAGCAGTGCTCATACAACAGTTTCCGCTGATAACGGCATCCTGTCCCAAGGTGGTGGGACTATGTTGTGGAAACAAGTGCTCACACTCAGGTCCAGGTCACCCAGCTGAGAGTCCAATCTTCTATTGGAGTCTTGGGTAGCAAATTTTGGATTTTTAAGGATGCCGAGTTTTCTTGGTACTACCAAATACAAATTCTTCTTAAATCAGTTGAGGCCATTCTTTTAGTAATGGCCGAGTATCACTGATAGAGAAGCAATCACACACACACACACACACACACACACACACACACACACACACACAGTAGAATACACACACAAGCAGGCAGGCAAGAGACAGATAGACAGAAGATCAGCTCAGTGTGTGATTAAGAAAAGCAGAGAAGAAAAATTTTTAGTCTGGCTTTTTGGCTTGACCGTTTCCAACATGGCAGATGGGTCACAAATGTTCTCATTTTACAGCTAAACAGTACACTTAAATATGTTTCTGAACACATTCGGAAATGGCTATTTTATTAAAATTATCACATTTTATTACACGTAAACTCACAGTATGCTTTACATTGAAAGACAACACATAGAGGAAAATACGAGAACGTAAGTCAAATGAAAATACATAAAATACAGTATGAGCATGTGTCATCGACATAATAAGGCGGAGAACATAAAAACATCAACACAATCAAACAGAAACTGGACCTATTTCAAGAAATAGACTATGCAGTAACAGAATCTTGATTCATATTTATCAGCTCTGCCTAGTTTGACAGTTTGGCTGCAGTTCAGGAGCAGTGGTTGACATGATTGACAGCTTCGTTAGAGACTCCTCGGTTCTGATCGGTTGTTTTTGTTCACATGAGGTTGATTCTTGCAAATGCCACCATGAGCAGTGCGATGAGGAACATGATTGTTTTTTTTGTACATTTTCTGTCTCATGTAATACTGTGTGGATGTAGTGACAGTTTCAACAACAAGTTATCAACTACAGCTTCAACTTGAGTTATGATTATGACTAAATCAGTCCATATGAGTTTTTCCACCAAAAAACACAATAGTTTATTTTCACAAATAAGAGAAGATTAGTAAAAGATACCCCACACTCAGCCAAAGGAGCTGCTGAGGCATCACTTGTCATTTTATTTTGAAAAGCTCAGAATTTGTCTTGGAAACTACTCCTGACATGAACCCGGCGCTCCCTGTGAGTTCCCAGGACTCTGACAGTTAGATAACGTTCAGTCTGGTCCGGTGCCTGACCCAGCTTTGAGTTTTTAAGTCACGCCACCGGATTTTTGTGTTTCTGCTTTCAACTCCAGCCAAAGAATTTAAGATTTTAATTCCCTCTAATTGGAGAAATCTTATTCTCAGCCTCATGCAGGCCCCTTATTACACGGTCATATGATCTGAACACATGACCCACACACATGGCCTTTTGTACCCCACTTCCAAAGCTAGATTAGTTTGATTTTAAGTGTTACATAAGGGTTAAAGTTTGGTGCTGAGTTTAGATAATTAAATAACCCGACACAGAATTTGACAAATGTTCCTCTTAGCTTAAATAATGTTCATAAGACTCAGACAGTTGATAGAAGTGATCAGGATGACACACGGCTAAATGCTGAGCACAAACCAGTGATCACACCTGCTGGTTAGTCACTCCTCTCCTGCTGCTGCGTGTTTTCATGATCACATCTTTTACTCTGTGGAGGGAAAAGGAGGGACAGTGCAAAGTGCACAGGTCAGCTCTGTAAGTGGGAGGAAACCGGCAGTTACTTTGAGTTTATCCTAAGTAATCAGGTGACTTTTTAAACAAAGGAAGTCTATAAGATAGTTTGGATCGGCTGATATCAACCCCCCACTCCGCAACCCTCCAGTGGGGGAAAAAAAGGCAGTGACAGTGACCACTAGTTGTCATTTAGGGCCATTAGTTCACTAGTCGCCTGCATGTTTACGATATTAATTTAATTATTAAATTATATATTTTGAGTGGGGCAAGACAGTGGGCCTCATTCACAAACAGTGCATATGCACAAATCTGTGCTTAAACTGTGCGTACGATCGTTTGACGCACAAATCCGGGATTCATCAATATTTTCTTACTGAATTTGTTCTTACTCTGCAAACCAATTTAGAGCTGCCTTAGACCATGTGTACGCACAAATGAGGAAGGCCGAACTGACTTAGAAAATGCAAACACATACCTTTTAAGTACACGCAGAGCCTATAAAACCACATTCATTAAAAAGAAATTTAATTAACTTTTTTTTAAATCATTAATTTACTAATATATTGGCCAAATGTATTAAATTACCATGAAATTGACACACGTTCACCCTCATCATTGTGACAGTTAAAATATTAACAATAACATGAACAGAAAAACTATCACTCCATCAGCGTGCAGATGATCTGTAATACCAACTGCCATATCCTTAATGCTGTAGCCCGCTGGCCAGGAGGCACCCACGACTCAATTTACTTTGCAAAACAGTACAGTGCGAATGCGTTTGGAGGCAGGGGCTGTGAGAAGTGGATGGCTTGTTGGTGAGCATCTTTTGCTAGGGCCTTTTATTTCAATTGTTTTTAGTTAGTATTTTTAGTAAGTCTCTATTCCGTTAATGCTAAAATGTTATATTGTTTGGGTGACCGGGGATATGGCCTTAAAACATGGCTGATGACACCATACGCAAACCCTGAAACCCCTCAAGAGGTGCGCTATAATAACATACATGCCCACACACGTGCCGTAGAGCGCACTTTTGGCGCGCTTAAGGGACGTTGGATGTGTTTGGATCGGATACAGCCGGTGGCAAACCACTTTATACCCCTGAGAAGGTGTGCAAGATCATCCTGGCATGCTGTGTCCTCCACAATCTTGCAATGACCCATGACATTCCTGTAAGACCCAGCACCATGCTTCTAACAAACTGTGAAATTTACTACTTCTCTCCTTGCATAACCGCTTCCTTCATTCATGAATCAACTCTAGGCAAGCGTTTTCCTTATATGGAGAAATGGGGGTGTGGTAGTGTGCTAATCAAAATTGTGAGCACGTGCCTGTCAATTTAGAATGATTCTGATTCACACACATACGCAAGGTGGTGAGAACAGAATTGGCCGGCACGCAGGTGTGATGAATCCCATGGTGATTTTGCATACGCACTTATTTTGTGTGCAAAATAAGAACATTTCCAGGCATATATTAGTGAATGAGGCCCATTGGTTTGAGTTGAAGGTCTGAGAATAGTGTTGCCCTGTGACTGCTGGATGTGGAAGAAGGCGATTTTCTCACTATGCTTCACTCTTTTCTCCCCCCTCAGCCATCATGTACGTGATGGGAGCACTGGGTCCAGCCGCTGGTTACCTGCTGGGGGGAGTCCTCATCGGCTTTTACGTGGACCCCAAGACTGTCGTCAACATCGATCAAAGCGACCCCCGCTTCATCGGCAACTGGTGAGAACAATTTTACAATACTCAAAACAATACTCAATATTTCGTTTGATACCACAGCAAAAAAGAAAGAAACTGACAAATCATCGGATCATTTTTTATTTCTTATTTTTATGACTCTGCACACAGTGCTGCTACAAAAAAAGTCACTGAACACATACCAAGACATTTGTAAGAACGTCAGCCTTCGGTTGAAAATGTGACTGTAGATCTGTTGTTATCAGTACTCGAGTTGAGGGGGGATGAGGGGGGGATGGCATCCCCCTTGAAATAAAAATGGTCAAAATCATCCCCCTTCTAAAACAGCCATCCCCCCTTTCCACCCCTTGTGTCATTTTTTGAATGAATGTGGTATTACTGCTATTTCAACATTTAGTTTTACCTTTGTTTTTATGCATATCGTGTAAAATACTGTGGGCGGGGGCAAGCATGCAAAGATATTTATATATCGTATCTCAGCGAGCTGCACCGTGGATGTTATGCCTGTGCCCTGTAGAGGGCTCCCAGACGGCGCATAGTGCGTCCAAATTCACACAAATTGTTTTTCTCTATGTATTTTCTCCACAACTGTGTGTCGTACCGAGAAGTAATGTAACTGTTGCATAATCATATACTTGAGGGGGGAACTTTACAGTGACTATTGGCACAACCGGGTGCGAGGGCCTAGATGCTTGCACACACTCTAGGGTAATGTTTAAGGTTAGGGTAATGTTTTCATTTAAAGTAATGCGAATTAAAGTGGTTGTAATGGTTTAATGTCTGCTTGTGACACTAGCAGCACGAATGCAAACTAGATCAAACAAACTAACCTGCTAGTTATATAGATATAAATGACCCATTCTGTAGGATTTAGGGTCATCTATTGGCAGAAATGGTATGAAATATTCATAGCTATGTTTATATTATTGTATAATGACCTGAAAATAAGAAACAGTATGGTTTCGTAATTTTCGGATTAGTTTGCATGTGCAATGTGAACTGTGGTCTCCTTTGTATACTGAAATTGCTACATTGTGCCACAGTTCCAAAATGTATGACTCAATCATATACAGCAATCTTGAAGGCAGAAATCTGATGAGAAATGTACGACCATATCTACCACCTACTGTAGCTCTACATTTCAACCGAATGTAGTTTTTCTACTTCAACCGTAATATTAATGCTGGCCTCTAATTGAAAATGATGCGCTGCCTAAATGTCTCCATCATTCAAGTAAGTTCAGAAGAGATTCTGTCCACTTTTAGGCATTGCGGCAGATTTACGAACCCACCTCATATTTAAACATGGTAGTATGTGTGTGATTTAATACGGGCTAGTTCATGCAGTGCTAAATAAAACTCTTAAAACATGCATTATATAGATTTGATTGTTTTTATTTTATTTTTTCCAAATTGACCAAATCTTATATTATGATATGTGGGAGAAACCAGAGCACCCGGGGAAAACCACACATGGGAAAACATCAAGTCCTCACAGAAAGGTCTGGTGTGTACCAGAACCTCCCAGAGACATCAGTGCTCTCCACTGAAAATTAAAATAAAGGACTCTCTCACAAATCCAAAAGCTAGAATGCTAAAACTCACATTTGTTATGTCAGAGGGTCTGTAGCCTGGAGCTGCTCCATAGATAATAATTGGGAAAGATGTTGTAGTAACACTGAGAGCACCCAGGGGAATGTTCCGATTCAACAGATATATTATTCTGTTTCAGAACTGAGAACTACAATAAGACTGAGCTCAACTGGGTGTAAAAAACATGACCACTTTATGTGGGTCAACAAACTCAGGCACCATTCATTGTCTACGGAGCAGGTCCAGACTTTACACCCTATGAAATAACAAATTTGAGACTTTCTTCTCTGGTTTCTGGTTTTGAAAGAGAGTTGCTTGTGTTCACGAATACCGATAGGATTTTCCAAGGCCATGGAAATAACGTATCAGAATTCTTGTTCCCTTTAAGTCCAACTGAGCTGCAGTGAATTTTGTTCTATGTACCGTCTTAGGGCCCTGGCCTTGGTATTGCCATATTTAGGCAACAATACATCTGTCTCCACAGGGAAACAACGTATTCCTGCAGGTTCCCTCTCTGTGGAAATAGGGGGGGAGACGGGTGAGCTGAGGATCAACCTCACTGTCACCTTCGTCACCTAGCTGCAGTGGGTGGCTCTCTATGTACTGTCTAAGGGCCCTAGCTTGAGCATTGCCATAATTAGGCAATGACACATCCATCTCAACAGGGAAACAACGTATTCCTGCAGGTTCCCTCTTTTTGGAAATAGAGGGGGGACGGATTAACTTAGGATCAGCCTCACTGTCGTCTTTGTAACCTAGCTGCAGTGGGTTGCGCTCTATGTACCGTCTTAGGGCCCTAGCTTGAGCATTGCCATATTTAGGCAATGACACATCTGTCTCCACAGGGAAACAACGCCGTCCTGCAGGTTCCCTGTTTGTGGAAACAGGGGACACACAGATTGGCTGAGGATCAGCCTCACTGTTTTCTTCGTCACTTGCCTGCAGTGGGTGGCATTCATTTTGCTGTTTAAGGGCTCTAGCTCGCACATTGCTACATTTGGTTAATGATCCCTCTGTATTTGTGGTCCCCACAGCCCCTGCAGGGAGTCGGGGTCGCCTTGCACGTGTCTGTCCCCTTGAAGTCAAAGCCTCATTCGAAGTTCTGGGAGGTGGTGGACTTGGTTTCAGGTCCCTTGCCTTACTTTAGACAGTGGCCTGCCTAATAACGATTAATGATGAATGACTCATAGCTGCAAAAGAAACTAGCTCAGTGAAATGATAATGGATTTGGCATCCACTAAAATTAGGGATTTCTCTTGCAGCTGTCACTCATTGAAAGGTCTGAAGTGTCCTCACAAAGACTTCACCCACAGTAGTCACGAGCTGAACGCTTATGTTAACTGGTCCTACTTACAAACTTTCAAGCCCTTGCACTGTGACATCACAATGTCTCCTCCCACTTTGATGTTTAGAATTCCAGGATTCCATTCATATTTTTTTAAATTTCAGTGTTCTTTATTGGCATGAAGATTATGATTTACTATTGACATGATAAACAAATCAGTCAATAAATAAATAAATTCATTATTTGTTATAGATGCACACATAAATAATTAAATATATGATGCTTTACCATTCAGGGCATGCACAGGGATTGTTCCATAGTTTAAAAGCTCTGCTATAGCCTATATATTTTGGCAAGACGAGATCCCGTTTCGTTCATAGTCTCTGTGGGTGAAAGGAAAACATGAAAACTCACACAGACAGAAAGAGAATAAGCATGTTTCCCAAAAATGTTGAACTGCTAAAGCTCAACAGCGGCTTATTTAAATGTGTATAGATTATCACATTTGATTTACCTGAGAGTGGCTGGATGATTTTGGTGCTCTCTAAACTCAGCTCAAGATGTGACATTTGTTTCATGTTTTGTATATAGACTGTATTTACAAATACATCTACAGTGTATGGTTTTATAATTAAAGTTTTCTGATTTGGGATTTTGTGTGTTTAATCAGGAAGACTTTCTTTGTGCTCATCCATTCACAATCCTCTCCATCCATAATATTATTACTGTTTTTCTATTATCTTAGATGTAAATATTGCATGTTTCTTTCAGATAAAACACATTTTTGACTTGTGAATGAGTCAGTGGAATTTCTTGCAATAATGAAAAAATACTGGCAGTCATGTCCATCTGGCACAAACCACATGTTTTGGACACCTGTGAAGTGAGAGAATGTCCCACCATCATGGTTCTTATATTGCCAGATTTCAGAGAGTCTCCCCTCTTCATATATGTCAGAATATGTCAACTTCCAACTTGCTATGCTGAGATACATGTAAAAATGTAAGAATTTAGTCACACAGATTTGTTTTTTTATTGATATAAAAATTAGTATAAAATGCAGGCACATAGGAGGACATGAAATGATGGCAAATCTGGTTAGCCCAGATTGTCCTGGAAAAAAAACAAAACAAGATATAGCATGTGTATGTAGCCTTTATAATGACTGTGATATGAGCTTAAAAGTAAAGGCAGGAAAAATACCCCCAAAAGGCCTAACCTACAATATTTGTATTTGTATCAATAAAGATTAACATTTTTCCCAATTTCTTTTTCATTTTTTTCATTAAGGGGTTCTTGTTTAATTTATATGATTTAATTAAACACAATTAAAAATGAACTCTTAGATACCAGTTTCGATCATATACCACTAACTGCTTTTTTTTTCTTTTTTTTTTTAAAAAATACACTATAATTCAATATTCTAAAAGCAAAATTCGCTTTGATTATTATTAGTATCATCGGTTGACCCAAGTAGAAGAAGAAGAAATGATTTTGCACTTGTCCTGTGCATTTGACCCGACTCTGCTACGATAGGTGAAGATATGCCCCCTTTCAGCTTGTTTATATCACACCTTTTTCCTGTTGACCTATTGCGTCACAGACCAAACAGGTTAGCTACAGTTAGCTACTGTCAAACTGGTACCATGGTAGACAACTGTACAGCTCTGTACATTTTGTTCATCCAAAAATGCACGGCTCTGGAATTAGATTTCACCATGTTGTTACCGACTTCTTCTTTTGTTGCGCATTTAATGCTATTTGACTTCCGAGTCAAAGCCCAGGGCGGAAATTGTGGAGCATGCTCAGAGCGCCTCGGCCAGTTTGGGTCTGATTGACTGTATACAGTACATGCAGGAGGAATTCGACTCCCAGTCACATTATCTGGTCCAACTTTGAGAAATTTGATTTAGTATGATTTCAGTCATACTAACATGTTATTCCAATTAATACAATTTATTCCAAATTGCTCAGTAGGGGCAGAAAACTACATCAATCTGATCTTGATATATCGATTCAGTGATCAACAATCCAACATCCTTGATGCATAGTGAAAACATTGACACATATCGTCGTGTCAATCTGTGATATTATGGATGAGATCATGTTAGTGCAGGGCTGCCAGAGCTTTACATCTGTCCCACGGACAGTATGTCTGCACACAAACAACACCTGGAAGAAGATCAGCTCTGCACTCAGGATTTCAGGTACATTTGCTATGATTTGGTGCTTGTTAAGGTTACTTAGCAACCTCAGATGCAACTTGCTGCCACACTATTGAAAGCTGGCACGGAAAAGGCACAAGAGTAGCACCCAACTTCCGACCTCGTATTTTCCAGCAGTTTAAAGATGCGGCATGTGTACGGCCCCTTAGAGCGCCATCTTCAGGGACTTTTTTTAACTCCTGTTTCGGAGTACAGGAGGAACCTAGAGTGACGTAATTGCTCAGTGATTGGTTGAATACAAGAGCCAACGCAGCACCAGCAACCACCTTTTTTTTTTTAAATTTGTCAATAGAACCCAGAAACACCAGAAAAAAAACTCTGACATGTGGACAAATGGACCTAACAATGACGTCGGCTTCATGGAGCATATATGCAGCAGTGGCTAAAATCCGATTTTAACTCTTGTCAGAGTGAAAGTGATGGTGCTTTATGAGCTACTGGATGGTTTACAGTATGTTACCTCAACGTTCTTTTTGGCTGTGCAGATGTGAACAGAAAAAACGTCCCTGAAGGTATGTAGGTAGTTCTCGGAGGAGCTCCTCAGCTGGCAGCTCCTCTCAGGGAATCTCCGAAACTGTTTGGTCTGAAAGTCTTAATTTTAAAAAAGTCCTCGGATTTGGATCAGGAAATATAAAACATGAGTAAAGCCTGAAAATCGACAAGATATTTGATGCCACTTTTAGATACTGAGGCTGGACACCAAGCCCAGTTTGAAGCTAACTTTCGGTTGAATTTTAGATTTTTATTCAGTGTTAAATGTACTGTTGTCCCCACTGTGTACTCCACCTGTATTATATATACTTCATAGGGTAATTTAACATGAACAGAGACATACCCTTCCCCAAAAATGTGTAATTGGACTTAATAAAGGCAGAATACACCTCATTCCTGCCTGTTTATGTGCCAATAGTTATTGAAGTGATATTAATGTGAATCAAGAGGAGAAAAACTGCGACCGATAAAGACAGTCAACCACATTATAAATTTTACTTTGTGCTGGAAGCTCAAACCAAGACTCTACCAAAATGGAGCATCGCTCTAAGTTCTAAGATGCATGTTTGCTCTTTGGATCACGTTTTTCTGTACATACTTTGTATCCATCTGTAAATGTGCTGCTGTGTATGAGATGTGGTTATTCATCTATTCACAGCTCTCAGTGATGCCATCTTCTTACTGACAGCATAACTAGTGAGTCACTAGCTAACAGCCACAGGCTTCCTACATGAATTATAGGTGATGATAGCAGGAAGAGGATGGATGAGTGTACCAGTGATTTTGCACAAGCCTGACAACAGTTAATTTTATTTATTTATGTGCACAGTAATGAGGCACAGAAATAAAATTATACCAAGTCCAGAGTGATAATCTTTCATAGCCCGGAGAGAAGAGTCAAGTGTCTGGTCCATGACTGACTCGCCTGAATTCCCCTCTTGATTGTTTTTCCGGTATTTTTGAATATTTGATTTCAATCCTCCCTTGTCTGTCCAGGTGGAGCGGGTTCCTGCTGTGTGCCGTGGCCATGCTGCTGGTCATCTTCCCCATGTTCACCTTCCCCAAGAAGCTGCCGCCCCGACACAAGAAGAAGAAGAGGAGGAAAAAGCTGAGCCTGGACGACCTGTCCAGCGACGACGATGTCCTCAAGGAGAAGAGCAACAACAACAAGAGCCAGGCGGTCACCTCATCCATGGGCTTCGGCAAGGACATCAAAGGTACCAGGGAATAGTGCGACGAGTCAGCGAAGACTGCTGATGTCACTGATGATGTCAACTCTAAACGGAGAGTCTCCAGAGTTGTGGAGAAAACAGTCTATAAAAACAGTCTAAAGTATGAGTCCATCTGTCTCTTAACTTCAATGCAGCACAGAATGCATTTAGTAAAAGTACGGTTGGGTTGCAACAGTATGAGATTTTGGAGGTATAATAACCATCTCAGAAAATGCATGCATAATATGATGTTTATTCCACTACAGAGGAGAGTTGAGGAGCTCTTAAATTAAGTGGAGAAAAAAAGCGGATGTATCAATATCGGTATTGGATATCAGTCAAATGAGTTATTACATATCGGCATATCGGATATCAGCAAAAAATCCAATATCGTGCATCCCCAGTTATTAGTGTGAAATTGCACCAATAACCTCATGACAAAAACCAAAAAGTAAACCCTTTCTCTATGTCCACTCTTCTTCTTCTGCTCTTTCAGACCTGCCCAAAGCAGCAGTGAGGATTCTCAGCAACGTGACCTTCTTGTTCGTCAGCCTCTCCTACACAGCAGAAAGCGCCATCGTCACAGCTTTCATCACCTTCATCCCCAAATTCATCGAGTCGCAGTTTGGCATCCCGGCCTCCAGCGCCAGCATCTATACTGGTGAGCTGGATTACACACCATATTGCACCAAAGCAGCAAAGTAACCTCTTCACCTGATCGAATCTCTGAAATCTTTGCCACTAATCGTCATTCACACACTGAAATCTAAAGTTTCAGAAACAGGATTTATTTCTCATGAAAGTAATTAATTTGGGATGTATGTGAGCATCTTAAAGGCCAAAGCATTCCCTGCCTTCTTCTCTGAACAGCCTTGTAATGTCTCCACAGCAGCACAGACAGGATGCAGACAGACCAGAATATTCAAACAACACCCAGGACTTTAAATTTCTGCCTGTTCAGCGCTGCTGGTTTTATCTTAGAGCAGAGCAGGAGAGGCTGTCGGCCCAGAGCCGCAAGCCAACACACATTAATAATAAAGAAACTGCTGGTCTTCAAATGAAGGGGGCACCTGGGACACAGAGCTGGAGCTGCATTTTACACACACACACACACACAATTAGAAACACATAGATACAAGCAAAAATGCACTCCACACTCTCAAGCACATGCATGCTTAAACAGGCATAAAGGCTAATATAATACATGCTCAACCACGGTGCACTAACAAGCTAGCAAGATAACATGCTAATGTTTACATATAAACAAACAAGATACAACATATTATGTTTAATCTTATGCACCAGCACACTGAGGGAAATTCCTTGTATGTGGAAAAATTATAAAACGATAAACCTGATTGTGAGTCTGATAACCTGGCTACAGTTAGCACTCGAACATGCCGTTGTCAGTGTGTCAACGTCATGTTTTCCCATTAGCTGAAGGTTAATGTTATGGACATGATATTGTTTCACTATGAGGTTAACAGAGCACATTTTCAGACCGTCTCTCCTTGAAGACATTCATAGTGTCACACTTGCTTCCTTTGCTTTTTTTTTTTTTTTTTTAAATTCTTGCCTGTGTGTCCTTTTGCATCAGGCTGTCTGTCTGTTTGTCATGGACACTTGCTCTGTTCTGTTCTCGGGGGGTCTTTGCTGCTGCTCTCCCTGCCTTAGGCTTTCCATGTAGGCGCATGGAAGGGCAGATAAGTGTGCTCTGCCTTAGGCTTTCCACATAGGCCTAAGGAAAGGCAGAGGGGTCCCAGAGCAGTGCCATAGCACCTAAAGTAATACTGCAAATGGAAATAAAATATAATAAAAAAAAGTAAAATATAGAAATTATAAATAGATAAAAATTCATTGTTTTACTATTCAAACTGGGTGAAAACCTTGATTATCATAAGAACTCCACTCCGCACCAGGGACAGTTAGTGAGATGCAGCCCGCACACACACAGTGACAGGGCTAACTGTTAGCATCCCTCGGCTAAACTGTTGGTGTGAATTTGTTGGGACAAACTCACCCTGACACACCAACTGTTTGTTGGGCTCTGTGTTGGATGTTAGCTGCTGCTGCTGCTGCTGTGTTGAGTTCCCCAGCAGGGGAGAGGTTCTGGAGATGGCCCTACAGCACTGCGTCTAACCTGTGTAGAAACAGAAGTTTCAGAAACACTGAATCTTGTGAATGTAAATCTCAAACCCTAAATTGGTTGGAGCTAGTAAGCTCTCGCTGAGCTGCTTCTGTTTCACAGCGCTTTGTGAGACGTTACCTCTGAGTCAGAGCCTGTTATCATGAGCATTTAAGTACAGCAGCAACATCCGATCAAAGAGCCAATCAGAGCTTTCCCTCTGCCTTGTTCTGATAAGTGAGGAGGCTAAGAGGAAAGTTCTACTCTAAGCTGATGGTCTTTTTCAGTGATGGTGGCTATTTTGGTAGCCATCATCTCAGGCTCAGGGGTGTGCAGATGTTTTTGAATGGGGGCCAGATAAGATAACTTGAAAATGCCCGGGAGCCGGCTGCTTTTTGCTTCATAGGGGTTATTAAAAAATTCAAAAAATTCAAAGTGTTCTTGCTTGTTTAACAAACAAAGTGTGGTGGGCCACATATAGTATATTTTCAAGGACAAGCCATGAGCTGTTTAAATTCAGTCCCTGGGCCACAATTGGCCCCCAGGACATGCTTGCTGTAGCTGTTGATAGCAAAAGTATTTGGAAGTTTAAGTGGCACCTTTGCTTGTCTCTTTAGACTTGATAGACTAAAACAATATATATATATGTGTATTATTTCACTAACATGACACACGCACTTCTCTGTTTTCAGCTGGCCAACTTATAGACTGTTTGATTATGAGGACTCTGACATCCTGGTATTAGGATGGACTTAGGATAGCTTTGAATTTTGACTGCCTGCTCATATTATTCTTCACTGCAGTTTTCAAGAGTGTAATTACAAATAAGATGCTCGCCTTTTGAAAAAAAAAAAAAAAAAGATTGATCGCAAAGTGCTGCACATCATTAGTCACACTTGCTGGCTCTGAGTCATCTGAACTTTCCACACAGAAAGCTGTTATTGATGGCTGAAGTTTTTAAGCACCGAACAAACAAATTTCATCTAGCAAAATATTTATTTGTTTAGCTTTTTTTAAAAACCTGATAGTTATTCTCGCACTGGTAAGATTTTGCCAAAGAAATTCCATCTTGTTATCAGAAATGTTTAGTTGCATAACTGTCTCAGCTGTAGGAGGAGTGGGCTGTGAAGCCTCTGATCAAAACTGCCACTCATGCATGTTTTCATATTGTGCCAGCCTCTTGTGGGTGAAATCAAAATATTCCTTACAAACCTGCTCATGGACTTGTTAAGGTCACAGGACCCCAGTTTGATATTAGATAAAAGTCCATTGCTGTTGAGTGTCTGTGGAGTATGGCTGTGATTTAACTGAGTGGGTAGAGCAAGGCACTGACAGCCCACCTGACAGGGTTTGTGGTTCGATTCCCTCTGCAGAATAAATATATAAAGTGCTGGAAATTATTTTGATGCCTGGCCAGTCTGACTTTTCCTGGAGAGACACATTAGTCACTTTACATTTAGAGCCCCTCCAGTGAAAACCAAGTTTTAACCTTGTTAACGCTGCATGATTATGGCCAAAATGACAACCATGACTATTTTGATCAATAATGATTTTTGGGACAAAATATTTTTTATTGCACTTTAACATTTTAATAATCTGAGCACTGCTCTCACGTCCATGTTGTGCTACATTCCTGCTCATTTACAAATCTTTGCATCAGAGCTGGGTGATATGGACAAAAATTCCTATCTCAGTATTTTCTTCACTTAAGATGTCACAAGCAGTTTTACAAAAACAGACTGTAATCAAAATAAAATGCAAAGACAGGGATTTTTTTTCCCCTGTTTGAAAATATGGAGCTGCACAACAGTTACACCTCCAAAACACTAGTCAGCGGTTCTTCTGATTCCTTTCTATGCAACCAATTGGCAAATCTCATTCAGCACACCCTATTTAAACTGCTCTGGCCTGCCTACTGTTGCTGCTTCCTCTGAAAGCCACTTTGCAACCTGCCTCCACCCCAGCTCCTCCTTTTCAGGCTGTGTCTCACTTATTAATGTAATTTCTGGTTGTCACTGACGCTGCTCTGCTCTGTTCCTTGGGGGTTCCTTGTTGCTGCTCCCCCTGCCTTAGGCTTTCCATGTAGATGCATGGAAGGGCAGAGAGGTTTGCTCTCTTGGAGTCATATTTGTGTCCACCTGATGAGTGTTCCTCCGATATTCACTGTCCTTTTAGCTTTGGTTTGGTCTCCACCAGCTCCTGAGAAGAAAAAACTAGCTCTTTAGATTTTAAATACTCCCCTTTTTTCACTAGGTCATCACTTGATTTTGTCGGTCTGCTGTTTGGTGCTGGGCAGCTGGTGTGCAGTCGGTTTATTAGGGCTTGTTTCCTGAAAACAGCTGCCTGCTGAAGAGTGTCCTGAGACCACACATGGGAGGTGAAAAGGCTTAAAAAGCTCATTAGAGCTGCAGAGTTGGGGCAGATGTTCTGTGGGTTCACCAGTGTGAATGACAGCAAAGTAATTAGACTCATTGTTATTACAGAAAATAGTGATTTGAGGAGTTTTTAAGTGACACAAGGGACATAAATCTTAAGGGACATTCTCTTTCTCTGTGCTGCCTCCTGCTTTTACTCCATCATTTACAGGTTTTAACTGTATATTAGTTCAGCAAGCAGTTTTTATATCAATTTGTAATACGTGCGTTTCTCTTCCTCCTCAGGTGTGATCATTGTGCCCAGTGCCGGTGTGGGCATCGTGCTGGGCGGCTACATCATTAAGAAGCTGAAGCTGGGAGCTCGTGAGTCGGCCAAGCTGGCTATGATCTGCAGCGGAGTCTCCCTGCTCTGCTTCTCCACACTGTTCATCGTGGGCTGCGAGAGCATCAACCTGGGAGGAATCAACATCCCCTACACCACCGGGTGAGGGGGGGGGGGGACTGGGAGGGTGAAATTCAGGGGATGGGCTGAGTTTTTATGCATCACTGCCGACGAGGAAGCGTCACGTCACTGCAGCATCGAGGCTGTCTGTTTAGTGTTTAGTGTCTAATCTGAATTGAAGATTTACGCCGGGGGTCGAGTGTTTGGTGTGCGGTTTCCACAGTGATGTGATTGTGGAGGACGGAGCGAGGCAGCCAAAACACACTTTATGAGAGGAGGAAGGTGGAGATAAAGACAGGAGAGAACAAGCAGACAGAAGTAAGAGATAAACAGACTGCGGAGGAAGAGTTAAAAAAAAACACCCACAGAGGAAAACACAGAATAATGAAAGAGAGAGGCCGGGTGGAGAAAGAGACGCAGCCTTGGTGACCATTGTGACGTCATCTCAACACATAAATAGTCTGTTTCTCCTTTGTCAGCCTTTTTCTCTGTCTCTATCTGGTCCTGTTATGTTGATCCAGTTAAACACACTCTGTTGTAACTTTGATAAAATGTAAATGGGTGGATTACAAAAAATTTAGCACAAACTTCCACATAACAGTGAACTGATTCGATTATGTCTCAAGAGGGCCTCAAGGGAGTTTCCTCAAATTTGGCACAAAGGTCCACTTGGACTCAATAATGAACTGATTAGATTTTGGTGGTCAGAGGTCAAGGTCATTGTCAGCTTGCATCTGTGAGGGAACCATAAGGGAAATTATTTTTAAATTTGGCATAAATGCTCACTTAGACTCAACAATGAACTGATTAGAATTTTGTGATGAAAAGTGAAGATTTTACCTTAAATTGTGGGCAGTATTTTATGTGCACATTTTTATTTTCAAAATAACTAATCTATTAATCAAGAAAATGAGCAGCAGATTAAAAAAAAGTTAACTGTAGCCTTAAAACATCAAAATTGAACCTTTGGTAAGAAAAACTTTCACATTTTCACAATCTCATGCAGGGTAGCTTTTAAATGTTTTGATTGATTGATTGTTTGATCATGTTTGAGTGTCATACATTATGAGCAGTGACAGAAAAGACAAGCAAATAACTACAAATAAACTTTCATTGACTTCTGGCCAAAATACACAGAAGCAGTGGTCAGCCATTAGCATCCACTAAAGTCTGCTCATTCTGTTTTTTTCTGTGACAGCCAAAGTGTCACATTTTGATGCTTACAAATTCAACCATCTGTGATTTTATGATCGTGTTGATGGACACAGGTATATTTTTTGGCACAGATTTATGATGTCTAGATTTTTTAACGTCCTCCCTCGCGGTCACTCCTCTCAGGTCTCGTCTCAATGGCGGGAGTAATCGGGGTCTCTGAAAGCTTTCACTTACATCAGAGACAGCCGTTTGCTGACTGCAGTTTGGCCTTTCTCGTATGAAATCATTTCCCGGTGTGACGGAGTCAGTGGTAGTTTTTATCGCCCCATCTGTGGCCGACGTCGGGGAGGAAGCGAGTGTTCAGATCGGTGCAGGATAACAGATAGCGAGCCAGTAAATGGAGGCGTTTTCTTTTGGACGGAGCGTCCCTGAGAGCGATTACATGGCAACGATGGAAAATGTCCAAGGACAGCTTGGAAGAGACGATCTCTGGCTGACTGCCTTGTTTTTTTTTCTTCTTGTGTTTCTTCTTCATTTCCCGCTTTCAGTCTGTCTGTCTGTCTGTCTGTCTGTCCTTCTTGCCCTCTCTCCTCATCTTTGACTGTTTTATGCTTTTTTCATCCCTCTGTTCTTTCATTTCTTTCAACATCTTTGTCTCTTGTTTTTTTATCCCTTCTATCGTCCTCATCCATCGTTCCTCCTACTTCTTCTAGTTTTTTTTTTCCATAGTCCTTTTCTCCTCATCTCTCCTGAACACTCTTTTTCCCTCCCTTTTCTGTTACCCTCTAATCTCTTATCCTTGTAGCTCCCTCCTCCTCATCATCGTCCTTTTTCCTTCCAGTCTCTCTCCATCACTTTACTTTCTCTTTCCTCTTTATTCTGCCTTATCTTCACTCATTTCCTCTTCTACTGTCCATCTGTCTTTTTTTCTCACAATTCTTTTCCTTCTTTTGCTTCTTTTCGTGTGTTTTTTTTTTCATGCCAGGCAGTGTTGGTCGCTCGTTAGGTGTGTTTGTGAATGTTTGTGTATTTCTAAGATTGACATGAAGTTTGGGGCAGATGTTTGTGATCTACAGGTGATGTAACCTGACTTTTCATCAGGCTCTAACTAGTTTCAAAATGTCCACTTTCCTACACATCAGTACATGACAGCATTTAGAAAAAAATTGTCCCCAAATTTTTCACTAATGGTAACACAACATTTAATATATATGTTAGCATTATTGTAGCATGCAAGACATTATTATTGACAGGTAATAAGGGGAATATGTATGTGTAACATCCATGTTTCGCCAAAAAAAAAAAACAATATCTTTTATTAAATTACATAAAAGTCTTCACCACATATTGAGCATAGCGTTACAAGCTCAGCTCACATCCTAGCTACATCGGCAGATCTCAACTGCTCTGGCCTGGCTGTTGTTCCTTCCTCTGCAAGCCGCTCTGCAACTCGTCTCCACCCCAGCTCCTCCTTTTCATGTTGTGTCTGACTTATCAGTGTCATTTCTGTTTGCCATTGTTGCTGCTCTGTTCTGTTCCTGGGGGCGTCTTTGCTGCTGCTCTCCCTGCTTTAGGCTTTCCGTGAAGGTACATGGAAGGGCAGGGAGGTTTGCATCTCTGCCTCAGGCTTTGCTTGTTTGCACGTGGAAGGGCAGAGAGGTGTGCTCTCACTGCCTTATGGCTTTTGACGCAGGCACGTGGAAGGGCGGAAAGGTGTGCTCTGTCCGCCTTACGCTTTCCACGTAGGCCTGAGGGACAGGCAGAGGCCCCAGAACAGAGCCATACCGCCAAATATAATTGACTAAAGTGTTGACTGACTGAAATATGAGTTTGGACAGACATGGATGTAAACTTAAGCATAACGTACTGGTGGAGGCTTACAGCTCTGAGGCAGTAATTGTAGTTCTTTAAAGAAATGCACCTCACCTCAGTGTTTCCTTCAGTCTTTTATGGCCGCCAGTTCAAAATACCAAGATTTTACATCACAGTCATATCTTTTTATCAGCCAGAATTTTATGTCCAGTTTTGTGTCACTTCACAATTATTATGCAGAAAATTACCCTAATTAATTCTTTAAATGTGGCTACCAGTGATCTAAAAAATACATTTAAAAAAAGGCATATAAATAAATTGAGTTATAAAAAACAAACCTAAATATCCGCTGTGTGTTTTCTCTCTCCAGACCAACTCTCACCATGACCCAGAGGAACCTGACAGGAGGTTGTAATGTGAACTGCGGCTGTAAAATCCACGAGTACGCTCCAGTCTGCGGCTCAGATGGCATCACCTACTTTAACCCCTGCCTGGCCGGCTGCAGCAGTGTGGCCAACGACAGCACCGGGGTGAGCATCAGGGAAAGTGGATGACCTGGACTCGCTAAAAAACTTTTAAAAGGCTAAAAAAAAACAATTTTTTTTAGAATGTTTAGTATGTCAATAGAACTAGAGATTGTTAAAAATAAATTGTGATTTCATGTGAGGCTTGAAGTATTCCTTGTGATGATACTCCATACTTATCATCTTCTTATCAATAACTACCCTCCAGATCCGTAACTACTCAGATTGTGCCTGCGTCCAGAGCAGGCAGGTCATCACGCCATCGTCCAGCGGTCAGGGCAGCAACCAGCTGCAGCTCGTCATCGTCAAGACGTACCTGAACGAGAATGGCTATGCCGTGTCGGGGAAGTGCGACCGCACCTGCAGCACCCTCATCCCCTTCCTCATCTTCCTCTTCATCGTCACGCTCATCACTGCCTGCGCCCAGCCCTCCGCCATCATTGTCACGCTCAGGTACGACCTTCTAAAACAGTTGATCTCAAACTTTATTCAATAATGTGGAGCCCACGTTGTAGCTACGGTGTCGATTCAACGCGGAAGTATAAATTCCCTATTACTCGAGGAATTGTTTCAGCCCTAGACTCAGGGCCGCAGCTAGTCTCTTAAAGGGGCGGGGCAGTGGCAAAACCCATGTGACACAGATACAGGAAATAAATCTAAAGTGAGCTGTCTTGGTTTATCAGTGGTCTCTGTTAAGTACAAGTGATTCAGTGGTCACCTCGCAACAATTTAAAAAAGAATAGACGCAGCAAGCTGTAAAAAGTGCTCTGTCTCGTTCCACTTCCTGTTTGGTTTACATCATCCTCTGTTACCAATATGTCCCTCAGTGTTGACATCTCTGTGCGGTTCTGCAGGTCTGTAGCGGAGCAGGAGAGGCCGTTCGCTCTGGGAATGCAGTTTGTTCTCCTCAGGACTCTCGGTGAGTTAAACCACACAATGAAATAAAACTTCTACTTCCTTTTGTCTTCACACAGTGACAGAAGATTTCTAGTATTTTTACCGGGTTTGTTCTTAACATGAAAAGACTCTAAATGAAAGGGTTGAGTATCAGCAGTGCTATCTGAGGACTCTTGTAGGAGGAAGGGAGGAGCGTCAGCTAAACGCATTGATTGTAAATGCACTGCACATTCTGTAACTGCTGACCGTGGAGCTGATTAAGCGCCAGGAAATGAGATGTTGTCTCTTTAATGCCTCAACATCACTGTTCCTCTGAATAAGGAGTAAAGAGCTAAATTGGATTTGATACACAGGACCTTCAGAGAGCAGCTGTCGGTATGAATCAGTCAGAAAAGAAACACAAACTGGGGATGTGGAGTTTAAGAGACGGGTGCATTAACCAGACAGGGAGGGGGAATACAAGATGCTTTGCATCATGGGAATTGTAGGATCCAGTGTGTTTGGAGCCAGGATGTGATACCTCATCTGCTACTGTCATTCTGACAAATCAGTTTATTTTATATATATACATGTGTGTATATATATATATATATATATATATATATATATATATATATATATATATGTGTGTGTGTGTGTGTGTGTGTGTGTGTGTGTGTGTGTTTCTCACAAGTTAAACAACTTCACTGAATTGAATTAAACAGGAAGTAGATTTACAGTTTAGATTTAGGATCTGTGGTTATTTCTGTGCTCATGGCTTTTTCTTTGTCGTTTTTTCCCCTCTGCCACCTTCCTGTATTTTTACCATTTTCCTCTTCTTCACATCTCTTTTCCTTAAACTCTCTTCTTTGCCTACTCTTTTCCTTTCCTACTTTACCATCTCTTGTTTCCTTTTCCTCCTTCCTCACTCTTTTCTCTCCTCTTCCTGTCATATCATCTCTCCTCCTCTCATCTTCCCTCCTTTTCTCTCGTCTTTTCCTGTCCTTTTTGCCTCCTCCTTTCCTTTCCTATTTTGCCCTCTCTTCCCCTGTCATGTCTTCTCTCATCTCACGTCCTTTCCTTTCCATCTCTGTCTTTTTATTCTCTTCTTTACCCACTCTTTTCCTTTCCTGCTTTACCTTTTCTTCTGCCTTTTCCCTCCCTCCTCCTCTTCCTCTTCCTCTTCCTCTTCCTGTCATTTCTCCTTGCCTCTTCTCATCTCTCTTTCTTTCCTCCTGTCATTTCCCTCTCGTCTTTGTCGTCTACTTTTCCTTGCCTACTTTACCTTCTCTTGTTTCCTTTTCCTCCTTCCTCACTCTTTTCTCTCCCCTTCCTCTGTCATCATGTCTTCTCTCCTCTCTTCTCATGTCTATCTCCCTTCCGTTCCTCCTGTCCTTTCCCTCTCTTCTTCTTTTCCCTCCGCACTCTTTTCTCTCCTTCTCCTCCTGTCGTGTCTCCTCCCCTCCTCTCATCTCTCTTCTATTCCTCCCTGTATTTTCCCTCTCTTCTTTACCTACTCTTTTCCTTTCCTTCTCCTGTACTTTACCCACTCTTGTTTCTTTTTCCTCTCTCCTCACTCTTTCCTTCTCTGATCTTCCTTCCTTTCCTCTCCTGTCTTTCTCCTCTCCTCTCCACTCAGCCTACATCCCGACGCCCATTTACTTCGGCGCCGTCATCGACACCACCTGCATGTTGTGGCAGCAGGACTGCGGCGTCCACGGCTCCTGCTGGGAGTACGACGTCACCTCCCTGCGCTTCGTCTACTTCGGCCTGGCCGCCAGCCTCAAGTTCTTTGGCTTCCTCTTCATCTTCCTCACCTGGTACTCCATCAAGTACAAGGAGGAGCGAGTGGAGCGCTGGCTCAAGCGCCACCTGTCGCCCGTCGACACCGTGGGCAGCCTTGTCTGCCACCCAGGCGGCCACAAGGGCCACGCCCGCACCCGCTCCTGCCCCGTCAACATCCCTCGAACCGACCCCAACGGTCTGCCAGCTAATGCGCCGCCACGTGCCGGCCCCCTCAACCGCGGCGTCAGCACCCAGAGTTGCCCTGGCAATGAGCTTAAAGCAATAACTCCTCCCCCTGCAGCCACGCCATCACCTGCAGTGCCCCCCGCCCCCGCCCAGGCCCATTCGCTGGAACATGTTTCAGTGCGAGTCTGAGTTTCGGGGAGGGCAGGTGACAAGACAGGTCCCACCCACTCTGACGTTTTATTCTAAAATCCAGCTGAGTGGATTTTAGCCGCTGTCGAAGGCACCAATCATCAGGTCCTGCTCTCATCTCATAACTCCAGCTGGTAAAAACTCAAAGTGGCTTTTACGTTTTGTCTGCACCACCAACCATCAGCTGGAGGACCTGATTCATTCAGCAGCTCCAGACCTGTGGTTGAATGATGGAGAGTTGGACTAATTTGGGGACCAACCAGCCTGGAGTCCCTCTGACATGAAAAATCTGCTTGGTCGGTGAAAACGTTGAAAGCAGCCGGGTGTTTTCTTTGTGATCCATCGGCCAGCGCAGGTGGACAAAAGCTAAGCTCCCCCACTTTGGAGGGAGGAGAGTTCATCACTCAACCTAACCCCAACACCCCCCCCCCTCACCTCGGCAATATGTGCCTTCTGTCACCACGGTCCTCACATGTACAGTATACGTGCAGACACACTGACACGGTGGACGTCCCTCAGACAGACTGTGGTCACCCTGTAGGAGTAAGAGTCACCTGAACAGATACCTCAGCTTCGCCAATCCTCCTGCTTCCCCCTCGCCTCACGTCTGCGTGCTTCTTCTTATCTGCATTTGTGTTTTTATTTCCTTCACCGTCATGTGTGGATTTTTGTTTTTGCATATCAGCGCTCTCACGGAACAAGAAAAAAAAAAAAAACCTACAGAAATGTGATACACTGCAATTAAGTGTTAAGAACTGGAAACCGATGGCATGGTGCTATGTGAAAAACTGTTTAGTGTCCATTTTTTTTGTTCTTTTTGGTCATTTTGTTTTTTAGGGTTAAAAATACTCGAAAAGAACCCAACTGGACAACTGGACAGGTCACTGGGCTAAGCAGCTTGGCGTGCACAGAATGCATTCCTGTCCGATGCAAGGCCTTTTGTTGCTCCCCTGACACAATGACACGTAGTATTACCGCTGGAAGTCGGATTGTTTGGCTTGTGCCAGCTCCATACAATGCATCCATACATCCGAGCTGTTTCCCTCCTGACTTGGCACCGTGATAAGTGGTTTAACCTAAAAAGAACAGGATCAGCATTTTCCTCCTGACCACATTCCTGGCTGGATGAGTCACCGGGGATCCTCCACACGTCTGGAAGAATACGGAAAAGAAAAAACAATGTTTGGAGTTTTTATGAGACTGGACCGGGAAAGCGCTCTGGCACTCTTGACGTACTGTATTTCTATCAATGAGATGCAGCCAATCATTTACCCACAGCAACATCGACATTTGTACCAAACACGTAGGCAGACAAGTAGTCGACCATCACGTAGAGGTCATAGTGTAGTTGTCTATTCCTCGTCAGCTCCGGAAATGAAAGCTGCTGGTGAATATTGGGATGTTACCCTGATTGGAGAGTTAGTTTCTTGCTCTGCATCCTTTTGGTTAATTGTTAAACTGTAGTCCCAGTGATTTATGGGTAATGATGACTGAAAATGATTTGCAATTTTCTTTGCCACATATCAGACAACAGTTTGCGTACATGCAGGTTAAAGAGTGGAAAGTAAGGTTTCCAGGATGTGGAAAGTTTAAGAGTTTAGCAAAATCACTGGAAAAGTACAGAAGAAGCTGCTGTTCACTGTTGAGCTGCAGCTGATGATTGTTTTCTGTACCTATAAATCTACTGATTATTCTTTAAAAGTAATTAATTCTTAAAAGTAGTGGAAAAATGCCCATCACAGTTTCTCAGAGCCAAATGTGACATCTTCAGATGTCTCAACCCAAAACCCCAAAAATCCACAGAAAAGCATCAAACACTCTCATTTGAGTAGCGGCAACCTTTAAATGTTTAGATAAATGACTCACATGGATTAATCAGAACTGTTGTTGATTAAATGTCTGTCTTATTGATAATTGTTTTAGCGCTAAATCAGTCACCAGACACATTGTTTGACAGTTATGGGCCAGTAGTTAATGTGCAGAATAATGTTTGCTGCAGCCATCAAGCAATAATTATTACACTGTAAAAAGACCCAAACTACCGCACAAGTAGTTTGGGTCTAATATTGAGGTCTAAAATCTTCTGTTTTCTATCGTGCCCCTAAAGTCCCAAACGGTGATTTTATCTTTTGTGCACAAGTTAGTTATCTTGTGATAAGGAAGCCTTTTAGTTCAGTCAGGACCACCTGAGTCAAAGAAAACTTTATTTCCATTTGCAGTGTTGTATTTGGCGGTATGGCTCTGTTCTGGGGCCCCTCTGTCTTTCCGAGGCCTACACAGAAAGCCTAAGGCAGGGAGAGCAGCATCAATGACAAACAGAAATGACACTGATACGTCAGACACAACATGAAAAGGAGGAGCTGGGGTGGAGGCAGGTTGCAAAGCAGCTTGCAGAGGAAGCGGCAACAGTAGGCAGGTCAGAGCAGTTTAAATAGGGCCCCTGAATGAGATTCGCCAATTGGTTGCATAGAAAGGAATCATGTGATCTATCAGCTGCTCCATCAGTTGATTGGCTGTTTGAGATCAGCTGGGATGTGAGCTGAGCTTGACATTGTGTCCAGCCTGGACTAACGCTGTGCTTAATCTTTATACGAAAATAAACAACAACCAAAAAACACCAGTAAAGTGGCGAGAACCTGAACTGATGTAAAATTATAGCCCAGCCCACAGGGTTGGGTACCAGGTGGAGGTTCAGGCCTTATTGCACTCAGGCAGAGAATCAAAGTTCAAGTTCCCACAAGATATTAACTTGTGCACACAAGAAAAAAAGGCCAGGCTAGAAAACTGATTGCAACCTTTAAAATGTCAGTTAACTTTGAACATAATGATCTCACCTCAAACTTCAATGTCGTAGCTGCTTTGGAGCTTTCTGTCACATCAGACTATCTTCATCAGTAGGTGGAGTTTGCCAAGTTGACATTAAACTGTAGATGTTAAATTTTATTTTGTTCTCTTAACACTTCTGGGACTTGACTTTGGAAACAGCAACTGACAAAACAGTCCCACCACAAGGTCCATCCAGCGACTGTTTAGTCACATCGTACAAGGTTGTTTTGTCAGCTGCCGATTCCAACGTTACAAATGAGCTTCTTTCTGAAGTTTTCAACAGATGAGTGTCTCCATTTGAAAAGAAAGCAGAATAAGGCATCAGGACCTTTGCTGAAACCACAGTGACAGATTTTTTCACTTTTTTGAAGTAAATGAGACTCGGTAACAAACAAACCACCATAATCCTCTAATCCCCATAATATTTCAAAGCCTCTCTGGCATTCTGAAGAGAAAAATGTTAAGAAAAAGATAACTTTTTTTTCCCTGTAGTCATGATTTATAATACATTTAAAGATTTTATTTGTAGTTAGTTCATAAAGTAATTAAAGTTTGGGATTTAGCTGTGTATGGAAGAAATGAAATGCTGTAGTAATTAGAATTTTTACAAGCAGCTGAATTGTAACATTTAACCTCTAAACATGTGATGTTGAAATATAAATGCCACTGAGATGTTTTACTTTGAAAACCATTTGTTTGATTTTGAAAATAGTATTTATTTCAGGTCAAATCAAACTAACATCAATCTTTCACGCAATTTTTTTTCATGTTGAACCTTGATGTCCTGATCGCCCCAATCTCCAATTCAAGCAACGTGATTTTGTCTGTAATTGAACCTTAGTAAATTAGCTTGAATTTTTAGGTTAGTTTTTTTAAATACTCAACAATTTTTTAAACCTTAAAATCACCTGAAAATAATTATGGCTTGTACGTTTCTGCAAACCACTGATACGTTACATTTGCGCGCTATTATGTAGGCGGATACCTTTGAGCTTTAAGAAGAAGTAGATCTTTACTAAACCCCAGGCGGAAATCACTTTTTTTGTTGTCATATACACACAGATCCAAAATACATACACAAACACAAATAAAACCTATACATGCATTAAATTGGAGATGTCAGGGTGAGGAGGCTGCCCACGGGCGCTCCGAGCAGTTCCCAACCCAAGTCCCTATGGATTGAGCTACTCCCGCCCCATTTCAAGAACACTGTGGATAACGTGTGGTTAGGTTTAGGAGGGAGGAAAAAAAACGAAGAACAAAGGTCTTGTTTTGGCTTGTTTTGTTGTGGCACAATCTCAGCTGGAAACACAGCAGTGACCCACTAAAAACACCCAGTTTTGTAGTTTGTTGGTCTCACAGCAGTCTGCAGCTTGGCAAATTCAGCTTGTGGACTTCTTCACTTTTGAAACGTGCAAATGTAACGTATTTCTTGGTTTGCAATATCGTACAATACCAGCATTTTCTTGTGGCAACTGCTCTGCAAACAACTGCTACACTGAAATTTGCCATGTGAAAATTTCAGAGCCCCCACAACCCCCAACAGGATATGCGGCACGGAAAATGAATGAATGAATGAAACATTTTAGAGAATTTAAATCGTATAAACTCAGACGAATGGTTTTCAAAGTAAAATACTGCAATGCTATGAATTTTAATTTCAACATTAAGTATTAACGAATGGTTTCATCTCACAGTTAGACAATCAGATACTCAGAAGAATACAGATTATTATAGAGATAATTTCCTTCCTCTGTGGTTGTGGGGCTGAAAAATTCCACACCCTACAAAGTTAAAGGGTCAATCCGAGGCATTTCTGGAGAAACATAGTAGGCACTTTTCAACAACTTAAAGCAGCATTATTATTTCCTAAAGAGCAACCTTGATGCTTGTGACAGTGTTACAGCAGTGTGAGTGAACACCCTGTGTTTGGGACGGTCCTACTGCCTGTGGAGGCTCAGTGTTACATGTGTGTATATATATATGACCCGTATAAGATGCAGAAGTGGTGAGCTGTCACGTCAGCCGCTGTCCTCTGAGGACACCTGCTGGTTAGATAGGGGACAGCATGTAGAGACAGGAAGGCTTGAATTTGACAAACATCACGTCTCAGATCAGGACAAAACAGAGAGGACGGATATTTGTGATAGACAAAAAAAAATAACAATGTGATAAGAGAAAAGATAAGTTGTAATTTGCTGCTCTACACACAGATTGTGTCTCATACAATCAGTGCTTTTACATTTGAGACTTCTGAATTGAAGATTGTTCAATATTTTCACCATCATTTGAATCTGCTGATTATTCACTGGATTAATGGTTAATAGTTTTGTGTGTAAAATGTCAGAAGAGAAAAATGCCTGTTACAATGTCCAATTGTTTTTTGTTTTTTTTGTTTTTTGTTTTTTAAAAGTATTGTTTTTATACAGAGGGGTTTGTTCATGTATCATTCAAAATGTGACATGACAAAAATTGTTTGTTTTTCTCTGTTGGCAGTATTTTCTGATTTATAGAATGATATAAAAAAAAAAGATATTTTAAAAGATCCCTCTGTAAAAAAAACTTTGACTTTAGTATGACAACAAAGTTAAACAAGAATTTTGAACTTGGCTTTATCCATTGTTCAGATTCCTACTCCAGAAATGTATCCAAATTAGCTCATATTTAATTAGATGATATATGATTTGCATATTTAAACATAAAATTTAAGTAATCTGTGATTAATTGTGTTATTGTAAGTAACCAACAGGGGAAGATTTATGGTTACCTATTAGTTAAAAAATTGTACTCCATTCACCTGCAGTGTCTCCTCTTAAATTGAACAAAACTGCTCATTATTTGACAAGTCGGGAGTGAGAACGGGTCGGAATCTGAAGAGGCGTTCAATGCAAAATCTCAAATGTAAAAACGACTCTAACATCAGAGGCACAAACTGGAGCTGATTTTTTTAACGAGCTTCAAGGCTCCAGTGAAAGATAAAATGTAGAATGTGGTGCGCAGACAAAGATTAGAGCTCTCGTTGTTTATTGTGTGGTATCTAGATGAACTTTTAAGATGACAAATTGAAGGGGGAAGAGGATAAATATCATACATACATAGCCGCTCAGTCAGACACGCCTTTGAAGAGAAAAAGAACCACTCTCCGATGAATAAAAAGGGGGGGAATGTTGTCGGTGATCACCTGCCAAAAAGCAGCAAAGAAGAAAACTTGACGCATGGTTTCAGTACTCAGCATAGTAGAGACAGTAGACTAGAGTAGAAACACACAACACGACATTCCATTTTCATGTAAAGCGAGAGAAAACAACAGATACAAAACACGACTAACTCCAGTGTGGATCTGTGTAGTGTTAGTGAAGCACTGAGATACTCATCCACCCACGTCCTGTTTCTCTGTGCCTACATTTCTCTTTTTAAACTGCTGTTTCACTTTGTTTCTGAGACGCTCCTGATCAGCCGGGGTTTCAAATCATCAACGACGCTGAGAGGATGAAATGTTGAGTCCACCTTCCTGAGAGCTTCTCTGTGAATCTTCATCTTCTTTTATTCAGTGACAGTAGCTACTGTTTTTTTTTCTTTAACTTGATTTTGTGAAAATAGTTTTATCGGGCATAGTGGTGTTATTAATGTTTCTTACTGTTAACACTTTGCATGAAAAGACCAAACCAACAATGTGTTTGTCTGTGTCGGAATATTTTGTGACTTCCTGTTTGTGTCTCTCAGCTCCGAGCCCATTGGTTCTAAAAACATAAACATATAGTTTCATCGATAATTTTCTAAGTGCTGTAGTTTTTTTTTTAATCAAACAGACGAAATAATGGATTTGTTGGGGACTATTTTCAGTGGCGGATTAATCCGCATTTGGTGCTCTAGTGAGTATCTGTGGCAGCAGGTCGGTGTATGTGGGATTGAGTCAACATCATGACTGTATGTAAAGATGGCCGACTACTTCCTCCCAGTCAAAATATTCTTTTCTAAAAATGTAATGACTAATTAAAACTAAACTAATCTAGGAAGAATTTATTTGACATGTACTTTAGGCATTGAGGATGCTTTCAGACCCAGAGTTGTCTTGCTTTGGTCTGTATCAGCGACTAATTTTGTTACAAAGTTGCATAATTGCCTAGAGTCGGTTTGTGTTTTCACAACAGCATTTACAAGCGGACCAGCTAAAATGCTTTGTGCAAGAAGGCTGCTCTTGATTGGTCAGAATTTCCATGTGGGAAAAATCCAGGAAGTAAACAAAACGTTGAAGAGTCCACTTGCAAGATAAATGTGACACTCCGCAGGTGGATTTTAGCGCTGCTCATTGTGGACTATATTGCTGTCATTGTTCATTTTAGTCAAACCATACAGTTTGAAAACGAGGCGCGGCTCCAACTAGAAAACAATGTTTTGATGCATTGGATGTGCTGAATGTGCATATTAAGGCAGTACAGGAGGAGGCGCACATTAATAATCCTCCAGGACTGTAACATGCTCATGTTTAACCCAAACAATGTGTCATGTGACTGCAGTTGGTTCAGATCCAGGTCGGAACACGTTCTCACCACAACGAACCGCACCAGAGTTCATGTGTAACCAGACCGAGACCACCTCTTCAAGAAGGTCTCAGTCCGGTTGTTTTGAGTGTGATTGCTGTGTTCACACCTGCCCAAACAGACTGTACTTAGGGGGCAAATGAACTGGCCGATGTCCCATCCGCTAACATGGAGGGGGCGGGGTTATATTGCAGCCAGCCAACAGGGGGCAATCAAGATGCTTTAGCTTCACTTATAGGGAGCTGTTGCGTCGTCGATCTTTACATACAGTCTATGGTCAGAAAAACAAAGAGTAACAAGATAAAGAAAATACACTCACTGTTGGTTTTTGTTATTTCAGTGGGATTTGTTGATGATTAAAACAACCACAACATTTATCCTTTAAGGTCTGGTCCACATAGACACAGGTGCTTTTTAAACATAGTTTTTTCTAAGGGTTTTGACCATTCGTCCACATTCACACTGCCGTCTTGGTAGTTGAAAACAGCCTTCATCTAGTGTGAAGATGTTTAGAAACTCAGAGATGTCAGAGGACGTGGCGAATAGCGCCGGCCAAGGACAAGTAGCCTTGCAGAATAGCTTTTGTTAGGCTTCTGATTGGCTAACTTTTTTTTTTTTGTGGCTTCAGGGTTGCGGTTACATCCCTGCCTGTTGATTTGACATGTTCTTGACTGCGCTGCATTTTTGCGTTTTATTCTTGACAGTGCCTGTGGGGGTGGGGAGAAAAACTGTGATTTAAAAATGCCTTTATACAAGTGGACCAGGCCTACGTCTTGATCCAGGGCAAAAATAATGCAAATAATTTACCTAAATGCTGAACTATTCCTTTAAAAACCCCAACGCATCATACATAACCCTATTATTTCTTCTTTTTTTTTTTTTACTTCCATCAACCCAAAAATAATTTATTTTTGTTGAATTACATGCGACAATAATGCCATAATTTCACATTTGGTGGCTCAAAAATCGTTTTGAAAGCTGAAAAAATGCCGTATTTTGGACATAATCTGTGTTTTTTTTTAACAGGTTAAAGGACCTAAAGTATTCTGAAACTCGCTCAACATGTAGTTTAAAAATGCTAGAAATAAACATCTTCAGCCTGCGCTTATGAGATATTCAGTCTGTCGTGCAGGTCGTCTCAGTATTTCATCCTCACGTTGTTGACTATATTGACATTTGTGGACACCAGCTCCAGGGTTTTACAGTGTCACTCGTTTTCATCCCCCTTTCACCTCCACTTTGGGACTAAGTCGTTTACCTCCATGTGTCGTGCAGTCGTTTCATGTAGTAATGTGGCATCATTTTCAGACTGTGACTACAGACAAAGACTCTGGATCTGTATGAACTCCTTCAGGCAGATGTAGGTTAGAATATTCTCTGTTTACTTTCTTTTCTTTTTTTAAATCAGTATTGTATTTATTTCAGAAGGACAGTGTTTTTGACTGACTGAAAGGCTACACTGATGAGAGGCAAAATGTAGATTTGTGGACACACTGTTTACATATGCCTTGGATAAAAATGTGAAAAAATAATAAAACAGTATTACAGAAACTGCTGGTTTGTGGGTTTATTTCTGTCTCTGTTTTTTCTGCAAAGACAACCTGTTGCTCTGGTGGTTTACTTTAATGTAAATGCAGGTTCTTCTTGAATTAAACTAATTATCAGAAGAAAGCCATCACCAAAAACAGATTATTTAACTGAGAAATTGAATCACTATTAAATGTTATCAAAATATGTTTAGAGATATTTTTAATCTGACATTTGTTTTATGGCAAAAAAAAGTGTAAAAATCATAGTATAGTGAGTCATGAAAATTAAAAGGTTATAGTGTGTCACAAAAATTTTGAAAAAGGTCATGCTATACTATGTCATAAAAATTTCATTGAAACAATCATAATATAGTGGGTCATAGTATAGTCAAGAAAAAGTTGGCGTTTAATGTCATTGAAAACCATGATAAAACATTATAGTATAGTATTTCGTACAAAATCATGAAAAAAAAAATCCTAATATAGAATGTCATTAGAAATCATTAAAAAAAATGCCAGTGTTATATGTTGTCAAAAACCATGAAATAATGTCATAGTATAGTACATCATAAAAAAATTATGAAAAAATGTCATAGTATAGTATGTCATCAAAAACCATGAAAAAAACGCCATGGTATAGTACGTCGTCAGAAATCATGAAAAAACATCATAGTATGTCGTCAAAATTACAACGTGTCACATATACTGTCATCAAAACAAGAAAAAAATGTCATAGTATAGTATGTCGTCAGAAACGATGAAAAAGCGTCGTAGTATGTTATGTCGTCAAAAGTCATGACAAAACGTCATAGTATAGTATGTTGTCAGAAATTATGAAAAATGTCATAGTATAGTATGTCGTCAAAAACAATGAAAAAACGTCATAGTATAGTATGTCGTCAAAAAATATTTAAAAAAACGTCACAGTATAGTATGTCATCAGAAATTATGAAAAAACATCATAGTATATTATGTTGTCAAAAAATATGAAAAAAGTCATAGTATAGTATGTCGTCAAAAAATATGAAAAAATGTCATAGTATAGTATGTCGTCAAAAATCATGACAAAACGTCTTAGTATAGTATGTCGTCAGAAACGATGAAAAAACGTCATAGTATAGTATGTTGTCAGAAATTATGAAAAAACGTCATAGTATAGTATGTTGTCAGAAAATATGAAAAAACGTCATAGTATGTCGTCAAAATATATAAAAAAAAACGTCACAGTATAGTATGTCTTCAGAAATTATGAAAAAAACGTCATAGTATGTCTTCAGAAATTATGAAAAAATGTCATAGTATATAGTATGTCGTCAAAAAATATAAAAAAAATGTCACAGTATAGTATGTCGTCAAAAAATATAAAAAAAAACGTCACAGTATAGTATGTCGTCAGAAAATATGAAAAAATGTCATAGTATATAGTATGTCGTCAAAAAATATAAAAAAAACCGTCACAGTATAGTATGTTGTCAGAAAATATGAAAAAAAGTCATAGTATAGTATGTCATCAGAAATTATGAAAAAACGTCATAGCATAATATGTCGTCAGAAATGATGAAAAAATGTCATAGTATAGTATGTCGTCAAAAAATATGAAAAAATGTCATAGTATAGTATGTCGTCAGAAATTATGAAAAAAACGTCATAGTATAGTATGTCGTAAAAATATATCAAAAAAACATCACAGTATAGTATGTCATCAGAAATTATGAAAAAAACGTCATAGTATGTCGTCAGAAATTATAAAAAAACGTCATAGTATATAGTATGTCGTCAAAATATATCAAAAAAAGGTCACAGTATAGTATGTCATCAGAAATTATAAAAAAACGTCATAGTATATAGTATGTCGTCAAAAAATATAAAAAAAATGTCATAGTATAGTATGTCGTCAGAAATGATGAAAAAATGTCATAGTATAGTATGTCGTCAAAAAATATGAAAAAATGTCAGTATAGTATGTCGTCAAAAAATATGAAAAAATGTCATAGTATAGTATGTCATCAGAAACGATGAAAAAACGTCATAGTATATAGTATGTCGTCAAAATATATCAAAAAAACGTCATAGTATAGTATGTCGTCAAAAAATATGAAAAAACGTCATAGTATAGTATGTCGTCAGAAACGATAAAAAAAATGTCATAGTATAGTATGTCGTCAAAAAATATGAAAAAACGTCATAGTATAGTATGTCGTCAAAAAATATGAAAAAACGTCAAAGTATAGTATGTCGTCAGAAACGATAAAAAAATGTCATAGTATAGTATGTCATCAGAAATTATGAAAAAACGTCATAGTATAGTATGTCGTCAAAAAATATGAAAAAACGTCATAGTATATTATGTCATCAGAAATTATGAAAAAAACGTCATAGCATATGTCGTCAGAAACGATGAAAAAATGTCAGTATAGTATGTTGTCAAAAAATATGAAAAAACGTCATAGTATAGTATGTCGTCAGAAACGATGAAAAAATGTCATAGTATATAGTATGTCGTCAAAAATCATGACAAAACGTCTTAGTATAGTATGTCGTCAGAAACGATGAAAAAACGTCATAGTATATAGTATGTCGTCAAAATATATCAAAAAAACATCACAGTATAGTATGTCATCAGAAATTATGAAAAAAACGTCATAGTATGTCGTCAGAAATTATAAAAAAACGTCATAGTATAGTATGTCGTAAAAATATATCAAAAAAACATCACAGTATAGTATGTCATCAGAAATTATGAAAAAAACGTCATAGTATGTCGTCAGAAATTATAAAAAAACGTCATAGTATATAGTATGTCGTCAAAATATATCAAAAAAAGGTCACAGTATAGTATGTCATCAGAAATTATAAAAAAACGTCATAGTATATAGTATGTCGTCAAAAAATATAAAAAAAATGTCATAGTATAGTATGTCGTCAGAAATGATGAAAAAATGTCATAGTATAGTATGTCGTCAAAAAATATGAAAAAATGTCAGTATAGTATGTCGTCAGAAATTATGAAAAAATGTCATAGTATATAGTATGTCGTCAAAAAATATAAAAAAAACGTCACAGTATAGTATGTCATCAGAAACGATGAAAAAACGTCATAGTATATAGTATGTCATCAAAATATATAAAAAAACGTCACAGTATAGTATGTCATCAGAAATTATGAAAAAAACGTCATAGTATGTCGTCAGAAATTATAAAAAAACGTCATAGTATATAGTATGTCGTCAAAAAATATAAAAAAAACGTCATAGTATAGTATGTCTTCAGAAATTATGAAAAAACGTCATAGTATAGTATGTCGTCAAAAAATATAAAAAAATGTCATAGTATATTATGTCATCAGAAATTATGAAAAAACGTCATAGTATAGTATGTCGTCAGAAACGATGAAAAAATGTCAGTACATAGTATGTCGTCAAAAAATATATAAAAAACGTCACAGTATAGTATGTCATCAAAAATTATGAAAAAAACGTCATAGTATAGTATGTTGTCAAAAAATATGAAAAAATGTCATAGTATAGTATGTCGTCAGAAACGATGAAAAAAATGTCAGTATAGTATGTCGTCAAAAAATATAAAAAAAACGTCACAGTATAGTATGTCATCAGAAATTATGAAAAAAACGTCATAGCATAATATGTCGTCAGAAATGATAAAAAAACGTCATAGTATAGTATGTCGTCAGAAACGATGAAAAAATGTCATAGTATATAGTATGTCGTCAAAATATATATAAAAAAAACGTCAAACGTCATAGTATAGTATGTCATCAGAAATTATGAAAAAACGTCATAGTATATAGTATGTCGTCAAAATATATATAAAAAAAACGTCACAGTATAGTATGTCTTCAGAAATTATGAAAAAAAGTCATAGTATAGTATGTCATCAGAAATTATGAAAAAACGTCATAGTATATAGTATGTCGTCAAAATATATATAAAAAAAACGTCACAGTATAGTATGTCGTCAGAAACAATGAAAAAATGTCATAGTATATAGTATGTCGTCAGAAATTATGATAAAAAGTCATAGTATGTCGTCAAAAAATATGAAAAAACGTCATAGTATAGTATGTCGTCAGAAATTATGAAAAAAGTCATAGTATGTCGTCAAAAAATATGAAAAAACGTCATAGTATAGTATGTCGTCAGAAACAATGAAAAAACGTCACAGTATAGTATGTCGTCAGAAACAATGAAAAAACGTCATAGTATAGTATGTCGTCAGAAATTATGAAAAAAGTCATAGTATGTCGTCAAAAAATATGAAAAAACGTCATAGTATAGTATGTCGTCAGAAACAATGAAAAAACGTCACAGTATAGTATGTCGTCAGAAATTATGAAAAAACGTCATAGTATATAGTATGTCGTCAAAAAATATGAAAAAACGTCATAGTATAGTATGTCGTCAGAAATCATATAAAATAGTCATAGTATAATACGTTGTCAAAAATCATGAAATAAAGTCAAAGTACAGTATGTCGTTCAAAATCATCGAAAAATGTTAGTGTAGTATGTCATAAGAAGTGTTCATGAAAGTCAGTTACGCACGTCTCAAAAATGTCATCAAAATGGTCATAGCTAACTAAATCATAAATAGATCTTCAAAAAACTCAGCATGTCATTTAAAAAAAAAAAAAACTAAAACAAAGAGAACTTGAACACAAAGAAACAGCCACACAAGATTTCACATTTTAATGATTCTATTATACAGACAAGCTTTTCATAAAAACAAAACCATTCTGCTTGCAAGGCATGCATGAAGATATATACATGTACTTTTCAGCTCATATCGAACTCCACCGGTGTCTCCTAGCAGCTTTATAGAGCAGTTCACAGTTCATACAGAGCTGCTCTGACCTTCATGTTTAAGTGCTGCACGTTTATGGCTCATTATGTTTTAAAGTAAAATAATGCTTCACTCTGTAGAGGCAGACAGGATTCTTAAAGTCTCCATACTGTAATATTGTTCCAATGTTCTGTGCGAGTTGTTTCACCGCTTTATAAGACCGTTACAGTAAATGGTACATATTCCACCTCTGTTTGCTACAAACATGGTCCATAAGATCAATACTGGCCGAAAAATTCCTTTTCTTTATGCAGTCTATGGAGCAAGCTTATTTTCCTTTACAGTGACTTCAGATCCAAGCATGTGAAAATAATTAACAAATTAAAAGTAAACATGATGTTGAAAAAAATAAGACATTAATATCTTAGAGAAGAAACAAATGTGTCCATTTTGGTCAAATATGTAAAAACACTTTGAATCCAGGTCTGGTACTGAAACTGATCTAAAATGTTGTTGACTTGATTTTTATTCAATCGAATTCTTCTCATGCATTTGGGACACAAAGTGCAATTTTGTGCATAAATATCCATTAATATGAATTCTCCTCTACGCTCCAGAGCAAACGTGATGAAAAAGAAAATTCTGGACCAACAAGTCATGACGCAGAAACAGCTCTTGAAGCGGCACTTTTCCAGTCCCAGGTGTACATGCAGAAGGCTTACATCAGAAACAGAGGTGCATTCATGGGTATGGATATACAAAGACTTCTTTGAAGCGAATAAAAACTAAACAGGCAGAATGTGTAAGGCAGAATTTTCCCTCGGTAGCACAAACAGGAGCAGGAGAAATCTTCACCTTCAGAAGCGGAGACCCTGAGAACACAAACAGGAAATGATCAAATCGTTAAAACAAAAAATGAGGTTGAAGACATTTGGTCTCATTTATGAAATGTTCGTAAATCTGTGAACAGAGCTGCACATAAAAAACCTTGAGTGCCGATCAATCGAGGTGATAATTACTATGGACATCTGAGGTCTCTGTGCAGAAGAGTGCAGTCCTAGGAACAGCAAAGATATTGTACAGAACCCTCAAAATCCCAGGCCAGGACCTGAGCTTGGGGAAGACACACCATCGCTCACATGTACATGGATAGTTCGGTTCGTTTGGAGTGGTGTGAACGCTCATACGAACTCAGGTGCGGACCAAATGAGCGAACCCTGGTCCGCTTGAAAACTCGGGGTCTCGGTTCACTTGCAAGTGAACCTTGGTGTGGCTCGCTTACAGTGGGAAATGCAAACAGACTATCCAGCGAACCAAAAAGAGGAAGTGACGCTGAGCTCAGTGCATTTTGGGTAGAAAAAAAACAAACGCCAACAGCGTGAACCGCTTGCTGCCTCGCCTGCTGCTCATACTGGGCAGCTTCTTGTGACAAAACAATTAGGTTTGAACACCAGAGTAAAAACAGGTGTGGTGGCCAAGCTGGCTAAAGGCTTGGTCTGCGAACAGTTTCCACACAAATTTGTTCTGCTCATGTTTCATGAATGACAGTACACATGACACTCCACTTCATTGTGTTTACCTACCTGTTAAGTTAGCTGCTGTATGAGCCCCTTTTCTGGATCATGTTTATCATCCAGGTCCTCGTCGGAGTCTGAGCACGAGACAGAAACGAATCAGTGTGAAGAGAAAACAACTAATATAACAACAGTTGAAAATGGAGTCTTAAAGGAACAGTTGCAACTCTTGCAGCCTAGAGTTACAGCTACAGTTTTATGGCAGTAACTTTTTGTCATATTTGCTGAAACTGTCACTATATTCTGAGAGAAGCACATGAGACAGTCTATGGAAATAAATCATGTCCCTCCTCTTCTTCCTAATACTTCTCATGGCTAGAATCTACACACCAGAGGCAAATAAACAGCACGGAAAATGCCAAATATTCGCCTGCGTCAAAACTATTCATACAGCCAATGATGCAAATTTGGGGAATTTAATTGGAAAGGACAGACACAGGAAGAGGCCACACTCGTCAGACAGGAGTCAAGTTACAAACCAATCACAGCCGACAGATATCTTTCCCTTCTTCAGTCTGATAAATACGGAGAAGTTGATCATGTTAGTGCAAGGCTACCCAGAGCTTTACATCTGTTCCACAGACGATAGGCCTACACACTTATTAACAGCACCGGGAAGAAGATCAGCTCTGCACTCATGGCATGTGTACGGCCCCTAATTTCCAGGGCTGGTACCTGCAGTTATTCCACAGGCTAGTTAATAACATGTCGGGCAGGAAATCCAAAGTGTGGCATCATTTTGAGAAGGTGAAGGACGAACCCAAGGTGATATGTAAACTCATCTTCATTGGTCGACTACAAACACGACGCAGCATCTGAAACATGGAAGTAGCTACATGCCCATTAGCCACTTAGCACAGTCATTACTGCTTTGCCGACAGCGTCATTAACAGGCGGCTCGCTCAGTGTGTGACGTGCACTTGTAGATAAAATATAGGCCTATATTAATGAAGGTTCATTAGTACGGTTTTGTATTTCTCTGTAATGTAGCACAGTGTTAACAATGTTAATGACACTATTCTTTCTCACACCTTCAACTCAAACCATTGTGTTGCCCCGCCCACAATACATAATTTGATAATTAAATTAATATCATAAACATGCGGGTGTCTAAATGACTAATGGCCCTAAATGACGACTATTGGTCAACTAGGAAAATTCTTAGTCAGGCAGCCCTATTTACCATCTCCCTCTCTCAGATTATTCTTCCCCTCCCTCCTCCTCCTTCTACCTCTTCCTTCATTTTCTCTACCTAATTCTCTGGACATCTGTAAGTTAGTTACATTCTCTACTAAAGAACCAACAACATCACACCTGGAACCTGTGTACATTTGGCAGCAAATACCTGAAGCATTAAGTATGAATTAGTTCATTTGTTACATTTGTCAGACCGTTACGTTGCATTCAGCCTGTAGTCCATGATGAGAAATGAGATACTGCATCCTAGTTGTTGTGGATGAAATTTACACTGAGGTGGGGACAGAAATCTTAAGACACATATCTAAGAACCTGGAAAAATAAACCATCAGTCTGCATGACTTCACACCACCAGAGGTCACTGAGGACATTCGGCTGAGTCAAAACAATGCAGAAGTATGTGTTTGAACAGGATCACACTCTCTACCATCACACTGTCTGAGGTAAAGGCTGAGGTCAGTGTGAGATATCTGTCAACAGACCTGCCACAGACTCTGGTGGGGAGTAGAACTGTCCGTCAGATAAAGGACCCGGACCCATGAGAGGAGCTCGCTCTGTGGCGTCCACGAAGGACTGATATCCTGAAACACACAGAGGAGGACACGTGACGGGAGCAGCAACTGTCACAGCAGCAGAAAGACAACATACTGTCGTGTTAACAGAGGCAGACGTGGTAATAATGTCAGCAGGACTGTAGCAATACTAGTCACATGAACAGCAGTAACTGTTGTCATGAAATTCATAATGATGGAATGCGCTGGTGGCATAGAGGAGGTGGACGAGGTAACAGCCATGATGCTAGTGGTCATGGTGGTGGTAGCCCTGGTATTATCAATAGTAATAGCCACAGTGTTATAGTAGTAGCAGTAATAGAAGTAGCCATGATTCTACATATGTATAGTAGTTCTGCAGTAGCATTAGTGATATCATCAACTGCATCAACTCACTGTTTTCGTCTTCGGCCTCCTGAGGCAGGACCTTGAAGTCGAGCAGCCATGTTTCTATCCAGGCCAACACGAAGGAGATGATGGGCAGCAGGTACCCAAAGGCCCCCTGAGACAGCAGCTTCAAACACACACACACACACACACACACACACACACACACACACACACACACACACACACACAAACACACACGCACACACAAACACACACACACAAAGACTCCCTTTAGTTTTCAGTACACTTAAAAAAAAAACCTCTGCCAACATCGAGTTTGCCTTTTTGATGTTACTTGTATTTTCGAAATTTGCCCTGGTTAGAATTCCTTCAGTGTTCATTGTTCAGGTCTTTCACCGCTGCTGTTTGGCATGTCAGTGACGGATGACTCACCCAGCACCTGCTAATCTGTGCTCAACTTTTTTCTTTGATAACTTAAGATCCAGACGTTCAAGAAGTTTTTACAGGGAGCCCAATTATCCACAGAGGTCTTTTCCTTCCCAAAACAAATGGACCAGGTGATTTAAACCGGTAAAAACAGCAGTTTTGCATTTGAAAAAAAGTTAGTGTTTCTCTGATGCTGCTAGCTACAGTGGCCAATGTGAAAACGCAAATGACGTTATCTAGAGCCAGTGTTTGGTTTTGTCCATTCTGGGCTACTGTAGAAACATGGTGGTGCAACATGGTGACCTCCGTAGACGAGGACCCTATGTAGATATAACCAACTCATTCTAAAGTAACAGAACCAAAACGATATTTGTTTTCAGGTGATTATTTACGAAAGAAAACACACCTATTATATTATATTCAATATCTGCCAATATATCGCCCCACCAAATAAAGCAATACTTCATGTTTATATATAAATATCATAGGAGTCATTCACAGACAAAAAAAAAAAAAAAAAAAATTCTCATCACAAAAAAAATCCTTATATTTATCTGTGATTTGGGAGGGGCAGTACCATCAACACCAATCACAGATATCGCTTTATAAAAATAATAGATCAAATATTTTTACATAAAAGTGAATGAAAAGAACATATACATATAACTGTGACATTTATAATAAAATGAGGAAGGAAAATTACTGCTGAGAAAACCATACAAGCTGATAGTGTTTTTGTTGATGTATCTGTGTTACTGTGTTACTGTGTTACGTCAGTGTTGAGATGCTGTTCAGTGGTTACGGTAGTGCTGCTCGTGAGCAGCAGGTGGAGTAATGAGTGAGCACGTTTTTCCTCACCATACTGATGCCATTGTTCTAAAACTAAACAGACACATCTCTTTTTAATCATAACTAACCATGTGACTCTTACCTTTGATAAAATGACTTTAACAATCAGGAACGCACAGCTGACTGCAGTGGTGATCTGTGCAAACAGAGGAAGCACTGATTAGAGGCACTCACACAGCAGAGGTGGTACATTAGAAGTGTTACTGTCAAAGGATTTCATGTGATGATAATTATTAGCCTTTGTTTTATAGCAGTAGTTTCCAACCTTTTAACTTAAGGGACACATTTTCTATCATTGAGTAAACTGAGGACCCATGACTGACGCCCCGATCACACAGTGTTTTAGAAGCTGGAGGATGAAGCTTTTTGCTCGTTGTTTCTGCGCTGAGACACGCCTCGCATTTCTGTGCTTTAGGCACCTGCCATTTTTGCCGCAGTGCTCTGGACTCTCTAGCTGTGTTTGAAATAGTGAATGAGTGAACTTGGACACAGCCTTCCAGTTGAAAAAACTTCAGCTCAGAGTGGAAAAGCACCCCAACTCATCTCTGCTTTTCACCTCATTGTTCAATCGGATGATTTGAGAGGCGGGCCTTCTGTGGTAGTCAGTTAACAGTTTGTAAACAATGTAAGAGAAACTGGTGTTAGCGACTGCTGGATACCCAGAGCTATACGACTTTACAAACCACAGTTACCACCATTCCAGAAGAAAACAGCAGGCGAGGAAGCACATCAGTGCTGTGCTTTATACGGCCATCATCGAGGAGGAGCTCCTGGACCAACAGGTGGTACTCCCCCTGATCCATCCCCAATTTTAGGGTCTCATGTGCCCACACAAAGTTTTCTTGTTATTTTAGGAACTTTTTATACAGTTATCGGTCTGTAGATTAGAAGAAATTTCGACAGTCATAGATATTCAGAAGGATTTTTTTACATTTACAAATTCAGCATCTTCTCCCTGAGGCTTGGTTTTTGTTCTATTTTTTTTTTTGTTCTATTTGGTTGTTTTAGCAGAGACTGAAAGCTATGTGAATTTAGCTTGTGTCGATGTCTTCCCCCAACGTGCTCTCATCCTATGAGATTTTTTTAAGATTATATCTTGAAAAATATGTCGGTTTAGTTTTCCTCACAGAAATGAATGAAATCCTAAAACAGAGGCCTACTGTATATTTTTAACCAGTTTTCTTGCACCTTTTAAAATCAAGAGGGCATTTGGCGCCCCCTAGTGTGGGTCAGGACTCCCAGATTGGGAACCAGTGTTCTAAAACATAACAAAGATGACGTAATAATAATAATAATATGAATGATTTAATCTGATATCACTTGAAAACCTGAAGAAAAAGGACAGATAGATAAACATTACAATATAAACACACAGCAGTGAAATGAGTCCCAGGATGACTACAGAGAGAGAGACAGAAATTCCCTATTTCTCTATCATTGATTTTTGGAGACAGGTTAAAACAGTGCAGCTATCACGTGTAATTATTATTATGTCTGAACGTAGACTTTTTTAAATAAATTATTTAAGTGTAGGTCATTGTAAGGCCCGTGAAACATTTCTCAATTACTTACTGCGATGGCCCACCAGTGACGAAGCTTACAGACGGCGTAGGCCAGGATGAGAGTGGCAAACCTGAAAACAGCCAGGAGCTGAGAGGAGGGAAGAAGAGGAGGAAGGATGAAGGACACATTTAGGAATGAAGAGTGACAGATTAAAAGGAAACAATGACAGAGATAAGACAAAAGAAACGAAGAATGGTAGAAAGAAAAGAAGGAACAGAAAAAAGAGAGGGTAACAAATATAAGAAGAAAAATAAAAGACAATAAATCAATTAAATGTCATTTTGTTCCCCAAGTGCAAGCACATTACCACATTTTCCTCTTTTTAATCTGTGTATTTATTTACTTAGAATTATCATTATTATTTATTGACTTATTTAACAAAGGTTCCCACACATTTTCATGAACAAAATTTTCCTCTAAGACCCATCTGTCTTTTTTTGCCCCATTTGCCTGGTGTTTTTCAAACATATTAAATTCAAACTTTATTTACACATAATTTCAGCTACCTGGCGTACACGAAGGGAGACGAAACGTGTGGACAAAGTAAATAAACGCATGTGATGGTAGATAAGGGACTTTTGACTTTTTCAAAACTTTTAATTATTTTTACTAATTCCATGACTTTTCCTGGTTTTCCATGACCGTGGAAACCGTTTCATTCTCTCCCCTCCTCCTCACACGTACCTGCACATTCCTCTAGTCATAGTTACGCATCTATTATTACATGGCACTTTCTTACATGCACATAAACACAAACGATCCCGTCTGGACCACATTCAAATCAAAATCTTTGTTTGATATGTCTTGTGTTAATGTCTGTTAACACCTTTGTCTGTCTAAATCTGTCACCTCTTTGTACAATGTCATGTTGAGAAAATAAAAAAGTAAAATACAATTGTCAAACTTACAAAAATGTCGAAGAAGGAGGCTCGGTAGTCGTAGTGCAGGACTTCTTTGTCCAGTTGCGTTGGAATGCCACCCTTCGCCTGTCGGGCACAAACGACTCATGTAAGCCTCCATTTAACATACCATTTCAGTCACTAAAAATAAGAAATGACAGTTTGCAAGTGTGCAGAAATTATTTGTAGTTGTAGAGAAAATAGTCTGAAATTTTTATACAAGCTGTCACCTTGGTTAGGATTTCTGATATATGAATTAGCCTCATTGGATTAGGTCAAAGGTTAAAAACATAGAAAACACAATGACTAAATGTTGACTAAAATGTCATGAATGTTTGTCGACCAAAACTATGAAGGATAAAAATGACTAAAATGTGAATAAGCTGATAAGCATTTTTGTTTAAAGACTATGACTAAATCTAAAACGACTGTCAGAATTAACACTGGTTTTATGTTCTGTGATGCTTTGCTAGCGACTTTGAGAAGCCCAGTCTACTGATCTCACTGCAGGCTGCTGTTGGAGTAACATAACTGTTACACACAGATCTGGAACTAAAAGGTGGAGCTGTGAACACTGCAGTCTGTTGATTGGTCGATAGAGGACGGTCACTCTGCTCAGGGCTGAGCTGTGGCTGGTTTTGAGGCTCATGTTCACACCGTGGAGAGTTTTACATATTAGTAAACTGACACTTTAAAATGAAAGGATGTTTTGCTGCCTCTCAGTAGCTGGAGTTGGAGAAAAAATTATTTAATTCACTGTGCTGACTGCCGGCAACTTTTAAAGGTGGAATGCTACCTTGTTGTTACTCACTGCATGACGTGACAACGTGAATCCATCAGCACACATTAAATATCCAATATGACAACTTTGACCATCATTTTAGTTTCTATATGACACACTTTTGTGGATTTTGTAAACTGTGGCGCAGTGTTTAGCATTGTCTCCTCACAGCAAGAGAGTTCCTGGTTTGAACCCAGGTTGGGGGAGCCCCTTTGAGTTTGCATGTTCTCCCCATGTCAGCGTGGGTTTTCTCTGGGTCTTCCTCCTACAGTCCAAAGACATGCAGGTTAACTGGTGACTAAATTGGCCATAGTTATGAATGTGAGTGTGGATGGTTGTCTCTCTATATGTCAGCCCTGTGATAGACTGGGGTCCTGCCCCAGCCCCCCCTGTGGGCTACGGCCACACTAAACCCCGCAGCTTGCCTGAGAAGGACTAAATGCACAAACCTGCTATTTTTACATATCCCATGGAGAGAGACTCTCACTGCAACCTGTTGTATTTTGTTCTGTAAATGTCAGTGTGCCGCCTCGTTCTGAGGACGATAAACGAGGTGCAGAGTTCCCTCTGTGTCACCGGTAATGAGGAAATACAGTGAGTGCTGGACGGAGCAGTGAGTGACAACAACCCCGCCCACATTTAAGAGTACTGTTTGCAGTGGAAATGCAAGAGTCTAGGTACCATGTCTGAGGGGTTATTGTTTGTTCCAAAGGTACCAAACCGAAAGTGTTTGGAGGAAATGGGGCTTTAAATATCTGAAACCTTCTCCAGATACACAGACAGATACAAAAAGGATCTTGGGATTGAAAATATAAGACACTACAGGCCTTTAGCTGCTCCATCAGCTCCACTGGTATCATTAGTATGAGTGGAATTAAGTGTTTAGCAGGAAGTGCCACTTGTTGTTGAGACTGTTTTGGTGACTAAATTCGGCTCTGGAATGTCCCCACCCAGCAATGACCTTATCTTAATCTTTAGTTAAATTCTTATCGAGATTCATTCTTATTCTTGGGCGAAAAGTCAGACCAAAAGTATTTTCAGTCACAGGCTTGGATCTGTTAGCACGAAGCTAATACTGGGTAAACCCTGGTAAATCCCTACATCTTTAAAAAGCCAAAATTAGCAAATGTTTGACAATGAAAAATAAGTTTTCTGTCAATAATCATCAGGTGCAGACATTTACGATTCCTGGAGGATGACTCCAGTTTTACAGTTCGAGTTAGATGGTAAACTGTATTTGTTCAGTGCCTCTTCACTGTGCAATAACAATAAAGTTTATTGTAATCTAATCATTTACTGTCGTCTTATACCAGATTTGAATTTATTACATGCTTTCAAAGCCTGATCCTGCCCGGAACAAAGTAATACATACATAACCAAACTGCTCATATTTATCGTTACAGCTAAAAGAGGAAGGTAGGCAAATTCACAAACTCTTGATTGCACATCAGAGTTCCAGTCCAACGGGTTTGTGGTCACAGGGAAAACAAAAGTATGAATGTAAGAAGAGTTACTGTTCAAAGTGAGTCACTGGAATGTCCTTCAAGGGAAGTGTGTGCACACACATCTCTGTCGGTACCCGAGGCTCACTTTGCTGAAACTGGACCATTCTGGGAATATGTGCCGCAGTAAAATCACTTCCTCATTGAGGGTACAAAGTTTTCTAAGTCAGTGACCTGGATTCACTCCTACCGTATCACCTGACCCATTTCCCTTTGGCTTTGACACAATTCAAACAAAAACATTTCACCATAAGGTCATTATGGTGTGTACAGTTGTAGATATGCTGGAGGGTAGTATGTGATTAAGTGTTGCATAAATACATTAACTCATGATGGACAAGGACGGATGAATTTTTGTGATAGTACGTGAAAATGTGAGTCAATGTTTGGTTAAATCACACTTTATGTCAAAGACAATCAAATACATTCAAGTCTCTAAATTAAAGGGTTACTATTTTCAGAACCCAAATGTTATCATATTGTGCACACAAGATTTAAAAATATCCCCTTCTGAGACTTCAAAGATACCACAAATTTAAGTTCTTTCCACACGTACAGGTTCTGTAATCATGAACCCAAACATCACCATCTCTAAGAACATCTCAACATGAAACATCCAATTCACTTCTGAACCAGGCATTTAGCGTCTGACACACAAAAAAACATGTCTTACATTGAGCTCTATGATCCAGAGCAAGGTGATGAACAAGAGGTCAAAGGTGACAAAGAGGCAAAAGGTCCTCCTCACGTCCGAGATGCACTTCTTCTCCCCGGCTTCATACGGCTCCACCCTTGCGGAGATGGGCGTGGTGGTGATTGAGCCCACTCCCCTACCGGTCAGCCGTGAATCGGCGCTGCTGCTGCACCGGCTGTCCATCCCAGGTCACACCCCCTCCTCCGCCCTGAGCAGGGCCAGCCCCGCCTGCTGGTCAACAGAAGGTGGACTCAGGCGGAGTCAGGTCATTGGAAGTCAGGCTGCGTTATTGGATGTGGACTCACGCTGTTGAGGTAGACTTCATCACTGCATCTGCAGAAAGGATGAAGCACAAGGTTTAAAGATTCAATTTCATATTGAGATTTATTTTAAAGCTTCATTAATTATTTATTTTACAGATATTATCTGATACTGAATATCTGACCCACAGTACACTATCAGTCCACCATCAATCTGCAGATTGGACAAAGTTGGGGACAAGCTGTTAGACAGCTGTGTGAAATTTTGTCATCATTATCGTATGAATTTTGTCACAGTGACCTTGACCTTTGACCACCAAATTATAAATCAGTTCATTTTTGAGTCCAATTGTACGTCTGTACCAAATTTGTGGAAACTCCTTTGAGGCGTTCTTGAGATATTGTGTTCATGAGACCTTTGACCACTACAATTGAATCAGTTCTTCGTTAAGCCCAAGTGAATGTTTGTGCCAAATTTGAAGAAATGTCCTCCATCTGTTTTTGAATTATGGCAGTCACAAGAATGGGATGGACAGACAACCGGAAAACATAACGCCTCCAGCCACAGCTGTTGCCGATGCAGAGGCACAAAATAATAAAGTGAAAATGTGTCAATACTGTGTTTACAATTTGCTTGTAATGATAAAACTGAAAATATATTTTCCTCACTGTTGGCAGCTTTTAAACAAAAGTAGTTTAAAGACTGAATCTACAGAGAAATGTGTGGATTATTCATAGTAAAGGAGACACTGTTTCTGGTGAGACAAGAAGCAGTGTCTTTTTGTCACCTTGTGAGCACGACAAACAAAATGATTTTCTTCTGTGCTGGGCGCAGGCCAAAATCTATCTCTGATATCTCTGAACTGAGACAAAGAAAAAACAAATCTATCTGCATAAATGGAAACCACCAGCAGCACTGGACAGCTGCAAAGATGTTAGTAATTATTAGTAACAATAATAAGGTCCAGATTTCACTTTAGTCATTAGTTCAAGGTCAACACATTTTAATAAATTCAGCGCTATACTTGCATTTGGTCATGTCGTCGAGCTAGTTTGCTGTCTCTGTCAAGCACCCATCTGATAGTCACTCACTCAATAGCAGGAAATGGCACTTTAAACTAAAAGCTCTGTGCTGGAAATGCACTGTACTTCAAAATAAATGGTGTTCTTTAAAAACTTGCAAGTCACTTACGGTTCATTCAGAATGGACCTACTTTTGGACCGGGACCCACCGGTTGGGAACCACTCGTGTTGAGTGAACTAAGCACGCGTCACTCTAGCCACTTTTACACTGCACGTAAAGGCAGAAATACCAAATACCGTTATGCCACCATCTGTAATAAGGTTCAATCGCAGGAAGGAGAGATGGAGTGGTCTTGCCTCTGAGCTAAATAGTAACAGCCCTGAAACCAGATCTGTGTGACAGACGTGAGCAGGGGTGAGGAAATGTTTTGTTTACATATTATGATGGTTAGCCAACCGCAAGAAATTCAAAAAGCAGCTCAAAGCAGTTAGCAGCTAACTCAAAGTAGAGCAACAGCGGCCGTAAATGTCCAAAAATTGGGAAACAATCAGTTTTGGTGCGCCTTACCCTCAGAGCAGAGGACAAGATCGGCTGACACTTAACAGGGACGGTAAATGATTGTGACTGACGTGTTACAGTATGTCATTGTTATTGTTTAGAAAGTGCTGAGGACACAAATGTTTTATGCCACACCACAGGCCGACGCTGTTGTGTTTTGTGTCAATCCGGTCACGCCACTTTTAATTGCAGGATGCCGGGATGCAGTGTGTAATCACACACTTGAGTAGAATAACGCCACCCTTGTTTGTTTCTGTGTAAAAATGCAAAGGAGGCACAAAGAAGTGACTTTGTAGCGGCTCTTTGGTGTAATCTCTGTGTAAAAAGGAATATAGACACAGAAAACTAAAGAGACAGCTGACACATTATTTCAGCAGTTTGGTTCCACCAGATTTTCTCTCACCTTGTTATAAACCGGTCATGTGATTCCACGTGATCTCATGAGTTTCACATCTTATACTCGAGTGTGGGAAATCAGCTTCCTTTTTGAATCCACAAAATGCATCAGCATTCAGTGACCTCAAATTAATTGCAAAACTTCAGCTAGAATCCATTCAAAATACATATTTTTAAAATGTAAATTTAATGCATGAACAGCACAGGTTATTACAACCGAAGACCTTCCTTTACAGCTGCATTTTGTAAACTATTTGTAAATCATACCGAGGTTTACTGGACAAGCGTCCATGGGATCTAATGGAAAAGAGTGAGCGACAGGGAGAGATTTAATGTCAATAAAGGAAGGAGATTAGCCAACATCATTAACTGTAATTTCCCCTGAAAGTAAAACCCTTCACAGCTTCCTCTTCTCATGCCAGAGCGCTTTTATAGCTACACCAAAGGTTTCGTTTTAACTAAATTTGACCCTTAGCTTTTTGACAGTATTTTTAGGGAAGTTTATCTATGACGAAAAAAGAAAAATCAGCATCTTATACAACTGGCATTACCCAAGCCAGTTCAGCTTCAAGAGAAACCACATATACAGACGCCAAAGTCCCACAGAAGAATAAGTGCCTCTAACTTAGATTTACGTTGCAGCTCGTTCACAGTGAGTGCACAGCACCGGAAACCAGTCTTCCCCAGTTCACAGTCTGTATGAGGAACTTTAAAAGCTAAAGATAAATCAGAAAACTGCACTACAATTAGATTTTTTTTAGTGTAAAACATCCCTCTTAGTACATGCACGATCACTCATAAGTTTGTGATCTCTTCAATGCTTTTAAGCCCAGACACACCAAACCGACTGCAGAGAACTAGCAGTGATGAAGGCCCCCTGCTGTGTTGCCTGCATCGCCATGTCTCTGACAGAAAGTCGCACATGAGCACACCGCAAAGACTACAGCCGACCACCAACCAGCACGTATGTTCTGCGCCTGTGTCAGAGGAAATAACAGTCCACACCAGCAGACAGTGGTAGTCTGTAATCATATTTCAAAAAGGGAAATCTTAAGACTGTCATGACACTAATTAGCAAGTTAGCACATTAACAACACAACTGAATGTTGAAAGAACAGACCATATCTACTGTGTGCCAGTGGACAATGACACAAACCGTCAGGAAACTGTTCTGCTGCACGACAGTCACATATCAACATATTTTTTGAACAAACACCTCCGTATTAATATTGCAACGATATTGCAGGATTGACGATTGGTGCTTTCACAAAATATTTACAGAATGAGAATTTTTTTTAAAATTTTTTTTGGGGGCTTTGTTAACAGAACAGCTAAAACGGTCTGGTCAAAGCTGTGTGTTTAGATTCCTTTCAGACTGTTCTCAACTTAAATCAAAGTTGCCTGCTGGTCACAGGATTGCTGCGGATTAGTGGACTTCACTGAAACATCTGTGAAACTGTTTCTCCAGTGAAATCGCAGTCATGCAGAAGGAGCTCTTTAAGCATTGTGCTTATCTAAAACCAAAGCATATTTGCGGATATTACTGTGAAAACAGAGCTGTGACTAATGACTGCCAGCTCATTCCTCATAAAATACATTAAAATAACATCTAGTTAATTGGTGTAAATTTCTTAAAGCTGTATAAATCGATAAAAGAATTAATCATTTTATTTTTGGCCACTTAAAAGGAAAAGGAACTCCAGCTGACAGAACATAGTCTTTCATCTCGAGTGTCCACATAGTAGGTGTGAGTCCAGTGGTACACAGAAGTTTGGGCACCCTGGGTCAAAATTTATTTTATTGTGAATAGTTAAATGAGTAGAAGATGAACTGATCTCCAAAATGCATTAACTCAAAAGCCTAGCCTTGCACTTTTAAAACTAAGCAGACTATAAGAAGACAGCGAAGTGTTTTCAAGTGGCTGTTTCCTATGTTTGTAATGTCATTAAGAAATAGCAGGAAATGTGGAGGTCAAGTTGAGGTCTGGATGATGAAGAAACCTTTCCAAGAGAGTTGCTTGTAGGATTGTTATAAAAGGCAAATCGAAAGACCTGCAGGAAGATTTATCAGACTCTGGAGTGGTGGTGCACTGTTCTACTGTGCACCTACTAATAAGTATTTTATGGTGGAGGGAGGGTCATGCATTATCCACCACTCATTCAGGAGGGCTCAAGGAAAAACATGTAGCTTTGAGGAGCGTCAAAGCAAAAAAACAGACAAACAAACAAAAACAAACTCACACACCAGCTACCCGCGCCTCTGCTGAGAAGTAAAGAACAGTCCCTTAGGCATTTAATATTTGTGTTTATAACTTAAACCTGCAAAGTAACTAAAGCTTAAAAATAAATGTTGTGGGAGAAAAGTACAATATTTGCCTCTGGGGTAAAAGGTAGCATAAAATGGAAACTATAAATACGTCAACATGGTACAGAAAGACAGTTCTTCAGTAATTAGTTACTGCTCATCCCTTGTTCACCAAATGTTAATGTGTCACTGGGTGAGCGAGCATCACCTTGTTAACTGACTTAAAACTGCAGCAGGAAATGCAAAGTGCAGGAACAATACTGATTGTCTGAGGCGGAGAGGAGGCCAACAACACCACCACTGTGCATACTTTAGCTTACATTGGAGCAGCTTGCCCCCTGTATAAGCAAATACTGAGCATAAAATGGTGAAATAAAAGGAAAGAAATAATCATGTTGCAGCTGTAACGCCGAGGATGCCACAATAAAGCAGAGGTGTTTACCAGCAGTTCTCTTATCAACTAAGCTAACGTTAGCTAGCTAGCTTGAAGTGTCGTATTAAACCCGGCTTTTGAAAGTCTCCATTCGGGTCCTTACCTTTCAAAACTCGCTCCTTTAGAGGGTTTAATTTTCTGTATCAGCCTCGGGAGGTTTCAGTCAGCAGGTTTCTACCTCAGCGCCGCAGAAGAGTCATCTGTTTCCTCTTCGTCTGCTCGCACAGGATGGATGCAGCCGGAATATGGGAAAAAACTGACGCGAGGGATTCTGGGATATGAAGTCTGTACCTGCATCAACGGCTTTCAGTTGATGAAGTAGGCGCCCTGGCGGCCATGTTGCAGAACAGCAGCTTGTGTGGGAATTTATTTATTTATTTAATCGCTTCAATTTAGACACATGGCACAGATTTAAAATAAAAATATAATTAATATTTATTTGAATTTATGTAGAACAACCAGAAAACAATACGACAAAAAACTACTGGTATAAAAAATACCACAAAGCACGACAAAATAAACATTTAATACAAATACAAATAAAAATAGAAATAAAAATAAGTCACTAATTTAATACCCTTACTTCAGTGTCCTTGGGGTCTAGGCTCTTGTGTTTTTTCCTGGTTAGTTTTAGAATAAAGAGTTTTAAACACCTTTTTAATTAAAAAAATATTGTTAAAATGAATGTACAATAATCAGGAATCAAAACATTAAAAAACACAGTGAAAAAAAAGGGTTCATGACAAAATAAAATAAAACATAGAATAAATAAATTTAAAATCAAAATAAAATTGTATATTTGTTATTATAACAAGATTAAAAATACCATTGGAAAAACATCCCAGATGTCATGACATAAAAAAATGAATGAATAAATGAGTACATAAACTAACATAAACGTAATAATAATAATTCACTAATTTAAAAAAAACTTTTGTGTGGACACCCCTGCTTTACTGTACTTGGGGTCTGGGCCTGGTTTTCCTGATAAGTTTTAGAATATAGGGTGTCTATATATTTTAGACACCCCTTTTTTTATTAAAAATTATCATTAAAAGAAATGTAAATTAATATATTTTAAAACAAATGTAAAATAATCAAAAATCAAAACGATTGAAAATACCAGTGGAAAAATATCCAAGAAAAAACACAATGGATGACAAAAAATAAAATGAATTAATAGATACATAAAAAAGAAAATAAAACTATATGTTTATACACAGGCTCTGTTTTTCCTGGTTAGTTCTGCCACCATTTTTTTTTTAAATGTGGCCTACAAAAAATGTAAAAGCAGAATAATGACATATCATTAAAATTGACAAGATTAGAATTAACAGGGGAAGAAAAACATCCCAGAAAAAAATAAGGCATAATGTACATAAATGAATGAATGAATGAATGAATGAATAAATAAAAAATGAGCTACCATACCATAATAATAAAAAACTAATAATGATAATGACAATGTGCAAGAACATGACTGGTCTGCACAGATTACTGAACTCAACCCTTTCCTACACTGACTGTGACCCAGATGCTTTCACCCAATAAACCTCACTCATAAAACGTTGTCCGCGTACTTTGATCTAGTGTAACTCCTCTGCTCTGAACATGAACACTGGCCTTTGTGGTGTTTCAGGAGGCGAACTGCCTCAGTTATACTCTCATATCAGTGTCACAGTTTCTCCATCAGCTTTGTTTGATACCCTGGAATGAAGACAAGAAGAAAATACTTTGTTCATCTTTGTTTATTCATCATGTAAACCTTCAGTTTGTGTAAAAGACATTGATGAATGATCTCCTTATTGATTATGATCAGGATCATTACAGTTTCTAGTAGATAACTAATCTGCCACACCAACACATTCAAAGCTAATTATACATTTCTGTACAATTTACAAGCACAATATCTGAGATAAAGGAGGTCTGCTGATTTCTCTCTTCAGACTCATGCAGTGGGAGAGAAACAACAACGTACAAATACATCCACTGATGAGCAGTGACAACCTCCACGGCTAAACACACACAGGAAGGAGTGCCACCGCAAGAAATATTTACACAACAACTCAGGAGAAGACGTCAAAGTACCGCCCAGAATGCTTGACTGACAGCTGATCTCAGTGCACTGAAGAGAGTTTGCACAACTCAACAGTGTCTCCATAATCATAATAAAGCCGAAATCCAGCATAGAGAGGCTGAGTGAATGTGGTCTGGACTCTGTGGAGGAGAGTCATGGTTTCAGAGACACTGTAGAAGGACAGAATACCTGCACTGTGATCCAGGTACACTCCTACTCTGGAGGACTGAGGGCCTGAGACAGGAGTTTGGACATTGTTGCACCAAAATGTATAACGGTTTATGTAACAATCTAATGACCAAGATTTGCTATTTAGGCCATATTGACAGTCATTCGACCCCTCAGGTACTCTTCTGATATTCTTGTATGCCACTGCTACATAAACTCCTCTCCCGCTCCACTCCACCTCCCAGTAACAACGTCCAGTCAGACTCTCTCTACTCAAGACCTGAAACTTCACGCTAAATCTGTTTATATGACTGGGATAAGACTGTTCTTCAGTCATTAATGTTGCTCTTCTGTTCCCTTCAGATAATAACAGATTTTTTTGTGCTGTGTTTCGATCCAGTGTGATTTCACGTGAATACTTTAAGAACTCAGCTCTGGTCTTGGGCTCTGGTTTTGAATCTGACAGTAAAACATCCACGTCAGTCACTGTACGTGAGATGTTTGTCCATTTCTCCCTCAGAACGTCCTGTAGTTTATCTCTGACTTCTGACACAGCTGCTGTCACATCCTCAAAGTAGCTCAGAGGACGGATGTTGAAGCTGGATGAGTGTGTGGAGTCACTGAGAGCTGACAGTGAGGGGTAGTTGTGTAGAAACTGGTTGTGATCCTCTGTGTGTGAGAGCTGCTCCAGCTCAGCGTCTTTCCTCTTCAGCTCAGGGATCTCCTGCTCCAGCTTCTCCTGAAGCTCTTTGACTCGTCTCACTTCAGCTTTCTGCTGTGATCTGACCTGCTGCTCCACATCAGAGCGTCTTTCCTCCATGAGACGAATCAGCTTAGTGAAGATCTTCTTACTGTCCTCCACTGCTTTATCAGCAGAGCGACTGATAGCCTCCACCTCCTGTTGGAGCAGCTTCACATCTTTCTCTCTGTCCTGGATTCTCTGCTTGATGTTTTGTCGACTCACCTCCAGCTCTCTCTGCCTCTCAGTCCTTTCTGCTGCAGCTGACACTGTGTCGTGGCCTTTATGCTCATCCATCGAGCAGAGATAACAGATACACTGCTGATCAGTGCGGCAGAAAATCTTCATCACCTCATCATGACGAGAGCAGATGTTCTCCTGCAGCTTCTTGGAGGGCTCCACCAGCTTGTGTTTCTTGAACTGCGCCAAATCATAATGAAGTTGCAGGTGTTTCTCACAGTAAGAGACCAGACACACTAAACAGGACTTGAGGGCTTTCAGTTTTCTCCCAGTGCAGACATCACAGGCCACATCTTCAGCTCCAGCATAGCAGTGATCAGCAGGAGCAGCTTGGAGTCCAGTCTTCTTCAGTTCCTCCACTAAAACTGCTAACATGTTGTTTTTCACCAGGACAGGCCTCGGTGTGAAGCTCTGCCTACACTGAGGGCAGCTGTAGATTTTCTTCCCATCTTCTTCATCCCAGTGGGTTTTAATACAGTTCATGCAGTAGCTGTGTCCACAGGGAATAGTCACCGGATCCTTCAATAGATCCAGACAGATGGAACAAGAAAAGGTTTCTTGGTCCAGCTCAACTCCTTTCTGCGCCATTTCACCTCTCAGTGACAACGCCTGTCTGACTCTCACTTCCTTAAAAGTGAAAATAGTTCGAGCTCTGATCTGAACATCATGTGTTCCTGCAGCGAATGGAGCCTGTCAGCTCTCTCACGTCACCACATATTGGTTACACCCATCTTCAAACTGTAGATCTGAAGGGGAGGGAACAAGGAAATGTGTGAGAGCAGCAGGAGGAGGAGGAGGAGGAGGAGGGAGGGCTCATCCAGCTTTGCTTCATTCCAGGAAGAGGAGCGGTTTGAGACAGAGATACTGTGTGTTTAACACTTGTTTCAAGTAAAGCTCATTTAAAAAGACTGATCACTTCAATTTTTAGGAGGTAAACTCTCAGAATCAGAGGGTTTGGAGACGGCTCCTCAGTCCTTCAAATGGGCTCTCCTTATTTTACAAAATAACAGTTTGAATTTTGTTTTTTTGGGGTTTTTTTTACTTAAGATGCTTCTAACCAAATGTGTCTACATGTGTCATTATTTATCCGGTTCATCCAGGTCTCTGTGATAAATCCTCTTTCTTGACTCAGTCCACAAAGAAAATGTTCCTTGTAAAAAGCAACACATTATAGAAAACTGCTAATTTCTCTGTGACAAAACTGTTTGAGTGAGGAAAGTTAAAGGACAGAGACTGACTGACAAACACTCCTCTGCTCTGAGCATGAACACTGGACTTTGTGGTGTTTCAGGAGGAAAACTGCCTCAATTATACTCTCATATCTGTGTCACTCTGCAGTTACACCAACAAACCACTAGTTGGCGGCAGAGTTTCTGTGAAGTTCAAGGCATTTCATGTTGCATAAATTAGCCTACTAGTGGCCAGCGAACCTAACCTTTAACCCTAACCCTTCTTCCACTCATATGAAGCCAGGGACAACAGCAACATTGAACAAAGTTGACGTAGAACCTATGCCATAGGTACGATGTCGATTCAGCACAGACGTATAAATTCTAAATCTCTAATAGATGCTAAATCAACAACATGAAGATGAATTTAGACTTAATAAGGCTGTGTAACCTTTATCTATCAAATATATTTGGCAGCTCCAGACAAATTGAATAAAAAATGTTTTGGATCAAAAATGGCCTCTTGGTCGTAAAGGCTGCCAAACCATGATCTATACAGTCAGCACAGTTTCAAGATTAGAGTCATCAAATTTTTTTTATTTTTTTAAAGATTTTTTTGGGGCATTTTGCCTTTAATGGACAGGACAGGTAAGCATGAAGGGGGAGAGAGAGAGAGAGGGGGATGACACGCAAGATAGGGCCACGGGCTGGATTCAAACCCGGGCCGCTGCGGCAACAGCCTTGAACATGGGGCGCCTGCTGTACCACTAAGCCACCGATCAAATCACAATTTGCCTAAGAGGGCTTTACAGCATACGGCATCCCTCTGACAGCAGATAAGGAATAGATGCAAGGTTTGGATAGATGAAAGGTCACAGTGACCTTTACCTATAAGCACCAAAATCTAATCAGTTCATCGCTGAGTCTAAGTGGATGTTTGTACCAAATTTAATGAAATTCCCTAAAAGTGTTCTGAAGATATCACATTCACGAGAATGAGACGGACAAGGTCACATTGATTTTGACCTTTGACCTGTGAGCACCAAAATGTAATGAATTCATTCTTGAGTCCAAGTGGACGTTTGTGCCAAAAGTTCCCTCAAGGTGTTCTTGAGATATCATGTTCATGAGAATGAGACAGACAAGGTCACTGTGACCTTAACCTTTGACCTGTGAGCACCAAAATCTAATCATTTCATTTTTGAGTCCAAGTCCAAATTTGTACAAAATTTGAAGAAATTCCCTCAAGATGTTCTTGTTGATGTTGACGATTTCCGTCAATTTAAACAAAATGAAACTGTTAAATGTTTAAATGCAGACAAGCAAACAGCAACACCTCCTCTACATACTGCAACAAAACATATCGGCAAACACTGTGACAGTTTTGAATGAAACAAAAACTTTATTTCAATTCAAACGTTTGAAATGAACACTTCTGAGTAAAAACCCTGCAGTGAGAAACATTTCCTCCTTGCCTGCTGCACTGAAGACAGACAGACAGACAGACAGACAGACAGGCAGCAGGTTTTGTTGACAGGCGGGATAAGAGTGACCCATATTCCCTTCCGGGCGTATCGCCTTTCATGGCGAGCAGCGGGGCCTGGATCATGTAAAAGAGAGTGGAGGACAGATATGCTGAAATGTCACACCTACAGTAATCTGCAGTAAAGCTGCCGTTCTCCGGACGGTTGAGCTACATTCAATTTCCCATACATTCACTATCAACTTTAAAATAGACTCTCCTGTGTTTTTGCTTAGTGACAGTAGAACAAATATACATCACAATCAGCTGCAAGCTATGTGGAAACCCTCCACAGCACCCTTTGTTTATTTTCATCATTGCACTCTGTACGTGGCACCCTGATTTCAAGTATTTTGACTTCAGTGTGGTTAAACATGTGATGATTAATCTAAAGTAAAATTAAGACACCATCCAACTAAAAATCAAAAATAAACACAGGACACAACCACACAGAGCGAAGTAGTTGTTCCTTTACAATACTGTATTAGGTGTAGCTTCATTCATTCATTTCCTAAACAATCTTGTCTTGTTCTTGTAAAATAGAAATACAAAATGCACCATCGGTGGGTTTGTGCCAAAGGACGTGGCGATTATCTACAGCAAGTGCACTTGAGGATATTTCACAGTTCAAAACATTGCCTCGCTTCTGATAAAACAAAAGCAAAAAAAAAACAACAACAAAAAAAACACAGGCTTGTGAACAATACAGGTGCTGACTGGCTGTTACAGTCTGGTTAGGTTCAGTTCTCAAGGCCGAGGACGGAACAACGTGAGGGGGCTGCTGACTGTGAAGTCTGTGACAGTCCGATTCTCTTTTTCTGTCTGTTTATTCTGCTTTCTCTTTGACGTCATCCACTGACTTCACCGGCTCGGGGTCGTCCAGCAGGGCCTGTTGTCTCTCCCGCTCCTTCACCAGCTGCACACCGCAGTAGGTCACAAATAACACTGAGAGGGTGGACAGAGGGAAACCTGGGAGAAGAGGAAGTGAAGGTGGAGAGAGGAGAAGAAAGTATGACTTTAAAATGAATGCAGCCAGTCTTTGTCATGGTCAGCTGGACATAATCCTGCTGACAACCTCTACGTTTGCCTCTGTCGTTAATTTTCTTTTATTCTACGTGAAAGGAAGCAACAAAGAGGATGTTAAGTCGTGTGATATCAGGAGGAAGGCATCCCTTGAGGTTCTGTCGCTTTTTGATGTCTGAGTTTTTCTCTCTTTGATTAGACCTGAAAGAAAAGACATCATTTGATTTTATGTAGCAGGGAAGGGCAATAGAGAGGAACTCACCTGGGCCTTTCTGCCTGCACTGAGACACACACCTGAGAGGAGAGCTGAGGCCTGCAATTGGATACTGCTTAATTTGTATCGGTCTGTTTGAGGTAAAACCTTGTTGAGTGTTTCTCAAAGTCAAGGATCCTTCCTTGGGGGCGACGGGTCCTGCTGCTTTCATTGAAGAGGCCCCGCCCTCACTTCCAGCAAATCGTGTGCAAAGCATTGTGGGGATTGTTTACCCACGGAGGATCCACACATGCATCCTTGAAATTTCTCTGAAAGAAGGACTCAGTCCTCGGTAAAATCCGGAAGGATCCTTGACATTGGAACAGTCCTTTGGCGGGGGTCGATGACGTAGTGTCCTTCAAATTTGGCCATTTGAGGATCCCTCCTTGACTTTGAGAAACACCCTTGGTGGTTGTTGAAGCATACCAGCCAAAAGCTAAGAATCCAATCACCTGCAAGCCTCTGACTGAGACCAACACCAAAAACCAACACCTAAATAGAGGAGCCAACCACTGTTTTTCCCACAATTAGTTGATTTTATTGCAATGCAAAAAAAGGGAATCCTAACTATTTTTGGTATAACATCTCTGGTTTGAGTCCATTATGGTCTTAAATAATCTACCTGATTCGGTCACATTTATGTAACACACCCTTGTTGTTCCTTACCTTTGAAAATTAGTCGTCTTCCCACCAGTTTGGCAAACTCCAAACTGTTCAGGGAGAGAACATTGTAGAGGACAATGGCCCAGAAGTTGGCAGCGTTGAACACACCCCGGATCCTACGTGACATGGCTTCACCCATTGCACCCTGGATGCAGTAAACACAAACACACTAAAGGGTCAACAGATAAAAATAACTTTTCACTGTCACTACATCCTAACAGTAGTACATGAGATGGATAATCAGTGAAAAAAAAAAATCATGTTCCTCTAGTGTTTCCTAGTGATCCTAATGGTATTTGGAAGAATCAGCCACACCTGAATAAAAACAACAGATCGGAGCCAGTTTTTTGTCGTTGGTCTTCTGTTTACTTGTCTTGGCAGTGTCAATACACGATGTGAGTTGCGGGTTGATGTGAGTCAAGCAGGCGTGAAGAGGTCAGTTATCTTGAACAACTACCTATGGCTACACCCCTTGGACAACCCACATACGCTGACCGACGCAAAAACGCGAAAATGCGAAACAAAAACTTTTGACTGAGCCTATCCGAGCTGACCTGGACAGGTCGCCAGACTGTCACAGGGCTGACACATAGAGACAGACAACCATTCATGCTCATGTTCACACCTACGGCCAATGTAGAGTCACCAATTAACCTGCATGTCTGGACTGTGGGAGGAAGCCGGACCACCTGGAGAAAACCCACACTGACATGGGGAGAACATGCAAACTCCACACAGAAGGGCTCCCTTCACCCTGGGTTTGAACCAGGAACCCTCTTGCTGTGAGGTGACAATGCTAACCACTGTACCACCATGCCGCCCATCAGCCATTACTCAACATCATAATTCCAATTATTCTATATATTGACTGTGGATTAAAAGAGTTGATTATGTTTCTCACCTCTACGGTAGAAAATGGTGGAATGGAGAAGAACTTGGCCACCCACAGCTCAAAGTTTAGACCAAAACAGTTGAAAAAGGACCAGATGTAAACCAGTTCGCACGGGCCAAGCCACAGGGTGGTGATGGCGAAGGTACAGAAGGTTGCCAGGAGCTCCTTGAAGATTTTATCGTGATTCCCACCAATATAGTCATAAACATACCTGCAAAATTACAACTCAAATTTAATTTGATGACGACTAAGAAATGTCCGGTGTATACTGAGTAGATTCTGTCATTTAAACCCAGAATTTTAAACACTTACTTGCACAGCCAGTCATTGATGCCTCTGTCAAAGTGCCTAAAAAAGACAGACATTTTCCACTTAAACATTTTTTACACCTTTTCAAGGTTTAACACAGTCAACAAAGAAACTACACAATGATTTCTTAAGATGACACACAACAGGGTGCAGGTAACACGTACGTCTCAGCGAAGACGTAGAGCATGGTGATACATTTGGGAGGCTGAGGCGGGTCCAAGTGGTCCAGTGTAGACACAGTGTTGATGACACCAAACATCATGGCTGATTTCACCCAGTCGTACACCAGGTTGAAATAAGCCAGACCAGCTGGAAAGGTACACATGGAAACAAAACAAGTATGAGTCTCACTCACACAATATTCTTAAATTTGTTCTTGAGAAAAGTCCTCAGAAAAGTCTACGTCAGATTTGTTACCTATTTTTATAACAATAAATCCTTGTCCTTGTAAACTGAAAGTGTGTGCCAGTTTTATCCAAATTAAGTGGGATTTATACTTGTGCGGCAGACCCTACGCACGTTGCCTGCACCGTTGTGAGCATTTTTTTCTTGTGCAGTGGTGTGTCTGTGCCACCTCCAAAACGCTAGTCGGCATCAAAGGTTTCTGTGAAGTGCTGTAAAGTTTATTTGATTCAAAACACACATTAAACACACATCAGCTGATCTCAAACAGCCCAGTCAACTGATGGAGCAGCTGATTGATGGAAGGGATGATGAAGGGCTGATAGATCACATGATTCCTTTCTATGCAACCAATTGGTGAATCTCATTCAGGGCGCCCTATTTAAACTGCTCTGGCCTGCCTACTGTTGCTGCTTCTTCTGCAAGCCACTTTGCAACCTGCCTCCACCCCAGCTTTTCCTTTTCATGCTGTGTCTGACTTATCAATGTCATTTCTTTCAATATAAGACATTAGCCACTTGGTAAATATTGGATGTGTCATATATATACTGTTTCTGTCTCACCCAGACACCAGTCAGTAAGCTTGGTGACCAGCCTCATGTCACTGGGGATCGTCAAGATGTAGAGGTAGTGGAAGACGACGTCCACCATCAGAATAATTCCCAGATGCAACAAGGCCTTAGTGGTTATGTTCCACATCTCCCTGTCTTTACGGGTCAGCTGGGTGTTGTTCACCTGTGGAGTTAAAAACAAGCCATCATTGTTTTGTTAAAAAAATATGACCATCCCATCTTCAAATAAAATTTGTTTTACTTAAAAATGATTGAGAGTGGACACAGACAGCAGTCAGAGTATAAAACTCAAATGTGGGAACAGTCATTTCAATCAAAGTGTGCATACGCCCAAAAGCTTTGTTTTCTGTCTCTACCCATGGCTTTAAATGTAGTTATGTAACCACATGGCATTATGTGGGGGTATTACATGTGCGCTCATGATGGCTAAATAACTGCTGTCAAATTTCAGATATGTGGCTCATTTTTCACTTAAACTAATTCCTCACCACTTTCAGTTAATGGTAAATCCTCACCTGGACATGAAACCTGTCGAAAGTCATGATGGGTCCAAAGAAGAAGAAGGGGAGGTAGAAGTTGTATCTCAGCAGGTCAGAGAATGTGTAGTTGCCGTCCTTCTTCTCACAGTTCTCTAAAGCAAAGCTCATACCGCGAATGATGCTGAAGCCGCAGCCTCCATAGAACAGGATGTCTTGCAGGTCAAAAGAGCCTGTCACCAAGGCTTCCTGAAAAAGGGCTCAGAGTTATTCATATTCCTCACACATCATCATTTTGCATATGGACATTATCTTTAGGTTATTCAATATTTGGCTCAAATGCTGCACACTGAAACAAGTATTTTGCAGCAATATATCTGCACCTTGCTCTCAATTATATATCACTATTGTCATCATTATTATTACAAGGGGAGTGGTAGATGTAGAGGAACACACATATATGATACTATATAACGCTTTATATTGTAATTACTATTACAAGTCTTATTACATTCAGGCTCCGTTACAGCTGGGGTAGGCAGTTTGACTTTGTCTGAAGTTGTCTGAGAGAACACGAGACTTCTGCACCTCCTCTTGGTTCTGTTTTCGGGCTTTAGAAAATCTATCTGCGATGGGAGACTTGGCCCAATCACGGGTCATTTAAGAGAGAGAGGGCTTTCCCATTGGCTGTTCTACAAGTGTAGATGTACTTGTATGTTCCTTCAGGTGGTGAAAGTCTGATTCATTGGCAGAGAATACGTCAGAGAAAATTGCTATTCCAGCATTGGCAACAACTACCTACACTGCAAAGCAAAAAAGGAGGACGGACTTATCAAAACAGAGAGTCTATAAGAGAGACTGACAATAAACAAAACAAAACATGTGCCAGTATCAGTGAAGTGTTGCAAAGATGGAGAGAAAATGTTGCTAATTGTTAGGCTCTCTGCAAACTGGAGCTAAAAGCTCATTGCTGTGGCTTGAAGTTAACTTTTATGTAGGTAATGTTAGCTAGAGCCTCAAATCTCAGCATGTCCTCTGCTTCACTTCCTGCCACTACAGACCACCTTGCTGGAAGGAGAGCTGGCAGCAGCTCCAGAGACAGACTGCCAGTCAGCAGCCACAGCAACACGAATCCAGTCAGTGCAAACCCCAGCTCAGAGGGACCAAACAGCCCCAACTCCTCAGCAAACTTTCTGTTGCTGCCATTGCGCAGGAGACACACAACCAAACAACGGCAGCATCATGGCGCATCACAGTATGATTTCAGACAACATGCCAGCATCAGGACTGTATTAACAATAACAATAGCACAACATGCGGGAGCTGATCTCATCCTCTGCATGGAGGGTAAGGAGCTCATTGTTTTTGCAGTTTGCAGACATTTTTAGCTGTGTTCTTCTTTTTTTTGAGTTAGCCACTAACTGCTATTAGCTGCTTTTTAAATCCCCCACAGTGGGTTGTGTGATAACATGTCGTAAAAAAGTCACACCCCTGCCTCCCATACTCCTGTCCTGCTGGTTGTCCCTCGTAACAGACGCTGATTCAGTGCTGTTACTGCCTCCACTAGCTCAAAGGTGAGACAACACTGTCTCCCAATACTGCGACCCTACCTTTTATACAGAACAGTGAGACGGCATAACCGCGTGATAATCCTGCCTTGACAACACATTCTCACTCCAACTTTGTCCCATAGTGACATTTTGATCATGGTCTTTTCACGTCCACATACGTCGTGCAAGGTACCCTGGGTGCATTCTGGGACACTGTGTCAAGTTGTCTTCTTTTAAGTTACACTTCCGTTTTCACAGGAAATTTAACATTTATATACAGTCTCTTTCACAATAAATACACTACGTCGGTACAATACCCTAAATTGGCGTTTTTTTCCCCCCTTCATCAACAAACACACATGGTTGGGTTTCGACAACAAAAACACATGGTTAGGTTTAGAAAATAAGACCAGGGTTTGGCTTTAGAATCTTACGGGATGCAAACACCTTTCATCCTTGTCCCACCACGTTTCCCTGACGTCGCCGGGTGGCGTTAAACTATAACGGCAACCGGCCACATATCATGCTGACATTAAAGGACACCTTTTTCTCGTTGGTTTCTAACGCCACAAGTTACTGCCCAGGTGCCAGATTTTGATGACTTCGGACTGACACTGTGCAGTGTAAAAGTGGCTATTATTACTATACGAAGTGCATCCATATGCCTGTGGTGGTTGTCTGGTGGGAGGGGCTTCGGACAGAGGGAAAGAAATGCAGGAGGAGGGTGCATCTTCAAATCTTGCAATTTGCAGATTTTTGCCTACCCCAACTTTAATGGAAGATACATGTTTCCTCCAAATTCCTGTAGTTCAATAGGTGATAGAGTATTCAGTGTTTGTTTATCTGAGGCATGGAAGAGCCTGTCTGCTGATCTGAGGTCTGAGCCACTCACCTGCCAGGAGTTATAGGGCTCCAGCTTGATGGAGGCCAGCGTGGTAAGGCCGGCCACAAAGCACAACCATTTCATCTTGACCAGGGCGACGCTGTAGAGTATGATGCAGTGAGACAGAACCAGAGCCATGAAGGTCCAGCCCATCGTGATCAGGACTGCCAAACCACCGTACACAGCAAAGATCAAGGATCTGTGCTGTGGGTAAAGAGGGACCAGCGTCAGTGTGACGTCATGACGGGATTTATTTAACTCTTCATGATTTAATGCAACACATATGATGAATGGTGTTAGTACAAGAACACTGTTGCATCTATAACAATGGATGTACTTTAGGATGGAAGAAGTAAACTGTGGGGTGAAACAACAAATCTACTGTCCATGCATGAATGGTTGAAATGAAACACATGACAAATGTTATAAAATTCACAAGTTTATTAATGTTACCTTACATCCATCTATACCAATCTTCATTGTAAGCATGGAACAAGACAGAAAACACGTTACAAACATATTTAAAGGTTGTAAATATGTTAAAAATTTTCAAAGGAAATAACTATTGGTAGACTCAGCAGACAGCATCACAGTCAAACCCATGCTCATGCATCAAGTCAATAATGTGTTGGACCTTGGGGCACAAATATGTAGTATGAGAAACAATATTTAGCTCAGTAGAATATTATTTAATTACTTGTACAACCCAAGGCCCGCTGTTTACATCATGCAGCTTATCATTTAATGTGTTTATACCACATATGAAATTTAATCTGGTGCTTGGTCTTGATTAGGGCAAAGCTTGTGTTCAACCTCAATCAAACACACATATATGTATTATATACATACGCATAATAACAGACATGCCATTATACCTCAATGCAATCAGATTACAGTGCTGTAGTTTAAGGACATTCACACGCATGCACGCACCTTTGGCGCTAGCAGGGTGAATATCTTGGCAAAGATAACGTGACCGGTGAGAGCAAAAAGGATATGATTGCGGAATGTAGTGAACCACATTATCCATTCGAAGTCCGCAACATCCTGTGGCAAAGGAAGATGTATTATTAAACATGACTCTCTTCAGTCCAACCATAAAACACAATGAGATGTTCAAGGGGATTATTACGGAAGCCTTAAGAGGCAAGTGAGAAAAAAAAACTCTGCTGATCCATTTTCTAATTCTGATCTTAATTGTTTTCTGTCTTGTGTTTCCGCCTTAAGAGCGGGTGGAAAAAAGGTTTTCTTTATTATCTTATCAAATCACCTTTGTCATCAGTGAAAACAAGTGAAAAAAAAGTCTTGGCATGTGAATTTTTTTTGTTGTTGTCAAGATCATATTTTAAGTGTTTGCTGTTGTTATTGTAATACTTGTTTTGGCCACAAGAGGCTGAAGTGCACCACTACCCTAAATGCTATAGAGTGGTGCAGGAAGGAGACTTAAAAGCTTGAAGCATTTTAGCACTCGTCTTTTCTCATCTTAAAGTCAATGGGTTTTTGGTTAAATGCCTGAAATTAAGGTATGTTGTTAACACAAGCTGAAGAGACTGAAGAGAATTTTTTGTTCTTCAACATAAAAACATCAATTTCAAAACCCATGCCATTGGCTTTTTGAAGAGGGAATCAGGCCGATGCTAATTTCTGCTTCTACCTACAAAAAAAACATCATCCCTGCAGCACTCTATTGGACCATTCACGTTTTCTTCCTGATGAGTTTTAATTTCAGGTGCATATATTATATGTGAGCAAGTTATGTAACATTACTCTCATGTCTTACTTTAGGCAAGAAATGTATTTAAATCTGTGCTAATCTGCTGTTAGCATTAGCTCTACTGATGTTAGCCTTTAGCCCACTAGCTGGCGAGTGAATAACATAGTGCTTTTAATCCTATTTTGAACATGGGGTAGTAGTGTACTTCAGGCATGTTTTGCAGATTTTTTGGATTATTTTTAGGATTAGGATTAGGGCCATATTGAAATTTGTTTTAGAATAAAGTCATAATATTACAAGAATAAAGTAGTAATTTTGAGGGAAAATAATAATATTACAAGAATAAAGTCGTAAATTTAGGAGAATAATGTTGTAATACTATGAGAATATACTTGTACTTTTACATGAAGTTTACTCAAAATTTTAGGAGAAAAACATGTAATATTACGACTTCTGTTCATAAATTACAAATATAATCTTGTAATATTACGACTTTATTCTCAAAATCTAAATTTGTTTTATTTATTTATCTCTGTAATATGGCCCTAATCCTCCCTCATATATTTCTTAAGTCAAAACAACAGGAAAGAAAACAGATTAGATCAGATTTAGAAAATGGATCACCATATTTTTTTCGCATTTGCCTCTCAGGGCTTCCGTAGTCATGTGAGCAACCTACCATTTTCCTTCCAAAGTAATGCCATCCTGGTTTCACACTTTCTTTGAAGGCCTTTCTGTTTACATTGTCTGAATAAAGAACAGAGGATATTCACCAAACAAATGCAGTGCTAAATTATTTAATCAGTAGTGTATGAAGCGCTCAACTGATATAAGGAGAAATCCATACTTTATTTTAGGGTCTATGTAACACTGAGCATTTTTAAGTAATCATTTTCAGGAAAGGGTCCTGCAGGAACTCACAATTTAAACAGCTTTTATTGTTGGATTATTCACAGTGAATTTAAGGTGTGAGAGCACATTCAGTCCATTTGATAACATCAAATATTACATAATGTACCCAATGAAAGCTTTCTATTTTTGAAGCTGACACTCATTCAGTCATAATCTTGTTGAAGGATAAACAGCAGTTCTCTTCATAACCTGAGTGAAACGCTAACACAATAAGGATAAAAATAACAATAAAAAAACAAGTGTCATAATAATCCGAATCATGGCAGTGATGTTGACATGTTCAGTACATGGCAGAAAATGCGGCTGGCACGCGCCCCCACAGCAGCTCCTCCAGCTTTGCCTGATTACACTAATGGACATGAAAAAGGATATCAAAATGTGAGGGTCAGGCAGGGAAAGCCTCTTACTTCTGGGAACACGGCCAAGCTTCTATTACGGGCGTACAGTGCTACTGTAGCATGCAGACCTGAGCAGTAAATGCACACAGACTGAGCAGCCCAAAAATGACCATTTCAAGACAACCAGGAAGGAAAAGAATCAGGGCAACATGACTGTGCCGTGGCCAATCTGACTGCACAGACTGTGACAGACAGTACCATTCACCGGATCACACTCAGTCCATTCAGACCAGTGTGTGAAGAAGATAGCATTTTACTGTCTGAATACATGCAAATATTTGTCACCATTTCAGGATGAAAGGTTTGGGATAAGTTGACTTGGTGTAAATGAGTCTTAGTCTAAAATATCTCCATCAGGAAAATAATTAGAAAGCAAGTGGAGCATCTTTAAATTGTCGTCATATTAATAGAAGCATGCAGGAATTCCTTAAGGGAGGGGAGTGGGTCTTTTTTGGACAGCTAAATTAACCTTACTCTCTGCAGTTTTACATAGGGGGCTTTTTTTAAAGCACACTGTCATAACAAAGTCCCTTTATTACACAGTACGTGCTTTTTCATAGTGACTGAGTGTTTTTTACTCATAAAGTCAGTATGGCATTGGAACAGCTGTTGACTGTGTCCACTTGCCCTGACTCCAAAAAATATGAATGGACTTTAGTGAACTTCAGTGAACTCATCTCATCTTGACACGTCTTGTCGTGCACTCACCACTTGAAGCTTCAAATATCCAACTGCCTGCCCATATCAAGGCCCCGCCGAGTACAGCTGTGTAGAGATACAGCTCATATCTGGGGAGGGCAGCCTTGATCCCCATGGTGACTCTGTGCACTGCAAGCCTAGCGGGTTGAAAAGAGACCAGCCATGCAGTTTTAGACAAGAGTGAAGGAAAAAGATATGAACAAAGTCAACAGATGCATCTGAAACCAGCAATGAATGATGGTGAAAGTGTGAGCAAAGGGTTAACAGGGCTCCTACGACCTCAGTCAAGTTAGATTTAGGACTCTTTTTTTGCATGGAATAAAATGTAAGACCAATTCTGCAATAACCAAAATTGAAGTAAAAAAGACACCAGGTATTGAGGATTGGGGACAAATTTGTACAAATGTTGTGTAGCAAAGACAAGAGTAGAGCAGAAGTGGGAAATATCCTCCATTTGTTGGCAGGTTTTTGTGTTTCTCTGCATGTGGGATTCGTCTGTCTTGATGCCCAATCATGCCAAATCTGAAAAACTTTTGCATAAAATACACTCAGCCTCGTCTGCATTGCCTTGTATCGGTTACATCCCCGCAGTGAAATCTTTGTTATTTTTTTGTTGTATTTGCACTTTCCCATGTCGCCCAGGGTATAGAAACAGCAAAAGATGTAGGTTTTGCTCTCATATTTGACGGATAATTATGAAACAGGGAGTTTTGGGATCCTACAGCAGAAAATTCTCAGCATCAAGAACTTCATTTCCTCCATTCTGGTGATTTTTATGCACTGATTTGCGCCTGTTCTGCATCAAGTTACCCAGCTGGCACCGAACGTCAATATGACATCAGAAAGACGGACAGATGTTAAATCTTGGTTGGAATGTGAACGTAAATGTGAATTGATGTTAGAATTTAACGTTGTGTGGGGCGTCGGTGGCTTAATGGTGGAGCAGGCACCCCATGTACAAGGCTGTTGCCACAGCGGCTTGGGTTCAACTCCAGCCTGTGGACCTTTGCTGCATGTCTCTCCCTCTCTCTCCCCCTTTCACACTTCACTGTCACATCAATTAAAGGCAAAAATGCCCATAAAAACATCTTAAAAAAAAAAAGACATTGGGTTTTGTTCTTCATACGTTATGACTAAATGTTGTTATTCTACGTCAAGATGATGTTGGCATGAGATGTTTGGAAGACGTTGGAGACTGGTTCCTTCACAACACAGTTTCAAAACCAACAAATTATCAACGTCATCTTTCGTCAGTGCTCTACGTCAAATTGGCGTGGGAATAGACATTTTGAATTTCGGTCACCTGACATCACAACTTAAAGGGGACATGCCTTTCTCGATGATTTACACTTTACTAAATGAGACAGAAGCAGACTTGTTGCGTTAAAAAAAAACAAAAAAAAAAACACAGGCAGTCTCTGGTTACCATGGAGACAACTGAAACCTTTCAACAGCATAAATTAAAAACGTCACACTGCTGTTTAATTTCTCGGGAGCAAAACTCTTTAGAAGTGTTGTGTGTCATAAATCAGCCTCGATGATGTGGGGTGCAAAAGTCTTTCATTTTGTCCACCTTTGCTACTTTAATGTTTTAATCAGAGGGGACAAATGCACATCTTCGAATGACTGAGAGAGATGTGTCACCTGTGCCCCCCCCCCCAAAAAAAAATATACGCCTGTGGTGACAGCTAAACAAATCTAAGTGTTGTTGGTTCTGCTATCCTGATCTGTGTGAGGTTAATACAAGATGCATTCTGTTACCAATTAGTTTGACATTTTAAAATGTAAAGTTGTAAGATTTTTTAAATATTGATTTAAGACCTTTTGGGACCAATTAAGACCTTAATTGTAGATCAATATCAATTTTAAGAAGGAACTGTGGGAACCCTAGGTTTATTGAACCAGATGTCATTGATTAATTTGAGAGAAATCTTTAAGTGTTATTTAGGGCTGAGACGTCAGCATGGAAGCATGCACCTTATTGGCGTTGTTTTAGAAATACTGGTTGGGCTGATCACTAAAAATTTGACTAATAATCGAGCAGAACACACAAGGTTTTGAGGCATACACCACTGCTGCATTACTGACTGTACACATGTCATCAGCACCATTCATATAGATTCCCCTTTGTAATATAGCCCTGTGGAAAACAGTCAATACCTGTGCTTAAATAAAATGTATACACTGTAATAACCTGTGCCAACACACATCAACACAGGTCCTTCATGACAGATACAGACCGAGGTGTTTTAAGGAGGTGACATTTTACTAATAAGCCGTCAGGATCGACAGGGCAGTGACTTAAATAGTACTGCAGAGCTCTGGCTCCTCGGAATCAGCATCGTCAGCTGCGCAACCCTACCTCTCCTTCCTATTATAGCTCTTGCAGTTGGTGTGCTGTACGGTGGGGCAGCTGCAGTGCTATGTGATCTGAGAGGCGCTGGGGACTCACTTCACAGAATAATTAGCACTGACTGGAATGACCAAGAATGGTGCATCGGAGTGGGAAACACACAGACAGTTACTTTCCAGCGGAGAATTACGCACTAATACCTGGTTGTGTGTGTGTGTGGGTGTGTGCGCGCGCCAGGCTCGTGTCGCGCACTTTGAGTTGAAGTTAAAGGAGTTGAAGTAAGAAGTCCTGCCCATGCCAAGATGTTACCATGGCTGAGGCAGGACCCCAGCAAAGCGTCCTGCATACAAATACAGCTTTACTGTTTCACTGCTCCATGCGCAACACACAGGCCTTTTGCATTGATTTTTTTTTGTTGCTTTCTCTTATCTTTAACGTTATGTACAAAAAAACACTTGTTTTTACTAACCTTGTATCCGCTTCACCCTGTCAAGGTGAGGGCAGCAGTGTTTACAGCCCGACTCTTCAGTAAAAGAAGAATGAATAAAAGAAAAGGGGGTGGCGGTGGTTACAGCAGGTTTTCTAATTCATCCGTCTTGTGGGGGCTTGCCGCTGCCGCTGCCTGCGATCACCAGCCTCGGCCAGTCAGGATGTTGCGGACTCAACGAAAGGAGGAGGAGGAGGAGGGGGAGGAAGAGGTGGGGTGGGGGGATATATTTATCCTTCACTACTGCACCGCAGTGAGGGGTGGTCCACAGCGAGCCCATCAGACCTTACTGGAGCGCAGAAGCACTGTAAGACATGAAATGAGGAGGGAAGCAGTTTGCATGAGTCAATAGCAGCACCTAGGGGAGACCGGGGCTGGGTTGTACACTCTACTGTATTTCTCTGGCAATAATTCATGTTACACCCAGGAGCAAATTAAAGGTTAAGGCCTCATCTATGAATCAATATGTCTTAATGAACGCAGGTGTTTTCTAAAATTCTGTAAATTGCTATTAAAATCAGGTTGTGCATTTGTGCCAATTGTTAAAAATAACATATAGAAACAATTAGCACATTTAATGCAAACAAGGACCATAAAACTAACATTTAATAGAATATCTGCCCATTTTCAAAACCAAACAACATTTTTAGGCAATTCATCAGTAATAATGTTAAATTACTTTTGCCACTGACCATTCAAAATATTTAAAACTAGTTTTAAGACCTCAAAATATACTTGCAGTTACAACTGTTGATTTTACAATTGGTTTGCACGTGTCAGCCGATTGTAAAATCAATGCGCAACCAACCCCGCTCACATTTGACCTAACTTTGTGATGAAATTATGTTAGCCAGCTACAATCTGTCACCTTAAATCAAAATGTAGCTGATTCCTTTTTATAATAACTGGAAGCAACACATTCCCAATATCTATATCTCCCAGGTAGCCAAAATGACCTGGCCCAGCATCGGCCTGAACTTGGCACGATGGAAAGAAATAAGTCAGGCCGTGTCTAGTCGCTGGGCTGAGACTCGGAATGAACGATGCCCCAGAACTGGGTCAGAAAAACTGTCTCGATTCCGGCTGTCGACACTGGCATCACTGGGCCGTTGTCAAAAATGATCTGGCCCAGCATCGGCCCAAACTTGGCACAATGGAAGAAATGAGCCCCGTCCTGTTGCCTGGCTTGGCTTGGACTTGAGATGAATGACACCCCAGGACTGCGCCAAACAAACTGGTCCAATTCCAGCTGTCAACACTAACATTACTGGGCCGTTATCAAAAATGAACTGGCCCAGCATCGGCCCAAGCTTGGCACAATGGAGGAAATAAGTAAGGCTGCATCCTTTTGCCTGGCTTGGCTTGGACATGAGATGAATGACATGCCAGGACAGGGCAAAAAAAAAAAAAAAAAAACTGGCCCAATTCCGGTTTAAGACACTGGCATCACTGGGATGTTATCAGAAATGACCTGGCCAAGCATCAGGCCAAACTCGGCATGCCGGAAGAAGTAAGTCGGGCCACATCCAGTTGCCCAACTTGACCAAGTCTAAGAATGAATGACACCCCAGAATTGGGCCAAATAAACTGTACCGATTCTGGCTGTCGACACTGGCATCACTGGGCCATTATCAAAAATGACCTGGCCCAGCATCGGCCCAAATTTGGCACAATGGAGGAAATAAGCCAGGCCGCATCCTGTTGACCAACTTGGCTTGGATTTGGAATGAACGATGCCCCAGAATCTGGCCAAATAAACTTGTCCAATCTGGCTGCAATCATTGCCATCAAAAATGACCTGGCCAAGCATCAGCTCAAACTTGGCATGCCGGAAGAAATATGTCGGGCCACGTCCAGTTGACCAACTCCACAGAGTTATAATAAATGGCGCCCCAGATTGGGCTAAATAAACTGGGCCCTGTCGACACTGGCATCACTGGGCTGTTACCAAAAACGACCTGGCCCACCGTCAGCCCAAACTTTGCATGGCAGGAAAAATAAGTCAAGCCGCAACCGGTCACTCGACTTGGAATAACTGACGCCCCAGAATCAGGCCAAATCAACGGGCCCAATCATTGTTATCACTGGGACAGTTTTATGTTTCCTCCACAGACCACGTTTTACCCTCTCCAAAAAAGTCAGAAGATGAGTGCAGGTGTGGAAAACTTTTTTGTTTCTGTGAATTTTAGAGGGCCAGAAAAAAAGCTATGTGCCAACCAAGCAGCAACTTCTGAGGCTGAAAAATTAAGCCAATGCGGAAGTACCAAAAACTGCAGTTCAAATTCAAGAAAGGTGATTTAAGTGACTTTGAACGTGGCATGGTTGTTGGTGCCAGACGGGCTGGTCTGAGTATTTCAGAAACTGCCGATCTACTGGGATTTTCACACACAACCATCTCTAGGGTTTACAGAGGATAGTCCGCAAGAGAAATTGCCTTGATGCCAGAGGTCAGAGGAGAATGACCAAACTGGTTTAAGATGATAGAAAGGCAACAGTAACTCAAATAACCACTGGTTACAACCAAGGTCTGCAGAAGACCATCTCTGAACCAACAACATGTCCAACCTTGAAGCAGATGGGCTACAGCAGCAGAAGACCACACCAGGTGCCACTGCTGTCAGCTAACAACAGGAAACTGAGGCTATAATTCACACAGGCTCACCAAAACTGGACAATAGAAAATTGGAAAAACGTTGCCTGGTCTGATGAGTCTGGATTTCTGCTGCGACAGTCAGATGGTAGGGTCAAAATTTGGTGTAAAGAACATGAAAGCATGGATCCATCCTGCCTTGTATCAACGGTTCAGGCTGCTGCTGGTGGTGGTGTAATGATGTGGGGGATACTTATTTGAGATACTTTGGGGCCCCTTAGCTACAGCCTACCTGAGTATTGTTGCTGATCATGTCCATCCCTTTATGACCACAGTGTACCCATCTTCTGATGGCTGCTTCCAGTCTTCATGTCACAAAGCTCAAATCATCTCAAACTGGTGTCTTGAACATGACAATGAGTTCACTGTACTCCAATGGCCTCCACAGTCACCAGATCTCAATCCAGTAGAGCAGCTTTGGGATGTGGTGGACCGTGAGAGTTTCATCATGGATGAGCAGCCGGTAAATCTGCAGCAACTGTGTGATGCTATCATGTCGATGTGGACCAAAATCTCCAGCAAGGTACAAGCAAGGTGTACCTAACAAAGTGGCTGGTGAGAGTGTGAGCAGGCAGTGCACTTTGCAGGGTATCCTCGAAGCATTTCCCTTATGTAGACACTCGGTGGCGCTCTCGGGTTGTTAACACCAGCCACACACGGGGACAGAGCGCATACTAGGGTTTTGGATAAACGTCAACTATTTGGTTGGATTAGACGGGCTGCTGTTCGCCCAGGAGCACGTTAAAGCCAGGCTGCGCCATATTCCGCCACACAAAGTGCATTATGTCTGAATGTATTCTTTCCATACTGATAATAAAGAGCTATAATTTGTTGCGTGAGAGCGGCAGTAATTACAGAGGGGAAGGAGGCTTGAGAGAGCCGCGTCCAGCCAGCTGCATGGGTTGAGCAATGTAGTGCGGCGAGACTGCCTGCCTGAGAGAATCCATCACAGAAACAAACCGCCCCCTCCCACTCCGAGTGCCCCCGCTTCAGATGCAACTCAAAATACATAAAGCCTCCATGTTGCACGGGGAATGTAGGGCCAGCAGATATGAACTGTTTGCTTAAAAGTGGACTTTAACGCCCAATAACTTCGCTTCGATACACGTTTTTGGACGAGACCGATCCGACGGGCTTCCTTGTGTTTTCAGCGTTGTTCGAGACACGGCCTCACATTTTGGATGATCGGAGCCTCACAGCTAGCTAACTCGCTAACAGCAAGCTAACTTCAGCTAGTTAGCAATTCGCTTGCTTTTTGTGTTTATTCCTCTCAGCCGCATACGCTGTCGGGTGTTGCTCTTAAAATACTTGTGTGCAGCGATGATATCCTGCCATAAATGAGAGCCATTCACTGGCCTCCATTCACCACCGTGCTAGCTGGCTGGCTACCACCGCTGCCACAACACTTCGCCCCGGACGGTTGCCTGGCTTTGTGGGCTGGCTGGTCATCATCGTCTTAAACAGCTAGCTAACGGCAGCTAGCAAACGAAGCAAGGGCGCTAGTACGAATAACATTGTGGGAAACAAAACAGGAATAACCACCCGTCTAAATGGACCACATGTCCATAATAACCCAAGTTTCCAACCCGAAGGAGGAGGAAATAATATCCTTTAACCAGGAAAAAGGTAAGGAAAACTCAATTCACGGTAGCGAACTAATGCTAGCCGGCTAACTACTTTTCTCAACTGACGTTAGCCTTTAGCTCGCGGTTGCTATCTGCTATAGTAGTTGCAGACACTGGTTGCCTGTTTGTGTGGCTCATATGAAACCTGCGAACATAACTAGCGTTGGTTAACAAACTCTTAGAAAGCAACAAGTTTATCAGAGTGGCCTCGTCCCGGTGAAGTTATTGAACTAGCTTAACGCCTGTTTGTTGAGCGTTAAACACGGAGAGCGCTCCGGTGTCAGGACGTGTAGTTTAATCTCATTAACGCTAATTAACGTTAACACATGTATTGTGCAGGAGTAGCTGTCCACACCAAGTGAAGCCCAGCGATGCCAAGTCTTGGCTCCTAAATGTCTGGCTTTTCACTTTTACTTTCGTGTTTTGGCTACAGATCTGGGCTGAGTGATCTGCTAGTCGGTGATTCACTCTATGAATCATGACCTCAACAAACTAAAAAGTTCATGGTGGTTTGGTTTGTGGGGTAAGTTAGTAAGACGTATTTAAGGATGAAGACAGATGCAGATTCAGACGGAGGTGAACTAAATGCTGTCAGTGATCACTCATTCTTGAGAATTGGGACAAATCACGTCCTGCTCTAAAAAAAACAAACAAAACAAAAGTCCTAAAGATACATATAAACACACTAATTACATTTCTGGGGTGAAACATTGTTTTTAAGAGATTTAGATGATTGAAAAAAATTTAAAGATTTTGATCTGCTAAACTTGCCCTGTGCCAGAAAACATCCACATCCCAGATAGGTTTACAATGGTATAAGATTTTCACAGTTCAATAACGATCTCAGAAAATATCACAGTGTTTCAGAATTTATTTTATTTTCAGACAGAATAACCCTCAAAGGAATGAAAACTGAAGATTTCTCGTTGGTTGAATGAATATTTTATTACTATAATTGAAACTTGAAACCATTTTGTTAATGGAAGTAGTGTGTAAAAAGTCTGTCCTTAAAAAATAATCAAAATAAAGGGGACATTCAACTTCCATTTGATTTTTTAAAAATATCATATAAAACCAAATGTACACAGTATGATAACCATCATCTTATATATCACAGTATACCCTGAAAGCAGTAGGCCTATTTTGCTGCAGCCCTCATCCCAGACAAGAACTCAGTACTGCAAACAATAGGAAAATGTGTTAAAAGCCTTAAACATCTAAAATTAACCGTACATACTAATTGCTGCTATAATCATCAAAGTGTTATATGAATATATATTTTATGAAAATTTTGGCCCTTTAAAGATGTGTCCCAGATTTATTGTCAGTGCTGTTCAAGTTCTACAAAAACATAATTTTATCAGGCACAAAAAGGGTTAGCTGTATCCTAAGAACTCCTGTCTCACTTTCTGACTTCCAAAAAGGCAGGACAGCAGCTCAAGTACTGGTAAGGTCTATTTTTTGATCAATTTATTACATAATAATGCTATCAGGTGTGTCTCAACCATAACCGGTCAACTCTGTAGCCCTCCCTAAATCAAAACAAAATAAAAATTATGATTTTAGAAGTAGTTTTTTGATTAATATTAAGATAACTCTCAGCAGCTTTGAAAAATAAAAAATGGCTACTCACTACAATTGCTGTGAAATTAAAGATAACTTCTTGTGATCTCTGCAAGTTAAAGAAAAAATTTAATCACTAGGACTTTGATCTTTTAATACATATTTTCACAACCTAATTGAAGAGTTAAAATCAAAATCCGCCAAAAGGTTTTGTCCTAATTGTCAGTAATGAGTGCTGGACTAAATGATCTGCTAGTAGGTGATTCACTATGTGAATCATGACCACAAGAAACTAAGGAGTACATGGTGGTTTGGTTTGCGGGTTAGCAAGATGTTTTTTGGGATGACACAAACGTGCATACAGAGAGGACATATCTGCTGTCAGTAATACTGGATATAACTCCTTTTAGGTCATGGGCCACATGCAGCCTAACTTAATCTCAAGTGGGCTGGACCAGTAAAACCATTGCATAATAACCTGTAAATAACAACGCCTCCATTTTTTTTCTTCCTTTTAATGTAAAGAAGTATTTTTGACTTTACAGTATGTTCCTCACTGTCATTACATGTTTATTTTTCCATACATTTCCACTCCTGTGTGGTAATACTGTCATCACCACACCAAACTAAAGAGAAAGCTACAGAGGAAGCAGGTTAAGTCTTCCCCTGCCTTAAAACCATCTAAATCTTAAGTCTTGACACAGCCTTAACAATAGGGTTAGACCTATATTGTTTAAAGATTGACATCTGATACAGATTCTTTGTTATGAAGCTGCTGACTGACAGTATTTTGCAAAAAGGCTCCTAACTGTTCAACTTGCTGTCCTTCATGAGTGCATCAGTATTAGTTGTGTGAAGTCTCCCAGTAGGCCAGATTAAACGTTTTGGTGGGCCTGGCTGTATGTTTGACACTCCTGGTGTAGTGAATTAGAACATAATCTTTTGTTACACATTAACCCTTGATGTGGCACAGCCATCAGAGGATGCATCGATTTACATTACTATCAGCTTATATCCTTTGGTCCATCTTGTAGACACTGAAGCTGCCTTATCTCTGATGAACGCTGTCTGATGTGTTTTCTGTGTTGTGTGTTACCACTACCAGATGAATGTTAACTTTGGTATTTTTTCAAGCTGGGACTTATTATCCATGTTTTTGTGTCTGAGTAACTTACTGGAACAAATTTTGAAATTGGTCCAGTATTGTGTAAGAGGGTCGACTTAACAGGCTGCAATGCAACCACTCAGGGCATTTGTGCACCATGAATTTATGCCCAGTAAAGGTGGTTGTTTTTACCACTAACAGACTCAGATTATTTATTTATGTGTTTGACAGAGTTATAGAAAGGGATCACCACAGAGACAGACCTTTACGTTGAAGAGTAAGATCCTTTTTGTTTTACCAGAAACAGCCTTAAATCACTATCACCAAATCCACCAACTGCCATTTAGATAAACAGTCATTTTAGCGTGCATAGAGCCAGCATTGTTTTCACAACTAACTGGGTGAGTTAAGAGTTAATTTCAACCAACCCAGAGTTAGTGGTTGTTGGAAAAGTGAAAAGATGAACCAAAACAACTTTTGTGAGTTTTATTCTCTTTCTGTCGACTTTGAATGAAGGGTGTTTAATGACGATAAAATTACAGTTTTTTTTCCAGTGGAGTCTGGTTGGTTTGGTGATGGAGATTTCAGGGCTGTTTCTGGTTGAACAACAAGAATACTATTCTTAACAAGGAGGTCTATCGCTGTAGGGATCCTTTCCATATTGATATCAGACCCTTCGGACAATCTGAGCCTGTCAGCGACAAAATGAATACTTTCAGTGGACGTAAAGTGACTGAGTGGAGCACTGAGTGGTTACATTGCAGCCTGTTTTGCCGCTGCCCACTGCAGCGCTCTCTCAATGCTGAACCATTTTCAAAAATAGTTGTTTTCATCAGTCACTCAGACGCAAAAACATATGAAAATTAGGTTGAAAAAATGCCAAAGCTATCCTCTAGGAAAGCTTTTCTCCATTTTTATCTCCAATAAAAATATATTCTTATTGTAGATAGAGCTGTTATTTTGATTTTTAGTTAACAGTCACCTACATAAAAGGAGATCTCGAGGTCAATATGGTCCCCTGTGCCTTCATTTTCACTTACACTCCATCCGTCATTGCTCTTTATTTATTTCTCCACTCACACTTAAGCAGGCGCTGCAGTGGAGGTCAGATCTCTCCTTCAAGATCATAGCTGCTAATGTCCATTCATTCCCATTCCTGGGGGCTACCCTGACACTTCCCGGGTCACGCAGGCCCATGGGACATGTATCAGTATCACATCTCAAACCTCGCATGTCAGACCATTAGTAATGTGAGAACTTAAGTCTTTCATGCACAACAATGCAATGTCCTTTGAGGGTACAAAGGTATCTCTCAGTAGCTACTATGGATATGTGACTTGAACATATGTGTGCGTCATGTGAGATATCATTGCGTGTATGTTGGAGAATAAAGGCAGGGACTATGCAATATGAATGTATGGCAGTAAACATGCATATTCCATTGCTGCTTGATATTTGCCTCAGTAAAAATATTATCAGGTTATAGTTGTTTAGTTTGAAAGCTATCAGAAGATATTTTTAAGGTTTGCATTTTATAAGTCACAAAGTGATGCTTGGCGGTTGTGCTATTGTGTTGGGAAAAGTGACGGTGAAGTCATTTAGGGTCACTGGATAGGAGTAATGCTGAAATGATGAGTTTGTTAAGTGGTTAGTTGATAGGGAGATTCATCTGGTAATCAGGGTTCCTGTCCTCATGGAAAACCTGGAAAAGTCATGGAATTTCACATTTTCATTTTCTAAGCCTGGAAAAGCCATGGGATTTTGTTGTTTGTAATGAAATTAATTGTCACAGTAATCTTTTGTGAATAACCTTCCACATAATGTGACTCAACGGCAAATTTGTTTTCTGTAAGTTTGATTTGATATTTATTACAAAAATGTAAAAAAAAGACATGAACATACAAACAAGACAGACAGAAAGTAATATTTACAGACAATGAGAGACATTTTATTTAGAAGCAATTGTCAATGCGTAGTTACTTTGATTTACATATTTGAAAAGGAGTGACAAGAGGTATAAACTTATTTAATCCCACCCCCTCTCCATAAGTCATTGAGTGATAATGAAGAGTGAGTGATGTGCATGTTTTTCCGAAATGAAAATTGTGTTATAAGTCCTTGAAAAGCACGGAAAAGTTTTTGAAAATTTAGTCCACGAAAACATGTGGGAACCCTGGGTAATGGTTAAAAGTAAATAAAATGAAAGGTTAAAGTAACTCAGTAAAATACCAGACAGTGCATGATGGGAAAGGGATCCTTCCTCTGCTGCTATTCCTGGGGTTTCTTCCATTTTCTCCCTGTTAAAGTTTTGTGGTGGGAGTTTTTCCTTATCTGAGTGAGTGTCCAGGTCAGAGGGTGTTGTATGCTGTCCAGATGGTGAAGCCCTCTGAGGCCTATTTGTGATATTGGGCTATATAAAGAAAACTGACTTCACTTGCAGGCTATGGCTAAATTAATGAAAATTTGTCTTTGCTTTGTTTCTTTGTAAAAAAAAAAAAAAATCCTTTAGCTGTTGGTCAGAGAAAGTAAGCAAATGTACGGCATCATTTTGGGCTCATGATGTGGATTTGTCTTTACTTAAAGACTACATGATTAATTGGAAAGTTGTGTCATGCTTGTTAAGGATACACAGAAGGTCGTAGAACTTTAACCAAGACCAAATGTCATTTAAATCGGAGACAACAGGCTTCCCTGTGGAGTCATGTTAATGCAGTCTTGCTTTCTGGTAGCACAGTTTGAGCAGCACTACACACACTCACACAGAGGCCATTATTAGGTGTGATTTTGCACAACAGTTAATTCCCTGAGTAATTAGAGTTGTCTGTTCTGTGGGAAACAGATGAGTTAAAGGACAAAGAAAAGCAGTGATGCCACTGTTTGTTTTCCTACTTCTTCCATTTTTTCTTAAGAATGAGTCACGCAGAAATCTTCCCGCGGGGCAAAGTCTAGTATAACCATCATTACAGAAATATTATGGCCATGTCCTTTCTTCCATTTGTTTTAGACATTGTGAAAACAGGTTTGAGAGTGAGGGGCACAGCTGTGATATTAAAAGGAATTTTGAAAAGATCCAGAAGTTTCTTTATCCACTCTGTCACTGTCAGAGTATACAGCAGGATCATTAGCTTTATTTTCTAGCTTTATATGTTCATTACACAGTCAACCAGGGATTCGACTGTCCCCTATCTGTCCCCTGCAGATCACTTCACATGTAGACCATCCCAGCAGCTGTCCTAAAGGAATTTGACAGGTAGTCTGCCATTGCTTGAACAGGCTCCAAACTGTCTGGACAGAAATTGACCACCTTTGCTCTCAGTGTTCCTCTACTGGCTGTCTTTCGACATGTGCCTGCCTTTCACACTGGTTTGGCTGCCAAGCAGCAGCCTAAATATAGCTGCCCTGTTGGCCAGGGCACCACTGACCTCAAGGCCAAGTATAACTACTTGCAAAGATGACAATGATGACATTTTTTCTTCATTCTCGCAGTCATACAGGGCTTTAGTTTTCAAAAGAAGAGAAGAAGGGCTGTGGGCTTAGTGGGTTTTTTTGGTCTCCTTGGGGTTTGTGTTGGTGTTAATGAAGGGGTGTATTAACTATTTTAAAGTAGCCTCTCTACTCAGATTTTTGCACTAGGGCCTTAATGCATTTATGAGAAATGTACAGTATCTCTTGCATGGTCCTTCATTGTCAAGATAAATACTTCTGTATGGTCATGGAACCAAAAATGTTTCTGAGATTGATTTGTATGTCGTGTTATCAACTGAGCACTGTAGGGATTCATTGGCTGTCACTGTCATTTCAACCAAAAAGATTTAGTCAGACCCCCCAAATGATCATTTGTATAAGCTCGGATTTCCCGGCATTTTATTATTTTATCCACTTCGCTTCAACTGATCACCACCAAAATTTTATCATCAATTTCATCAAAATCCGTTCTGAACTTTTTGAGTTATTTTGCAGACAGGCAAACAGACCAACGCCGGCGAAAACATAACTTCCTTGGCGGAGGTCATTAGATACACATATTGTTTGAAAAATATACATGGGCAGTATTCATATACATGATGCATTATTAAATGGCTCGTGGCCACAGTTTTTGATTAATACAAAAACACTGTCACAAAATATAACTTATAAGCAGTAACAACAAACACAAATGAGATCCTCAGCAATATATAATCAACAAACAACTCAAACAGTACCATTCATGTTCAAAAGGGGTAAGAAGAAGTAATAAGTGATTTAAAAAAAAAAAAAAAGGTTATGTTAACAGCCACCAGTGTCCATGATATTTGTCTCGATCGACTTAAACAAATCAACCGTTTTGGACAGAACAAGAACAAAATAATCAGAACGGATGCACCAGACCCATCAAACAGTCACAATCAAGGAATAACCAAATAGAAACTCACTGGTCCAGCTCGTAACCATTCATTGTTTTGTTTCTATGTTTGAATCCACAGTCCAGTTTGGGCCTTTTCGTGTAGAGTTGCTCGTGCATGTGTGGTTTTTACTCCCACAGTCCAAATATATGCAGATAAAGTAAACTGGTTACTGTAAGGTGCCTGTGTATGTGAACCTGTGTGACCGCCATCAAAGGTATACCTCGCTTCTGGGGTAGTTTCCGGCCCCGGTGCAGGTTAAGCAAGTATAGAAAATAAAGCATGGTAGAATAGATAATAATTTGAATTTAATAACCTTTAAAAAAAGTTTCAGTTGTTGTCCATGGTTACTAAGTGAATCAAAAGACCTGTCAATCAATTTGGGAACAAGAGCAGGTTCCAGTCCTTTTGTTGTTCTGGTGGTGGGACGATCCTTTTGTTTGCATTGTGATTATATATTGTGTCTTTAGCGTGATTATATCTTTAGATTGTTAAGACAGAGATCCATTAATGGTGGAAGTTAAGAGCTTATCACTGCAGAGCTGAGGCTGACTCTGATGGCTGCTTGTGTTGTAGCCAGAGCGCGTCCACAAACATTCCTCAAACTTGGGAGCATGTCAGGGTTCAAGGTGATAGAAGTGGTTGCTTGTATCGCTTTCTCTGTTGACTGTTGCCTCTCATAGTTTGTAGATTTCTGTTCTGCTCTTTTTAAAAGCAAACTTTTTTTGATACTATCGATAAAACACTCAATCAGGTGGGCATGTGTTGTTGCCTCCCTTCTTCACACACCTTTTCTCTGTATGCAGATATGCATATTTAACGTCAGTGAGAGGCTTCACTTCATTTTCAGATAGTTATTTTTCATATTAGAGAAATAAAGACTAGATTCTGTCAAGTGCATGTTGCATGTTTACTGTTGACATACAGTGGAAGGTTTTCCAGTCCAATCCAGTTAGAGAGGTCCATAGTGTTACTTAGACAAATGCTCAGTGCATTAGACCAACTACAAAGTTTTAATGGCCCTGACACACCAAGCCAATGACTGGCCGTTGGCAGTGTTGGGCCCTCGGTGAGCTTCTGTTGCCCTAGTTGGCTGTTGTCTTGCCGGTGTGTTCAGGTGCAACTTTTTGGCTTAGACCCGGGCGGCGTGGGGCGACACAACAGTCAGCCTTCGTCGGCACTAGTTCTTTGATGTTGTTTTGGTGTCTGGGGCTTGAGATACCACTGTTTTGTAGGAGTGTATATAACCAATTTCATCGAATACAATATTATATTGATTCTTTGGACAATGATATGATATTTGCTGACATTACAAAGTCTGCCATGACGCGATTTTGATTTATTGCGATTCAGGGACCTGTGATCAATATGAGACGATACACAATCTGTTACAGAAGACACTGCCACACCTTTGTTTTTTAGCATAAATTAGCCTAACAGCATTGTTTACATACGGCATGTGCTCTCTCTGTTGATCCTATTTTCTCCATCATCAAAAATATTTCCACACTGCTGCTTTATTTTCCAGTGAATAAAGTAATCCTCATCGTCTTTGTCTTGGCTGCTAACCATCTGCTTGCCGCTATTAACGGTGATATAGACTTTCAAAATGAAGGTGTATGATATATCATTATCAATGATATTGGATTGTTGATCATTGAGTTGATATATCGATCCAGATCGATTGCTCACAGCATGCAGAAAGTGAGTGATTAATCCTCTGTGCTTGACTATGCTAACCCTTACACAAAGCTGCGCTAACAATCACAAACCAACTCAAGAGTGTAAGACGTAAAATATATTTTTTGACATAGGGAGAAAGAGGTGTTTTTACGCAGTCAGCACCCCACTGGAAGTTGTTGACACACCTACTGATGGGCGATATAAAGTGTGTTTCTATGTGGACAGCCTTGTGGTGAATATACTGTACCATTAAAGCAGCCAAGAGCCATAAATTGTTGTTGGGGAATAAATAGTTAATGTTTTTGGTAATAAAACCTTGGACTGTGTTGTGCAAAACATGTGAATAAAGGAACTGAACTTTGACCTGTAACTTGATTAATTAAACCCAATGCACCCTCTCATTAGTGAATAACTACTCTGGCATTGACTCCAGGTGAGCGATGAATGTGTGTGTGTGTGTGAGGCTCATTTCCGCTCTGTGCATGACTCAGTAGTCCTTGGGTGTTTTCTGAGGGTCTTTGTGCCGGAATCAATACAGCAGCCGCTTGTAGTGATGAGTCACAGGAAGCTGGCGACTGCCTCCCTGTCCCAGTTTTACAGTAACACAAAGCTGACATGACAAGGCGAAGTCCAGTTTAAAAAGATAAATCATGTCATCCTGATTAGGTTGATATCTAGATTTAAACTGAGCTTACTGTGGCAGACGTGATCAGCTATAGCTGGGGCATCACAGATAATTGGGTGGTTGTTGCAGTGATGTGAAAAAGTTTTCCAGTGGGTCAGATGGTGGCCTTTAAACTCTGGAAACTTTGGGCAGCAGCAGGAATTTCTTATGCATCCGGTTTTATTGTTTTAAATATAGCACTTGCAGTGTATGCCCATTTGCTTGTGGACACTAAGAAGATGTGATAGGGTTTTCCTGTGGGATTTTTTTTGCTTGCGTTACTTGCATTTACAAAAGTGATGTCAGTTTCACTCTGCTGCTAATTTGGCTCATTCGTTATTATTATTTCTTGTAATCTCAAACTGTTTGCTACATGTGTATGTATATTCCAAAAAAAAGTGTATGTATAAACTATAATATATAAGAAAAAAACAGTTCATTACTAAAAGCCGGATACAGTCATACTACTTTGTTATCACTGCTTGACTGAGCAATTCCACGTGTTTAAAACAGTCATTGAATGTTTTAATGTTGTTCCCTTGTTGATTGATGCATAGTAGAGATGCATTGATCTTTCAGCTAATGGCTGTAATCAGCCAGTTTTGAGCTTGCCAGGTCATATAGCTGATCATGGCCGCTGTAGAAACATGGCAGACTCCGTAGACGAGGACCTGCTCCCTATGTAGATATAAAGGGACTCATTCTAAGTTCACGAAAACACGATTCACTAAAACCTGGGTCTTCAACAGGGGGTCCATGATCCATGGTGGGTCCTGAGAGAAATAAAATCTATTGATAATTTACAGTGCACAACATTGATTATTTAACATTAAAACATAATGCCAATAATCTGCCAATAATTGTTATTTCTATGGCTTATGCACCATAAAAAGGTTAGGTTATACACAGCATTTTTAGCTGACCCTCACATTATTGTAAATCAAATTTAATATGCAACTCCGTATACTATACAGTATGTAGTAATGGGTCTTAGGGCTGGGCAATACCACCTTAAATCAATCACGATTAATTGAACATTTTACCTCGATTACAATTAATAACCGATTATTTTATGGTTTTTTTTGCCCTCATAGTTCACTGACAAGGTTTGTACTGTCAATATACTCAACTAATAAAGCTTGGATATTTTTATATAATGAAAGAGTGCATATCTTATCTTCGTAATTTTAAAATAATTGAAGGAAACACACACAGATTAATGATGTATGGTTTTTTTCTGAATGTTTCAAACAATTGAAATCAAAGCACACTGTGCTTCAAATGAAAATGTCTCATGAAATAGGTCACATTTTAGTTTGAATGTAAAAAGCAAGTTCCCTGAAAACACAGAAAATAAATAACTTGCATTTCTTGCAAACAAAATAAATTATAGAAAAAAATGTCACATTTTAGTAGTAAAAATGAAGTTTTTAAAAACTGTGTGAAATAAATACTTGAATCATATTTTTTTGTAGCAATGCATTGTTCATATTTGGTACATGATTTTGCTCCAAGTGCTAAAACAGATCAGTGGTATTTCCTTGGGTCGGCGAAACGGTTTTTCGCAGTGTTTACATTTAATTTCTTTCTGTGCGGTGTCATCTTTATGAAAGTGATGGGCGCATCATTTCTCTTTGGTACAAGCTGCTCAAGTTGCTCAGTTGGTATTTGGACGGGGCAGAGTCATGTGACCAGAGGTGGTCCTGGCTAGTTTTACGCCCTGGGCGAACCATCCCTTGGCATCCCCCGTCCTTTGCATGTGACTAAACATGCAGTAATACGTTTTTAAGGGGACAATACATGAACACACACAGTGGGGAAAGTATTAACAGAATTTTTAAAAGCCCAAATTATTGACATGGGCAAGATAACTTTGGTTAGAGGTTCTGAATGTCGGTTTTGATTAATTGCCCAGCCTGAGGGGTTCCCTGCTCTGTCTTTTATCTAAGGAGTCTTTGGCCTGGAAAACATTGACAACCCCTGTACTGAAATACACTTATTTTATTCCATTTCTGACAATATATCCTAAATCCTACACACTGGACCTTTAAATGATCTCGTGGTGAAGGAGCTAGAGTCACTGATAAGATATAGTCTAAATACGATGGCGTGCCGCGCCTCGAAAGGCAGTAATTAATGTGACTGGAAGCTAGTGATAGAAAACAGAGAGTTCGGGGAAGGCAAAGTGTTTCATGTAGTCGTGACATGCTGTTAGTCTGTCAGTGTCTGACAGCTTTCCTGCACTGATGAGTATTTTTAACCATGGAATATAGAATTGATGTAATCTTCTTAAAACAATAGTGTGGAAACTCCGCATTATGTCGTAACATGACATGATCCGAGGCTCTGGCTGCTTTTATTGCCTCGAGATAATATGATATGTAGGAATGTGATGTTGGAAAAACACTTGACAAAGCTGGATTGATGTAAAAATAGTTGTGGTATTTGTGAGGGTTGACTACAGTTTGTTGTTGTGTACAAGTCATTTGATGTGTTTTGTTCTGGCGCTGTGTTTCCTTTGACAAATGTCGGTTGGGTATTTGTTTAAGGTCAGGAGCACAAAGTGGCACAATATCAAGATGCCAAAAGACATGACATAATGCTATTTGCTCTTCGCTGGTCTTCAGTTGCAAAAGCATTCTGGTTGTGTGAGCCGAGGGGTGAGGAGGAGGGGTACTAATGGGTGGAGAGGAATGCAGCCTTGTATAGGCTCTGCGGGGTCTGAGGGCCTCCCACCTCCTCCCTCCCCTCCTCGTCTCTTGTGCATGTCCAGGCTGCTTCAGTCACTCACCTGCCAGCTGAAACATGGGAGGGAAATGTAAGCAAGCTTTCAAAATGGAGACTCCTAGGCCAATCAGGCGAAGGGATCCACGGCAGGGCAAAAAGGAGGAGGGAGGAGAGTGCAGCTTCTAACTTGTCACTATTAATAAAAGCTTGGTGTCTGATTTAGGCCCTACTCCGTAGTCCTGGAATGAGAGACGATTTGCAATCAGAGCAGAGCGCGCTCTGAACGGTGGCTATGTGTGACTGATGAAGTCACCCCGGCCAGCCAAGTTATTTTCTGATCAGTGGTTCTGCCAGGCCTGGTCAACGAAACCAACCCTAATGCCAGTTAATCACACTGTCAAGGTCTCACCTATTGTTGTGATTCAGTGCAGCTCACACCACCATGGCCACTTAGAAGGATTGTAATGAACATATAACAGTTTGTTCGCAGTTATTCCAGCAGCATCCGCAGCTCAGCATGCAAATAACCAAATGTAAATGCTTCCCAGCTTCAGCCTGCTCCATTTTTGTGACAGAACATCGATTTGCATATCCACTTGTTCACCCTCCGCTCTCCCACTCCCTCCTGTTGTTTTGACAGCGTCCCAGTCGAACAGCAGCCTAAAGAAGCAGAGGAGCCGGAGCATCTTCAGCACATTCTTCTGCTGCTTCCGCAACTACAATGTGGACCCACCAGCCACCAACACCAACACCAGCTCCCTGCCTCCACCTGTTGAGGAGAATGGATCGCCTCCCAAGGTGCTGCTCCGCCAAACACATGCAATCTGTTTTTTCTTTATCTTTGTGCACCTTTTTGTTTTTCTCTTTTTGTTCTCCTTCCTACCCCTCACCCAGTTTTTGTATGTGTGTGTCTATCTCTCCTGTGTTGTAGTCTGACCAGGTCGAGGTCATCCCTGTCCCTAGTGTATGTATTGCCTTTTTTTGTTCTTTTCCTTTGCATGCAGGCTGAGTGGGCTGGTGCTGGCACATCCTGTCTGTGTGGGCTCCAGTGCTCCTCAGAGAGCTTTTGCTCTGCAACTGTACTGCGGTTCATTTTCAGCCGATCGTAGCACTGGCTGCGTGGAAGGTGTATATGCACCTGTGGGTTTAAGTGGTGCCTCAGTGCCTGATCTGCATGAGTGACACTTGGTGGTTTGTATGCTTTCAGAAATACTGTGACACTAACTGTCTAACAAGTTAAGTGTAAAACTGTTTTAATGGCCTCAGGTGCTTCTATGCAAGACCTAAATCCATTTATTGTGCTGCTTAGCCGTGCAGTAGTTACAGTAGTTCCCCATCTTTAGGTTTGCTTCTTCAACTAAAGGGTGAAACTAATTAAACCAGCCACTCAAGGAAGGAACTACATGTGATCTGGTGGTACTGGTTCAATCACCCATCAATGAATGTACGAAGCTCAACTCTTAAAGGGACAGTTCACCCCAAAATCAAAAATCTTTATTTTTCCTCTTACCTGTAGTGCTGTTTATCAGTCTAGATTGTTTTGGTGTGAGTTGCAGAGTGTTGGCGATATCTGCCGTAGAGATGTCTGCCTTCTCTCCACTATAATGGAACTAGATGGCACTCAGCTTGTGGTGCTCAAAGCGCCAAAAAAATAAACACAAAAAACTCAACAGCAGTGTCTCTTTTTCCAGAAATCATGACCTGGTTACGATAGCGACCCTTTGAAAGTCGAATGTTTGAATCATCAGTCAAAGACCCCTCAGTTGACTGAGATAGCTTCAAGTCGAGCAGTCATTTTTTGGGGGTTTTTCTTTTTTGCCAATCAGTTTGCAAAGTACTGGGGACATTTTGGACCTCAGATTTTGCTGCAGAGTGAGCACTCTTCACTATAACGATGCTCTTAGGTACAGGCAGCTGTGGACACAGAGGCACCTGCCCACGGGAAGAGAGGCTTTGCCCTGTAAGGCTCTGAAATAACATTATCTTCTGCCTTCTGTATGGAAGTGGTAACCACTGAGCTAGGTAATGTTACAGCTCAGCCAAGGCGGACGAGCCATCAATGTGCACAACCTCTTGTCCATGAGCAGAGGCTGTAAACATTAATGGCATTCCCTTCCTCTTCAGTGGTGTTAGGTAAGTAGATGCAGGCTTCCCTCTACACGGTGATACAGTTGGCGGGTGTAGTTACGCAGAAAGAAAATAGTTCCCACATGAAACTGCTCACAACAAGGTCTGTGGATTATCTTGAATAACCGGGTCATGATTTCTGAAAAGAGACATTGCTGATGAGTAGGCTTTGGCCGTATCTATTTTTACATACCTTCCTGGAATTTCACCAGGGTATACTGTATATGATGGTATCTGTGTGAGGCACGATTCAAGTTCTCTCTTTCACCAAACTTAGACGAACATTAGCTTAATTGGTTTGTTAACTCATTGTAAAACACACTTTGAGCTCTGCAAGCCAAGTGCCATCTAGTTCCATTATACTGGATAGAAGGCAGACATCTCTATGACCGATATCTCCAACGCTCTGCAGCTCACACCAAAACAATCTAGACTGATAAATAACACTACAGGTCAGCGGAAAAACCTGCGCTTCTGATTCAGTGGGAACTGTCCCTTTAAGATCCATCTGTTTGCACTGAGGCGTAGTTCCCACATGACTTCATCCTTTCATCCCCACACATGAATTTAAAGTTGATTGGCATTTTCAAAGAAAAGGTTTATGTTTGAGTTAATTCAATAAAACTGAAAGCAGCTAACCTTTGCATGGCCTTTGTTTTATTTATTTAAAACTGAAGGGGTTTTAAAGGTATACTGTGCAGAATTGTTACTCACCAGCGAAAGTAAAGGCCAATCGGAGATTCACTCTCGTTTGGCGTTCCACCTCGCTATGCATGTCTGCTGCTGACGGTCTTGCACCTGGTGGTTACCGCTTTATAAAGCTCCAACCTTGCCTGACCGCAGCGGGGTTGCACGCCCATATATGTCCTGAGTACAGAAAATAGGAAAATCCTGCATAATATACCTTAAGGTAGCGTTACCCTCTCTGAGTAGGTGGCTGTAGCAGGGGGATATCCGGTGTTAAGAATCCCATAGGGTGTCATTTAAAAGCGATGGGTCTGTTAGATGCTTCATTTCAGACATGGCTTTATCTCAGCTGCATTATCACCTGTAGAGATGCTCTTCCTAACATGGTGTTTGCTTCTCTGCTCAGCCGTGTACATTAATTTATGCAAAGTGTACGTCTTCTTTCACTTTGTTTCTGTCACTTTCCATGTATCTGACATTATATGCCTCATTTTCCCCCACAGCCACCAGCCAAATACCTCCTACCAGAGATGATCATATCTGACTATGGCAAAAAGTGCGTGGTGATTGACTTGGATGAAACGCTCGTCCACAGCTCGTTCAAGGTAAACACAGGCTAAAGTTAAAACTGAGGTCTACTGTTGCTGTTGTTCACAGTCGTCAGCTGTCAGTGAGTGTGAGCTGGCTAAGGCCTTCTGTGTAACAAAGGTACAGTCACCAATTGGCTGACCATCGAAGTCTTTGCTTGAAAAATGCAAATCACCAATAGAAAAAAATTCAGACCCTTCACTACCCTGAAAACATGAGTGTGTTTGACTTGAGCTCCATGCTGTATGTGTGCCTTGCAATGAGAGCAGTACATGTTCTGTATCTGATGTTATCTTTGTCAGCCAATAACCTGCAGGAAGTCAAAGCTGTGTTGAGTCCATTAAAACACTGAGTAAACAAAGTGAGGAGAGGAGCAGGTGGTGGAGGATGATCAGGGGCAATATTACAGTCCTGACTGTGCATTTAAATAAATAAAAGCAGGGTGGTTATAGGAAAGTGTGAAGCCTGGCTGGTGTTGGCAACCAGCTGCAGTTACATCTAGCCACAATTTACTCTTAAAAGGATTTTTTGAAGTGGGGTTGTTTGAGGTACTTTTTTTATAATGAGCTTATTACCTACAGTAGATGTCAGCTGGCACGCCCCCTGTTTGTGTACAAGGGACAGCTGGCAGGACAGGATCATTGACAGGACAAGTGTGATGTTTTGACAGTGTGTTATGTGTGCACCCCAATGTGGGAGATTTTAAAAGTAGCGGGTAGCTGTGAGTGGCTAACCCAAAGAAGAAGAAAAGCAGCTGAAACTGTCTGCAATTTGGGAAAACAGTGTGGTCCGTGAGCTCCTGCAATAATAATAATACACTGGATTTATATAGCGTTTTTCAGGATACTCAAAGACGCTTTCCAGAGAGCAACAACATCAATCAAAAAAAAAAAAGATGACAATCCATAGGGGTGTAGAGAGGGACATAGTCCAAAAAGGGCGAAGTACACTGAATTTAGAGGTCATAGGCAGTTTTGAAAAGGTGTGTTTTGAGGGTTTTCTTGAAGGTAGAGAGTGAGGGGGGGTCTCTGACGTCTTTAGGGAGTGAGTTCCAGATGGTGGGAGCAGCACCCTCCAAGCAGAAGACAAGATCAGCTGCCATATAACAGGAACACGTCACGTTATGCTATTGTTCTTTAGAAAGCGCTGCTGAGACATTTGTTATGTCACACTTAGTGTTGCACGGTATAACGGTACTAAAATAGTACCACGGTACTAGAGTATTCCAAACGGTACTATACTCCATTTGGAAAATACCGGTACTTTGAAATTGATTCAGTTCATTAATTTAGTTAATTTATTTTATTCATTTATGCACACAAACGCCTTCCTTGTTCCTATTGGTGCACAGATTGCACAAGTGGTGTGTATGAACACCTGTATCAACATTCGCAGCTGGCGCACATGAAAAAAGACAAGAGAAAGTCTGCATCGCAAAGGGAGACAACATGAGACAACACCAACTTGGTGAAACATTTGAGCAACCAAACCGTGATGTCCATACCGAGGTACTTTCGAACCATGATTTTTTGGTACCGTTACACCCCTACTATTTATTGTTCTAAAGGTTTGTAGCCAAAAGGACTTTTTCCTTAGGAAAAGTACCAAAAAGTATCGAAATTCATATTGGTATGGGTACCGAAACAAAGATTTTGGTATTGTGACAACACTAGTCACACTAGAGGTTGATGCTGTAGTAGTAAATGTCACGCCTCTTTTGAGTGTGTAATGCCAGCATGCTGTCACACTGAAGCAGCATGATGCCAGCATTGTTTACCTCTGTGTAGAAATGCAGGACAGAAGGAACTTTGCAGCGGCCCTACAGCGTTATCTCTGTGTAAATGTATCTAAATGGATGTAAATCTATAGGTACTACACTGACTATGGTTAAGTACCTCATACAACCCCACTTCAAAAAATCCAAACTGTCCCTTTTAAGCTTGAGCAAGCATTGTCACATGTAGAAAGTTGTCTAAAGTGCAGTAGTAGTAACCTGCAGTGGCTGTTTTTGTGACAGTCCAGAACATCCTCATTCTGCTCCTCTTCCTGTTTATCCCTCTTCGTACTCACTGTCCAGAGCCAGTCTGAGGGCAACCACCTCGTTGCCTGTCGAGTTAGATCATTAGTGAGTTTGCAGAAGGAGGGGAGACAACAAGGGGGATTTGTCTTGGCAAAAAAAGAGACTGATAATTTTCTTCTTCCTTCCAGAGATTTGACAGTCTGTGAATTGCAGAGTTTTAGTGTTCCTTGCAGGACCTCTGCTGATCACTTGTGGTACTGCATGAACAGTTTGGATGACTCTGATAATGCTGTTGTGTTTCTTCTACAGCCCATCAGCAATGCAGATTTTATTGTTCCAGTGGAGATCGATGGTACCGTTCATCAGGTATTGTACACACACCACAAAAAGACACTTTGTTGTGACATTTCCTTTTGTTTATTAGAAGCACGAGTTACACTTTGTTCTTGTGTGAAGATCCTGGAGAGAATGGCTGTGATCCAGTTCAAGTAATCCAGGATAGGCTGTGTGTATCCTGGTTGGCCTATTCATGATTACTTGCACTGGGTGGCAGCCGCTGAGCAAAGAGAGGAGGAGGAGGGCACCTAAACTATGAGTGACGATGATGCTTTATAGAGATGTTGGTCACCAAGCTGGAGTTTTTTGATAATACAAAAAATAAGTAGCAGGAATTTCTCTGAAGCAAACACCGCCACAACATCCCTTGTCACCGATCCTGTTTGTGATTTTCAGGGAAAGGATTTCAAAGCGCAGCCGGGAGGAGGAAGGGGTCCGGTTTGGGGTCCTCAAAATTGCATCTCTACTTTTTACAGATGATGTGGTTCTGTTGGCTTCATCACACCGTGACCTCCAGCATGCACTGGAGCAGTTTTCAGTGTGAATGTCACACTGTACCTTGAATTTGGATAGATGAAGTTAATGTTAGAAAATGGCAGTTATCTTTAAGGGGGAGGGCTTGGAAAATAAGAACCGTGTGGGTTTTCACTTTTGTATCAAGCAGCAATAAGAGTTGTAATATGTCCCGTTTGAGTTAATGTGCCTTATTTGACATCGCACATGCTGAGATGTGACTATTGCACAAACACAGATTGCCATGTCGATGCTGAAACGATATGTTGTGCAACCCCACATCATACTGTCTTAATACTGTGAAGGCGTTCATGTGTCTGACATTCATGTTACATCCTGAATGTTGTTTTTCTCTTACTCTGCCTAAACCCTGTGTTGTGTCTTGCAGGTATATGTGCTGAAACGACCCCACGTGGACGAGTTTCTTCAAAAGATGGGAGAGCTGTTTGAATGTGTGCTCTTTACAGCCAGTCTTGCCAAGGTGTGTTCAGACCCCGCAACATTTTCTGCGCTCATGTGTGTCTCAGTTCCAAGTCAGTGACTATGGAACAACATTTTCTATTTCCTTGTTCTGGTATTTTTCATCTGCTCTCGCTGTCTGAATTTTCACACTTCCTCTGCTTCGCTCTCCATCTGCGTCTTTTCCATCTTAGCCAATAATGCATGGGTAAGTTTTATGAATGAGACAGAGCAATAACTGTATTAAGGGCCTGATGTTTCAGTAGTGATTGGATGTTCCTCGTGCTGCGTTTAAAGCTAGGTGTCAGTAGTGCTTGTTGTGTCATAGTGTAGTTTTTCCTGAGGCTGTTTTTCCTGTCAGGTAAACACAGCTGTAAAGGCTTTGCTTCCTTTTGTAATTAAAGTGTAGCATTTGCAAATTGTTTTGTTAGCGCTTTAGTTGAGGCATGTGACCAGAAGGATTTGCATCTTAATGTGTTTACACGACGTGCTGTAATGTTTGATTCATTATGTGCATTTTCCAAAGATGTATAGCTGTGAAATCCAGTGTGATATTTGTTTTGGTAGCAGTCTTACATGTTGTTTGTGTGTTTGTTTGACTTCAACAGTATGCAGACCCTGTGGCAGACCTGCTGGACCAGTGGGGCGTGTTTCGAGCGCGACTCTTTAGAGAATCCTGCGTTTTTCACAGAGGGAACTATGTCAAAGACCTCAGCCGGCTGGGACGAGAACTCAACAACGTCATCATTGTTGACAATTCGCCTCTTATATTTTCCACCCAGAAAATGCTGTGAGTTCCCAAAGCACTGATCGTCTGAGCTGTCAGAAAGCAAGTTAAATCGGCAACAAAACATCCTAAATATAGCATACACTTAACTGATATTGATTTTTATAGGTGGCCTAAGTACAATTTGTTGCCGCCTTTGTCCCCAGCAGTTCATTGCTTAGCCTCTGTGTCAGTACCTCAGCCTGCTTCTCCAAACTGGAGGCATGCTAACTACCGTGGGTAATACACTATGGATAAATACCTTGTATAGCCCCACTTCAAAAAATCGGAACGTTCCCTTTAATGTCTCTTACTAAGGTAGATCAAGTTGCTCTGAGAGTCAATCAGTTTAAAAAAAAAAAATACTGTTTTTGGGTTTCTCTCTTCGTGTTTGAGTATGGTGATAATCTTGTTGGTAGCTTGTGTTAAAATAAAAGCTAACTACAGTTTTTGTTTTCCCGTCTTTGAAGGTCCCTGTCCAATCCTGGTTTGACGATATGAATGACACAGAGCTCCTGGACCTGCTGCCTTTCTTTGAGGGACTCAGCAAAGAAGAAGAGGTTTACGGAGTCCTGCAGAATCTGAGAGGCAGGTAGCAGGACACACCACAGGGCCGCCTGTGCTCTCCATCCTCCTCTCTGTCGATCTCTGCCCCCGCCTACAGCCACATCTCTCAGACTCAGGCAGATCCTCCCACACGCGCCCCTCTTGTCTCTGCCCCAAGGGGACGCCTTGGAGTCTCACTGTGGAAACCGTCATGTTAACCCCGTCTCCGCTCTCATCTCCTGGTGAACGGCTGCCTTCTGAGTGCCATCAGAAAATTTAAAACAAACAAAAAAATAAAACACTAAATATCCCAGGAGCACTGTGTTTCACACAAACCACACCAGAAAGCGTTCAGAGCGTCCTAAGTTAATAATACTGGGGACAAAATGTTAAGAGGAGTGAACTCTGGTCTTTATTTTCAAACCAACAAAGTTTTACTATTCGGTGAAGTGCTTATTTTAAAACCAAAAAAAAAAAGGTTTTGTCCGAAATTTCTTTTGTGGTACCACACAAAAGTCTGAAATGATTTTGTCCTCGTATTGTTGCTATGCAGGCAGTTTCTGGTGGTAGAAAGGACTGTGATTCTCTTTTCTTACTGAATGAAGTGCCTTGTGTGAATGTTGTTTATATGGGAAGATATTTTGTACGTGGCATATTTCCAGAGTACTTCAGTCTTTTCACACACAATATGCTTTAAAGTGGACACAGAAGTATCTTGATATAAAAGTTTTACTTTTTTTGATTATCAAAAGCTGGGTAAATGTCTTCATAGTATTCTTTTTTTCTTTTTCTTTCCTCTCTCCCGGTATGCTTGTGCCATTATATAGATGTGACTTTGTTTCTTTCTGCTTTCATTATACCTAGAAATAGTTTACTTTGTTTTAAGCGAAGGAGTACGTTTGCAATTGTGAACTTTACGCCCCATCTGCAAGTACAGTAGTTCTCTGATAGTTTGATCTGAAAGCTCAGATAAATTGTGCCATTTTATTTTCTGTCTTCGCCCCCTTTATCTCATTTTATTATTATTTGCCAAATAAGAAAATTATTTTTTAACAGGCTTCATATCTTTAACAGGGGTTCAGCTATAACTGTTAAACCTTTAGTTGTAAGTATAGCATTATAGGTTTTATTCTTTTGACAAATAGTTGTATGTTTTTAATGTTATGAGGTCCTTGTTTGTCATGTTGTGCTTATCATGTGGCTAGCTGTTAGCCCACCTGCTTTCTTTTTTTTTTTTAATCTCCTTTGTTTTTTTAGGCACACATGAGTGGTGCAGCTTCACCCTTACACCTCTTCTTAACTGGATGCGATGCAAATGAGTGAACATCAAATTGTTGTAGTGGTTCACCGTGAAGAAGTCCTAATTTGCTCACTCGCCCTGGCTCTGTTTTGGCGAAGATTTGCACACCCAAGGGATGTCAGCGATTAATCTGTTAACCACCGAGAATATTCTTGACCGGTTACGCATGACGGTCGATAGGCTAAACAGCCGGCGAGCTGCGTCAACATGCAGAAACATAGTTCTCGCTGCCCACCCTTCAGTCTCCACTGGTTAGCTAGCCACTCTGTACCGCCTGGGTTGGGTGGAAACTGAGGCTCAAAATGAAGGGACTTTCTCACCGGGCAAATGAGTGGGGCTGCTAGCTAACCTAGCTCACACCTGACCTGGGTGGTGCACAGTGCAGAGCGGCCCGGGTTAGCTCACCAGTGGAGATCAGAGGGTGGGCAGTGGGTGCCATGTCTTAGCATAGTCACCAAAGCCTACAGGAAATAAAATCAAAGGCAAAACATTAAATTTCACCACCTCTGCATGGATAGCACTTTGAAATGCAGCACTGAAGCTCACAGAGTCATTGGAATGCCAGACTAAAAAGAAAGGTCTTCTATATTTCATGATGTTTTGCGTTGTTTGCTGCAAAATTAATTAGTTAATGGGTGTCTGTTAATGGGCTGTCAGAAGAAAAATTAATCTAAACTGACATCCCTAGTGCATCTCTAAACTCAGAGCAACAGCAAGCTGTTACTTTGGCTCCCTGAATGTTGATCTTACTTGTAGTATATCTGAAACTTTGTCGCGCTCACCCGCTGTATGTTAGGAAGAGGTGTTGGGCTGCATTCACACCAACTCCAGCGATGAGCAGCAGGGTTCTGTGGCGATGTGAAAGTCGGGGGTTGGAATCACCAGAGGCCCGTGATATGATATTATCACGATACTTAAGTAACAATACGATATTACTGTGATTTTAAATGTTTTGTGATATTGTGATAGATTGCGATTTATTACCATTTTTCAACTGAAACTATCCACAGAGAAAACATTTATCGGAATTATCTAACACGATAAAGTTTTCAGTCTGTCCATCTCACTTCAGTCTTTTTTTTTTTTTTGCCGCAAAATGAATCAATTGTAGTAGGCCACGAAAAGATTGATTTGTGTTTGCAATATTAATGATTAATACATAAAAAAAAGATGCTTGGCGTCCGTGTATCGACACAATATTGCCATGCAAAATATCACAACCCAATGCTATATTGATTTTTTTCCCCCTGCCCCTGGTGGGAAATGTCACTCAAACATCACTTGTGGAGGATGGTGAGAATCTCCTCATGTCATCGACTGAGTATTTATCTTCGCTAATTTTTTTCATGTTGGCTTAAAAGATCGATTGAACTCCTTGTGGTTGTCATTACTCAGTCCTTCCAGGATTTGGGGATTGCCCATGGGAGCTTGCCATTTGGCTGCATTTCTCCAAAAACCGAATCTGCTTCAACTTTTTGCCGCAGGCCGCTGTGTTTTTTCTTTTCCAGCCACTCCACTGCTGCTGCTTAGGCACACTGCCCTCACTGAAACGAATGGGAGGAGTGATTTGGTGTGAACGCAGCCTTATGGGATGATCTTTCTCCATAATTGTACACAGTTGCAAAGGTATTCCTTTTGTTGTTTCAAACAGGCTGGGATCTTACAGCAAATGGGTTGAGTGCCATGTTTTTATGTTTTTTCATGAGGTTAGTGTCTTTAGGGAATATAGGATAGTGTCGGATCGAGTCTGGACAGAGTTAAAATCACACCACATGCTCCTGGTCTGGTCCAGCGCTGGTGTAAAACCAGTGGAGACGTTGTGTGGCGTTTACCTTCCCAGATTCATTTTAACTGCTCTTCACCTCAGTGCCTACGTTTGAGAGGAGCCACGCAAACCGAATGCTGCAACATGAGCTACCATGGCAATAACCTTTTTTGCGGGGAGTGTTTGGTTTGGGTGTCTAGAGCACTTGTTAAGGCAGGCCTGGTTCTCACAGTGACTTTTCGTGTTCATATGAACCTTCAAACATTTTTTTTTCATATGATTTGATCCAAAAACCGGACATACACATATAATTTAGTCTTAGTCTTTTTAGATTTTCTTTTTTTTTTTTTTTTCCTTTTTTTTTTTTCAAAATGAAAAATACTGAAACAACTTGAATGTTGCTCGGTCTATTTCCGCAACAACAGCCAAACAACCCTGTACAGTGAACTACATTGCCATAGTTATCAGCTTGTATTGTGGACGAAAAGGAGGACGCCTTCCAAACCTACAGATGGGTGCTCAGTCCTGGCTCATCCAGACAGCCTCCAGATGTTAGGGGCCAGCTCTAAATGGAACACTACTGGGGCACTGCAAAAGGACTGTGAAGAACCTCACCATGGCATTGATGCCTTACTGCCCGTGGAGGCGCAAAGCAATGTTTCTTCATTAATTCCAACGTTACATCCACACGTTTTAGCATCGTCTCATTAGTATTTTCTTATGTTGGTGAAGAAGGTGCATGTATGTACTAGACCAGTGATTCCCAACCTTTTCTTTAACCCCCACACCCCTTCATCAACACCATCCGTCGGTCCCAAATGTGTTCAGTAACTGGATGTTATTAAACTCAATTCACAATATTTTTTTCATACAGTTTCTTTACATTATTGATACAGTATTTTTTCAATTTTGTCAATATTTGGATTAGTTTGGTGCTGGATGTTTAGCTATGTAACCATTACTTTTAGCCAGAGGTGTGGACTTGAGTCACATATTTGATGACTTTAGACTAAAATCAAATCAAATAAGACTTGCAGCTCGACTTGGACTGACACTCCTTTTTCATACTCATGCTGGCTTGGCTTAATTTAGTTTGACTCAGCAAGTCAGGCCAGTACAGCAGTGATTTACATCTCACTTACTGCAGGGATACCTGTTGAAGGTGTGTCTTTAACTTATGACAGCTTGTCATGACTGATGACATTTTACAGCAGAGAAAAGTTTACCTGTTGGAGGCGAGCTGTTTGCAGAGGTGCAGTAAGGGCCTGTTGTCTGCAGCTCTTCATCAGCATCTTACTGTGGCTGATTCCGATTTTACTTTTCCTCCCTGCGCTATTAGTAGACTTGTTTTTATTGAAAAAAAGCTGCTAACAAAGTTCACTGATTTGGTGATAAATGCATTTCCTGTCCTATAGATTCTTCACAATGAAAGTCCCCTATTTTGTTGGCACAGCGTGGTTTGACGCAGCACTGCCAGAAATGGTAATGGAAACAGGTTATTCAACACCAATGACTTATGACTTCTCTTAGAATCGAGCCTTTTGACTTAAACGTACTCAACACCTTCCCTCAAGCTCAAAGATAATTAAAAGTGTGCGATGAAACAATTAATTTCCCTTTATTTCCAAACTCATTTAACGCCAGCTCTTTTCATTTTGATTGTCGATTCTTAATTCCCCAGATTCACTTTGTTTGAACGAATCTGACAGAATCCAGACGAGTTGCAAGATAGAACCATGAAAGCAAAAGTTGCATTACTGAGAGCCAGTTGGAAAAAATTATACCCAAGATAAAGTCGTCTGTAGAGAAAAACTATGTAGTCATCCACAAAAAATGAATTGCAGTATGCAAAGCATGTGGTTCCAACAAAATAGTTTTAACAAATAAATACAAAATTTTAAAAAAGCAATTTTTATTTTTGTGAATATATTATTACTGTTGTTTAGGACTTCAGACTTGTCTTGACATGCGACTTGCAAAACTACGACTTGGTCCCACCTACTTCTATTAAGCTAACTAGTTGAACTATTTATTATTTTTAGCTACTTTTAAGCATTTACACGTCACTTTAAGCTGTTTAGAGTTCTCTGCTTGCTACATACTTTTTTCTTACTCTCATTTGTAGAATGTTGTTTTCAAGTTTCAGCGGACTCAATATATGGGTATATGTATTTTTAGATTTTCTTATCAAATTATTTAAATCTTTTTAAATTAGTTGAGCTGCATCACTATATTTTCATGCACCCAGGCCCCCAGGAAGTGTGGCAGGCTTTGAAGCCAATCTTCGTAGAGGGCAAACGAGGCCCCAATAAAAGCCACTCAGCCTTGCAGCCAATTTCTCCCAGTGGCCATTTGCGGTATTGCAGCGAAAAAAAAAAAAAAAAAAAAACAACAACAACCACCTGCGACCCAAAAAGCGTTTTCCCCACAGACCACCATTACATTGCAGATCATTTTTTGGCTGCTTAGCTTTACTGGATAGAATAGTTTCAGCATGAAGGGGTTTAGAGATAGGAGATGACTTCCAGCAAAGGGCTGTAGGCTGAGATCGAACCTGAGACCCCTGCAGCAAGGACATTGCCTTTGTATATGTGACGGCTGCTGTGCCCACTAAACCATCGGGTGCCCCAGACCATCATTACAAAGGAGACGTCTTAAAACTGTTGACAGGACACCCCGGACTTTGAAAAAGGACAATTGTTAATCTTTCCATTACAAATTTTTGATCCATGGTGGTTGTATTTTTGCGAAACAAAGTGATTTAAAAATCCGTTTACGATGTAAGGTCAGTGAGCTGAGCGGGAACTATACACTATTGTGCAGAAGTAAACCTGCATGCTCGTCAACTTTTTGGCATTTGCGCCAGGTGAGCAACTCCATTGGAATGAATAACAGCTATCTTGGTGTCCGATAGCAACCTATCACTAAAAGCTATGGGCCAGATAGTATTACGACTTCGACTACGACATGATTAAATTATATTATCTTAATGCAAGTTGGCAGAGTGCTAAACTAAAGTTAGCCGCTCGGCTTGCTAACCTCTCTAGAGCACTTGCTGTATCAGCCCAGTGATGCGGAAGATCTGGATAGTTTTATACCCCGCAATTTTTTGGCTTCTTGCGCCAAGGAGCAGTTTTCATAGTAATGAACAGGGCCCCGCCTCCAAAGCTATATCGACTTCTCTCTATACATCCATGCGTGTTACCCCCTGGTAACCGCAGACGTACCCCCTACAGGGTACAACTACCCCTGGTTGGGAATCACTGTACTAGAGCATATATGGTGAGGCTGTGGTGGTGCCATCAGGGGATTGTACGCTCCACTATTTGCTCTGTTGCTTGGTTTATGGGTCATGGTGTTTTATTAAAAAGACCTACACTACTTCATAATTTCCAACATATTTTTTTTACTGCTGCTCCTACAGGCATATTGAAATCTTTCTTTTGCATAAGCATTTGTGTTGGCAGTGAGCGTTCAGCTCCTGACGATGGTTTCAGTGCAATGTCCTTTTTTTATAAGAAGCATTTGGTCAACTCTTCTTAACCTCTCAATGATTACCTTTCTCTGAAAATGTCGTTTGTATCATTGTGATATTTTTCTACCTACCTTTTGTCAGTATTTGGTTTGAGAAGTTAGTGTATTGCCTATTGTATCCAGCTTTTGTTCTCCACGTCCTTTCAGATCTGTAACGTCCCTCTCTTGCCTTTTGGTAAGAATTCTCAGTCAGGTCTCGTCTTTCCGATCAGGGTGTGTGTGTGCGTGTGAGTGTGTGTGCGTGTGTGTGTGCTTCCTTACAGTTTGTGTATCACCTCACTTATAATTACACATTCATCATTTTGTATTGATTTAACACCAAAGTTCAACAACACTTGAGTCACTGCTTATTTTGCTTTTCTTTTTTTGGTGAGGTTGTTCACTTTTTTTTTTTTTTTTTTTTTTAAACCACTTGTCGGTTCGTGTTGGTTTACTTTGAGTGTCTGGCAGCGTGTTGTCCTCCTGAGCATCAGTTTTCTTTCTGTCTATAATAAAAAGCTTCATTGAAACTATTTTGTCATGACTTTTTTTTTAGTTTTTCTTAAATTCAATCGATGATGTGGTTCATGACTTAAGGCCAAAGACCATCACTTCAAATTGGTGTGATTGAGGTTTCCACTGTGTGTTCCTGATGTGGTCGAATAACTCAAAAAGTCATGAGAGCGAATGTTACTGTGTTCTGTTAGTTCACTGTAAAATATACTTTCATTTTGCCTTTAATTTCCTTCCAGCCATGTCACAATAAAGCACATTTTTATGGAGGAATGTTGCTTGTCTTCTGTCAACAGACTAATGGTTAAGTGTTTTACTTGGCATAAATGAGCCGGCAGATCGTGTTAGTTAGCGGTCGCTTACAAAAATGGCAGTTGGATCAACTAACTTTTAGCTACTTAAAAGATAACTTGATAACTGGTATTTTTAAATCTCGACCTTATTATGTTTTTGTGTCTAAGTGATGAATGGGAACAACCATTTTTGAAGTTGGTCCAGTATTTAGTGAAACGGGCTACAATGTAACGTCCATTTACATCCACTGAAAGTGTTTGTTTTTGCCAGACTAAGGCTGTTGTTATAAGTGTCTGACAACATTATGGAAAGGATCCCTACAGAGATAGACTTTCTTGTTAAAGAGTAGGATCCTTTTTGTTCAACTAGAAACAGCCCCCAAATCATTACCACCAAACCCACCAGACTTCGTTTACATAAACAGTCATTTTATAATCGTAAAACACGCTTGATTCAGAGTCGACAAAAACATAGAATAACTCACAAAAGCCGTCTTTGTTTCAATTTCCACTGTTCCAACAATCACCAACTCTGATTTGGTTGAAATAAACTCTTAATTCACCCAGTTAGATGTGATAATATGCTGAATCTATACACGCTTAACTTACTGTTTATTTAAATGGTGTCTGGTGCATTTTGAGATATCAATTTCAGGGATGTTTCTGGTTAAATATAGAGGATCTCACTCTAACAAAAAGGTCTGTCTCTGTCGGGATCTTCTCCATAGACCCTTTTTGGGGCCGACATCACAAAGACGTCAGTTTGTTAGCTGGAGGCAAAACACGACTCCACCAGAGGGCTGTAAGCTACATCAGAGTCCTCACATGTCATCTTGTGTTATTGGGACCCAGAATAGAAGGAGTCAGGGCTCAAAATTTGAAGTTTGTCACATAATAGCTGCCACTGCCCATCAACAAAAACAACTATGGTTAAATTTGATAAGACCAAAGGACTGGATGGAGGCGATCATCAAAAATGCTCACATGTGCAGCGCACACTTCATATCAGGTTAGGGAGAAAGTATTTCCTGTTGTAGGGATGAATAATGTTATGTGTATTAAGGGTTATCATGTCCACCTCATCAGAAATTGAGGAGGTATTCAGAGGAATATTGGATTTAGCAAAACAAACCGGAAAAAAACGTTCAAGTGTCGTCCTCCTTTTGTAAGATTGGCATAGTGATCAACCACAAAGCTTCCTGTGACATTATCCATCCACTGAGTGAGAGCATACGGGTCGGCCAGTCTGGTCCCGTTGGTCAGCGTTTACTTATTCAAGAAACAATTGTGGTCCTGGTGAGTGAGTGACCTGACATGGTGCGTTCGTAAATTCAGTCAGATGCTCTACACTAAAATGATGTTATATTTCTATGTGAATTAACAAATGGTTAAGTTGATCACACATTCACTCCACATGGCGCTCTGCTGCTCCGTCTCCCCAGACAGTGTCCAGAGTGCGCTCAGCCACTCTGAGAGTGCAGTGCTCTGGATAACCAAATGGTGCATTCAGACAGCGCTCTGAATTTCCAAACAGTCCAGTTTGTGCCTGAGTGCGCTTCGACACTCTGAATGAGTATTTCTGAACGCACCACTCACATCATCTTCCTCCATTGTCTAAAACAAACTAACAGAACTTTCTAGCTAGTGCTAACTAATGTCTGTGGAGAATTTGCCTCCAGCTAAGCTCCGCCCACCATGAAAGACATACTGTTTGCTAACAGTAAAAGGTCTATGATGTTATTAGATACTTAAAATAACATTCGGAGCCTGTCAGTGTCAAAACAAAGTACTTTTAGTGGATGAAAACAGTGCACAAATGCCCAAAGTGGCTGCCAGCTATGGCACACTCTCAGTATCACACCAGCTTCGAAAACTGCTGTTACCATTCGTCACGTAGACACAAAAACATGAGAGAATAGGATCCAGGTTGAAAAATACCTAAGTCATCTTTTAAGAGCAGCAGGAAGAAGCTGTAAGCACAAAACCGACACACTGTTTACTTTGATATGGTGAACTGTCAGCTTACAGTTGCCTGTTTACACATTCAGCAGGTATGAAGCAACATTAGCATTAACTTGGAGTCATGTTTCTGTGCACCTGATAAATGTTAATATTTACTCTACTTTTAGCTCTTTATCTCTGTAGCTGCTAAATGCTTCACCAAGTTCACTAGTTAGACTTTAACAGTGTCTGCCGTTTGGTGCTGAGCAGGTCGTGTACAGTCGAGTTTCCCTGAAAACAGCTGCCTGTGGCGAGAGCACTGGTTGAATATAACTAAGTACATGTACTCAGGTACTGCAGGGTACTTAAGTACAGTTTTATGGTACGTGAGTACCTTGAGTAATTCCATTTTAGATTACTTTATACTTCATCTCAAAGGGTACTTGTATAAATTGTGCTTTTGCTTCACTACATTTATTTGATAAATTTAGTTACTTACAGATTCAGATTAAAACAGATTATTACCAGCACATAAAATATATTACAGGAGGCTATACAGCAGTTTATGAAGTAATACAGATTAGCCCCACTTTTAACAGCTGCAAAGTAAATGACTATACTACTAAAACTACAACTATCACTACTGCTAAACACTACACTACTGCTAAAACTACTAAGACTACTACTGCTACTACTTAAACTACTGCCACAACTAAGCTTACTATAATGACAAAAACTCTGCCTGTGTGTATGTGTGTGTCTGTTCCACGTTTTTCTCGTCACTGACTTGGTCAATCCATGTGAAATGTGGCACAGTGATAGAGGGTCATGGGAGGATGCGAATGAAGCAATATTACATCAATTGGCCAAAGGGGGCGCTATAGCAATTGATTGAAATTGCAAACTTTGAATGGGCAGATCTCATGCCCCGTATGTCATAGACATGAAACTTTGCACAGAGACGCCTCTCCTCATGAGGAACGAATATGTATCAAGAACCCACAACTTCCGGTTATATAGATTTTCCGCCATTTTGAATTTTATTTAAAACACTTAAAATCGGTCTCTTCCTTGGAAGTTTGACCGATCTGCATGAAACTGGGTGAACATAATCTAGGGACCAACATCTAAAGTTCCCTCTTGGCAAAAGTTGGAAAACTTACTAAAACTGAGCTTCTATAAGGCAATGAATATTGCGGAGGGCGTGGCTCATCACATAAAGGTGTATAACATCTCAAGGGTTTCACCATCACCACGCAACTTTGTAGGCATATGACCCACATAATCTGAGCTAATTTCTTATCTAGGCCTAACCGCCATATCGATTTTTATTAACCTCTTAGATATGTAGAACAGGACGCCTCAAGGTGACTGGAGAAATTTAACTCTAATTGGCAACTGGTGGCGCTATAACAACAGAAAAATGGTTACGATGCGACAGATCCTGTGGCTGCAATCATACTATCAAATTCACAAACACTCTGTCTGAATACATTTCTCTTCTTAATGGGTTCAGTTGACTATTTAATCTGCAATTTCCTATGACCTGTATCCCAAACACACACCATGTGAAACTACATGGGCAACTGTGCACTCAGTGGGTCTGGACTAGTACTACTACTATTACTACAACTGCTACTACTACCGCTGCTATGACTACAACCTGTACAGCTACTGCTAAAACTACTGTTACCACAACTACAGCTACTGCTTCTACTGCTGCTGCCGCCGCTGCTACAACTACTGCTTCTTCTATTTCTACTGCTGCTGTATGGACAACTTTTTCTACTGCTGCTACTATTGCTGCTACTACTGCTCCTGCTTCTACTACTTTTACTACCACTACCAATGCAATTTCTGCTACTGCAACCACTGTAACGTCTGTCACTGCTGCTACTGCCACTCCTGCTGCTGCTGTCGCTACCACTGCTCCTGCAACTACTGTTTCTACTGCTGCTACATCAGTGCTTCAGCATTTCTTATTTCAGCCCTCTCAGTTAATTTTAACCTCTGACAGTGTTACACTTCAGCTTCCACCTTTTCTACAATGTATTTCAGCTCTTTGCATCTTTTGGTAAAAACAGTTCAGCTTCCACTGCAGCTTCCTTTTCTTTTTTTCAGCAGTGTAGTCAGTGCATTCGAGCTTCTTTCAGGCTATTTTTTTTTTTTTCATATTTTTGCATATTTGCATGCGCTTTCTGCAGGAGAACCATTTTCTAGTTCATAATAATTATTCTCCATTAGCCTCAGTTTTAGCTTTCTTATCATTGCTCTTATTTACACTATCATTTATATATAATAAAGAAATCGGAATCTGGTCTGATCTATAATATGTGTAGGTTTTGTCTCAGCTTTGGGGGAGCACATATGAACCGGGGGTCTAGGGATCCTCTGCCAGAACATTTTGGCTGGGGTGTGACTTTGTATTTTTTTTAAATTAATATTTTTTTGTTTTGACCCTCCCTGAAGCTACAAATATTTTTCCTTGAGCCTCCCTGAGTGACAGGAGGAAAATGCATGACCCTCCCTCCACAAAATACAACCATTTAAATTTGTATGCCCTTCTCCTAAGCCAAAACAGAAACCCCTTTCCAGTGGGTTAAAATTATTCAACATGCCCCGTAACACGTTAGTCAAAAGCGTTCATGCCATTAAACCGTTGAGCTGTGAGTTCATGTGCATCACCTGCCTGACTTCCTCCTGATTGCTGGACTGACGCACTGTGTAACAAAGGTGCGTCCATCCAAAGTTCACCAGGTTAATGGTTTTATTCTGTGGAAAGTGACTCAGCCTCACACAGCTCTCCTTCTTTTCCTGTTCTCACAAAGTAAAGTTGGTTCACAGAGGTACCTGGTTTTGTTACTGTTTATCTGAGATGCTCCGCGTAGCTGAAACAGCCTGAGGATCTGGGAGCAAATGTTGACAGCCTTTAAATATAAAGTTAAAGCCAATACATTCAGCCAGGCTTTAGATAAAGATGGTTTATAGACATTTATAGACAAAGTTTTAGGTCTAGTTTTTATTTAATAATTTCCTTCATCTTCTAGCTCTTAAATATATTGTATTATTTTTGTTGTCTTTTTCATCTTTTTTTCAAACTTTTTTAGTTATTACACGTTTTTAATATTTAAAATATTTTATTTCAAAATTATTTTATTTTATAGTATTATATTTATTGTTTTGTCCCTTTATTCTATTTTTTCTAGTTCAGAAATATGTCATTTTGTTTTATTAATATTACTGTTATTATAGCTTTTAAATCAATTTCATTACAACTTCATCATTTTTATTGTCTCACCTGCATTGGTCAAAAAATTCTTAAATTGTTTTTGTCTTTCTGATATAATCTGCTTTCAGTCCCCTGTGAGGCAGTAGACTAGTATTGTTAGCTTTGTTGTATATCTGTAAGTAAGATGGGTTATTAAATACCATTACAGTTGTAACACTTGGTACCACTGGACGAGAAGCCCCAGGATTATTAATTAGGTTAATATTACATGACGACAGATTCACAGTTCATCCATGTGGACTCACAGTTAGTTCAAAGTGCTGAAAACAAAACATTCAAACAGGTGTTCATGTTTAAAACTTTTATCTTCACCTTCATATACAAAAGATAAAGTCATGATGATGTCACATGAAAAATAATCACACTTAATGACTAAAATGACTGATGAAGACAAAGCATGCTGTTTTCATGTTGGCTTACGTTTCTCCGGAATTCATAAAATATCATGTGGATAAAAAGATTTAAATAGACGACACATTAACTGACCAGAAATGAGGGACACGAATGATGTGCCATCGCAAACTGAACATCGTATAACACTAGTGCAACTCGTACAAACCAACTGAAACAGTTTGTCCCTGTAATGTGACTCATGGAGCATTAGAAAGTCAAACAAACCTAGTGTGTATGTACAGCGTTTGCATGCATAAACCCACTCCCAGTACAACTCGATTCCAGCTGCAAACGGAGTTCTTTACTTTGTCGTCCCTTGAGAAAATTTTTTTCTTTATCTGACTTTTAAAGGGACAGTTCACCCCCAAAATAAAGACACATATTTACGTTGGTCCCTAGTGAATTGTTAGGGAGACAGCTAGGCCACACTGCCCGCATGAGCAGTGTGTGTCTATTGCCGATCCTTTTGTTTTTTATTTCGGTGCCTGTGTGGACAGATTAGAGCAGCTACACTGCCCACGTGAGCAGCGTCACAGACTCAACACTTCTTGTTTCAAAATGAAAGCCCTCTGATTACGCTTCTGTCGACAGGATCCCTTCATTTGTAAGCACAAGGCTTTTTTGTTGTAAAATATTGTCATGACCGTGTTGTTGACAGTGCAGCGGCTTGCACGGCTCCATAAATTAGTGAAGTGCCTGCTTTTCAATGTGGAAATTCAGTAGTTAAAACAGCAGGCAGCTCTGCAGCAGCAACGCTGTCTGTGTGAACACTACAGCAATTCAGCGAGGTAGCCATCAGCCACTGTTCATGCAGGCAGTGTGGCTCGGCTCTGGAAACAAATGAAAAAAGTTGATAGTCCTGTCTGAAATCAGCAGACGTCTCTACGGCTGATATCTCCAACACTCAGTAACTCACACCAAAACAAGCTAGACTGATAAATAGCACTACAGGTAAGAGGAAAAATGTGAACTGTCCCTTTAAAAGACTGCTCAAACTAATCGTGAACTAAAACTACAGAGGCAAAAAAAAGTAATTAAAAACAGCTGAACGTGGCTGTGTGATGGAGGTCCTTGTGTCCTTTAGAGGTACATGGCAGTCGGTGACATCTCACTCAGCATCAAGGACCATGATGTGTACGAAGAGTCCAGCTGAGGGGAGGACGTCTCCATTCTTACTGAGCAGAGGGACATGTCTGTATCCTGTGTGGGAGCACAAAGTGGTCGCAGTCAGTGATTAGAAAAAAAAAATGAAGAGGTCTTTGTTTGTTGCAGAGAGTGAATTCAGTTCTCTATGCTCGACCAGATAGTTCTCGTCTCTGTTCATTTATGAAGTGTGAAAACAAGGAACTATCAGTGGTTTGACATCATCAAGTTACAGCGAGGACAAAAAAACAGAAGGACATTTTGCAATTTGCCTTTTTCTGAACATACCCATTTTTAAGCTGTTGAATGGAAGCGTGTACTGCCCGACAAACTCATTGTCAGACGTGGAGTCGTAGTCCTCGACGACGAAGCGCACCAGTGCCAGGTCTGGTACATAAACATCAAACTGGAAGTTTTCATTCCATGTTGGGTTAAAACCTTCAACAGAAAAGAGGAAGGACACCATCAGTTACTTGATGAATAAATTCATTTCTTTGATCTGCTCCTTGTGCTTCAAAGGCTACCCTTGTTTCCCAGAATGCATTCCAAAACAACCCCGAGAGGGCATGAGTAGTTGTGTGCAGCTGTCTCTTTTATAAAAGCAGAGCAGGACTTTCTCACAGTAAACAGGAAGTAACAGTCTTAAGGAGGATTTATACTTGTGTATCAGCTCTATGCAGACCCTCCGCTGTAGCCTATGTATGTGGCCCCGCTGTTGTGAGCATTTGTACTTGTGCGGTGGTGTGTCTGTGTCCCTCTGTTACACCTCCAAAATACTAGTTGGCGGCGGGGTTTCTGTGAAGTTCTTTAAAGTTTAGTTGTTTCAAAACACACATTAAACACTCATTAAACGTGGCTTCATAGAGACAATTTCAAACACAAGTACACAAATCAGCTTCACTATAACTCACAGCATTCACAGACAAAGCACTTGTCTTCTGCTGGACACATTTTCCCCCCAAATTCAACATGCTAATGTTTTTAGCACAAGCCTATGGCATTTTACATTGTATAAATTAGCCTAGCAGCTAGCGGAGATTTCCTCTGCTCATATGAAACCAGGGACAACAGCAACATTTAATAAAGGTAATGTTACAAAATTTGGCTCCATTACAGCTCACAAGGTTCACTGATAAAACAACCTATTAAAGTTGCTCAGTGGCGCATGAAGCTGTGGTATGAAATGATCCAACTCTTCCGCGTTGTGCAGCCCACAGAGCAGGCGCACTAGAAAATTCCGTGGGCCGAGTCGGCGACTTGTGTTTGAGCACTCCGCGAACTTGTTGATTAAATGATTTAATCAAGCCACTCCATTAGACTTTCAAAATGTTATCGGACCAAATGAATCAAATCCCACTGGAGAAACAAGTCATTTCACAGGATTTGTGATGCTCAAAAGATGTATTCACTGATGTATTCATACTAATGTTTACCTTAAATTTTAGATGCTGGAAAAATGTCAAACAGAATTGTAACTGTAATAAAAATAAAAATGTTGCATTGGCTACATTCAGCTAATTATATGAATAAAAAAAGCCAAAAATTAGAAAAAGAATCCTCTAACAGTTCAAAATAAATGCAAATATATCACCAATATCTGCTTTTTGTAAACAGCGCTGACAAACAGAAGCTCAGTACAAAGCAAGACAAATATGTGTTGTATATAGTGTTTGAAAGGAAAGGTACCGTTGTTTTCCACATTAATGGTCTCTCTCTTGGCAACATCAGCTGGCACTCCAACAACCTGCACTTTAACCAGCGGGTCCACGATGGAGGACTTCTTCTTGTTCACTTTGGGGAGCTGCTGGGCTGATATCACCTGTCGACAGGTGGAGATACAGCATGTCAGATAGGAAAAGATCCTGAGGGCTGCTTATTGGCAAGAATCAGGTGATACGATACGTGTCATGATACAGAGGTTTAAGATTCAATATATATGATATACTGTGATACTGTGAACATTTAATCTACATTTAGAGGTAGAATTATCACCCGCAATTGTACGCCTCCACACACCAGTCAGGTTTCTCTAACAGTTTACATGTCTGTGAAAACATGACTAAATCTCTCCCCTTCTGTTCCTGAGATATGACATGAGTAATGGCCGGAAAAGTGTTTTATGCAGAACATTATGATTTCACAGTGAAGTTGACCTTTTGGATATGCAATGTCATCAAGTCATTATTTTATCCTTTCTTGCATTTGTGTGAAGTTCTGTCATAATTATCAAATTAATTCTTGAGTTATGTCCAAAAACATGCTTTGTGAGGTTATAATGACCTTCATGTTCAACCACAAAATTTGAATCAGTTTATCGGTCCAAGTGGACGTGTGTGTGTCAAATTTTAAGAAATTCCCCTCAAGTCTTCATGAGATATCATGTTGACGAGAATGAGACAGCGGCAAGGTCAAGCTGACCTTTCACCACCAAAATCTCATAAGTCCAAGTGAAGGTTTGTGCCAGATGTAAGCTGTTCTTGAGATATTGTGTTGACAAGAATGAGATGGATGTAAGGTCACAGCGACCTTCACCTTTAATCTTTGATGCCAAAATCTAATTAGTGGAGTCCAAGTAAACGTTTGTGCCACATTTGAAGAAACTGCCTAAAGGGCGTTCTTGAGATATCACATCCACGAGAATGAGACAGACAAGGTCACAGTGACCTTGACCTTTAAGCTATGACCACCAAAAACTGTCCATGTGGACATTTGTGCCAAATTTAAAGAAATTTCCTTGAGACGTTCTTGAGATATTGTGTTCATAAGGATGGGACAAACATAATGCCTCCGGCCACGGCTATTGCTGGCACGGAGACATCAGAGCTGTCAATGCTAACTGCATGTGTGATTTGTTGTTACGATGGAGTGGAGGGCTTATGTGCACTCCGCTACAGTACGCGTCAGGTGTGAACACAACGCTACCAAAACACAGAGGAGGAGTTTTAATCTGTTATAGAACTATCTCAGTTTAATACTGATGCCTTTATATCAGACGGCAGGTCGCTGCAGATCCAGCTTTGCTACAAATGACGTCACCTGTGCAAGATGGCAGCAGCCCTATCCGAGATATTTTAGCTTATTTTTGTACCGTGGGAGGAAGTGGAGACGCGTCATTCATCTCTATACAGACTACGGTTACAGCTCAATCATACCTGTGTTAAAACACAACTGATAATGAACCACTGCTGCCAATCTTTGCATGTAAACTATCAATCAGAGATCAATACAGTATCACAAAACAGCACGCTAATCAAGTGTATCTATATTTTCTCACACCTGCGCGTGTGTTATTACAGTGACACACTCACCATGACGTGGAGCGTCTTTGGCTTCAGCCAGTCCCCTCGGGTCAGGGTGATGGGGTCAAATTCTGAGTTTGCATCTCTCATGTAGGCCGGCTTCAGAATGTAGCCGCTCTTTCCATTAACCAGGAATCTGCCCTGGTTAATGTCCATTTCCTTGCAGGTCGTCTGGAAGTTTAAGGCAACTGAAAAGGAAATAAGATGAAGCAGAGACAATGAATCAAAATAAGCATCTGTCTCTTTAGTTAAATCCAGACTGGACCGGCAAATTCAGAGTTTGTATTATGTACCGATTTGGCAGCCAGCGTTCCACAGAGGCACTGGGTCGTAGTTGGAGGAGTCGGTCCTACTGCCAGCCGGGTAGATGCGGCTCAGCTTTTCCACGTTATGACAGATAGGAATTTGCTGCAGAGAGCACGGCCAGACAGAAGAACCATCATAACAATATTCACCACATGAGAAGTACTGGGGTCAAAATGCTTTGAGGGAAAAGAAATGACAGGAAATAATAGAAGATTCATGTTTACGTATTGGTTTCCAGGTCAGAACTGGTTCAGAACATAAAGGGGACCTAAAGGCCCTTTTTATGTTTGGAAACAGTGAGGACGTATTTTGTGGGCGGAGCCAAACGGTGGCAGGAAGGCACAGTAGTGATGTTGGTATGAGTGCCAAATACAATATAAAAACCGCTTTAACATTTAAACATTTCTCAACCGACTGAAATAAGTCGTATTTATATCCATGATTTTATGATCAATGTGTTGTTGGAAAAAAAAAGTTTTGTGTTCCAGTTAATTAGATTATGGATATTTAGGCTAATTACTGCTGCTCGGTGCTCAGTAGGAGTGTGTGTTCAGCTTATTTAATTACTGAATTATTTATGTGGTGAAATATAACCATCATAAGAATTGTAAAAACTCAAGTTTGTCAAGATTTGTCTGTTTGTCCTTAATAGTTGTGGAAATGTCCCCATGTAATATAATATAATGTGGAAGACCATCTTCTCAACCTGCTAGTGCGTTAGCTAGCTAACACTGTCTGTTTATTAACACCTTGATCATAACAAAGTACCGTATATTAACTGTCAGCACTGCTCATTTTAGAAAGGACACCGCAAGAAAGCCTATAATGTGCGTATAGATCGGTTCATCCAGCACCTTGTTGAATCTATGCTGTGAAGAACTAAGGCACCAACCTGGTACTAGCAAGGTGTACCTAATAAAGCAGCCTGTGAGTGTAACTCAAGGTGCCACCTTCTAGTCCACTCTGTTCAGGTGTGCTGCTGCACACAGGTGAAGGGGGCGTGGCCTTGAGGAACAAAGGAGCAGGGAATTGTTTGGGAGGGTTGTTTGATTTTGGTTGTGGAGGAGAAAGTGGAGCCATGCTGCCATGGAAAAAAACCTCATGGTGTTTCTTCCACCGGCCGGGGGCAAAAGTATAACCAAGGTGTGGGGAGGACTGTAAAGACGGAGCAAACTAACACATTAAGACCGGGTTTTTTCTTTTCCTGATTCCACCCCGGTGAGTTTGATTACTTCTTTTTTAAATATTTCTTTTTTGCAATGCATTGCTTTTTCTCAGTTTCTATTTTTGCATTTTAAAGGATGGATGTTGAACATTTTGTTCTTCACTTGGTTTACTTACATCAAGGAAGAGTGTTTTAAATTGGACAAAGAGGATAATTATTAAAGAACACATTCCTCCAATTAGACAAATTTATAGGAATTTTAGGAAACACCAATACATGATTTATGAAATATCTTTAGATAAATCTATTCGTTAAAACAATTTGGTAAATCTAGCCTGAATTCTTCCTCACCCGACTCCTCTGCCAGCTCCATGGCCTTACTCTCCTTGAAGGACGACATCTCGTAGAAGCTCAGGTTTTGTCGCGCGTCCTCAAAGCCGTGGAAGTGGACGCTCTTACAGTAGACCACCATGTCAGACAGCTCCTTCGCTAGTTTCAGCTTCTTTTTCTCCTACGCAGTAAATAGAAAGTATAAAAGGAGTGTCCACTAATGCTAAAACTGATGATCATTTATTTACTCTCCTTCGATGTGACCCCCCACCTTTTTTTTCTTTTGCTCCTGCTGTTCGGCCTCATCTTCGTCATTTGACTCTTCCTCCTCCGTCACGTCAATGTCATCATCATCTGCTGCCTCAGCAGCAAAGCTGGCCTCCAGCTTGTTTAACCTCTTCCCTTTGATGAGGAACTTCCCCTTCAGCTCCTGGAGGTAAACACACACATGAAAAGTCTAGTTTTGTGACTAAATGATTTCAGAAGACAAAAATGAAATGTACCAACAGGTAGAGTGGATACAAACCTCAGGAGATGGAAAGTTGTCGGGCATGCCGTCCCCGAGGGGAGTGGTGACAAGTGCACTGCCCAGGATGGAGCTCATGTGGCGGGCCATGACTTCCTGCTGCTCCACACTGCAGTGATTCTCCAAGGAGAGGATAACTGGGTAATCAGACGTCTGGGGACAACAAGACAGAGACGGAAATAACCACCTTGCGGCTGTAAGCCTCCATGAACCAGTCAGTATTCAGAAACAGTTTACATCCGTGTCAGTGAAAACATGGATACTTCACCTACAGTGACCTTGATCCTTAACCACCAAATTTCAATCAGTTCAGTCCAAGAGGACGTTTGTGCAAAATTTAAGGAACTTCCCTCAATATCAAGGCTTTCTTGAGATATTGCGTTCACAAGAATGGGACAGACGTGAAGTCAAAATGACCTTGACCTTTAACCAACAAATTCTAATCAATTCTAGGTTGAATCTAAGTGGATGTTTGTGGCAAATTTGAGGATATTCCCTCAAGGCGTTACATTTCATTTTTATCCTTTGAAAGCATTCCCAAAATTTGCATTCACGAGGATGACACAGATGCAAAGTCAAAGTGTCCTTTACCACATCTGTGCCAAATTTGAGGGAATTCTCTAAAGGTTTTCTTGAGATAATGTGTTCATAAAAAATTACATGAATGCAAGGTCACATTGACTCTGACCCCAAGTAATCAGTTCATCGTCGAGTCCAAGTGGACATTTTTGCCAAATTTGAGGAAAATCCTTCAAGGTATTACATTTCATTTCTGTCCTTTGAAAGCATTCGTGAGATTTCCATTCACGAGAATAAAACAGACGAGAGATCACAGTGACCTTGACCTTTGATCTTCAAAATTTAATCACGACATCCTTGACGTAAAATGGATGCTTGTGCCAAATTCGAGGAAATTCCCTCCAGGTGTTTTTGAGATATCACGTTCACAAGAATAGGACGGATGGACAGACAACCTGAAAACATGATGCCTTCAGCCACAGCTGTAGCGAACACGCACGCATAAAAACTGAGAACTCAAAATCAAGAAAAGTTACACAAGTGTTCATGAATGTAACTGGATACTAAACACACCTTGAAAGCGTACTCCTTGATGGCTGCGATGACGTCTTTGAAGAGGATCTTGGAGGTGAGTGTGTATCCGTGGTAGATCTCTGGCTCATCATCTGATCCATCCCAGCAGTCCAGCTCCACACAGCGGCAGCCCTTCAGCAGAGCCCTGAGAGAGTCACAGCCAGTATTAGTGACCAAAAAAAAAAAAAAAAGAAACACAATGTAAAGCAGCTTGAGGGTTGTAAATTCCAGACCTGAAGGACAGATTCTGACAGGCAGGATGAAAGCTGTTACCTGACGTAAGCCTCCGTGCTGCTGGGCCCTTTGAGCTGATCCTCCATGAGGTAGGTGTTGTGTGAGGAGGAGATGAAGTAGTGGTTGAGGGGATGGCTCATGTCCTGGTACACGTCTCTGTGATCTGGATTAAATACCAAGGCCTCTGGAGTGTGCATGTACATGAGGAAGCCATCTTTGGACAACAGATTCTGTTGCTTGGCTGAAAAAATGCAAAGACACAGCAGAGCAACAGTGACGAGGGAGCCACTCATTTATCCAGAACAAAGTGTGTGAATCTAATATATGTAATTTACATTTATTTTTACAATACACTGGCCATTTTTAATTATATTTTTTTATCAGATGAGGGATTTTAACCAGAAGTCTAGATTTTAAGTTATCAGAGAAACAATTTGAGCAAGCCTTATCAGCAGCTCGACTCCAGCCCTTGCAGTGCCAAACAGCTCGGGAGAAACAATGATTTTTAATGTGAAACTGCTTTATTCAGTGCTTTTACTGGTTCAAATCACCAGGTCAATTTGCTTTTGAGAGGAAATGATCTCTGCAGATAATTCGGCTCCAAGTAAAAACCTTCTGAATGTCTGGATCTTAAGTTTTAAGAGAAACAAATTGAGCAAACGTTAGCCGGAGCTCAGTTCCAGTCATAGCAGTGCCAAACAGCATCGGAGAAACACTGATTTGTAACATGAAACTGCTTTATTCTATGTTTGTAGCAGTTTAAATCACCAGGTCAATTTGCTTTGGAGAGGAAGAGACCTCTGCGGATAATTCGTCTCCCACTAAAAACCTCCTGAACGTCTGGATCTTAAGTTATCAGAGAAAAAAGGTCAGCACACATTATCAGGTTCTGAGCTTACAGCCCCTCCGCGACAAGCTGAAAGTTTAAATCACAGAGTCTGTGTGTTTTGGAGAAGTATAGACCTCTACAGATAATTTGTCTCCTGGTAAAAACCTCCTGTACAATGAATGCTGAGGGAATCCTAACTGGGAGAAACTGACTGCAATGACAGCTTTGCTCCGTCTTGTGTTACTATTTCGATTAAAGGAACCCTAGCAGCAGAAAATTACTTATTATACATTTTAGAGGATCTCATTTCCCTTGTGCTAATATCATACTGAAGTTAAAAGATCCCTGCAGAAAAGTCTGTGTGTGAATCAGGTTATTTATATTCTGCACCTCTTTGCATCAAACAGGTCTGGCAAACCTGACGTGTACCTGTATGTAAAACATTCATATAATACATCACTTACATTTACAGGCACTAGAAACACTGTAGACTATTATCACTACATATTGCATGTAATTTAAGTTTATCTTGTATGTTCCTAATGATACGTGCTAGTTATCATCAAAAGAGCTGTTTAACTGGTTCCCTGGCTTCCCAGAATTACATTTGACTTGGAAAACTGCAAATGTTGAACATCTGACATCAGGTCATTTTTTTCTGCTTTGGAGTAGCAGTGAACTTGCATACTATACGTGTTTGTTGTTTAAAAGACGCCTCTGTTTCATCTAAAACTATTCATCAGAGCAGAAAACTGTAGGGCTGCCCCCTAACAGTCGACCAAATGTTAGTCGACGACAAAGGTCATTGGTGGGAAAGATTTCATTAGTCGCTTAATCACAGAAAAAAAAAAACAAGAAACAGCTGTGCCTTGTCAAAATAAATCCAAACCTATATGACTGGACCATGTGGGAAATTAATTTGAAAGGACAGACACAGGAAGAGGCCACGCTCAGCAGTCAGACAAGAGTCACATTACAAACCAATCACAGCTGACAGATATCTTTCCCTTCTTCTGTAAATACTCAGTCTGATAAATACGGAAAAGTTGATCATGTTAGTGCAGGGCTACCCAGAGCTTTACATCTGTCTCATGGACGATAGGCCTACACACTTATAAATAGCACCTGGAAGAAGATCAGCTCTGCATTCACGATTTCAGGGGCTTGTTAAGGTTGCTAACACAACCCGCTGCCATGTGCTTGAAAGCCGGCCGAAAAAAGGCACACGAGTAGCACCCAGCACCCGACCTTGTGTTTTCCAGATGGTTAACGAAGAAGGTGAAGGACGAATTCAAGGTGATATGTAAACTCATCTTCATTGGTCGACTACAAACATGACGTATCATATGAAACATGTCAGTAGCTACATGCCCATTAGCCACTTAACACAATCATTACTGCTTTGCCGACAGCGTCATTAACAGGCGGCTCGCTCAGTGTGTGACGTGCACTTGTAGATAAAATATAGGCCTATATTAATGAAGGTTCATTAGTACGGTTTTGTATTTCTCTGTAATGTAGCACAGTGTTAACAATGTTACTGATACTATTCTTTCTCACACCTTGAAGTCAAACCATTGTGTTGCCCCGCCCAAAATATATCATTTAATGATTAAATTAATATCATAAACATGCTGGTGACTAGTCGACTAATGGCCCTAAATGACGACTATTTGTCGACAAGGAAAATTCTTAGTCAGGGGCAGCCCTAGAAAAATTAGGTGTATTATTAGGTGTTTAATTTTTAAAACTTCTGACAGGTAGGCTAGCTGTTTGCCCCGCGTCAAGTCTTTATGCTAAGCTACGCTAAAGTAACACCTCCTGGATCTAGCTCCATATGTTGCATACATGAGAGTGGTATCATTTTTATCCTCCAACTTGGCAAGAAAATGAATAATCGGGGCGTCGGTAGCATAATGGATAGTGCTGGCGCCCCATGTACAGAGGCAATGCTTTGCTGCAGCGGTCGCAGGTTCGACTCCGGCTTGCGACCATTTCTGCATGTCACTCCCCGCTCTCTCTCTCTCACCCCCTTTTACAATAAAGGCAAAAAAGCCAAAAAAATAATAATCTTACACAAAAAAAAGAAAGAAAAAAAAAGAAAATGAATAATCAACATGTCAAACTTTTTCGAGTTGTATGCAACATTCATAGCATATCTATGATTCAGAGTCTGAACCAAGATTGTCTGCACACGGCTCTCAACGTGGAGGAGGCTGAGTCGGTGGCTAGCAGCTATATTGCTAACAGTGCAAACAGTGTTAACAACGGCAGCAGTGCTGAAAAGGCTGACGCTGTTAACCTGGGGGGAACTAGGAGGTGGATGTTATGCTTCCCCGCCACAGCTGCCGTCCTGCCACTGAGGGTCGAGACAAGGCTTGGGTGGTATCATGGTATTAACATATGCCAAGGTACTTACAAATCCTGACGGTATCATTTTTAACACCATTGAAAATACAGATACTCCTCTTTCTATTAAACTCTCTGTATATAGTGCAAAGCACATGCCACCAGAGTGCAGCACACAAAGATGTTGAAAATTAGATACCACCAAATGTAGTCGGGGCAGTGCTGTCAGTGGTAATAATTTATGAGCGCAATGAATTCAGGGACTCGCATGCACTACATTCACATGCTGCTGGACTGGCTATTGTAACAACGAACAAAGAATCTCAGGTTACATCACACCCAGAGGGAGCGTGACTTTATTCTCTGCTCAAGAAGCTGTTACTCCAATATATCTTGGTGCAAGAGGGTAGTTACATCACGTAGGTGCAAGGCCAGCCCAAAAACATGAATGAAAAAGAGCTGGAGCCGGCACACTTACTCCATGCCACAAACTTTAATAAGCAAACAACGTTTCGTCAGGTCTCCAATATATCTTTACATAGCAAACATCTGTCTGCTGCCGTATTAATGCTCTGAACGTTATGTATGTCTGAATGTATGCAGCATCTTTAACATGGACACAGCACATGAATAAACATTGCTGTATTTTATCTGTGAAGCTCAAGCTCCTATTGGCCAAATGTTTCTATTCCACTCAACACAGGATTCCTGCTCATTTTTTAGTTTTGGCTGATATGACGGTCATATTATGGTTGCATGGAGAAAGACAAGCGAAGCTTTCTTAAATGACAAAAATCCTAAATAAATGTTCAGAAAATAAAAGAAACACATCACTATACATAATAAGAACAATTTAAGGGTCCAGTGTGAAGGACTTACAGGGATATATTGGGAGAATTTTTTTATTACCATGGAATGAGCAGTTTACATCAACATAGGGAGTAGCTCCTCATTTATGGAGATTGCCATGTTGCACCACTGTTTCTACAGTAGCCCAGAACAGACAAACCAAACACTGGCTCTAGATAGGGCCATTTGCATTTTGACGTCAGCCACCATGGTTAGCAGCCCCTCCGCGCAGTGTTGGAAAAACCACTGATATGTAACTTGAAACTTCTTTCGGTGTTTGTACCGGTTAAAATCACCAGGTCTGTTTTGGAGGTATAATTAAGCTCCTGGTAAAAACCTCCTGAATGGCTGGATCTTTAGGTATCAGAGAAAAAGTTGAATACACATTAGCATGCGGTGAGCAAGGCGCCAGTGTGCCAAACCGCATTGGAGAAACACTAATTTGTAACATGAAACTGTTTTTTATTTCAGTGTTTGTACCAGTTAAAATCACCTGGTCTGTTTGTTTTGGAAAGGAAGAGACCTCTGCGGACAATTCAGCTCCCCATAAAACCTTCTGAACAATGAACACTGAATCAGGAGATGTTTCTGTTGATTGCAGTCAATCTTTACAGTTAGACGCCACTAAGGGTTGTACACATGCCACGTCTTTAACCACCTGGAAAGCATGAGGTTGAGCACTGGGCGTTATTTTGTGCTTTTTCTGTGCCAGCTTTCAAGAGCGTGGCAGCAGGTTGCCTCAGAGGTTGCTAAGCAACTTAACAAGAATTGTATAGCCAGTGGCGGAGCCAGAAAATTTTCTGTGGGGTGGCCAGGATGGTTATGTGATCATTTTGGGGGTGGCAGTGTCTCACTAGAAAATATAGGGATATTTAGGGCACCTAAACCACACACCTTCACAATATTTGGAATACAGGTAATGGTGGAAAAGATCAAATAATATTCAGTGTATCTAACTTTTTTTCTTATGCCTGCAAGTAAAGTAACAAAGATGTTTACACTATACAAATGTAGCACAGGATTTTCAGTCATCCCACTCCCACAAAAATAATCCCATCCCGTCCCAGTCCCACAAGAATGACTCCTGTCCCACCCTCCCGTGTTGTGTTTCAGTTACAGTAAAAAAACAAAAAAAACCCAAACAGTACATGGATCACACAATTCCTACCTTAGTTGAATATAAACCCAAATATGACATCTAATGTTGTGTTTTGATGTTTATTGCCTAATTATGGTTACATTCACTCCACCTTGAAGCTGTTCAGTATGACAAACACATTTGATTTCTGATGTGGTCAGACAACACGTCATAAGAACCAGTTCTGAGAGAGAAAAATGTAGTTAAAGTATTGCAGTAAAAATATTGTTTGGTTCCTCTGACTGATATTATTATAAATGAGATCATTAGATTATTAATACTGAAGCATCAGTGTTAGAGCAGCATGTTACTGTTGTAGCTGCTGGAGGTGGAGCTCGTTCCAACTACTTTATTAAACACTTGACTATTGTTATTATGATAGGCCTGTCATGATAACAAATTTTGCTGGCCAATTAACTGCATCAGAAATGACTGCGATAAGCGATAATATTGCGTAATATTGTGCTTTTTAAGTTTGTAGGTGTATCGTTGGTGGGACAGATGTAAAGCTCTGAGTAGCCCTGCACTAACATGATCAACTTTTCCGTATTTATCAGACTGAATTTTTTTTTTTAAAAGATATTTTTTGGGGGCTTTTTAGCTTTTAATGTCAGACTGAATATTTATAGAAGAAGGGAAAGATATCTGTTGGATGTGATTGGTTGGTCCTTGTCACATGACATGTAAAAGTTGAACTCTTCATGTGGCTCCTAAGTCCCCCTAAATGTATCACATTGAACCTTTAAAGACAAATTAAAAATATAGTACATAGCTGCATACATATCACTGCTGGTTGTCAGTCTTACTAGTTACTTTAGAACATTCACTTGACATCTCAGCAGTGTGTCAGCACCATGGTAAGAAAGAGAACCAGCAGAGCTGCAACGCTGACAGACCACAATTAAGCAACACTGCTACACCACACTATGGAGCAACAACAAGCTTGGAACTTAACTGTTTTTGTCCACGTGCCACTGTGGCTGGTGGATTCAAACATCTACTAGTCACTCAATAGATAACCATTGTATTTTTGGCTGGTAAATGAAGCAAATCTCTCATTATTTCAGGTGTGATACTGACCTTTTTCATCTGGCTCATACTTCTGGATTATGTTGCGTGCGTCCGCCAGCCCGGCTTTCTCTCTCTGTTCTTTCATCAGGAAGTCCACCAGGTTCTGCGGACTCATGAAGCCCGACGTCTTAGCATACTCTCCGTGGATCACGTCAACTTCCTCCCGACTGGTCAACAGGTCGTAGAATAGTTTAATCTCCTCTCCGGACAGGTATCCAGATTTGGATTTGTCACATTCCTGCATGACGGAAATGTCATAAAAGTTGGTCCACACTTGAATATATTATTTAAGGGACAGTTCACCCCAAAATCAAAAATATGTATTTTTCCTCTTACCTGTAGTGCTGCTTATCAGTCTAGATTTATTTGGTGTGAGTTGCAGAGTGTTGGAGCTATCAGCTAGCGTTAGCTAGCTCAGTGGTGCTAGGTGAGCTAGCAGTAGATGCACGCTTCTTTCTGTGCATTTGTACAGTTGGTGGGTGTAGTAGAAAATAGTTCCTAAATGAAACTGCTCACAACAAGGCCTGTGGATTATCTCCAACACTCAGCAACTCACACCAAAACAATCTCGACTGATAAACAGCACTACAGGTAAGAGGAGAAATATGTGGTTTCATTTGGCGGTGAACTGTCTCTTTAAAACGTCATGTTATTAGTATTACTATGATAGTAAATACCTAGTTTTCATTATTCTTCAGGCTTCAAAAAGGTTATCCTTTGCTTAAATCATACATTAACATTGATTTTGTTTTTGTTATGTCACTAAAAATCTGTGAGGGCATCACCTTAAAGAGCATCTCTGTGTATTCGTCATCCACCTCGATGTTGATCAGACGCAGGAAGTTCTTGAGCTCTGACTTACTCATCTTATCATCCTGGTTCTTGTCTGCTTTCGCCAGACAGCTGAAGATCCAACTGAAAAGTTTGTGATGTAAGGAGGCGATACAACAACATGTTTATCTGCATTATCTAAATGGTTGTGACTGCTATCACACGGGCGCAGCGTGCAGCAGGAGCTCCTAAGCCACAGACAAATGTTCACAGTCTAACCTCCACCGTCATGATAAGGATACTGCTCGGTCTTCTGCTGGGTGCTGAGGTTGTTTAATCTGGAGACCATCTTCTGCAGGCTGTTGACCCACTGCTTGGCCTCCTCCTCTGAGCTGGCGATGAGGTCCAGGGTCTTGCGGCGGCCCTTGAACATGATGGAGAAGCAGCGGCCCTCCACCTGTGGCTCTGTGTTCTTCTTCAGACCCTCTGAATGACGGCCCATTTGCACCGCTGAGATGTCATCAAGCGAGACTGAAGACAGGAGAAGAGTTGCAAATGTTATTTCACACTTCCAGTCAGGCGTGTGCACAGATGGATACCAGGTGGTGCTCAAGTACCTGACCTCTTGCCCTCTGACCAGATAAGTGCCGCTCTTGCAAGACATGTTTTATTCTATTTCTTTTAATAACTTTTTATTTCAGCTTTTAAATTTGGTCCGTGGCATCAATATCCAATTAAAGGTGTGTTGTATGTCCGACAATCGAGCCTCTGCCCCTCTTAAACCTTGCTTGTGCAGAGCAGCATCACATCTCCCTGACCTGCCTTCATGGACAGCCAGGTAACGATACTGTTTGTCCTATGCGAAATTGCTTCCCCACTTCCACGCCTTTTTTTAAACCTGGATGGATGAAAGCTAGACAAACATTGCTCCTGCTTGTTACTGTGTGCACAAATGTACTGTTTGTACTTAGGCTTCAAGAAGCCCTCTGGTGCTGGTAGACAAAAACCTCCAGGCAGGCTGCACATTGCTTTAGCACATTTTTTTTTCCCTGCACCAGCATATTGCATGGGGGAAAAAAAAAGATGTGGAAGGGATGTGCAAAATGTTTATGCATGGCACTGCCTCCAGTACATTGCTCCTTGTCATAGAACTCAGACAATATGTTGTTGTGCTAAAATTTAGTACTTCTGGTTTCTTCAGGCATCACAGACCAGCCTGCTTGGTAAACACAAACCTGCTGTTTGCAGTTTATTCATTTTAAAATTCAGACTACCCAACCAGCACTGCTCACAATAAACTGCACCATGCACACACTTTAGGGACACTATGGACACTTTATAAACACCATCATAAGCATTACTGTCCCCCTTGTTGTTGTTGTTTTGTGCACATACGATCACTTGCACTACATATGCTCGCTTCCACTTCTCATTGTTATCCACTTCTCAGTTTTTAAGTTTTTTTTAATCTGACTCTTTCTCCTTGACTGCTGTAACACTGGAATTTCTCAATTGTGGGAACAATAAAGGTGTATCTTATCTTATCTTGTCTTATTACAGACTTGCTGTGTTGGGCAGTACTGACCTACATGTAGTAAACTAGTAGTTTAACTACATCTTGCAGTAGGTTGCTGGTGGTTCAACTACATTAATATTTGCACAGTGATTCCAGTGGTTAGATTACAAATCAGACACTACCCCCGCAAAATGACTTGCTTTACCATCTATTCGGTCTGATAACATTTGGAAAGTTTAAAAGAGCTGCACAATTGAATCATTTTCATCCTCTCACAAGTTAGCAGGGCGCTAAACTGAAAGTAGCGGGGGAAGCCTCTAGTGTACCTGCTCTATGGGCCCAGTGATGCGGAAGCAGTGCCGATCATCCGTGTAATCTGTAGCCGCATAATACTATAGGCAATGATTCTGGCTTCATGCACTACTAACAGTGTTTATAGGAATGAACTGGGTCCTGCCTCCAATGCTGTATCCATGTCTCTGTATACATCCATGAGACCTGCTCTGTATGTAGAGGTAAATGTCTAACTCTGCCATGAGAAATTTACATAAAAGTAGTTGAGTAAAAGGATGAATAAAGTAGTGTCATAAGAAAGTTAAATAAAGTACTGTTATAATAAATGTAAATAAAGTAGTGTAATAATAAATCTAAATAAAGTAGAGTTATAATAAAGTTCAAAAAGTACTGTTATGATAATTTTAAGTTAAATAACTGACTTATAATAAAGTTAAATGAAGTACTGTTATCATAAATTTAAAATAAAGTGCTGTTATAATGAAGTTACACTATAAATAAGGTCAAATACTTTTAGAACAAAGTTAAAGTACTGTTATAGTAAAATTAAATAAAGTGCGGTTTTAATAAAGTTAAATTAACTATTGCTATAATGAAATAAATCAAAGCAGAACTATGCTGCTTTTATTCTGAAGCATGCAGCTCATCTCGGGCTGCAGAGAGTCGGGAATGTGTCATATTTTTGCCCCTATTTCTGGTAGCTTCCACCAACACTGTAGCTTCAGGCAACTTTAACCCTTTGCTGCCTTCTATTGAGTCACTAATATGCAAAGTTGTAGGATACACCTTTAAGGTATCAGACTGTGACTACATGAGGACAGATTATGGGTGTAATCATAGCTGTATAACCAGAGCTGTTTCAACCACTCCTGCACACACTATAAAAAAGACTATCTTGATAAACACACCCACACAACATATCAGTGCTATCAACAGCTGCCTGGTGGTGTATAATAATGATAAAAGGACTTTCAGACAGAAAGAATCTTTTATAGCTCTGTGACCAGTCGCTGAAGCACAAAACGAACCCATCTGACCTGAGAGGAGACGGTTTAAGTTGGATTTTGTTTGGTAATAAGTCATAAGTAAAGAAGAGAGGTGATACGTGTGTCCGTCCACCACAGCCCATGCAAGTGTGTGCAGGAGGTTGTCCAGTGGGGCTCACACACATGAAGGTGGGAAGCCGTGACACCAGCACTCACACGTCTGGCTTGACTTGAAGGTTTTCTTGGACTCTCTCCAGACGGTCTTGCAGTCCTCCATGAGCCTGAAGTAACGGGTCCTCTTCCAGGACGGGGAGAGCACCTTGAGGAGGTCTCCCCCCTGCAGGAGGAACTGGAGGTCTGGATCACCCTCCATACCTGTGGAGCCAAAGAGCGGAGGATCAGTCAAAGGATTAAACACTCACACAATCCATATGTCAGCTGACCTGCTCTCATGTCATCAGAAAAACCGCAGGGAAGAAGTGAACGTCCCAAACAGCAGGCAACTGTGTGGCTCCAGAGCATGCAGCCTGACCCTGGATCACACTTTGCTCCACACATCTGCTACATACAAGTGCAGCACAGCATACCTAGGATCTCCTCGGCCATCTCTATCACCTCCTGGCTCCTGACATACCGCCGTAACTCCTCAGATCTGCTGCGTTTGGGTTCATTTCGGAAGCAGTTCATGGTGCCTGCGGAGCTGAGACGCGTCCACACAGACTGGACTGTGTTCACAAGGCGTTGGGACCGACCAGTGTGTCGGAGGGCGTGGACCTGCCCCACTCAAAGTTCACTCTCATCTCTGTCAGGACTCGTTTCAGACAGTCAGCTGACAGCCGGACAAATACCTCAGCGGCTCCGACCCACCGGCACGAACGTGCGTAACGTGACGCGGAGGTGGGTCAGAATGTTTGTCCGGTTTATACGTGATGTATTGGAGTCATTTCACGGAATATTTCCGGACTTGACCAAAGTTCAAGACACTCAAAGAGTCTCTAACAACCAGGCAGTGAAGCTCATGAGCTGTGGTGACATGTCCCCGGAAATGTCCACGTTTTAACTGCAGGGCTGCCAACTACCAACTTGTGAGACACTTTTCACACGCTCTCACGTCCACGGGCGGATTGGGAGACAACGGGTCCCTGGGCTCATACATGCAAAGGCCCCACCACCTGACCACTACACAGGAGCAAGACAAAGCCTAATTTTGTGATTGTCATTTTGTACATAGTCATGTTGTGTCTCTTTTAGTTCATTTAACTTTCTGGATTTAGTCGTAGCCTCCTTCATGCTACATACACAGAAAAAAGTATAAAAAAAATAGGGCTGTGACTTTAACGCATTAATTTCTATTAATTAAGTACAGAAAAACAAATAACGCGCAATAATATATCGCATTTAACCGCACCTTTCTCAGTTCCCTAATATCTGGCACACCGGTAACACTGATGCACACAGTCCAGCCCAGTAGGTGGCGGTAATGTGCCTGAAGTTTGTTTGTCTGGATATTGTAACATGGACCCAGAATGGTTCAGGCAAACGTGCAGCCAGCCCACGCTATAGACCACATGACAGGTTCAGAGCCAAAAAGTCTTAAAATGTTGAATATAATCATTTTAATTGCACTTTGACTTTGCACTAATCTGTGAATGTAGTAGACAGATTAAAAATAAACATTTTTGTTGTTTAAGTTTAGGTGTATGTCTATTCATTGATTCAGTCGTCAACCAAAATTGATTTGAATTGAAAAACTTTACATATTGTGTCAAATATTGCTATTTGATAACAATGTGATTAATCAAGATTAATTAATTACAAAGCCTCTAATTAATTAGATTTATTTTTTTAATTGCGTCCCACCACTAGTAAAAATATATCAAAAATATTTAATAGAGTAAAAACTGATAAAATAGCCAATAAAGTAGAATATGCATGCATGTATGTATAAAGATGCACTACAGGAGGAGATAAAACAGACAGAAATAGGGAGCGTGGACTGGTGGCTGGAGAGGTGCCAGTTCACCTCCTGGGCACTGCCGAGGTGCCCTTGAGCAAGGCAGCGAACCTCCCAACCACTCAGGGCACCTGTCCATGGCTGCCTCCTCACTCTGACACTCTCCATTTTGTGCATATATAGGTCCTGTTTGTGCATGTATGTGTATTTCGGACCTAACAAAAATTTCACAATAGTTAGTTTACTTAAGATGCTAGCTAATAATCTCACTTAATCCGAAGCCTATATCCTAGATCCAGTGGATGAGTGGATGACACTGCACACCTAATTTTAATGTGAAGGTTATGAGGTGCCAGGTTTCAGGAGCAAGTTAAGCAGTGAGTATCCTGCTTCAAGTAAAATGCTGCAAATACCTTTCACATGACCAGAGTACAGTTCCCTAAAATAACAATAAATACCTTGTTATATCTGAAGATATTAAACATTGTGCACAATATTATCGGTCAGCAGCTTCAGCACAAAGAATTAAGTTCACTTTATTTTATTTTAGCTTAGTTTAGCTTAGCTTACTTATGTAGGGACAAGGCAAATTAATAAATACACACTGTATAAAAATGCCAGAATTGTCCAAAAGGCTATTTTTCATATGTAGGCTAGTCCTTTGACCAAGATGTTACACAAGGCTACCTAAAATACAACAAAAAAACAAAAAAACAAAACAAAACAAGACAAAAAACACCACAAGGCATAGAGTTTGAAAGACTTCTTTGAACACATCGAAAGGAAATTATTTTAACTTGATTCTTTAGTCACGGGAATGTCATGATCATCACATGTGTGATTCAGTCCTGAAACTTGGGGCTGACTTAATTATCGTTGACAGTGTTTCGTTTTTTATACTTATCAGGTCCTACTGATCTCAAATAGCAAGGAGAAACTGAAAACACATACCAAACAAAGGTTCAGGTCTCAGGAGGAGATAAAAGGACACATGTTTTGACAGCACTAGAGGAAGCAGTGACATATCTCCATATAGATCAACACTGCAGCACTAGCAGGACATATTATTATTATTATTATTATTATTATTATTATTACTGCAGCAGGAAAGAGTTCAGTGCTCACATGTATACGTATTAATCATCCATTCTTTTAACTTATTACTGAAAGATCTGCAAGTGTTTAGTTCTCTGATATGAGCTGGAATTATGCTCCACTCTGTTGAACCTCTGACAGACCAGACTGACCGGTTAAAAGTATTTTTCCTCAATGGAATAGCACAGTCTCCTCTTATGGAACCTCTAGTGACACGATTAAGGAATCAACATTAGGGTTCTTTCTTAAAGTTAAAGTGGTGGAACCCTATTGCTTCAGCGCTGCCAAAACTGAAAGTCTGTATAGTCTGAACCTGCCTTTTTGACGAACATTTTAAAGTTGATGTAAGCACTGCAGGTATGTCTGTTTTTTATTTCATTGCTCATTTGTTAAGGTTGTGTTATGGTATGTGTGCAAGGCAAACTGTTTAAACAAATTGCCCCTGGAGGGATTAATAAAGAAGATACTTCACCTGCTTCCTCAGCGTCACCACACAGGATTGGACATGTATGGAAAAATGCACATGTAATATGACGCAGACTGGCTGAATGTGGAAAAGCTGAAACATGTTGTTGAAATTGCTTTTCATTATTATTACTGTGTTGTAAAAGGGTTGGTGTTTTCAGAGTGTACTTGCACTTCTGTGCACTAAAAGGAAGTGAAATATAGGAGGTGTTGTCACTCAGTGGCCTGTGGCCCGTGAGCTGACATAAGTTTCACACTCCAGCTCTAGATGAAGTTACTGTGAAACTGGCTCCATCTAGTGGTGGCACCGCGGTGCTGTCGAGCGCTGTGATTTAACTTGACTGCCTTTTTAAAAAAAAAAAAAAAAAAAAAGCCCACAGCTGCTTAAAAACATGTCAACAAACACACTGAATGCCGAGAAGAGACAAATATGGGTCTGTTAATCACCTTTAGATAACAATGTTTGCAGTTTGGGGTTTGCTTTTTGTCCTCTGGTTCACTGAGGGCTGTTTTGGTTTGGCAACACTTGACACTAGGCTGGGGACATGGAGCCACACCTTTTGGTAAGGTGTAAAGCAACCTTTAAGTAATCTACGGGTTATGTTTAGTAAGTCGATTTGGTTCAATGACGTAAATACATGTGAGGAAAGGTGTGATTGCACAAGCCTCTCTTGCTTTTCGCTGTGAGAATTATGAATTAAATGTTGCAACAACCTCCATCAAGTTCAAAACGTGCTTTAATTTGCACAGTTAAATTAAAAATAAGTGTCCTACCTGTGCTCTTCCTTTCAATCCCATTGGTTTCCATCCTGTCTGACAAATGTGTTTTTACGCGGTAAAATCTTCCTCGTCCTCGTTTCACTTGATGCGCAGTTTCACCTGAAGCTGCTCCTTCTTTCCATGTGCGCACGTAGACAAGAAGACAGCAAGTTTAGGATTGCTGCGCCGAGCGTAATGACTAAACACCTCAAAGGCGGCGACACAGGTGGGTTTCTCCTGGCAGTGTGAATAGTGTCAGCACTCCTGTAGGGCTCCAACACCGGTTTGACAAGCCTGCAATGCAAGCTGCACTGCTGATGTCACAACAGGGCAGGTTACACCTCAGCACCAGCTTTTGCCACCAGGCATGGGACTGGTTAACATAACATCCTGACTACACAGCCAGCTCTGAGAACATGCAACAGTATCAGCTGGTGTCTGCACCTGCAGCCAAAATTAAAAACTTTAATCTTTGCTTTTCACAGCCCTGCTCCTTACAGGCCGAGCGCTCGCTCACAGGAAACTCTAGATGTGGATAAACAGGGAGGGGACGTTCACCTGAGAAGCACACACAATCCTCAACATAGTGTAACCAGGTTTTAAGATGAATATTTATTCAGTGTGGAATTTTCCTATCACTTCACATCTTTAGAGCAGCTTTAGTATTTTCATGTGGACACCTGTTACTCATTTAAACACAAGGTAAACATGACCAAGCCTGAATAGCAGGGTTGGCTCGCGGCCCGGTCACATAGTTGACAAATGAGTTGGAGCAAATATTGGTTACACTGAATGGGACAGATGAAGTTTTGCTGCTCTCCTTTTCATGTGCAGCTTAGCCTTGGCAGGATAATAGCACTGCAGTGGCTGGTGCGTTGGGGGGCTCTTGTGGCTCTCAGCACTTCCCTTTCAGGCCTGGCTTACCCCCAGCGCACTGTCAGCATCAGGATGAGTGAGCTTTAACGCAGCAGCAGAGGGGGGAGAGTTTCCGGGCAAGGGCCGACCACTTCCAAAAAGGCCCCACGAGGTGCAGGGAGACACGCAGGAGTGCAGCGTGGTCTTTAGATCATGACTGTGGATGCATGTGTGAGAACATGAGATGTGGGATATTTTCTGAAATGCAAAAGAAACTAACACTACATATGAGTTTTTATCAGCTTTTCTCTCCCATGGACAAGACTACATGCATCTTTAGTTTGGTTTGATATTACATACACTGACACACCTTCCTCTGTCTGGAAGCTTCTCTGCTTCCCTTGAGGCAGTTTGGCTCATGTGCTTTGCTCAAGGGCAACTTGAGGTCATGGGCGTATTTTTGACAATATAGGTCCCTGGACACAAATATGCAAAGGGACCCACCCCCTCTACTACACAGGAGACTTTGTGGTTGTTTTGCGTCTCTGTGTAGCTGTTATGTATGTCTTTGTATTTGTTTAGGTCTTTTTGGTTTAATTTTCTGTCCCTTTATGCGTCTGTGGTAATTTTGTGCCTTTTTGTTGTAATTTTGTCTTTGTGATTTTTTTGCCCATTTTTTTTGTCGTTATTTTGTGTCTCTTTGAAGCCATTTTGTGTCTTATTGAGGTAATTTCATGTATTGTTTTGGTGATTTTGTGTCATTGTGTAAACATTTTGTGTCTCCTTGTGGTTGTTTTGACCATGTCTAGTTATTTTTTTTGTCTTTTTTTTTAGTTTCTCTGCATCTTTTTGTAGTCATTTGTGCCTCCTTGTTGTTGTTGTTTTGTGTCTTTTTGTAGTTGCTGAAGTTATTGTGTGTCTTATTAACGTTGTTTTGTGTCTCGTAATTGTCTGTCTTGATTTTTGTCTTGTGATGATATGCTTGCCCTGGTCAATTTGTGTCACTGTGTAGTCATTTTGTGTCTCCTCATGGTTATTTTGTGTGTCTCTTTGGTTGTTTTGCGTCTTTTTGTGGTTGCCTGCCTCTCTTTGCTGTCATTTTGTTTCTTATTGAGGTAATTTTGTGTCTTTTTGTAGTCAGTTTGTGGGTCTTTGTGGTTGTTTTGCCCATTTTTTGAAGTTATTTTGTGACTTTCTGCAGTTCCTTTGCATCTCTCTGTGCTCATTCTGTTTAGACCTAATAACATTCATTTTGGGTGATCTGATCACAAGTAGGTGGCTCTCATCACTCAAACCACTTGCTGAGGTGGTCTGGGACACATCTGACCACATATCTTTTGTAGTGTAAGCACTAATGCGTCCTGAAGGTCCCAGATGAGGATTACATCATCACTGCAGGACATGGTTGTTGTTTTGGTGACAGCGTGCTAACACTATAACTCAACCATTTTATGATAAGCTGGACAAAGTGTTATGTGACCATCCACGGTTTTGCCCTATGGAAGGAGACGTGTTGAGTTCTGCTGTAATGCAACAACCACTAATGTGACTAGCAAGCATGCTACAGAGCAGCATATGATAGACACAGGTGTGAACAGTCATGTGTCTCGGCTGTCCACTTGTGTTCTGATCACAAAACGCATGTTAATACCAGGTCTAAACAGGCTTTCTGAGTCTCCTCTTGGTCAGTACGTGTTAATTTGGGTGACAATTTGAAGGTGAAGGCCAGGGGGCCCGCTGACACTTTGGGCCCCAGCATGGGCCTGTGCCTGGTACACTCATTCAGTAATCCATCCATGTTTGAAGTACCTGATGAGATCTAACTTTGAACATCTTTTTCCTTCCTTTTAGTCAAAATAAAATAAAAAATGAAATTAAAAAAATATATATTTTAATGATAAAATACAATAAGAAATAAAGCAGCTTCATTTGTATAGCACATTTCATACACCAGGGTAATTCAAAGTTCTTTATAGAGCAATAAAATGTAAAACATGATAAAGGATTTTGAAGACAATAAAAGAGTAAAGAGAAAAAAGATATAAAGGGTAGAACTAATTACTAAATGATTTATAATTAAAAAAAAAAACCATTAAAAAAAGAAAAAGTGTCAATAAGAAGTGCAAAGAAAAAAAAAAAAGGAAATTAAAGTGATCTAAAATCGAGTTTAAGAATAAGTTTGCAATCATTACAGGAAGTAGGCAGTGTAAAAAAGGAACATTTTTAGCTTTGACTTGAAAGTGTTCAGAGTTGGGGCTGTCAAACATCATCTGGGAGGTTATATTTGAGCGCTAGGCCACAGAGTGAGGTACAAAAAAAACATCCTTTTGCAGCAAAGGTATGCAATGAATGCACTACACACAACTTTACAAGAAAATGGTAGGTGACTTCGCTTGTTGATCCAGTCTGTGTCTGTTGAACAAGCGACAACAGGCCCCACTGTTTCCTCACATACCGCTGATACCATCCATAGCACTGCTGCTTTTCCTCAAAACATCCTCATGTCTCAGGGCACTGTGTCACTGACACAGATTACACAATCCCTGGGTCACCAAAGGATATGGCTCAAAAAGGAAGCCACATGGGGAACAATAAATACAAAGACAGCATATAAACAACTGTCTAGTATCTGTCACAGATTCTTAAAAAAAAAAAGAAAACATACAGAGTTATTAACATGGTGTCTGTTGAGTTTTTAGCAAAGTACGCTGTCCATCTGGTTTTTACTTCCTGTCACGTCCCAAATTCCAACACGGAGATTTAAAGATTAAAGTAGTCTGTAAATAAATCTCAGGCATACTGTAGTCCGTCTGCTGCTGAGATGAGGAAAGTGACCAAGCAGTCAAGTCCTGCAGTAAAGTAATAAATTGTGCTTTTCTTGAACATTTCTGTTTCATGCTACTTTTATTTTTCTCCTCCGCTACACTTGTATTAATATTGTGGTTTTTACTCCACTGCATTCACAGTTTTTAACAGCTGTAGTAAGTTACTTTTCAATGTGTATCAAAAGCCCCAAATCTTTTATGTAGGTTTTTTTTTTAAAAATCTTTAACTAACTCAGGAGGGGCTGGAAAGCGTTACTGGGGAGAGGGACGTCTAGGAGCTTTACTTGCCCTGCTGCCCCTGCTCCAGATAAGCAGATGAAAATGGATGGATGGGTTGGCTTTGCATTGTTGGGGATATTTTATTAGCAGTTACAGTAGCCAAAATTATTATGGCATGGATTTAAATACAGATTCAGATTTGTCAGCTAAACGTTCATTCTGTGAACTCCAGCAAGGCAGAACAAAGATAGGTTGCAAGATAAATAACGCTGTTCACACTAAATTCCTACCCCACCTATTTTATGTAACTGTGAAAAAGTATCAACTCAGGGGCCAGCTCTGTGTCCTTCTCCTGCTTTCTCTCAAAGGCAGACTCTGTTCCCTCTTCCCATGAGACAGTTAACTCCGCCATGTTGACAGTTCTAGAAGAGGTTGACCAGAACATGATATATGGCCGTAGGGAGCTTGTGGTGATCTCTTGTGGATACTTCAACTGGCGGTCGAGATTATCTCTCATGTTCCACTCGCCTCCAGGTGACAGAAGCGACCACACCCATTATGCAGCCAAAAAGCCACTGGAATATATAGGAGAATTCACCCACTTTCTCCTGCCTTGGTAACCTACCATCTATCCAATCGTACAGCTGAGTAGATGGATAGGTTACTGAGGAGGAAGTAGGGCTTATCTCCTATAGTCCAATTGTTCTTTGACTAATAGGACAACATACTCTAAACTGCCAGAAAGAAAGGTGGATATATCCTGTGTACCCTCCACTACACCACTGGATGTGTGCTCTACCGTCTGGGTCTTTAACAGGGGGTCTGGGACCCCTAGTGGGTCCTCAAAGTTAGTGCAGGGGGGCCACCAAAGTATTGTGTGATCTTTTTATTTTTTAATTTTCTTTCTCTTAAAAATGTCTGCAAATACATATTAAGATGAATCCAACATAGTTTGACTTTTTCCACCAACTTCTCTTTTTTAAATTGGAGTTTTGTCCCTCACCTACCCGAAAAGCAAATACAGGTCAAGACTGCAATGGAAAAACAAAACAGTGATTCCAGAGAGAAGCAGACAGAGGGGTCTACAGTCTGTGTTTGAAGGATATATCCAGGATGTCAAACTGACTCAGCAGCAGCAACAGGTTCAAAAGACAAAAGATAGTTAGAAGCTGGAGTTGAACTATAGGCTACAGATCACAGTGTAAAAGTGAACCACCACATCACTGCTGATCGCCACAGAAGACAGTGAATATAAAGGGGAACTTCACTTCGTGTGCAGATGAAGTGTGTTTGGCTTTCCCCTGCGCTGCCACCTGTGCCACTTGACCTCCACTAGTGAACAGGCACGGAGCTCTGGGGGAAGCTAAACAACATTCATGTGCTCGCACTGTCATGACACACAGCTGGTTGAAAATCGTTCCTATAGAACAGTGTAGGTTTCTTTTCACTGTTATAATCATTAAAAAGCAAAAGCAGCACGTGTATACATTCAGTAGGCTATATCTTCAGTAGCTAGCTGGCTAACCCTACACTTTTCAGGGTTTGATTTTGGTTTTGGAACGTATAGGAAGCGTTTATCTCCTTCCAACCTCTCCAGATGATGAGTATCATTAATACACGACGAGCCCCAGGCACAACATTTAACTCCAAAACCAGAAAACCAGCCTGAAAATGCAGGAAATCTGAAACAATTGCACAAGTGTCTATGGAGCACATGACTGGCCAGTCTGCGTTCGAGGGACTTAGCGAAGAGTCAATATAATATGCAAAGTAATTTTATACAATATACTGTATGTAGTAGGGGTCCTTGCTCCATCCCTTTTTCAGCTAAGGGGTCCTTAGCCAGAAAAACGTGGAGGACCTCTGCCCTACAGGATGTTTGTTTTATCTTCATGGCGACTGTCATTTTTTTCCCAAATGATGTACCGATTTTTGCCTCTTTTATATGGCAGAAGTTAAAATGAGTCTAACTCAACATTTCTTGTGTTATGGTTTCAGAGTAATAAAAGACACTTGGAGAACAATTGGATAGGAAACAGGATGTACGCTCTTTTTTTCTTGGCAGCTACCAGGTTGCCAGATGTTTAGGCTTAATATTATCTGACATGGCTTGAAAAATAGTGCATATGGCTGCCATAAATGGGACAAATCTCCCCGGGGAGCATTGCCCCAGACAAGGGTGAAGGTTTCATCTCAAGATTGGTGGGGAAACCTAATAAGCAGGAGGCTTAGGGATCCTCCCCGAGGATGATAACAACATCAGACACTCAATTTCCTGCATTCTGATGAAGTTTTATGCACCAAATGAAGGAAAATGATACAATTCAAAATATCAAAATAGGCTAATAATGCAGTAAAGCTCTCAGGCATTCTGTGTTGCTTTCAAATATTTATTCTTATGTAGATCCTCTTTTCTCGTTCAGTGTCATCTCTACTGAGTCAACACACATCGAGACATAATTTACTTTTCCCTCCTCCTTTGTGTCTTTTGCTTGGGGAAGTAACCTGTGTAAATCTGCATGTGGCATCTCTTCACATCAATGATAAATTAATTAATTCATACATTTTCAGTAACCGCTTTTCCTGTTAGGGGTCGCAGGGGGGCTGGAGCCTATCCCAGCTGACACTGGGCGAGAGGCAGGGTGCACCCTGGACAGGTCACCATGACTTAAGCCTGATTTATGGTCGTGCGTTGAATTGACGACGTCGCTACGTGGCTGCCGTGACGCCGTTGTGAACCCTTCGAACTTCTCCGTCACTCCATTTCGTCGCGGTGCAATTCACCGCCAGAGTGGTAGGAGGCTGCGTTCCTTTCCTGGGTGGTTAACGTTGTCTCTAGTTGATTCTTTGTTTAGCTTCCGGCTTTTCCGGTCACAGAGAAATGAACGCGGAGCACGGACAGACGGCTCCGGCTGTATCCGTATTGAACGTTGAGCATAATGGCATATATATAATGAGCCTTAAAACACTGCAACATCTACATCGCCACAGAAGATGTTTAAAGATGGCGGGGATGCCGGAATCTGGAAATACGAAACCGGAAATGCGTTGCTACCAAGCAAACCAATCACAGCCGTGCCGGTCTGCGCTGGGTCTGTGTCGCCGCGACGCGTAGTTACATTTTTGGGGAGGTGCACGTCAGGCTACGCCGGGGGCTACGGCGAGCCTTCTGCGTAGCCCCGTACCTTACGACGTCGATTCAACGCCAGGCTTAACACAGGGCTGACACATAGAGACAGACAACCATTCACACTCACATTCACACCTACAGACAACTCAGAGCGTAACTTGTAATGCATCACTGCTCAACACTGCTGGTGCCAGAAAAAAAATTGTGCAGCCTGTCGGGAGGTTTCTATCTACCAGTGCCAGAGGGTTTCCTGAGGTACATACAGTACATGAACAGGGGAAATTTACACAAAATTGAAATTGAAAATCACCTTCAGACACCCTGTGTTTGGGCTGAGCCCCCAGTGTTTCCAGTGTCTGGGTCCACCCCTGCTGTGGTTCACATGAATGCAGGACTTTAACTTGTAAGGGGTAACTTATATAGACCTGGTGTTGCTACTTTTATTTAAGTAAATGATAAGAATACTCCTCTCACCTCCTCTTGTGGCATTTCCTATGCTTTTGAGATTTTACTGTACACGCCCAAAGGAAACAAAAAACAAAAATAAAGTATAAAAGCTGCTCACTTATTAGAGGCGTTAGCGCCCTCCAAAGGATGTACTGTGCACACTTTTACCGGTGCAGATGATAGCTGTTGTTTGAAGACTAAAATATTTAAGATAACCGCCATGTCATGGTCCATAAACTATAGCTCGGTCACTTATTACTTTAGTTCACCTCCGTGTGTTTTTTGTTTCGGAGTTTTGGTCTGTCACAGGCAGACTGTGCCACACTCAAGATGGCGCCGTCTCTGTTCCTCCCGCTGCGTCCGTACGTAAATCGATGCGTCAGTCGTGCGTGAAGTTGTGTTGACAGAAGCGGTAGGAGTTGTCAGCGGAACAGCGGCAGCAGCGAGCATCACCGGAGCCGAATGGAGTAATCACAAAGATATTATTCCAGACAGCGTCTCTGTTACCATTTAGAAACACTGTTTACACCGTTCAAACTTCGACACCATGGCAGACGACCAGTCCTCTCAATCCTGGTCCATCGACAGGGATGACTACGAACTCAATGAGGTGATAGGTGAGTAGTTTAGCATGCTAATGTTAGCATCCTAGCCTCCCCTGTCTGTACAGCGTTGTCCGCTGCTACTAGCTAACTAGCATTGCATGTCTGTAGCTAACAGAAGGCCGGTTATAACCCGTAGCTACATGACAGGAAGGCCAACAGCTCTGCAGAGTTTCTCTCTAGCTAGGCCAAATTAATTAATTAGGGTTTCGGCTAGTTGGCGAGCTAAAGTGAGGTGGCTGCCTAGCAAGTCGGCAAGAAGCTAAACGGCTAGCTAGCGCAAGTTAGCCTTCAGTGCGTGAATGTTCGTCAGTTGTTGGAGAGGGTGGTGCTCATTTGCAGAAGGTATGACACGGATTATAGTGAGCCATTCATACTTTACTCCAGTCCAGGTAACGTGGCTGATGACTGTAGTTGGTTGTAGATTGGTTCAACAGTAGTAAACTTCTTTTTAATGTGTCTAACACAACCAGTCTTGTAATTGGAGCAAACTATTCTCGAGGTTCAAAACCAAAGCTTCATCTTAGTTTAACTAACATCTAAGGGACTGTTCTTTACTTATCACAGGAGGGAGGTGCCTGGGGTATGACTTCCTTCTTATTTATTTCTTTAAATTATTGTTGTTATTTTTTACAAATATTTTTCCTAGAGCTGCACAATTATGGCCAAAATGATAATCATGACTATTTTGATCAATATTGAGATCACAATTATTTCCCACAATTGGTCATTGTTCTTAGGGACAGGATATTTTCATGTTTTCACTGCACTTACACAATAAACAGAGCACTGCTTTTACTTAAATGTTGTACTACATTTCTGCTAATGTACTAATTCTTGCATCAAAATAGGACTTCAAAGCTATTCTTCATCTGAATTCAGTGCATCTCAGATGAACATTTAACTTTTTATTATTACTTTGGTCATGGAACTATGATGCATTGCAGCGTCTCTGCCGTGGATGTCTGAGTTGATGCTGGACAAGGACGGGAATTAATGGTTACGGTATTGGAACGCTGGCGATGTTATTCCTCTCGGCCTTCATGCATTCATCATACTGCAGACTGTGGTGTTTTTTCACATGGTTTGACAAGGTTAGTTGTGTCATTTTTCGGCGCAGACACAAGTCTCATGCATTTTTTGCATGTGATTTGTTCTTTCCTCATTTCGAAATACTTCCAAACACAAATGATGAAGGATGATTTTTTGTTTTGCCAGTCTGCATTTGCAACATTAAGGAAAGTTTATGACTGGCTGCTGCTGCAGGGTGCACGCACAGTGCTCTTCAAGAGTGGAGGCTGGCTGTTAAGGAATCACTTGAATTTAATATGCAGCAGAGTTTTCTATGAGCGCAACAAGCATTTTAGACGTCAGTGTCACAGTTGATCATGTCCATTTAGTTGTGGGAACCCAAAATCGTGATCGTGATTAATATTGATTAATTGCGCAGCCTTAATTTTCCTCAAGCCTCCCTGAGTGATTGGTGGAGAATGCATGACCCTCCCTCCACCATAAATACGTTAATAGATTTTTAAAACTTACTTCAGTGTTTGAAAGTTAAAAGCTTAAAGTCGATTTTGATGAAATATTCACAGAAGCGTTCATCGCACATGGGTCCAGGAACTGTCGAAACATTTGAAAACCAAACAGTAATTCTACATTTACAGTTTGTGGCTGTGATAAATGGTGTAATTATGGCGATTTTTTTTAAAGATGCCGTATGTCTTCTTTAAAAATCTGCGGTAAAATAAATTAAAAAGACAACCATTTAACTTTGAATGCCCCTCCTCTAAGCCAGAATAAAAAACATAAGTCCCTTTGCAGTGCTTAAAAATTATGTGACATCCCTCCCCGTTTTTGCAGTGCCCCCCCTCCTCATAAGTAATGAGCAGTCCCTTAATAAAGCAGGTAGAAGAAGACAAACTCATGGGAGTTGTCATTGAAAATCCATTATCATGGGACAAACACACACAGAATATGGTGTCTAAAATGGGGAGCATTTTGTCTGTAATAAGGAGACGTGCAAAATATCTGACACAACAATCTATCAAACATTAATTCAAGCTTGTCTCGCCTGGATTATTGTTCAGCAGTTTGATCCAGTACCTTATTAGGCAATATAAGAAAATACTAACTGGTCCAGAAAGAAGTGGCATGTGTAGCTCTTCGTTTTGGATTGAAAACAAATGTCACTAAGATGCATGGTTTGATTTGGAGTGAAAAATAGATTGCTGTACACACTGATGGTTTTCATTAGGACATGTCATAACAGCAAAGACATTTATTATTTACATAAAAACGGTCCTGCAGTACAGTTACACACAACTTTTTGACAAGGCACGCTGCTGGAGGTTGTTTTACTTAACCCAAAATCTTAAACCACATCAGTTTAACGTACAGTAATATGCAAGGCAGTGCAAGAGTGGAATTCATTACCCAATCATGTTTCACAACAAAACAATATACAGCGGGGGAAATAAGTATTCAGCACATCAACATTATTTTCATTAAACATATTTCCAATGCAGCTATTCACATGAAGTGTTCACCAGGCATTGATATTAACTCAGTAAAACTATACAGATAAAGACATAACATTTCAATCCACAAAAAATGACATGAAATAAAATGGAATAAAACAGGAAAAAGCATTGAACACACCAGCTGTAATGTATTTAGCACTTGGTGGAGAAGCTTTTGTTTGCAGTGCCTGCTCTTATGATGCTTCCTGTTGAAAGAAATGAATCTCTCACAGTGTTCAGATGGAGTTTTGGTCCCTTCCTCCTTTAAATCCAAAATATTCTGAGGGTCTGCTGGTGAATCTTGATCTTCAGCTTCTTCCACACATGTTCTATCATGTCTAAGGCTGGTGACTGACTGGGCCGTTCAGACACCTTTATTTACTTCCTCCGGAACCAGCTGAGAGTCCTCTTTGCATTATGTTTTGTTACTGATTGTGGTCCTGTTGAAAGATCCACCTGCGTGTCACTCACTGTCCTGATGGATGGCAACACTGTCTTCTCTGTAACTGGCTCCATTCATCTTCCCTTTGATAATTTGGATTCTGCTGGTACCATAAAAAGAGAAACACCCCCTGACCATGTCACCTACACCAGTCCTGCACAGGTTCATTTTTGAAAACCTGCACCCACCCATACCTGTAAAGTTTAATACCAGAACTGACCTGTTATCCGTCATGATTTAAATCCATACCCGTTAATAGAAGTCCCATGACCCGACCCGCACCTGTTCTTGAATTACAAATCCAGAGGTGGAAAAGTCTCTTTCACTGGCTGCGTTCGATGCCAGGATGTCGAAAATTTTCCACACAGTCACTGCCAGGTTAGGAAACATTTTGAAACGCTCCTCCCACAACCATAAAATCCACAGAGGATCCTCTTTGGATGTCTTGAACTCAATGAAGGCTGCCACCTCATCATCGGGCTGCAAAGTTTCACGGCTGGAGTCGCCCGCGTCGGTGACGAATGTGATGACGGGGTCAGAGATTCAACTTGTGTCGTTGAATGTTCAAATAAAAGGAATTTCGGCTTGATAATAATGATTTAGAGGTCAAAATATTAAACATATACTGCAAATTTTTTCAAATTTGTTTTATTCTGGAAAATAAAATGTCTATTTTTGTTCTTGCTGGCTGCCCGACTGTGTGTAGTTCATTTTTACCCGTGCCTGTACCCATGAATTTATACACATATATACATAACTTTTACCTGTTACACAGCTTTTTACTACTGCGAGAACAAAGTGTGTTTGGCCGAGACCCTTCCTGCAGTACGATGTGTCATGTTTGGAGGAAATGGCTCTGCATGTGACATTAAAAATACCACAGGAAGATTAATGAAGCCATGTAAGAGAAATTTAATTACTTAAGAAGTTCTTTACTTATGTTGAAGCCGGTTTATTTTCTTTGCGTTGTATGTAAATTGTGTCAACTGTTATTGTTTCATCTACAGTAGACGTGCATTATGATATGTCATGTTCGTGTATAGTGCTGTTTGTAGTTTTAATTGGTGCAATAATTCAGCTGTGCAGTATTCTTAACACCCCTTAAATGTATTTATTTATTGAACATACAGCGCACATAACTGTACTCACTTCTTAGTTTATTCTTTTTCTCATTCTTGTCTTACTTTATTGATGTGTATATATATTACAGTATAATGTGTATTTTATATTTTACAGACTCAGCACAGTGAAAATCTTTATTCTATCTTATTATATCTTATATTTACATACTTCTATTTCATGATCTTACACACTTTTCATGTTTCTCTATTCTTTACATCGGAGCAACTGTAAGGAATCCCCTCAGGGATCAGTGACGTATGTCTGATTCTAATTTAGACAGATAGATAGATATAAATCCTGAGGGAAATTAGGGCACCCAATAGCTTATACACAATGCATACAAATCACAGATACACACAGGGATAGAGAATAAAAGTGTAAGAATAAAAACACACCAGTGAAATGACAGTTTAGTCCCAGGACTACTGCAGAGTTGGACCAATCCATGCTACACATTACAGTAATGTATAATGCTGTACATGAACTTAGTCCTTAACCTCAGAAACTAGTTTCTACTCAAATTAAGCACCTCCTCACTTTACACACAAATGATTTGTTTGAGCTGTCATAGTCTGATTGCTGTCTTGGTTGTTCCTCAGGGAGCGGAGCCACTGCAGTTGTCCAGGCAGCATACTGCAAGCCAAGAAAGGAGAAGGTGGCCATCAAACGCATCAACCTAGAAAAGTGTCAAACTAGCATGGATGAGCTGCTGGTAAGAAACTGTAGCACCGCGCGGGCCAGTATCTGCTGTCCAGATGTTGTTAACGTCAGAGTGTGGGGAGTGGCGTGGGTTGGTGGGGTCAGATCGGTCAAGGACAGATCAGAAGTTTGATACCACAACAACCACTGACGCTGGGTAAAATACATTAAGACACGCCATAAATGTGGATGACTGCTATGATCCTGAGCAACAGTGAAATATGTCCTCTCTACATTATTTTACTTTTGAATGTTGATGTTTAAATGCGGCACAACACTCATTGCTCTGGGTTCTCCATTTAGCAGTGGAAAAAAATATAAAAACAAGTTATGATATGTAATAATAATCATGTTATTATTTACAAAGGGCGATTTTATCATCTTCAGAAAGCCAAGTAATAGAATATAGATGAATGTGCAACAGAAAGATTACATTTTGCAGATGAACGTGCAGGATTTTGCCTTCTTGCACTTTCATCACCTGTGAAACTGCTTATAAGGAAAATCAGTCAGTGTTTTTTGTTAGAATTTTTGTGATTCACCCATTTGATTCACTGAGAAATCAGACTTTGGTTAACACTGTAGATGCAATAGTGATAAAACCTCCCCGGGGTGTATCTGATTTTATATAACAATTAGGGTTGCACAGTATGTAGGAAATATGTGATATGATATAGTGCTGTTGAATATCGGGATAACAGTATTACTAGGGATTAATGCACATCAGAGTGTACTCAGCCCTGCCTTTTTCAGGGTTTCTCATTTTCCAGTCTTGGGAAAAGTCATTGAATTTTGTTGTGTGTAATGAAATATTTCCATGTAATGTAACATAACGATAAAATTCATATCTGTACCTGTTGATGTAACGTAGCCAAAATATAGGGCTGCCCCCTAAAAGTCGACCATTAGTCGACCAGAAAGTCATTAGTCAGCAAGATTTCATTGGTTGCTTAGTCGCATGCAAAACTCTATTCGGAGCTACACCTTGTCAAAATAAATCAAAACCTATATGACAAGACGATGCGGGAATTTAATTTGAAAGGACAGACACAGAAGTGGCCACGCTCAGCAGTCAGACAGGAGTCAGGTTAATTTCCAGGGCTGGTACCTGCAGTTATTCCACAGGCTAGTTAATAACATGTCGGGCAGGAAATCCAAAGTGTGGGATCATTATGAGAAGGTGAAGGATGAACCCAAGATGATATGTAACATGTCAGTAGCTACATGCCCATTAGCCACTTAGCATAATCATTACTGCTTTGCCGACAGCGTCATTAACAGGCGGCTCGCTCAGTGTGTGACGTGCACTTGTAGATAAAATATAGGCCTATATTAATGAAGGTTCATTAGTACAGTTTTGTATTTCTCTGTAATGTAGCACAGTGTTAACAATGTTACTGATACTATTCTTTCTCACACCTTCAACTCAAACCATTGTGTTGCCCTGCCAAAAATATATAATTTAATAATTAAATTAATATCGTAAACATGCAGCTGACTAGTCGACTAACGACCCTAAATGACGACTATTGGTTGACAAGGAAATTCTTAGTCGGGGGCAGCCCTACTAAATATGAGTCGAAGTATGACAACATAATGTTTCTCCCTCCATGGATGCCAGTTAGCTGGAATTCTGTTTGAATAGCTTGATATGTTTAGTGAAGAGAAAACCGTTAATACAGTGTAATTTAACATTCATTTATCCCAAATTTGCCAGATATGGGTGAGATGAGTGTGCAATAATGTGAGTGGACTTGGAAATTTTATCATGGGTCCTTGAGAAGTCATTGAAAAGTTTTGGAATTTTGTCTACAAAAATGTGTGGGAACCCTGAATCAAGTTCTCTGTTAGTATTGGTATCACTTTAAAGATATTGGTGATAGTACAGGAATCATCTTTTTTTTTTTCATTTTTTTTTTTTTTTTTTTTTTAAACAGATTGTGCTATCTGTGAGATCCAGTATGACTGAGTTTGTCATTGTAAGGCATTTAGATAGTGATTTGCTTTACACCGCACCACCTCTGTGACCTTGTATCCAATATTTCCTCCTCCATGCAGAAAGAGATCCAGGCTATGAGTCAGTGCCACCACCCGAACATCGTGTCTTATTATACCTCCTTTGTGGTGAAGGATGAACTGTGGCTGGTCATGAAGCTGCTCAGTGGTGGTAAGTGCTCATGTTTGAACAAACTCTGCGTCTGACTTGACTTTGCGAACTCTTATCTTCACCTCGACTCTGACTTGACTTTCCTTGTCCTTACATGTTTTTCTCAGTTAAGACTGGGCTTGAATTTTGACTGAACATTTGGATTAAGTTTAGGCTGTACCTGACTCAGAATTAGTCAGTCAAATCAGATCGCGTTCAGTGTGTCAGCAACATTTGTGTAATCTAGTAAACAAGCTATCCTGGCCCAGTGATAGGTTGTGTTGTGTTGTTGCTGTCTTTGACTTTATTCTTGGCAGTTCTGGGTTTTAGTTTGATGGTCTGTTTCTCTTACACCCCGAGATAATGGGCCATATGAAGTCAACTTGCCGAATCCCTGGGATAGTCTTACTGCAGAGAGAGAGACAGTGGTTGATAACTTGCATAACATCAACTAAAAATCTCTAAATCCGAAATTCATCCTGTTCACTTCTTTGTTACTTCTCATTGTTTCTCTGTGCCAGTAGCAGCAGTCAGTCTTGCCCTCTGTCTTTATTTCTGCAAGGGCTGTACCAAATAATCCAAAGCTTCATTCATAACTTTGACGTTCAAATTCTTAACATTTAAATGCTGCTCAGCTTTTCTTACTGCAACATGCTGTGTCACTTGATTGAGGTAGGAGGAGCCGAGTTTAAATTCTAGTTTTTCTAACCTTGAGGTTCCCGCCATGTTCTGTCAGCATGCCTTGTGACGAGCCTCTGCCTCTCTCTCAGGCTCAGTGCTGGACATCATCAAACATATCATCTCCCGTGGCGAGCACAAGACGGGCGTGTTGGATGAGGCTAGCATCGCCACCATCCTGAAAGAAGTCTTAGAGGGGCTGGAGTACCTTCACAAAAACGGGCAGATTCATCGGTGAGTTTCTGATAATGTGTCATATCGACGCCTTGTTGTCGCTGTACACTGTGTTCCTGGTAGCTCACTGTGGCTCTAAACCTTTCATCTCTGCATACGAGCGTGTGGTTTGAACGAGACCGCACTCCTTCAATATTTGATACAGTGAAAATACATAATTGAGGAGGTTTGTTTTACATAAAAATTCCTCTCAGGAACACTGTGAACCACTGCCGAGAAGAAAGGCCTCTGTATCCCCTCAGTGTGTGTATGACAAGTGTGATTGTTTCAAATTAACAGGCTCATGTCTCTTACAAAGAGACTAAAGAAGACATTGTTAAAAATTAGCCATTTAAGATGTTATGTTTTGGATGTACTGCTACACTATTGTGATTTATCCCATTGGATAAGTTGAAGAGAATACTCAGCTAATTAAAGTGAAAATAGACAACCTCTCATCTATAACCCCCCTAAAGTTTCAAGTGGTATCATAGTCAGCAACAGGGCTCTTTTTCTTTTGCCCTGTCAAGTCTCGACAGTTACTTCACTTGTTTCACCATCCGCTATTTCCACTATGGGGGAAAGTTACTGCAAAGAACTTCAATTGATACTGAAGTTAAGAGTTATGAGTTGGGCCTGTACTTATGAAGGTAATAAAATAATAACGCAGACAGAGGTGGCGTTAGACTTTCTCATCGTCATTTTTATGTGCAGGGTTGCAAAGAGTCTTTAATCTTTTATTACTTGTTATTTTAATTAGAGATGCACCAATACCACTTTTTCCTTCCCGATACTGATTCCGATCCCTGAACCTTAGGTATCTGCTGATACCGAGTACCGATCCAATACCAGCGCATAAAATAAAAATGGATGGGATATCAACTGTTATATGTCTCAACTCCTAAAAGTCTGTGTAAAATATTAAGAAATAAATACATAATAGTAGAATGAATGCCATAAAACTTATTATTAAACTTATAAACTTATTATTATTATTATTATTACCCAGTGTTGACACAGATCAAGACACAATATAAAGTGCAGCCACACAATTTGGTAAAAAAGACATTTTAAAGGCTATAGTAGAATGCTTTTTAAACTCCACTCCATTTCATTTGCCTGTAGAGTGTGCGTATGTGTAATGACGTGAGGCATTACGTGGTATCGGATTGGTCATAGGCTGTACTCGCCGATACCCGTTACCGCATTGTATTTCATATCTCTGCTGCTGGGCTGTCACGATAACAGTATACATGTATAATATGATTCCACTACAGAAGAGAATTGACGATCACTAAGAGTCGGTAGCGAGAAAAGTGGATATATTGATATTAATATTGGTTATCGGTCAAATTAGTTGTTACATATCGGCATTTTGGATATCGGCAAAAAAATCCAATATTATGCATCCCTAGTTTAGACATAATCAGGCTTCCCATGGTCATGGAAAACCTGGAGAAGTTATGGAATTCCACATTCTCATTTTTCAGGCCTGGAAAACTCATGGAATTAGTAAAATTCTTGAAAGTTTTGTAGCTGTTGACACAATGTTGGCCTAATAGACGTTAATGCGTGACGGAAATCTACCCACATTTAGTGCTTGGTGGGTTTTAATTTCGGACCCTTCTGATATGGAACCAATCATAATGCAGATGGTTTTATTATTCTGCAGCCATTAGTTTGTGCGATCAGCATTTACTTCATGATGATGAGTCGAAGCAAAAAGACGTGTCTATTTCCACATCAAATATTTAATGTATCTGGAGAGTGTGAGTGGACAGTGTTTCAGTAGACAGAGAGCAGCTGCTGATGGAGCTCAGACGCCAAGGCTAACTCACTTACACCTAATCAGGAGATGGTAGAGGGAGAGGGGGAGGGAGGTGTGCGGGGCCAAGTTAATCCACTCCAGTTCTTTGTGCGTATTTTGCACTCAGTGTAGGCAAACAGAAATCAGGTGGATTAAAATGAGGCAGATCAAAGGTGCAGCTTTAACTTGTTTGGGCACCAGAGTAAACAGAGTCAGTGTGTACCACCTAACTACCACTCCTCTGTTGGTACACTCACTGACTTGTGACCTTGTATCGTGTTTTAATCCTCCTCCTCTTCATGCACAGGGATCTGAAAGCTGGAAATATTCTCCTCGGGGACGACGGCTCTGTGCAAATTGCTGGTACGGTGTTTCAGCTTCCTCAGCTTTTTTTCCCGGCATTTCTGCTTAGTTACAGTTTCACGTCCCTCTGTGGACTGTTTCTGTTTAGATTTGTGTGTTTAAAAGTCTGATACATTATCTATCTAACAATAAAGTCCACATGGTTTGTTCCTATATTCATAAAATTACAGGTCTTTTTGCTTGAGATTAGTTTGTCTAAATATTTAAGCGATTTAAATAGCTGTTCTTTTCTCTGTCATATATTCCACATCCCACACACTCCCCAGACTTCGGTGTGAGTGCCTTTCTAGCAGCAGGAGGAGACATGACTAGGAACAAGGTTCGGAAGACGTTTGTGGGGACGCCATGCTGGATGGCGCCAGAGGTCATGGAGCAGGTAGGAAGCCTGTTTTGTGGATCTTTCTCTCCATCTGTTTTCTCTCTGTAATGCCTCGTGATTCTGATAAAAGCAAGCCTGGCGTTCACCTGGGTCTGTTTGTACTCCGCAGGTCCGCGGATATGACTTCAAAGCTGACATCTGGAGTTTCGGGATAACAGCAATTGAACTGGCCACTGGGGCTGCACCATATCACAAATACCCACCAATGAAGGTAACTGTGTGCTCTTACTGCACGTCAGTGAGGAATCAAGTAGGGCTTTACCAGTGGCACTTTTGGCCACACCAAGTCAAACCGTGACGTGTTGATTTGCATTTCCATTACAGGTTTAAACATTTTGTAGTTACAGTTTACTAATAAAACACTCCACAGTATGAACAGTGGTTACAAAAGCCCCAAAACCAGCCACAACTCAGCCCTGAGCAAAGTGACCGTCTGCTGTTGACCCAACAGAGGGTGGACCAAAATATGGACGGTATGGAACAGTTCCATTGGTACCAGACACAACTGTTTACATTGGAAACGGAAAAAAGCCTACTGAACTGAGCTGTACCGTACTGTACTGCTCAGTGGAAATGGAGCTTAAATATCCTCATTATCTTTTTCTCTGCTGCTTACCATACCATCTGCCTGCCTCTGCATGGTTTGATGGTGACACAGACGTGCCATGGGAATTTCAAAATAAGGGCGTTTCTTGAAGACCTTGCATCAGGAATGTTCAATCGTTGTTCATTGAATCAATCCATGGACCCAGATCAGAGGATCTTTACCCCCCTGGACACAGTGCACCCAGTCGCTTCCAAGCAGGCTGCAGTAATGTCAGATGGGCTTCATTGACATTCAGTCATCCATTTTGTCAGCCTTTCTCTGTTTTTCAAGCAATAAGCAGTAGAAGCCAAGCAAGTTGTAACAGCAGCCTGAAAATCCATGAGGATAACTAGCTGGCTGCCAGCAACTGCTGCACAGCGTGAAACTAAACAGCACAAAAGAGGGCGCTGCTTTTAAACGTCATCAACTCAAGCACAAGTTAGTCGACCGTTAAAGACACACCTTTACCTGATAGCCTTGTTGTATTGAGATGCAAACCCTAGCTGTTGATGGATTATGTGCAGGTCAAACTGAGTCAAGCCAAAGGGCTATAATGTTGTTGTGGGTTCCGAAGTCATTTTGTTTATTTCATCAGAAAAAGACTGTATAAACATTTCTAACAAAACGAGTTAAGACAATTTTACGTTCTGTAGTTGCATCTGTTTCTGTCCAGCTGGTCTGCACAGAGTTGATTTTCTCTGACTGAAGCTTATCTCTGCGTGTCCACAGGTGCTGATGTTGACTTTGCAGAACGACCCTCCCTGTCTGGAGACGGGCATCACGGACAAGGAGATGGTGAAGAAGTACGGAAAGTCCTTCAGGAAGATGCTCTCTCTGTGTTTACAGAAAGATCCAGAAAAAAGGTCAGTTGGTCCCCAAACCTTTTTTTGTTGCCTCATGTTAGATTTAAGTTCTTATTTTTACTTGTCTCTTTCCTATTAAGGCCAACTGCAGCCGAGTTGCTGAAGCATAAATTCTTCACAAAAGCCAAAGTGAGCCTTTGAACACTTTCATTGAAATAAATAGAAACCACATTGATATTTTTTGTGTTTCAGAGAGGATTTTTTTAGTGAGAAATGTTTCTCTTTCTGTAACAGAACAACGAGTATTTGCAGGAGAGGCTTCTACAGAAAGGTCCAACAATAACAGAGCGATCCAAAAAGGTTTGATAGTCATTACTGATACACTGTTGGTGCACACCATTAGAAGATTTAATGTCTGTAGAATTGTGTTGCTCTGCACTGGTGCGCTGTCTCGTCTAGGGTGTGTCAAACTTTCTGCCTAATTCATGCTGCCAAGTATCAACTAGAAAGAGGTGACGAGTGTTTCGTGCACTGTTTAGGTACGTCGTGTGCCCGGCTCGAGCGGTCGTCTCCACAAGACAGAGGATGGTGGTTGGGAGTGGAGCGACGATGAGCTGGATGAGGAGAGTGAGGAGGGCAAAGCTGCAGTCTTAGCTCTGCGGGTGAGACTCTGCATGCCTGTCAGTGTTGTCAGTGTACTTTAGGAGGCCACTATACTGTGTTTCCTCTCTGCAGCCAGCAGATGGTGCTGTTGGACTGTTACTCTGGACATTTCTTAGCCAAGCTGGAGTGTGTTTTTGTTAAGGTGCTTTTGTCTGGCCTTAATGTCAGCTTAGTTCAAATGTAGGTTACTCGGGTAAATCATCGAAGATAAATTCGGTGCCAGATGCCTAATGCTGATTTGGCGAGGTTTTGTCTTCTCAGAACGAAAGACAAACACTAAACAAAATCTAAACCCTTTTGTTGTTGCACCCATTATTCACAGACTCAAGTTAAATACCAAAGACTTTTTATGCACTCAAAAGTCTTATTTCTCTTCAGTTTTAGTCACAAGTTTGTCAGCCCTCTGAGACCTGCTGGACCGCTGGTGATCCTGCCATCATTGCTTTTATAGAGACTAGAAGACCAAAGGAATCAACTGTTACCAACCATGTCATGGCAGCTTTTCAGGAAGGGGTCTAAATAACGCTCCAAAGTGAGGCAAAAATCAGGAAAGGGAGAAACAGCATGGCCATTTTCTAGAGGTTCCTCTGACCTCTCAGATACCTGGATGGAAATGGGCTCTGTGGGTACCCATGAGACTCATGTGTGTCAGCCCCCATAGTGGCTATTTATTGCAGTGAGACCATTTTTAAATGGACCTCTCTGTATAAATTACCTGTAATGACCACTAGGATAATCGCAGCCCCATGAAGCTTCACAGCAACAAACTGCAGACCTCAGGGATTCAAAGGAAGTGTGGCTTTCATAGGTACAATGACTATAGGAGTGTTTCTCAGTAGTTTACAGAACAGAAGTGCTCGTCATCGAATTGCCAAAAAATGCAGTTTCTAAATAGCAAAAGTGTGTGATACTGAATCACATCATGGTGTTCCTCAAGATCTTGATATGGTATTTTGGTGGTATTTATTTATCACATCCAAGCAAATGACAAATAAACACCCTTTTTTCAAGGCAGACTAAAAAGATACTTTAACGATAATATGTTCATTGTTTCCTTTGTGTTCCACTCTAGAAAGTGGTCATTTTTCTCCTGCATTTGAAGTAGATCATGCAACTTTTTAACTTGACCAAAAGACATGCTTTATGTTACAGTAAATGTTTGTGTAAAATTATTCCTAACCCAGTGTAATTGATGCTGGTTTAGTTTTTTTCTTCAAACTTTGGTTATTGTAAAATTGACCTTAAATTTCATTATGAGTGGCATTAGAAAAGTCTTAAAGCCAACATGCCTGAAGCTGTAGGAAACCAGACTCACTGAAACGACTGTCTCATTGTTGTGGAATGAACATTCAGTTCCAGGTAACAGCTCTGGTGGACCCTCTGCACACTGCCTCAAAATGTGTGACATCTGTGTCATTGTGTTGTGTGATCAAACTGCACAGTTTAGAGTGCCCTTCTATTGTGACCATCCCGAGGCACACCTGTGTAGCTGTTTAATCAGCATCTTGTTACGCCACTCCTGTCAGGTGGTTGGATTATCTTGGAAAAGGAGAAGTGCTCACTAACAGCCTAAATCTGAGTGGAATAAGTAATATTGTGCTGAAAAAGTCTGAGATCTTTAACTTAAACCTGTGAAAAATGGGAGCAAAAACAAAAGTCTTGCATTTAAATTTTTGTTCAGTGTAATTGTATAAAACATTAGGTTTTCCCGGGCCCAGGTGGATGCTCAGATCACCTTCAGATTATCCTCAAATGTGTGTTCATGTGTTGGTGTGGGATTTTACTGTCTGTTGCCTTAACTGTGATTTCAGTTAAGCCCTGTGTTTAAAGTCACCTTGTGTCAAATTCCTTCAATCTTACAATACTCCATCGGTCTGTGTATTGGGGGGATAAGAGGAGAATTGCATGTGTTTAATCCTTACAATCTGTCATGTCCATTCTGCAGTCCCCCAGAGTGAAGGACGGGTCCCAGAATATGGAGGTGAGTCCATTCGTAGTGGACATGACGTGAAAATCTTGATTTATTGTAATGCCTTGACAGAGCGATCTGCATGCCTGTCCTCTGTGTGTCCTCGTTTTTCCATTCATGTCAAACTGAAAACAGCCGCTCATTTATTTGCAATCGTGTCTCTTAGCTTTTCCCACCTGCAGATGGCTCCACACAACATCTGCAGCCGCCTGGTGCTGCACAGGAGAGCCCCGCGAACGTGGGCCAGACAGGAGAGGAAGCTCCACCTCAGGCTCCCGCTCAAACAGCGAGCCCCTTACATGTACCCACTGCTCAGGTAAAAACACATTCTTAATAGGGATATGTCAGTTCAGTCACAGACATTAGTATCAGGGCCGATCAACACGATCTGATCTTTTGTTTTATGTCAGCTGTCGCACAGGTGTTTAAACTTGTGAAGCTTTCATGCACAGCAATATGTGCAGCCGGCACAACATTGAAAACACTGAACACAACATTGGCTAGGTTGGCTAACTCAGGCAAGGCTGCACCGATGCAACAAACACGCTTTTAAATGGACAGAAATTCTCTTGAGACAGCGACAAGGCCAACAAGATTAAAGAGAGGGTTTATTTTATCCAACATTATTTTGTAAAATCTAATAATAAATATTAAAAAACTTTTTTTTTTTATTTAACCAGGAAGACCCCCTGAGATTAAAAATCTCCTTATTAGAGTGTCCTGGCCGAGACAGGCAGCAACATAGAACAAAAATATAATAAGTATACAGCTCTAAAACAAAAAAATACAAAACACAAAATGAGATTACTACAAAGGAAAGCAATTTGTCTATATATGCTATAAGTGAACCATAAAACACACAAAAAAACAGGGGCCACTACATATGATCGCAAAGACCAGCAGAAATACATCCTAACAGTGGTATATAAATGTAAAAACATGAGTCACTTTGACAGCACATAAATCAACTTGTATTGTCAACGTGGTCTAGCATCTTTACCTCCTTGTTATGCCCTATCTGTTGTTAATTAGTGAAGCCTTAGCTTGACGCTCTAACGATCCCCTTCGTCATGATCCACACCAAGAAAAGATCCATTGTGTTGTTTTACATGTGAACTTACATTATTGCACATCAGTTAGAAGCTAGGCAGCCAAAACATCAATAAACTGCACTTAGGCTCCTACATGCTTTCTAACCAGAGGTGTTGTTCAGTAAACACTTTGTTGTTGTGCTCTTTCAGGATCCAGCTGCAGCCAATGCCAGTGTTCCCATCAGCCTCGTCCTGAGACTGAGGAATCCCAAGAAGGAACTCAATGACATCCGATTTGAGTTCATGTCCGGCAGAGGTAGGATGCTTCTGCTGTGTCGGTGAAGACTCTCAGTCACCCAGGTTATGGTAATCCAAAGTGCTGTATTGTTGGCATTGTTTGAAGAGGCTTCCTCAGTTCATCAGCTCAGTTCATAGCCTCTTGGCTGAGAGCTGAAACGTCTTCAAGAAACTCAAGCAAGTCCAGTTGGCAACGATACAGCACTTAGGATGCATCCACTAGCTTTCATCGTGTTCTAAGAGGCTCCAGACTTTCGTCTAACTCCTCTGTCTCTCTGCTCCACGTCTGTCCTCAGATTCTGCTGACGGAGTTTCTCAGGAGTTGGTCTCAGCAGGTCTGGTCGACGGCAGGGACTTAGTCATTGGTAAGTGGGAGATAAAGCACTGCATGATGGGATACCTTCAGTGTGGAGTGAATGTGGTTGAAACTTGTTCAGACAGGTAATCCATCACAGTGAACATACTTCATGATTGTTTCTCATTATCTAGTTCATGATGTTCATTGTGATAGATGACTTATTCTCTGCAGGTGAACTGTAGTTGCTGTACTAGAATGAGTGGGAACAAGGCAGAGTGTCATAAACGTGATTTGTAGTAACGATGCAGGAGCGGTATGATCTGAACGCAGCTGGTTTATGATGTCACAGTGTGCACGTGCCTCTAAAACCAGATATGGCCTGTTTTCAGAGAAGTCTTCTGTTCTTACATCAGCTCGTCACCTGACCTCTCACTTCCTTTTGTCTTCTGTCTAGTTGCTGCCAATTTGCAAAAGATTGTTGATGATCCTCATAATAACAAAAATGTGACCTTTAAATTGGTAAGTACACACACAGAAAAATGCATTAATTTCTTGTATATACTTTTTTCAGGTATTACTAGGGGTGTAAATCATTATTTTTTTATCATGATATGATATTCTATCAGTTCTTTGGACAACAATATGATACTTGCTGACATCACAAAGTCTGCCACAGTTTGATTTTGATTTAATTCAGGGGCATGTAGTTGATATGAGACAATATCATATGTCCATTAAACATAGTTGATAACAGAAGAAGCTGCCACCCCTTTTTCTTTTCCGCTTATTAATATGACAAATATAAATTAAACTTAAGTTAGCCGACAAGAATAATATAATATAATATTAGCATGTTGTATTTGTGGGGAAAATGTGTCCAGATTATTCAATTTTCAATTTTATTTATAAACCCCAATATCACAAATCACAATTTGCCTCAGAGGGTTTCACAGCATACGACATCCCTCTGTCCTTTGGACCCTCACAGTGTATATGGTGTGTTTTGAATCAACTAAAACTACAGCACTTCAGAGAAACCCCACCACCAACTAGTGTTTTGGAGGTGTAACTTCAAAGTGACACAGACACACCACTGCAAATTAAAATGCTCACAATGGCGTAGGGTCTGCTTCACAACTATAAATCCTTCTTAATTGTTAGACTGCTAGTTTTCGTAAGATCACTTTCTATTTTCATAGATTTAAAATAACACAGTTTATGATGTTCCTTCTCTTCAGGCATCTGGTGTGGAGGAGTCTGAAATTCCTGACGATGTTAAACTCATCGGATTTGCGCAGCTCAGCATCAGCTAAGTCCAGCAGAGCCATCAGCAGAGGACAGAAACTAATGGTATTGCACAGCTGCATTGTAGTCAATTCCAAGAAACCACTACTGCCAAAGAGAGGAGGAGGAAGATGAGGAGGAGGAGGATGAGGAGGGGACAGGAAGCTGGCAGGAGTGTGACACTACTGCAGGATGCATGAGGACCACATTGAGAGGGGGCTCAGTTCATTACAGGAATCACACTTGAAACGTTTACAGTGCGCTTATACAGTAAATGGGAGAAGTGATGCAATCAACTATATCAACTCCTAGTTTCTTTTTTGTTTTGTTTTTTCTTCCTCTTCATACATAAGCACAATCCAAACCATCTCCTGCCAGTACTGGAAGTGATTGCCTTTTTTGTTTTGTTTTGTTTTAATCAACTGTGCCACAAAACTCACAAGAGTGTCATGCCACCTTTATACGGCACTTTATGCTACACTGAAATTGAAAAGTGTAAATTCAGCCTTAGTTAGTCAAACTTTAGATTTTACCAGTGTGTTTGGTGAACAGAAAAAAGAGTCTCTCTCTGTGATTATTAGGTGTATTCTATGTACACCTGTCTAAGAAATCAATCTCCCATAACACTGACACAACTTAGAAACACACTGTAGCGTAGTTTTGTAATTCTGTAAATTCAGATGGATTTTTACAGAGGATATAAGTCAATAACCAGATTCCTGTCGAAGGCAGCCCGAGGCATATGGTGTGGTGGTTTTGTCCAAACATAACCAAAGAGTTTAGGCTCTGACTGCACTGCTGCAACCATTCAAACACACACAAATCGACTGTAACTGCTCTGTCCTGGAATAACCGCAGTTACTTGTCTGATGGCGTTTTTCAAAGGTTTTCAAAGACAGGATTATTTTCACAGATTGAGACCTGCCTAATATTCTTCTACTATGCAATAGGTGTTTTCTTTTCACAGCGTGTGACAGCGGGTTTCTAATAATGTTTCTCTTGGGTTGAATAGATTTGTTTTTTTTTTGGGCTTGTACATCGCTGGAAGTTCATGAAGTCGACCAGCAGCTTTAGGAACCCACAGTGAGAATTTCTCCTCACAGGCAAAGTGAACATTTAACACGGCTACAGACAGACACGGGTAATAATTGCATGTTTCTATGTCACTGTGTAGAAAGGTCGTTCAGTGTGGTCACCACAACTGATCCAACAGCTGCAATGAATCCTGAATGCTGGCAATGAGTGTCGAGCTGCTCGTGTTACAGGCCGACTGACGGTGAACTTCTGTGGAGGTGTGCACGCCCAAAAACTGAGAATGTTCAACCAGAGTGAAATAAAAGTTAAAAGGGGCAGTTCACCCAAATTTCTAAAAGGAAAAAAAAAAAGATTTTGTCTCTTGCCTTTAGTCGTGTTTGGCAGTTTTGGTCATATTTGGTTTTGAGTCCTTTTTCTCTGAAATTTCTGCCTCCAACTTAATAACAATAGAAGTCAATGGAATGTTGTTTGTTGCCATATTAGCAGCCAGACCAAAATAAATTGGAAACTATTGGATAGACTGCCATTATATCAACTGCACTATTCAAAGTCCCTGAAGGATAAATTTGTCTCACTTTGGCGATTTCTTAAATTTTCACTTCAGTCTGGCTCATGAGCCAGTATCCTCAAAGCTAATATTACCATCAGCCTCAGCTGTACTTTGCGTTTGGTAGAGCTGCAATGATAAGTTGATGAGCCGATTGACAAAATAAATTGGCAACAATTTTGATTATTGAATAATTGATTTAGTTGGGTTTTTTAAGCAGAAAAGCCAAAAATGTTCTGGTTTCTAGCATCTTATGCTTTTCTTTGTCCTACATTATGATTAATAGTTTTGAATCTTTGAACTGTTGGTCGGATAAAACAAAATCTCTATAAACAGATTGCAAAAAATAAGCCGTTTGGTTTCTGTTTGTTGTCACGTTCAAATGGGCAGGTTAACAGTTTGCTCGGAGGGGCAGACACACCGATGACAATTTAGCTTTCTGTAAGTGTTTGTTAGTTATAGAAATTAACCGAAATTGCATGTTAGCATTCCTATTAACTTGTTAGTGTGCCGACGTTAGCCTTGAGCTCAGTACAGCCTCATAGAGCTGCTAACCACGAACAACGAAACAAAATTCCTTTGCCTCCATTGTATCAAGGTATTGCAGCCTAAAATGCCCGACTACATGGCAGCTTTTCTAAAAAAGCTTTTCAGTGTTTTTTTGCGATTAAATTGCGGGAGTAGATTGTAAAACTAGTTGTAAATTTTAGTACAATTCATTAAGGCAACTTGTTCCAGTGAGAATAAAACCGCACTGCTCTGAGTTTGTGATTTATACTACACATGTTATCACTAACCTGCAAGTTTAAACTAACTCACCATGATTCTTTGAACATGTACAATTTATCTGGATGAAACAGCCTTTGTCATGTTGCTTTGTCCTGTCTGTTGTCAACACACTTCTAGAATCAATTTGTCAAAGGATGTTATTTATGTTCCACCACAACATTGCACGCGATGCAAAACAGTTTAAACCTGCTCTCTTGCAGAACATCATCCATGCGTGATCTTAAGCAGTAATGTTTGCTGGGAAATGCAAGATGTCTCTTCTGTAGTGGAATAAACATCGTATTATGTATGCATGCTCTTATCATGATGGCCCACCAGCAGATGGAGACATGAAATACAATAGTTTTCAATGTATGTAAAATAAGAAAAAAACATGTTAGCCAATTCCAATATTTCATTTTAAAGCCAATATTGGCCGGTAAGTTGACGTGCCGATATTATCATGCATTCCTACATAGTACCAATCCAATACAGTTGTACACTGCTGACCCTGTGTGGGTGTGAAATAATTGCTATCGTTGTATTTACTATAAGGTTAAACCTGAAAACACGAACAAATGCATACAGAGAATAAATGCCATACCACTTTCTTTTATTATCTAGTTTGACTGTCAGTCAAAAAAAAAAAAAAAAATCTTAGTTACAACTAACATCTACTTTAAATAACTTACATTGCAGCGACACTTGTAGTGTAGCACCAGCTGAACATTCAGGGAATCAATTCTTCTTCGCTGCTTTAAAAAAAGTAGTTGCCAGTGGCTGTTCAGCGCAACTTGCTGTGTAGGCTACCGTTTTAGAGCAACGAGGAAGAATTGATATCTGGGTGTGAAACTGCTTCAAAGATATTAATAAATTGTGTGAAATTATCAAATTGAATTATCGCATACTCGCAGATACCTGATCGGGCTTTGGGAAGTATGCTTATCCGATACTGATATTGGAACAACTCCAGAAACAAAAGTGAGTTTGGCGACATGCGATGGACCTCTATGATTGGAAGAGCTCACAGAAAAAGTTGCGGTGATTGGATAAAATTGCAAGGACTCCAGAATTCACAGAGATTGGTTGAATTTGCTTTAATTGTTGCCCACCACAGCATCCTGGAGGGGCTGACCAGCAGTAGGCTTATCACATATTGGGTGAAGTGCTCCTTTAAACTCTACCAGAAGCCAGTTATTATTACTTAAGTTTTTGTGTCACTAGGCAAGTTGTTTTGACAGTACTGTAGTCTCTTTGCTTTCTAAACACTCACCAACAAATCACTGTCGTCACTCCCTGTGTAGCTGGTTGTTTTGTACCACGTGCAAAGGGCTGCAAAAAAAAAGCTCCTAGTTCAGGTACTGATGTAAATGGTGTATGTAAAGATGTTGTAAATGTACGTATGATGGCAACTCCATGCACTGTCACGCAAACATCATGAGTTTGTATGTAACAATGTAGATGCATTGACTGTTTTAAGTGTACATGTCAGATAAAAATAACATTTTACTTGTAAATATAGCTTAAGGCGGACTGAGGCTCATCATGTTCAGTACACAGAGTTTAAATTGTTTTGTAGTGTTTTCCACTGTTGGCCTTTGTCGGAGCGTCACTAATCATGCACAAATGATTTGTCCAATTGGCACCTTATTGATATGTTAACATGCGTATTTTCGGGGTTACATGGGGCTTGTAGTCACACTCTGTGCTTTGATGTCATGATATGCAGTTTTCTCACTGAAACCTGTCCGAGCCTAACGGATAAAATGTCATTTCAACAAGACGAGCGGCACAGGTTACATTTCTCTCTCCCCGTGTGCGTGTGATTTTGGTGATAAAATGATTGATCATCAAAGGCTTTGAGCTGAAAGTCACAGATTTTTTTTTTAAATTTCTTTCCCTTTTATTGTTTACTCATCAGAAAAAATAATTCTGCCTCCACAGAGACACTGAATGATTAGTATTCATTTTAGCACTTGATTGGCAAGTACATTTTTCTTTTCTTTCTTTCTTTTTTTTTTTTTTTTTTTTTACAGATCATTACGTATATTTTTAAAATATGGTTGATTATAAGATGTGTACATCAACACATGCATAATTTGAAGTGGAAATTTTGTGATGACTTACAAGAGATTCCTCGACATGTATAGATTATTGGAAAATGTCAACACATGCAAATGATTTTTAGTAGCTGAATAAAGTCACATGATGGAATTCAACAAGTGAGGACAATGTTTAATTGAAGTGTGATGAATTAAAGGAACAGATGAATTAAAATCAAAAGTGCATACACTGCTGAAAAAATAAGGGAACACTTAATGGTGACAGTGTAACACCAAAATCAATTAAACTTCAGGGATATCAGTGTGTCCATTTAGGAAGCACATGTGATTGTGAATCAGTTTCAGCTGTTTAGGTGCAAATGAAAGTGACAACAGGCAAAAGCAAGACAACCTCCAAAAAGTGGTGGGCCCTGGGTTCCTCCTGATGTAGGACAATGGCCAGCCTCATGAGGGATGACGAAGGCATTGATGCCATTGACTGGTTCTCTAGTTCCTCTGACCTAAATCCAATTGAGCACCTATGGGACTTTATGTATTGTGCATCCGATGCCACCAAGTACCACCACAGACTGTCCAGGAGCTCAAGATGCCCTGATCCAGGTCTGCCAGAGCCCTACAAAATGACCTCCAGTAGGCCCCTTGTGTGCATGTTTCTGACCAAACTGCCCTTTAACGCCCAGTTTCCATTATTTCTTGCTTTAACAAGTCATCCATTTGAGTTACTGACGAAAGTCAGGTGGTTAAACATTTATTTTGACCTAAGTTTTAATAAGAAAAGTCTACCTGAGTTTGGCTCACACGTCATCTGCTGAGTGAAAATGGTGGAATTTGGAGAGATTCTGAAAACTATCGGCGACTTTGGATTCTTCCAGAAGCTCATCCTTTCTGGGATAACCTTACCAAACATATTACTGCCCATTTTCTTTTCTAGTTTTCTTTTTATTGAGTCAGATCCAGAGCGACACTGTAACACAGACTGGATCCTGCAGGCTGACTCTAACCTGACCTCAGAGGAGCAGCTGAACCTGACTCTGCCCCAGGAGGAGGATGGGACCTTCAGCAGGTGTCGGATGTTTGTCCCTGTGGACTGGGACATTGGTGCCATCAGGGAGTACGGACTCAATGAGACCACAGGGTGCCAGAATGGATGGGTGTACCACAGCAAGATGTACGAGGCCACCATAGTCACTGATGTAAGTCGAGTGTTATGTGTGATCTGTGGTTTTTTCTTTGGTGTCATCTGTCCTGATTGCCCTACTGATTTTAACAGTGTTGTTTTGCAGTTTGACCTCGTCTGTGACAAATCTAACCTGGCTCATGTTGTGCCGACAGTCTTTATGACTGGTTTACTTGCTGGTTCATTCATCTTTGGACCCTCAGCAGAATCGTAAGTGACTTTGAAAATATATATTAAGTCCTGTGCAGGGTTCCTACACAGTATGGGAAAATCCGAAATTTGATGTTAGTCATTTCCAGGTCTGGTCTAATAAAGAAAAGGGTAGGGAAAAAGTTTTATTTCCAGATTACAGCCCCTATTTTGATCTCTTTAACAGTAGTTCCCAACTGGTGGGTCGTGATCCGAAAGCACATTGTGACTCATGAACATGTCAAGTTAGTAAAAAAAAAACACACTTTATTTTGAAGTACAATGAATTTCCGGCACAGAGCTTTTATTTTGAAGTGTTGTTTCCTGCTGTAGAATGAGTGAATAATGGACAGCTACTTAACAGAGACAGCAAACTAGCTCGACAACATGGCCAAATGCAAGTATGGCACTGAATATGATGCTGAGCTAATGACTAAGGAGAAATCTGGAGCCCATGACTGGACCAGTTGGGAATCACTGCTCTAAAATATAAAGTTCAAACCTTCTAAAGATAAATTCATAATCCAAACAGAGTGTTTTTAATGAAGTATGGTGTGAGACTGGACACTCTCTTACGCAGAGTGCCTTATAGCTGAACCAAATCTGAACATCCAAGACCAAATTAGTTTGCAGCAATACCTTTGAATTGCATACATACCTATAATCATATATAACCAAAATGAAGCGTGTCTGAACATTCATTTTATTTTTTATTTATTTAACCCATTTAACCAGGTAAGTCCCATTAAGGTGAAGGATCTCTTTTACAAGGGAGACCTGGCCAAAACAGCAGCATACAAAAAAAATTACAGCCAAACAACAAAACAATAAAAAAATATAAAAGATACACATTAACATGTAGAAATATTAGAACGCCCACGCACAATGACAAGAACCAACAGATTAATTCCTCTTTATATTTATGACAGCTTTAAAATCACGCAGATGGACCAGTTCATGTAGTTTCAACTCTTTTTGAAGGTTATCCCAAGTGAGAGGAGCAGAGCATATAAAAGCTTCTTTCAAAGCTCAGTCCGTGCCTGTTCATAGATTTCTTCCTGGCGTTTGAGAAATGGATAACCTTAAATTTATCAGCATATAAAACCACATTTCAGGGTGAAAGCTGAATATGCATAACATTAAAGACAGCCTGCAGTTTGGCCACAGCCTCTGTGATGGATTAGCCAGCACAATATATCAAAATTAAATTACAATCGGCATCAAACATATTGTGACCAAGACTGTTAATATAAATTGAAAATAACGGCAGACCTGACACAGAACCCTGGGGTACACCATTACAAGTGGTGAGCCAGTAAGAGCTGAACCCATCAAACTGAACATACTGAGACCTTTCTGAGAGGGATTCACAAACCAGCCCACTGCCTCATCAGACACACCAGTACTAGTGAACCGCTGTTTTAAAATAAGATGGTACACAATATCAAAAGCTTTGGATGATGATGATGAGAAAATGATATCGTTGAACACCTTGACAGTTGTGGTTATGGTGCTGTGTTGCTTTCTGACACCGGACTGGTGTTTGGATAGAATAGCATTATTAATAAAAACACTGATCGTTCGAGGATCCTTGATGGAACTCACAGCTTTAAAATGGGCCTGTAATTGCTTAAAGAAGGGACCTTTGAATCACGTTAGAGTTTAGAGAGAGACGTCGAAAATGTAGGTCAGGGGTTGGTCAATAAAATCTGCTGCTAACTTTAAGAACGGTTAGAGGTTGTCTTGACCAGCATTGTTTTTACTATCCAACTTGACTAAGGCTTCATGCACTTCTCTGACAGAAAATGGAGAGAACAGTTATGAATCATGCAGTGATGCAGTTATCAGAAAAGTAAACTTTTAAACATAATCTTTTCTCTGTAAGGAAACGTGATGGCTGCTTTCACTGTTGTTCCAATGGACACAGTGAATAAATAAGGCTGCAAAGTAGAGGTCTTAATGGGTTCAAAACACGACCTTGAATGCTAACAGACATGGATATATGCGCTTGGAGATCCAATTGGACCAGATACCTAGGAAGTGCACTGAGCTTTGAAGCAGTTTATCACAAACTAGCTGAATAAATGTGACAAGTAGGGAGTCCACACAAAAGATTTAGTTAAAACAAGGATAATTTATTAAACTAAGATTGACTTAAATAAACAATGGAGTGTGTAGGTCAGTTAAGTCAGTAATGAAAGCTATGCAGGGATGTGTGTCAGGTGTGCTGTGGAGGTGTTGAAGGTGCAAACCAAAAAGCAATGTCGCCAGGTGGATGTCTGCTGTAGGAGCAGAGACAACGACCCTCTGCCAGCCAACTGCCCGATGAGGTTGGCCAGAACATCCTCCTAAACAGTGGGAGGGGCATCACACAAATTTTCGTAGTGGCCAAAGTTCTGAGGCCGTCATGTGATGCTCATAAGTGCTACATCATAGGCAACCAGACATTTCGCCTCTTATCCATAAATATTATTTGTTCAATATGTGAAGGGAAAATAAAAGTACAATCAGCAGTGGAGAGATGTCTTCCTCTCAGGGCAGAGATTTTTGATCATGGAACATCATCCAACCTTCTATGTGGAGCGTGGACTGAGCGTCCGCATTGGGTAACTGCAAGTTTACCAAGGGCTAACTATTTGTAGACAGATCGTAACTATAGTCTGAAAAATCTACCAAGAAGTCTGGAAGATTTTGCAATTTAAGTCTGGAATTTTGATATGGAAAATGTGTAGTAACACTGTAAAGTCTCAGAAAACTGCAACCTCTTTACCCTTCATTTGACGTTCACGTCCTCTTGAACTTGTAGGCATGGCCGGAGGAGAGCAACCCAGATACCAGCCGTAATTCTGCTGCTATTTGTCATAGTTGCAGGCGTGTCTCCAAATATGTACGTTTACATCGTGTCACAGTTTATAGTTGGAGCTGCACTCGGAGGATACAGAATTAACTCCACTGTATTGGGTAAGACGTATTTTTATTTCACCAACATCATGAAGATGTCCTGCTCTTAAATTCTACCTCTGATTTTGTTGTTTAAATTCTGTCTGTAGCTACGGAGTGGATTGGGATCACCAAGAGGTCCTTTGCCTCCTGTATGAGCCAGATGTTTGCAGCTGTCGGACAGTGTGTCATGGCTGGGCTGATCTATGCCATCCGTGACTGGAGAGTGGCGCAGTACGTCATGGCAGGAGCGCAGGCCTTTGTATTGCTGTACATATGGTATGTGTTGTTTAAACCTTTTTATGTTTTTTTTGTATTTTATTATTTGTATTTAGACATTAACGCTCTTCCTGATCATACCTGCCACTTCAGCCATGTGTGTATCTTGGTGTCATAGCTCTGCTGCATAATGAGATAATTTAAAACCAGTGCTGTTATAGTGTGTTCAGGAGGACTGCTGTGTAACTAACCTCGTTGGTAAATCAGTTTCTGATTCAGACAAATTAATAACAGTTTGTGACTCCACCATTTGGATTAGGGCTGGGCAATTCATCGATATTACACCTATATACTGATATGAGACTAGATATTGTGTTAGATTTTGGATGTTTTTAATATCATCATTTTTTTCTTTTCCTGGTTTTAAAGGCTGCATTACAGTAAAGTGACTGTTAGTATGTATTTTTACATCTTCACTGACCAGTGGATACTAGGTCAAGACCCCCTGAGGATCATGTTCTGCCAGGACAGCTGTCATGGTGTCAGAAGTGCTAGATGGACAAGTTAGACTAATTTTAGTTGGCACAAGGCCAAGTCAAATTTGGCAAAGCACCATTTAGGTAACAGTGTGTACCTGACACCATCCTATATATACTGTGTCTCTCTCTGTTCACTTCAACACATAGCTTCTGCATGTAGCCATTGTTGATCCAAACTCGTAATAAACGTGCATTAAGAAAGAACTCCCTGATCGACCTCATCCTTGACCTTTCCAGATCGTCGTACAAACACCTACTCTCAGTGATGTAACTGTCTGAACTCACCAGACTGTCCCAGCTGTTCTTTTATTTGCCTTTATTACAGAAAGCATGTGTCGCACACTCTGACTCCATATGCATTTCTTTTATTTTGAGGACGTTTTGGCCTAAAGGCCTTCCTCAAGATCAACAATCATACTGAGACACAGGTACATATACAGGCCACACCTTTGTCACACACCTGACAGTGGTGAGATGATCATGCTACACCATTAGGTTGAGCCAAAAAAAACAGTTAAGAGGCCCTCAATAAATCAAGGCCTCTAAACCAAACAGTGTCAGCAGCTACAGCCAATCACATGAAACAAATGACAACAGCCATTACATATTCCACTACATTTCAGTTTAATATATACATTTTTTAAAAGGTGAGAAGTGAGATCTTGTGTCTATGTGGGCTGTTGAGTGTCTGGCCTGTCTCAGCCTGTTCAACCTGTTCATGCTGTTGACTGCAAATCTCTCCCCAAGTTTTATGTTAGCTGATCCGACCTTCGCACTTTGAGCTGACGTGATGATGCTGTCACATTGTTAATTATTTCATTAAATTCTCACGTCAGCCATATTTTTTACAATATGTCTGTTCAAGTTCAAACTTTCAAACAATTGTCCAGATGTCTTATGAGTTATTGTAAAATACTATTTACAGACTGTGTTGTTCCACCCCTTGTCAATAGGGGGTGCTGCAGCATCCTCAGCAGCACCCACCATCCTGTGCCCACGTATGGCTGTATGCTCAAGGACCTCACATGGTTGCGGTGATGCACAAGTGTTAAAAAACCTGTTTAAGTCGCTGATTAATGTTGTCATCGACTGCTGACTCCTCAATCCTACTATCTGGTCGGTAGGAGCCACAAGTCACCTACAAAATCACATAGCGAAGGGCATGTCTGTTAATCGACTTGGCTAAAAACAACAAGATTAACTCCATACCCAATTTGTTATGATCCACTAAAGTTAGGCACGATATCTTTACCACCATCTTGGAGCTGAAAGAGACAATTCACAATAGACTTGCTGCGGTCAGCTCCGGCTGATATCTGCATGTAACTAAAGTGCACTTTTCTACTTTGGATTGTGAATAATGTTTGCAGGTGGATTCCTGAATCTGCACGGTGGTTGCTTGGACAGGGCAGAACGGAAGAAGCGTATATGTTGATACGTCGAGTTGCAGCGATCAATAAAAAGCAAATCCCAGACAATCTGCTGGACGAGGTAATTCAGATTCAGTTCTATTTACATTTGATCAGATGAGACTTTAATGATCCATCAGAAGACAAGATTTAACAGTCACAGCCACGCCCGCAGTGACAATGCTAACATGTTCATGTTTATGTTCTCCATCTGGGGTCCTCAATGTCCTCTTAATATGACTCATTAAAGAGATCTTTCAAACCGGCCAGTGGATTCCAAACTGGAGCCCTCCCACAATATACACTGCTCAAAAACTTAGGTGAACACTTAAATCACACATCAGATCTTGATGAATGAATTATTGAAGTTGAAAATCTTTACTGATGTACATTGTATAATTTGTTGAGAACAATATTCCGGTACTTAACAGCAGTCAGGGTACTGTTGGCTATGACATGGATATGGTGTGACCCTCCAAGGATCTGCCTCCTCAGACCATCACTGATCCACCGCCAAACCAGTCATGCTGGATGGACATCCGTGAAGAGAAAGGGGCGCCAATGACAGACCTGCCGATCCTGGTGTTCTCTGGTGAATGCCAATCAAGCTGCACAGTGCTGGGCTGTGAGCAGGTCCCACTAGAGAACGCTGGGCCCTTATGCCACCCTCATGGAGTCTGTTTCTGACAGTGTCAGGGTCAGAAACATGCAACAGTAGCCTGCTGGAAGTCATTTTGTAGGGCTCTGGCTGAGCTCCTGCTCCACCTCGCACAAAGGAGCAGATACTGGTCCTGCTGCTGGGTCGATGCCCTTCTACGGCCCTGTCCAGCTTTCCTCATGTAACAGCTGGTCTCCTTGTATCTTCTCCATGCTCTTGAGATTGTGCTGGGAGACACAGCAAACCTTCTTGTGACCACAGTATCAATGTGCCATCTTGGAGGAGCTGAAGTACCTTTGCAACCTGATTGGGCTGCAGGTACTGCCTCATGCAGTGACAAGGACACTAGCAGAACACAAATCTAGAGAAGAATCAGTCAGGAAGGATGAATAGAGCAGCTGTCTGTGGCCACCACACGTAAAACCATTCCCTTTTTGGAGGTTGTCTTGCTTTTGCCTCTCCATCACACTTGTCGTCACTTTTGAGTTTTGATTTGCACCAAAGCAGCTGAAACTGATTCACAATCACTTGTACTTCCTAAATGGACACAATGATATCCCTGAAGTTTAACTGACTTGGTGTTAGACTGTAACAATTAAGTGTTCAGTTAATTTTTTTGAGCAGTGTTTTAACTGTCAGTTGGCCACTAGCAGCTGTATTTTTCGGGGTGCTGTCTTTGTATTGTAATCATACACTTGCCCTTCAGGTCACTGGGGACCGAGAAGTCAAAAGTGGAGGACTCAAAGCTGTTTTTGCCTCTGCAGTCCTGATTAAATATTTAATCATCATATCTTTCGTTTGGTAAGTAAAGCACATTTTGGACTGCAGTTTTCAGTGTTACATAATTTAATGTTTGCATCATGTTTGTGTTCTTGTGATTCCAAGGTTTTCATTTAATCTAGGCTACTTTTGCCTTGTTCTGAATGTGGGTAAGCTTGGTCTGAACATCTTCCTGGTTCAGTTTCTGTTTGGGATCTTTGAGATGCCAGGACATCTCCTCTGTATCTGGGGCCTGGAGCTGATAGGGAGGAAAAAATCCCTGACGTTAACCCTCCTGGCAGGCAGTGTTATTTGCCTCTTAACGCTGGCTTTCCCTCGAGGTGAATTCCTCTCCTTCACGTTCAGTACACATGAGGACACATCCATCTGACTGTCAGTGGTTTCATACACTGTTCTTATATTCCAGACAACGCTGTTGTCATCACGGCCCTCGCAACTGTTGGGAAGTTCTTTCTGAACTGGGCCGGTTCAGTGTGTATGGTCTACAGTCAGGAGCTGTTTCCTACTTCTGTCAGGTACAAATAAACATATACAAAATATCTAACTATAATTAAATCCTACACATGCAGCCAGGGTTCTGATGAAGAATGGTTTACAGTCAATTATAGACTCATGTACTTTCTTGTATTTATGTTGTAAAAAGTCATAATATTCCTTTTTATCTGTTATTTCTTCTTCTTCTTCTTCTTATGATTATTATCATTATTATTATCATCATTATTATTATTATTATTATTAATAGGATTGTATATATATATTTTTTTATCCTTATCAGTACTATTTGTGCTGATTTTCTTTTTTCTTTTTAATCTATTCAGTTAGGTTTTTAGTCTAGCGTTTATTTAGGTATTCTGTTGTTGTTATTAATATCCTTTAAATGTATTTTATATTTTATCTTTTTTTATCTAATTTATCTAGCTTTAAATGTAGGTTTTATTTAACTATTTTAAAACAACATCAATGATGATTATAATAATTATTTTATTATTATTATGATTATTATCATTATTAGTATTATTAGTATTACTAGTAGTAGTATATCATTTTAATATATTATAGTGTCATCATTCTTTTCTTTGTTTGTCTTTTTAATCTATTTTATCTGATTTTATCTGAAGTTTATAACTATTTAATAATAATAATTATAACAAATATGTGTGTATTTAAATATGTTTGTATGTTCTTCATTTAGATACTGAGTGCAGCTTTTATTTATTTTTTTATCATCATTATTATTATCATAGTTTATAAAATTATATATTTTTTATTGTTTATAATTGCTTTGACCTTTTAATTAATGTATTATCAAATTGAAAGTCTAGTATTTATTAAACTAATTGGTATTATTATTAATAATATTTTAATAATAATAATTGTGTATATTATCATTATTATATCAGCTTTTAATAAATATTAAATATTACCATTATTCTTGTTTTGTTTTTTTAATTTATTTAATGTAGTCTAGCTTTTATTGATTTATGTTATGACAACAAAAATAATTATTATTATGAGTATTAATTGTATATCTTATAAATATATTTCATTGGTTTTTATTGTCATAATTTGTTCATATTTTTAATGTATTTTATGTAGTTTTTAGTCTCTAGCTTTGATTTTACTCTGTTTTAATAACATTACTGTTTTCACAGCTTTTAAATCTATTTTATTACATTTTCATTTTATTGTCTCTTTATGGTCTCAAACTGTCAACATTTTATTTTTCTTTATTACAGTCTAACTGTTATGTCTTATAATCAGCCTTTTGGTGAAGCACTGTGAGCTACACCAACCAGTATGGAACACAAGTAATGTTTTATTGAGTGTTGACAGATATTCTTCATATGTACATATTTACAAAGTGAACTGGACTCTTTCAGACAAACAGCTGTGGGCTTGGCCTCTATAGCCTACAGAGCAGGAGGTTTAGTGTCTCCGCTGCTCAACATGTTGGATGTGTACCACTGGTCCATACCTGTCGTAATCTACAGCAGCCTTTCACTAATCAGTGGCGCACTAAGCTTCCTGCTTCCTGAGACCAGAAGAACAGAGCTTCCTGATTCAACCGCTGAGGCCGAGGGCAACAGGTGAGACAGCTGCATGATTCACAGAGGAGTTGTGTCAGTATGGGCTTTAACTGGGGGTCAGTTACAGGCCGACCACCAAGAGGCATCCATTAACAACACGCTTGCGCTCCTCAGCATGCTACGTCTCGTTATAATTTGTCGACAATTTAAGGCTCATAATTGTTCTCCAAGTTATACTGAAACTATCCCTACATGATCACACTGATAGTTACGAACATAAAGATGACAAGTAAAACAGGTGAAAGTCAGAATTATGTAATCTAATTCCTTTGTTTTCATTCTAGGAATATGACCACCAAGAAGACAGGAAGTGACTCCAACATGGCTGAAGACAACATCAAAAAATCCACCAGACTCTAATTGGAATACTGTATTTTTTACCTCCGCCAACGAGGTTACTCTTTTTGTTCGGGTTTGCAGGGTTACATGAAAACTACTGGCCTGATTCTCACGAAACCTGGAGGAAGGTTGAAGGACCGAATCAAAGAGAGGATACACAAATTATTTTTCTTTACATTGCCAGATAGGGTATTTGCTCTTGCCGTAATAAATACCATGCATCTTAAAATTCAGAAGACAGTTGTGAAGTTTGAAGTAGAAACCAGAAACCAGAAAACCAGTGTCAGATGAAGAGAATAAAATTGATCATCTTGTTACAGTGCAGTGTTCTGCTGGGAAACCTTGTGTCCTGGCATTCATGAGGATGCTACATGATGTGTTCCACCCACCCAGACACCATTACAGACCAAGTACCCCCCTCGTGGCAACAGCACTCGCTGATGGCAGTGGTCCCCCAGCAGGAGAACGCACCATGCCATGCCACCAAAACTGCTCAGAAATGGCTCAAGGAACATCACAAAGAACTCAAGGTGCGACCTGGCCTTCAAACCCCCCAGAACAATCTGATTGAGCATCAGCGGGACGTGTCGGTACCCCAGAGGTGCTCCTGATCCACAGTGGAACCTCCTTGGATTGTACTTTGCTCTGACCAGTCTAGGCATGGAACGGCATGGAATGGCATGGTATGAACAGTGGTTACGTGAGCCTCAAAACCAGCCACAACTCAGCCCTGAGCAGAGTGACCGTCCTCTATTGACCAATCAACAGACTGCAGTGTTCACAGCTCCACCTTTTAGTACCAGACCTGTGTGCTAGGTACCCCAACAGAGGGGGGACCAAAAATGGTGACGGTGCGGAACGGTTCCATTGGTACAATACGCAACTTTTCATAGTGGAAACAAAAAAAAAGTGGCTTTTGAGTCCTGTCAGTCCAGAGGTGAGGTTCCAGCATGTCCCACAGATGCCTGATCAGATCAGGATCTGGGGAATTTGGAGGCCTGCGACACCTTGCGCTCTTTGTCAAGTTACTCAGGTCATTCCTGAGCAGATTTTGCTGTGATGGAGCATAGACCTGCTTGAGCAGCCACTGCCATCAGGAGGTGCCGTCGACTGTAAATGCATTCGCAGAGGTGGTCCTGGCTAGTTTTACGCCCTGGGCAAACCATCCCACCCCACTAACTTAACGTGGAAATGAGCGGTAGTCTAGAAAACTGGCGAGTTTTGTTTTGTTTTTTTTGGATGGTGCTCGTGCGCCCTCACATAGATTGTGCCCTGGGCGGTCGCCCACATTGCTCATAGCAAAAACCGTCCCTGTGTGTTCGGGTGGGTAGAGCACGTCAAGTGGCATCCACATAAATACCAGGACCAAAGGTGTCCTAACAGAACATTGTACTGTAACAAGATGATCAAAGTTATTCACTTCACCTGTCACTGGCTTTAATATTTTGCCTGATCACTCTACATATGTAGAGACAAAACAGCTCCATAGGATTATTTTTGATCAAAAAACAGTTTCTTTTTTCATACTTTGTTACATTTTAACATGAAAAAAAAGAATTTTACTCCTGTCTTAACATATTTTTGCTTCATTGCACCAGCTTTTTTATATACTGCCTCGAGGTGAAGAGCAGATATTTGGGCACTGTTGTTGCAAAGTTGAACTAAATCCCAACACTAGGTGAAAAAATACATGAAATAAGGTAGGCACTAGCCCCAGTTGTCTGTTTTTTGACTGGAAAATTAGTTAAATCGTGACATATTTAAATCTCTAAGCGTCTCTCTGTCCACACTGAAAAGTTAAATATGCACTTCTGTTACATCAGAACTGAAGGAGCCTCTTGGATTGGAGGTGAAACGTCTTCAAGAAACTTAAGCAAGTCCAGTTGCCTGCGATACAGCACTTAAGATTCAGTTTGTGCTTTGATTAACGTGTATTTTTGCAAGTCGGGTGGAGTGAATTGGCTCTCGTTACGTGCCAGGCTGGTGCAAGTGTAAAGAACCCTGACCCAAGCCTGAACCCTGACCCCCCCCTGGAAATAAATCAGACATACAAAATGGCTGCGCCTGCAGATTTACAAATCATAGAAGACTATTGGTCTCGGCGCAGGTCTGAGCCCTCTGTGTACCCTTATATTGTGTGTCTGTTGCACATTAAAGCACTTTGCCCTGCTGCTGAAATGCACTCTATAAAAAACTTGCCTTGCCTTCTGGTTACAGGTGTTTTTGTTGTGTCTAACTTGAGTTATAGTCCAGTAGAATATTATTTAAACTGTCTTGTGCCATCAGTGTTGCTGAGTCACTCAGTGTGTGTGCTTATCACTGTCCTCACTGCTGTATCTACTGTTCTGTGGTGAAAATAAAACACTGATAGACAACGTACTCCTGACTTGTTTGTAAGAAGATGTAACAAATCCCATTTTGGTTTGAGAACCTCAGGTCAGCAATAAAATCTTTGATGTGTGAGGGCCAGGGCTGTCAAACAATTATTTTTTCAATCGCAATTTACTTTTGAAAATCAGCGATTATTTACGTTTAAGCTTCCATATCCATATCAACAAGGTGAAGCAGTTCTTACCAGAGTGACCTGATTGGGAATTAAATGAAGGCAAATAAATTTACTTAATGAGCTTGATTTTAAATGTATTTCTTTCAAATTTCTTTCTATTTACAGTGGCAAAAAATACACTTATCTATTAATGATAAGCCTGAAAAAAACAACACATATGCAGCCCGAACGTTGAACCAAATGTGAAGTATCATAAACGTTTGTTTGCTGCAGAGCTTATTTTCTGTAATAATCCAAAATCCAATGAGAAATCCCATAGAATTTTTTATGAGGGAACCAGGTTGTTATCCCCGGAGCACTCTGTAGCAGCAGCCAGTTACAGCTGAATGGCCGTGGTTAGGAAAGATGGCTCAGCAGTAATGAGCAAAAACAATAAAAAGAAAACCTGTCTGCAGACGAAGGAACATAAATGCATAAACTGCTCTGGAAGTGTAAACACAGCAGAGGTGAGATTCTACGAGAGGATGTGACCCAACTGTGACTCCCCAGCTGCCCTTTAACAACTCGTTATCAGTCTGAAAACAAGCTAGTGTTGCTTCATGACTGGCTGACTGTCAGTTATAAATTTACATGTGAGCGAACATGCGGTTGAGTTTCACATTGAGCAGACATGTGCCTGATTACACCAGAATGTAACTGCATATTTTTCCAGTAGAGAATGTGTGTGTAAAGCCGCAGTGTGTCGGCAGGTAACCTGAGAATTAGGCTAATGTCATTTGAGTATTTTGAGGTAACTGTGCTGTTTCCATTGTGGAACCCAGTCGGCACTGGGTTCAACAAGGGATGTCAACAGTTAACTGTTAACTGGGTAATTTTTTAAATATGTACGATGACCCTGATGAAGGCCACAAGCTGAAACACGTGAATATTCCACTAATATTCCTGTTTGCATGCAGCCATGCGTACTCTTAATAATGTGCCCTAACATGTCGTTGATCACGTAGAAATATGGAAAAGTGGAATGGCTGGAGCTGCTGGTGCCATATTGCTTCTTTGCATTAAAAGTAGGTGTGTTTCTGCTTTTGACCAGAAATGTGGGCTTTTCCTTTGGGCATGTATCTCGTCTATGACCACACACAGAGCTGACCATAAACAGGCAAAGTGCCATTTGTCACAAACTGCAGTAAAAATGTTGACTGAGATGCGTATTATGAATGTGCTGCAAGAATGCTCCTAAAATCTGATTATTATTGACATATCCTACATGTCTTGATCTTGATCGGAAAATGCTTCATTTGGAATAAGGCCTAAGTCAAGGTATCCAAACATAATATGCTGTTCACATGAACCTTGGGGACTGTTCATTACTTATAAGGGGGTTAAAAGGGGGAAGTATGTCCAATAATTTTTTTAAGCAATGGGGAGGGACTTATGTTTTGTATTTTACCATCAATTTTTGCAAACCACGTATTTTTGACACACATTTCAATCCATTTGACAGCAACTATCATTGGACTTTCAAATTACCAACAGTCCTTGGACACATCATGTGCAATGAACGCTTCCATCAGAAGAAAACATCACCGCATCTGAGCTTAAAATGGCGACATACTATCAAAATCACTTTATTCGACATCTTACATAAAATGTGGCCAAATATAAACTGTTTGGATGAACTACCCAGCAGGACAAGAGTGAAGGGTTTTTTTGAACTCCAGAATTTCGTCTTCAACTTTTAACTTTCAAACACCAAAGGCAAAGGGTGCTTTCACCTGCCCTGTTTGGTTTGGTTCAATTGAACTCAAGTTCATTTGCCCCCTAAGTGCAGTTCATTTTGGTAGGTGTGAACACTGCGATCACACTCAGGTGCACTAGAACAACCGGATCGAGACCTTCTTGAAGAGGTGGTCTTGGTCCAGTTACACATGAACTCTGGTGCGGTTCATTTGTGGTGAGAATGTGTTCCGACCTCGATCTGAACCAACTGCAGTCACATGACACATTGTTTGGGTTAAACATGAGCATGTTACAGTCCTGGAGGATTATTAATGTGCACCTCCTCCTGTACTGCCTTAATATGCACATTCAGCACATCCAATGCATCAAAACATTATTTTCTAGTTGGAGCCGCGCCTCGTTTTCAAACTGTATGGTTTGACTAAAATGAACAGTGACAGCAATATAGTCCACAATGAGCAGCGCTAAAATCAACCTGCGTAGTTGTCCCTCCATTGTGACATTAGAAAGTGTCACATTTATCTTGCAAGTGTACTCTTCTTCAACGTTTTGTTTACTTCCTGTATTTTTCCCGCATTGAAATTCTGACCAATCAAGAGCAGCTTTCTGGCGCAAAGCATTTGATCTGGTCCGCTTGTTAATGCTGCCGTGAGAACACAAACCAACTCTAGGCAATTATGCAATTTTGGGACAAAACTAGTCCCTGATTCAGACCAAAGCAAGACAACTCGGTCTGAAAGCACCCTTAAGAGCATACAGTAATTCTCTGTAACAACCGCCTCAGCCATGATGATTCTGTATTATGTAACAGGTTTAGCTGTCATGTAAGAGTTTTGTCAGAAAGGTTGGATAAGTCAGTGCACTGTAAAAGTTGGTAAAAGATCAACAGAGCTTTCTGTGAGAGATAAGCTAAGCTATATTCTGCAAGGAATCATCAGTGACACAGCACTGTGGCGTTGTGCTGGATATAGCAAATTAAAATTAAAATCAACACATCCAAACATTCAGAAACTGTTTTTGTACTTTGCAGATTTGCTAAAATGCTTGTGATTTGACCATTTGGGGAAAAACACTGTTGATCAGTGAATGCTGGGGTAAATGTATCTGTAGGCCTTTAGTCCAAAGCACAAAGATGTCACGCAGAGAAAAGTACAGGAGTGAGATATATGATCGTAAAACCAGCTCCTTCTACAAAATGAAACAACCAGTGTAATGCTGTCTCATCCCTCCTGAAATGTAAAGTCCAGGGTTTAAACATTAATAGACATTGTTTAAAGGTCATCCTCCTGCCAGCAGCATCTCTAAACTGAAAATCACCTCCCTGAACATGGCTGATTTTGGAGAGATTCTCCGGAATATAGGAGAGTTTGGATTATTTCAGAAGATCACCCTTTTTGCTCTTTGCTTCCCAAATGTTATTCTGCCTTTTCACTTTGCCAGTGTGTTTTTTATTGAGTCAGATCCAGAGCGGCACTGTAACACAGACTGGATCCTGCAGGCTGACTCTAACCTGACCACAGAGGAGCAGCTGAACCTGACTCTGCCCCGGGAGGAGGATGGGACCTTCAGCAGGTGTCGGATGTTTATCCCTGTGGACTGGGACATTGGTGCCATCAGGGAGTACGGACTCAATGAGACCACAGGGTGCCAGAATGGATGGATGTACCACAACACGGTGTATGAGGCCACCATAGTCACTGATGTAAGTAATGAGTCTGCCTCATGTATAAAACAAATATTAAAGCATCTACAAGGAGTTTTTAACTGGTTATAAAACAGTCTCAGTTTAATACTGATGACCGACAAACAAACAAGATCATCAGTGAGAAGATTGGCTATTTCTATGTGAATGTCTATACACTGGCCTGATTCCCTGCCAAATCGACGAAATTTCCGAGATTCATTTCCTACTTTAGATCCTACTTCTGTGTGTACTAGGGCTGTACCGGACCTCAGAATTATGTCCATCAAATTAGATTTGGCCGTTCAATATTAATGTTTGACTATTTGTTTCTTTTTTTACACAAAGAATTTGAGAGTTTTCACAGAGTACAGAGTAACTTTTCACATAATATAGTGAACAATCAAGGAAGTTCAAGTATCTCAAGGTCTTGTTCGTGAGCTCTGGGTAGTGATTGAAAGAATGAGGTCGCGGATACAAGTGGCCGAAATGGAGGAGAGCCGCTACTCCTTCACGCCGAAAGTATCCTCCCCTGACAGCCAAAAAGCAATTGACATATAAAGCACAAAAAGTAAGGAAATTTGAGTTTGGTGGATTATTTCTAAATCTTATACTATTAGAAAGCCTTCCCTTATAAATCGTGCCACATTTGTAAGGAACATGTATTTGTGGGATGAGCAGCAGAGCTGAGCATGTGGGTCGCCCATTGAAAAATTTGCCAAATCTTCTCTGCCAATGCAGAACAGCTTTTTTTTTTTGCTGACTCTTGTTTGGCGTTGTTTGGTGGATTGGATGATTGAAGTCTGAAGAAACGAGACCCACTGGCAATTTAACAATTTATTCATTTAACAAACGGGAGCCTCAGTAGCGTGTGGAAGAACCACACAGAGCCACAACAGCCTGGCACGTCCTCCTCTTGCTGGTCACCAGGCTGGTCACACACTGCTGTGGGATGACATCTATTCTTCAACGTTGTCATCTTGGAGGATAGAGTTCGGTCCCAGACTGTGGAGATATGGGTTTGCCACTGGTTGCAGAATTTCATCTCGATATCTCTCTGCTTTGAGATTACCTCCAAAGACGACAGGCCGTGTTTTTGTCAGGGAAATACTGCCCCGCACCATCCCACTGCCTCCACCAAAAGATGTTACTCTATGGGTGCAGCAATCAGCAAAACAATCTCTGTGTCTTCTCCACACTTTCCAACGTAGGCAGAATCTGGACTCATCACTGAACATAACGTTCCTCCACATGTTCAGGTTCCAGTGCACGTGTTGCATACACCAGCGCAAACGGGCCTGGCGGTGAAGGGCGGTCATGGCAGGCCTCCTGGCAGCCCTATGAGACCGGAGATTGGCTGTGTGCAGTCTGTTCAGGATTGTCTGTACAGAGAGCCATCGACCATATCGCCCTGCAAACCTTGAAGCAAACCTGTAGAAGACTGCCTGGGGGTATCAGAAGCTCAAACAAGAGTCAATAGCAACAGCAAAAAAATTGGCAGAGAAGACTAATATAGGAACAACAGTGATGAAGCACGGGTAAAAACATGAGTCAGCTTTGGTTGATCATTCAGCAGATGGACAGAACTGAGAGTTTTGAAAGGATTTAAAACTGATCCTGTATATGTCCTCTTCCTCTTGGACAGGTATGTTGTAATTACCAAGCAACCAAATTTGTAGGTTTACATGTAGCCTTATATAAACGACAATTATTTATCTTACAAAGCCACAAATCTGCAGCATCTGCAACCTGTAAACAGCTGTGTTTAAAACAGAAAAAAACTGTATTAAAAATAATTTGTGTCTTTCTTTCACTCTCTTCCAAAACAACTGTGTCTTTACAACACGAGGCGGTGAGGCTCATGGAAACATCAGGGCCACGCCGCCGAAATCAACACAAAATGAATGTTCCTCATAGCTGCTTTGAATAATCTTTATAAAATCCTCCTTTAGCAACCGTTTCCTTTATTTTTTCTACAGTTTGATCTGGTTTGTGACCAGGCTTATTTGTTGGGAGTTGGACAAACCGTGATGATGGCTGGCATCCTTGTTGGTTGTCTCTTATTTGGACCTTTTGCTGAATCGTAAGTGTACTTGATATTGTACCAAACATGTTATGACGCTGTTTCATGTTGTTCAAGACAAGAATCCCTCAAATAAAGAGACGGTTATATCATGTGCTGACCGAAGAGGTTTTATCTGTTTCAGGTTTGGTCGTAAACGCGCAGCTCAGATTCCAGTCATTGTGATGCTCATATTTACTGCAACAACTGGACTGTGTCCCAACTTCTATTTATATTTGGCATCCCAGTTCATAACGGGAATTGGCTATGGAGGATATCGTCTGAACGGCGTCATATTGGGTACAGTATACTCCATCGTCTTACATATGAGAACACAATTTATAAGATGTTGTCTTCATCCCATTTAGTAAGAAACTCTTCTATTTACTTTTCACAGGCTCTTTTTATTTTTCAGCTGCTTCATTTTCCCATTTTTTCTTGACACAAATGTAACCATTTATCTTTTCCCTTCATAAAAAGTTAAGCTTTTCCTCACCACATGTGGTTAGCTAGCTAAACTGAAAACAATAGTGGCAAAACCCACCAGGCCCCAAGGAAGTGCACAGAGCATTGAAGCCAAATTTCCAGTGTCCAAATAGCTGTATTGCAACTCCCAAGTCTGTCATGTGAGGCCACTGGGGCCCAAAAACACTTTTCCCATAGACTGGTCCTACAACATTTGAAAAGTCTAGAAGAGCCGCAAGATTAAATCATTTTATTCCTATCCAAGTTATCCGTCCATTTATCTTCATCTGCTTATCTGGGACCAGATTGTGCATGGGAGCAGCAGGCCAAGCAAGGCACGGCAGATCACACCATAACACATCATATCTATGCTTATTCACCTTTGACCAAAATTTAAAAAAAAATACCTCCACAAAATAAAAAAAAATGGGATGTATTTAATGACCACACAGACTCCCGCTGTTTACAACACTGCCTCCATTAAAAGTACCATATTACAACCTTCTCCACCTCATTTGTTGTAGTGTTAAACTCTTTACTCCACCTTCTAGTGCGATCTATTGGCTATATCTATGCCATCATAATGGACGCATGGAAGTATGAGGGCAGTGACATTTACAACGTTTGAAACAGAAGTATCCGTTTTTGTATGTAAGGGTAGGAATGTTTCCATAATCAAGGTTAACTGTCATTTATATCTTGTTTCCAGCCACTGAGTGGATCGGGTCGTCCAAAAGATCATGGGGAGCGTGCGTGACTCAGCTATGTGGTGCAGTTGGACAGTGCGTCCTCGCTGGTTTGATCTACTTCGTCAGAGACTGGAGACTGACTCAACTCATCACAGCTGCTCTGCTTGCAGTTGTTGCCGTTTACATATGGTGCGCATTAACTTTTTTATTACCTTTTCTCTGTGGATTAATGGAGGGTATACGCAGATATACGGGGTATACTTGTCTCTTTTTCTGGCTGTTTACAGTATATACTGTAGATCTATCAGCTGAAAAGCCATTGGACTATACCGGAAATGAGCTGTGTGTAACATTTAGTGGCATCTAGTGGAGAAGATTGCAGATTGCAACCAGATGAAACTTCTCCTGTGTGCCAAGCACGAACTCCCGATTAGAATTCCTTCAGCGTTCATTGTCCATGGAGCTTTTTACCAGGAGCTGAATTATCGGCGATTTTCTCCAAAACTATCAGACCAGATGATTAAACTGGTAAAAACACTGAATAAAGCAGTTTCAGGTTAAAAATCTGTGTTTCTGCCGTTTGGCACGTTGTGGAGACACTGCTAACTACAGTGGCCAGTGCGAAAACGCAAATGTCCCCATCTACAGCCAGTGTTTGGTTTGTCCATTTTGGACTACTGTAGAAACATGTTGGTACAACATGGTGATCTCCACAAAAAAAACTGATACACACTGGGATTTTTTTGTACTTATACATTAAGCTACACATCGATAGGCAGTAACCACCCTGACAACCGCCTACCTGTGAGAGCGTTCCCTTAAAAAGCGAAGCGTTCTTAAAAGCAGCTGCTGCCATTATGGTCCAAGGGCTGTGATGATGGGCAGGTGCTAAATAGCTGCGTACTGTAGCAACACCATGGAAATCGCTGAAATTGCCAAGATTTCTATAGATTTAGACAATTTACCAATCATCTGAAATTTGGGGAAAAAGTCATGGCAGGCCCAGTTTTTCTTCTGGTTGTGCTTATGAGCTGCTGGCGCTGTGTTGTACAACTCCAGGTATTCAGACACCAATATTATCAGCTCCTCCATCTTGTCCTTTTCTGCTCCCACACCACATTTTGCAAAAGTGGCCCCAGGCAATATAATTTGAATATCCCTGTTACACACTAAAGAAAACATACTTTTTTATATTATATTCCATTTCTACCAATATATCCCCCTAAATCCTACATACTGGACCCTCATAGGTAAATTACTGATTACTGATAAGTGTCACTGTCCTTGTTTCTGTCAGGTTTATTCCAGAGTCAGCCAGGTGGTTGTTAAGCAGAGGAAGGACAGAAGAGGCTAAACAGCTGATTACCAAAGTGGCAGTCATCAACAAACGGACTGTTCCAGAGTCTCTGCTGGAAAAGGTACGAACCCTTTCTGCCACTGTGTCAAGACTTAAACAGAGCATTACATCAAACAGCAAACCGATAGTGTGTATATTCAGAAAAAATACTGTTACATAAGAAAATGTTTGCAGTATACATACAATATATACATAATATATATATAACTACTTACCAGTGTCAGAACTTTTTAGGCGAGTATTGGATTTAATGTCATAAAAACACCACATTCTACTGGTCGATACTGGACCTCAGTTAATTTAGGACAAATTAACAGAATGATTTGCACAGAGTTAACGATCTCAGAAACTGAGTGCTGTCTGCCAGGCTGTTTGATGATGTGATTTGCTCACATAAGCAACTATTACCCCCTGTGTGCATTACAGATTGTTGAGAAAGAAACTGAGAAAAGGGGAGGCATAATAATTCTTATCCAATCATCTGTGCTTAGGAAGTATTTCTTTACCATAATATTGGCATGGTAAGTTACATTTTACGATTCTACTGAGCCTATAAATGAAGCATTGAGATGCTTCTGTCATAATACATTTTAAAGTTCATGTTTCCACTTGTTTAATATTTGTTCTCTTTTTGAAATCCTCAGGTTCTCCTTGAACGTTACCTACTACTGCCTTTCATTCAATGTGGGAAACTTTGGCTTGAGCGTCTTTGTGACGCAGTTCATGTTTGGTCTGACTGAACTACCGGCTCACATACTTTGCATCTGGCTGTTAGAGGCACTGGGGAGAAAAGTGTCACTGATGTCAACTCTTCTGATTGGGGGATTCTTGTGCATTTTAATTCTAGTTGTTCCTCAAGGTAAAGCACTTCAAGATGGAATGACTCTGTGGTTGTTGTACTTAATTTACTTTTAGTACACTAAAATTAAATTAAGTAGCATTACAATAAAGGTAGATTAAGTATAATTATAATGAAATACATTGAAGCAGAGCTCTTGTTTGTGCTGATGGCTTAAAACAGTGACATTACAGTTTACATAGATGTTCGTGGTATAGTTTCATTTTATACATCCACAAGCCATGACACATTGAGTATAATCGATATATGTCCCACCCCTATCCTGATTTTTACTCTGGCCCCACCAGCAGGTTGGTTGGTTCAGAGTAAAATTTCAGCAATATAAAATAGATTGCCTCTCGAGCTGTGACAGTTAGTCGATAAGTTTGGTATTTTTCAATCTGGACCTTATTTTTTTTTATGTTTTTGTGTCTAATGGAAACAACAGTTTTTGAAATTGGTCCTGTATTGAGTGAGACGTTATTGTGGGCTCTGGGAAATTGTGATGAACATTTTTCACAGTGTGTTGGCATTTTATGGACTAAACGATGAACTGACTGGCAGATTGATCAATAATGAAAATAACTGCCCTGCCGGCCTCTTTCTAAGAACAGCCTCACAGAGTCTCCAGCATGGCTGCTTGTTGTACAGTAGTTTTCATTTATCTGACACTGAGTCATTCTGTTCAAGGTAACGCTGTAGCTGTCACCACGTTAGCAACCTCAGGACGTTTCTTCATAAACTGGGCAGGATCCATATGCAATGTGTATGTTCAGGAGCTGTTCCCAACATCTTTTCGGTAAGTCCTGCATCTCCGTCTGAGTCTCTCTGTCTTACAGTATGATGTAGCCATGACTGCGTGTCCGTACCAAACACAAGCTTCAGTTTACTGACAGGATCATTAAAGTGTTAATCAACCGTCAAATTCATCTGAGGACAATTAAAGTCTTTCAGGTACTGAATGATATCAGAGTTCTCATCAGTCAGCTAATGTTGGGCAGTGATGATGTTGAATAATTTAGTCAAACTATTGAAGAAGCTTAATGAGATTTAAGAAGTTTATCTGATCATTTTTTTTCAGAGTTGCAAAGACCATGATGAAATGCAGCTGAGCACGTCTGCGCTCTGTGTGTCTCTGTTTCAGACAAACAGCATCAGGTTTGGGCTCCATTGCCAGCAGAGCTGGTGGCTTGTTGTCCCCGTTGCTCAACATGTTGGCCATGTACCACTGGTCCATACCCATCGTAATCTTCAGCGGCCTTCCACTGATCAGTGGAGCTCTGAGCTTCCTGCTTCCTGAGACCAGGAGAAAAGAACTTCCTGATTCAACCACTGAGGCCGAGGGCAACAGGTAAGCAAGCTGACATTGTCTCCTGATAACACCTTCACCGAGGACCCTACACTGTCAGGCACAGTGTCATCTAAGTTTCATTATATTGGAGGGAAGACAGACATCTCTATGACTGATATCTCCAGCTAGGCATGGGTATTGTTAAGAAATAAAAAGTAACGTCACACAACGCCACCAATACAGCTGGACTAACATCCTGTTCTGTGTGTTTCTTTCTCCCACAGAAACAAGATGACCATAAAGAACCAAACTGAATCACACCAGCCTGCACAAAGCAAATCTACCAAACTGTAGTCTGAATATTTTTGTTAACGTTGGTTGTTGCTCTGCCAGCAGCAGAGACTCAGGACTGCGATCAGTCAGCTGATCTGTTGGTCTGCTCTGGTCCATCGTCATGCCTCTACTGACCACATCTGCATCAAATCTGCTTAAAATGTTAATGTTTTGGTGGCCGAGCTTTCCTTTATAGAGTCACCAAGTTTCCACTTGTACACTAGAGCACTCATGCCTTTCATTCTGGACTCTCCGTTGGTTTTCCTGTGGTGCCACCTTCTGGCCAGATATTGCTTTTTCTTTTCTTTTTTGTAAATATGTTTTATTGATTTTCAAAGTCTTTATACCACAATTTAAATACACAACATGTACATTAGAATTAACTTCAACCACTCTTCCCCGATCATAAAGAAACACTGTTCATCATATATACAATTCCTGAGTCCAACCACCCTGCCCGCCCATCCATAGGATCACAGGGTACAGGATACATTCAGGTGAAGGAGGAGGACTAACATAACTTCACCAAATAATTGTATTAATTTAATCAAATAAATTTAGAAAGAGAGAAACGGAGAGGTAAAATGAGAGTAAAGAGAAAACAAAACAGGAAATAAAGGGGTTGTAATGTGACATTTATCTGTACCAACTTATCCTTTATCAAAGGGGTCCAAAAATAAACTCCTTTACATGTGTTTTTGATTTTTATAGCTTTAAGAAATAAGTTACATCTCTGACCTGATGAGAAAAGGATGGCGGAGCGCCTTGCTTCCAATTTAGAGGGATCAAACGTCTCGCCAGGAGCATAGTGAAAGCTGTGACCATGTGGATTTTATTTGGTAAGATAACACGGGATTCCTTCAAAGCCAAGCGAAAGATTAGGGTGGGCCTGGGTTAGGGTCCAACTGGGTTTCAAACATCTCACTAAAAGCTTTAATAAATACTTATCCAGAAGGTGGATAGATTTGGACATAACCAACACACAAATGATGTTTGTACTTTTGTTTATTTGCTTCTGTTGTCTTGTGAAGCACTCTGTAACATGAATGTATTGTTATTATTGTTAAATGCCAGTACACAAGATACCTTAAAATCGAATGAGCTGATAGCTCTGACAACATTCGTGCTCACAACCTTTTTATTTTTAATGACTCGATGGCTTTACCTCTTGTTCAGTTGGTCTGTCAGTTTTATCGTGCACTAACACAATGACATGTTACTTAAATTATTAACTGTGTCTGAGATCGACTTCCTACTGAAATGTGATTGCTGCAGCTCTCAATAAAAACTCTTCACAATGTTCATTCATTTTTTTCTGTAACCACTTATCCTGTTGGGGGTCCCAGGGGTGACACTGGGTGAGAGGCGGGGTTCACCCTGGACAGGTCCACAGGCTATCACAGGGCTGACACATAGAGACAGACAACCATTCACGCTCACATTCACACCTACGGACAATTTAGAGTCACCAGTTAACCTGCGTGTCTTTGGACTGTGGGAGGAAGCCGGAGAAAACCCACGCTGACACAGTAAGAACATGCAAACTCTGCACAGAAGGGCTCCCCCACCTTAGGTTTGAACCAGGAACCCTCCTGCTATGAGGCAACAATGCTAACCACTGCACCACCATGCTGCTACAAACATGTATTGCAGACAGATTTTTCAAAAATGGGTCTGGTAACGGTTGCCGACCCCTGGTTTAGGGGGACACATATGAAATGGAGGGTTTGGTGGTCCTCTGCCAGAAAATGTGGAGCATAAACATTTCATCTAAAGGACATGTCTGCCCTTTGAAACATCTGCACATGGTGAATAGTGAATGGACTGCACTTGTATAGCACTTTTCCAGTCTTCTAATTCAGTATCTTTCCCAAGGATGCTTCGACATGCGGGCTGGAGGAGCTGGTGATTGAACGACGACCACCTCTACCTCAGAGCCACAGCTGCTCCTAAATAAGATGAACAGTATCTGCGTGGAATAAAATGGGCAAATATGTTGTTTTATTTGGGTGAACCGAGCAGCTGCTGAGACTCATAGCAGCTCGATTTAAGCAGTAACAGCACAACAGTCCTTTTTTAAAGAGTGGACAGTATTCTGAAATACACTGAGAAAAATAACTTCTGTCTTTGCTCCTTTTTTTTAAGGTAAAGATCGAAGACTTTTTTATGCCCTTAATCTCTCAAATTTTGGTCACATTGAAACTGTTTCAATATGTGTCAATGTGTCTATTAGAAAATGGACTCACTTAAACATTTAACATGAAGATACAGAATGAAAGAACAGAGGAGGTCAATGATTTCAGATTTCTAGGAGTAATTTTAGATCCTTAATTAAAATTTGATGACACATGAAGACAATCTCAAAAACAGAAAGGATGAACCTTAATTGTTTTTAAATCAATAAGGCACTATATGCCCACACAGGCAGCCCACTTATTCATGCATTGTCTGATTTTCTTTCTGTTTTCATATTGCGTGACAGTGTGGGCTCCAACATCACCATCTATAAACAGACACCTCACATCTTTGTACAATCAGGCACCAAAAATAACGTACAAAAAGCTTGTCCAGTGGCATCACTGTCACATACTACAGCGATACAATCTTTTCAGCTTTTACAGCTTCACTAACTTTTGTTTCAGTCTAGCTTCAGAGCCTCTTTCCAGATTTATTCAAAGACAAGACAGTAATAGAGCAACAAGGAGCAGTGTGAGTGGCGATTGGAAAATATCATATCGTAAATATAAATTTGGACAATCATCTTTTTTCCATAAAGGACTGTCAGCTCTGGGACTCATTACCAAGTGAAGTCAAACTGGTTACAGATTCAAGCTTTTAAGGGGTATTAGTGTAAGTGTGTTGCTGTATTGTGGTATGTGCATTTTAGTGTGTGTATAGTGGTATGTCTGTTGTAGTAGATGTATTGTGGGATATGTGCTGTGGTTTATATATTTTATTGTGCCTTCCATGTTTGTAGTGCATTGTGGTTGTATGACAGGTCTACATGTAAAAGCTCAACTAGGGAAAAGAGTTGAAAATTAGCAATAGCTATAAACTCTGTGCACATCAGTCTCTTACTCTGTATTGGAACTATATCTAAGTAAAATTTGTTCAAATCTGTGTCAGTGAACTCTTCTCCTGTTCCCTGATAGTCCATCCACCTGACAGGTGTGACATATCAACAGGCTGATTAAACAGCATGACTGATTACACACAGGATGGTCACGGTAAAAGGCCACTCTAAAATGTGCATTTAAGAAGGCCTAGCTCTTTAACTTAAACCCTGTGAAAAATGGGAGCAAAAACAGTGATGTGTTTAAATTTTTGTTCAGTCTGGTCTGCTGACAGAACTCTACAAGTGAAGTCAAACTGAAGCACATTGTCTGTTATGGTAAGGACATCTGCAGAGATGTTCATTTTATATATATATTTTTTTGTGCTTTATATTCTATTAATTTGTATGAAACCAAATGCCAATACTGGAAGAAGTTTTTACAGTATTAATATTGTGAACCAGCGCAAAGTTCTTACAAATCTGGAGGTGAAAACAAAGTCCAAAATAGGACATTAATTTAACTCTATGTTCCAAAGAAAAGAAAATGTCAGATCAGAATCTGCAGGACCTTCTTTTCACGTCAATCAATTAATCAATCGTTGATAGCTCAGTCACTAATAAGGTTTTCAAGTTGACCAAAAATTACAACGGGTTAAAACTGCACATGATAGTGGTTTTTGCCTTTTTGAGGGTGTCATTTATTTACTACTGAAATCTTATTTTCAAACCATGTATTTTAAGTGTTGTAATTGAGAATCATATGATGACACCAGAAACAAAAAGTAACACAGGGTAATATCAATGAATTTTTTATTTTTTCTATTACATTAAAACTTGTTAAATCAATAATACTGAGGACCAGAAACCAATGGTGACAGGTGGTCTGAAATTGTGTTAGGATGTGGTTAATGTGAAGGACGCAAAATGACATTGTATATGGGGATGTAGTTTGGTTCAGACCACTCTGGATTACAGTTTTATAAATTTTAAGTTGTTGGTTTGGTTCAGAAATTGCTTTAAATCCAAAGTTGTGTTTTCTGGGGAGCCCCGTCTCACTCCAAAGTCACTGAAATCTGGTGCTTGGGCAGTGACGTCAGAAACCAACAAAAAAGGCGTCTTTTAACGTTGACATACCACATGACCAGTTGTTATAGTTCGTTATAGACTCCTGTGTAACCTACAGCCCTGTAGTGGCAGAAGAGTTGATACTCCCTTTACATATGAAAACAGATTTGTCTGTTTCAAACATTGTAAACGTCTCTGCTCTCATACTTCCATGCACCTTTATGATGGCATAGATACAGCCAATAGATGACACTAGAGGCCAGAGGCAAAAGTTTCACACAACAAACAAGCAACAGTGGAGAAGGTTGTAATATTGTACCTTTTAAATGGAGGCAGCATTGTAGGCGGTGGTAGTCTTTGAGGCCATTAAATACTTCCCTACATGTGGACGGACAGTTCCTTCCACTACCTCTCGCCCAGAATACTGTTCTTCATGTTGGTGTTAATGACATTCACAGTCAAATCTAACCTTGTGGTTAGACTTATCTACCACTTGTAAGAACAAAACACTCTCCAAGAATGCAATAACCATAGTATTCAGACAAAGGTCCAAGAAACGGGTCACAGTAAAGTCTTCCAATCCTGCAAATCTGATTCACATTACCTGTAAACCAGTTTTAACCCAGCACAGTCAGTGTGTCTTTTCAGGGAAGACAGCCAGGATAGTAGCTGTGCTGGCCACGCTTGGGTAAGATAAGACACGCTTTTATTGATCTCCAAAGGGAGACTGGTTATTGCAGCAGGACGTAGGCAGAAGTATTTACTACTGCTTATTGCTGCTTGTTTCTGCCAGTGAGCTTGTGTATAGTTTGGCTAGACTGTAAAACTGAATTGCCCTTCCGGGATAAATAAAGTTTGAAATGTACTAACAGGTACTACAGGTACTTACAGGTTAGTGTAGAAAGTAACAGAAATAAATCATAGGACGTACAAACATTTATCTTTTTTTATTCTTTGAAAAAAATATTACATATACAAAAGTGGGTGGCCCGGTGGCGCAGTGGTTAGCACTGCCATCTCACTGCAAGAGGGTTCAGTGTTTTAACCTGCTGGCCGGCTGACTGGGGCGGTGTGGGGTGGAGTTTGCATGTTCTTCCCATGTCTGTGTAGGTTTTTAGGTGTCTACTTATCAGATGTATATTAAAGTGCAACTTGCAGGTTAATTTTTTTTTAAAAAAATATATACATAACCTTGTCTGAAAATTACTATATGAGAAGTTAATTCAGAATTTATTATGGTTTGCATGACATAAGGGCACAAATTCAGAGTAAAAAGTGCCTCTTTTTAGCTTCTCATCTAAAAACGTTTTTTTATTCAACATCGCCTGATACTACGTCACAAGAGGGACTCTGCGTCCTTGACCCTGCCAGTAGTAGGTAGTAGTAGGTGGTAGTGAGTCTGAGCGATAGTAAACTTGTGAGTTAGTATGTTTTCGGTTGTTAACAGTGCATTTTACAATTTGTGATTATGCCGAATTATTGTGTTTGTGCAGGTTGCACAAATTCGAGTCTGTCAGGACATCGCGTCTGTCGTTTTCTGGACAGAAAAAGGAGTGGAGTTAGTTTTCGTGCCTGGATGCGTTTTGTGCAGGTGAAGAGGCACAATTTCACGGCTTCGTCTCTGACCAAAAACGCGGTCGTGTGAGTGCAGCGCTCATTTTGGCCCCGCACGGAGACCCGAGCCTCAGGGGTGAGGGCGGGGCCACGAGCTGGGGGTATGTGCAAGGGCGGGCGGGCTCCGCAGAGAGGGAGACCTCTGTGTTCTAGACGGGAGCGGGCGGTGTGAGGGTTGATGGGCAGTGTGAGGCATGTTATGTCTGGTCTGGGGGTCAGATTCTCCACCAGAGCCCAGAAGGCATCCACCTCCCTGCAGCACATACTCTCCACAGCTGAGGACATGAGCCGGCAGTTCCCACACAAGCATCTATCATACAAAACATTATCAGGAAATCTTCGTATCTCTCTCTCTCTCTCTCTCTCTACCTCTCCCTCGCTCCCCTGCGGACGTCAATACACTGTAATGCGGAGTTACAACAGTTCTCCACTGGTTCTCCTCACACCACAGCTCTATTTCTCTCCTGTGGCTGTTATTTCTCCTAACCCTGATCTGTTCCTGGTCTCTTGGATGCCTAGCAGGCTCATAATTATAAGCCTGTGGGCTGTCATATGCATATGAATGTACATTTTCAACCTCTTCAGTCTCAGAACTAGTACTGGGATCCATGTTTATTAATGTTACACTCAGTCAAACTCGGCCAGACTCCCTTACGCTACGTCACTTCCGGTTTGTAGGTTTTTTAGATGCGGAAGCAAAATTCTCTCACAAAAACGACCCCAAAAGTCACTGTAATGTGTATGTGTTTATGTTTTTTGTTTTAATCGAGTTTCTACATCATTTTCCTGCAAATTTATTCACCATGGTCTCCAAACTGCAAGCTGGGCTTTAATGCTGATTTATTTTTAATAGGATTTTAGAGGCTGCTGTCCACCGAACAAAAATGTGAATAGCCCCAAATTACCACGTGTATGGCACTTACAGTAAGACTTTGGCAGGTAAGATGAACAGCAGCAAATTAAACTCATGGGGTTCATAAAAGTAGAATTTATGATGACACTGCTATTTGAATTAGATTGGAGTTTACAATATTAACCTCATAAACTCAGAGTAAATTTTATGTCGCCGAACTTTTTATATCCTAACATATTTTATGCAGCTTGTCAAAGTGCAACTTCCCTCAGTTTCCGAAAATCTAATATAAGACTGCAAATATAAGATGTTCTTAATTTGTTTATTGAAGGACACATGGTTCACTATAAAATGTTTTTGGCATAGCTGTATGTAATAATCATGGGTGGATTACGAGACAGACACGCAAAGGGCCCCGCCACCTCTCCTACACAGGAGCAAGACAAACTTTGTGGTGTTTTTGTGACTTTTTGTAGTTGTTTTATGTCTTTTTGTTAGTTATGTGTCTTTTTGGAGTTTGTGTCTCCTTGTAGTTGTTGTAGTCATGGTTTTGTGACCTTTTGTAGTTCTTTGGTGTCTCCTTGTGGTTGTTTTGTGTCTTTTTTGTAGTTGTTGGATCTCTTTTAGGTAATTTTGTGTTTTACTACAGTAATTTTGTGTCTCTTTTAGGTGGTTTTTTTTTTAGTCTTGTGTCTTTTTGTAACCCTTTGTGTCTGTTTTAGGTAATTTTATGTGTTTAGTAGCCATTTTGTATCTTTATGTGGATGTATTGTGTCTTTTTGTAGTCAATGGGACTCTTTTTTCCTTTTTTTAAATTTTTTAAATTCTTTTTTGATCATTTTGTGTCTCTTGGTAGTTGTTTTGTGTCTTCTTGTTAGGTCTCTTAAAGGTAATTTTGTGTCATGTTGAGGTAATTATTTTGTCTTTTTTGGATGTTTTGTGTTTTGTTTAGGTATTTTTTTTTTTTGGCTTTTGTGTCTTTTTGTAATGCCTTTGTGTCTGTTGTAGGTAATTTGCGTCTTTATTGGTTGTAATGTGTATCTTTGTAGTCATTTTTATCTCTTTGTTGTGGATTTGTGTCTTCTTTTGCCTGTTTTGTGTCTTTTTGCTGTTGTTGGGTCTCTTTTAGTTAATTTTGCGTGTTTTGCGATAATTTCGTGTCATTTTTGTTTGGTCTTTTTTTGTTGTTTTGTGTCTCTTTGCAGTTCTTTTGCATCTCTTCATAGTCTTTTTGATCATTTTGGTCTTTGTTTACCATTATGCCTCTTTGTATTATTATTATTATTATTATTATTATTTGGATACTTTGTTTTCCTTTGCTGTCATTCTGTGTCTCTTTTAGGTAATTTCTTTTTTGGGGTTGTTTTGTAGTCAATTTATGTCTCGTTGCAGGTCCTTTGCATGTCTTTGTAATCTTTTTGGTTGTTTTGTGTTTGTCTTAGTAGTCATTTTGTGTTTCTATGTGGATGTATTGTGTCTTCTTGTGGTTGTTAGGTCTCTTTAAGGTACTTTTGTGTTATGTTGAGGTCATTATTTTGTCTTTTGCGATAATTTTGTGTCTCTTTTTAGGTAATTTTTTTGGTCTGTTTTGGTTGTGTTGTGTTTCTGTGTAGTCATTTTGTGTCTCTTTGCAGTTTCTTTGCATCTCTTTATAGACTTTTTGGTTGTTTTCAGTTCAAAGAACTTTATTTTTCCGTTAGGAACTTCGTCTGTGAAGAGCGACAGTGCATATTAAACAAAATAAATACAAATAGATTTTGAGTCTTTTTGTAGTTGTTTTGTGTCTCCATGTGGATGTATTGTGACTTTTTGTAGTTGTGGGACTCTTTTAGGTTTTTTTTTTCTTTTTTTGACCATTATGTCTCTTTGTAGTTGTTTTGTGTCGTCTTGTGGTTGTTCTGTGTGTATTCCTTGATTCTCTCTTAGGTTTTTTTCTTCTTTTCTGTTGTTTTGTGTTTCTTTGTGGTCATTTTGAGTCTCTTCCTGGTCTAGTGCTTGTTAATCTGAGGGCCCCCACTTTGGGCACCCATTCATTAATTCATCAATGGACATAATGACAGGAACACAAAAGCCAACAGGCCTGGGTAGTTTCCTTTTGCATACAAACAACAAAATCTGATGACACTGATGTTTAACAGAAAATGTGCTTTTTGAATAAATGCACAGAATTAAAAACATATTTAGTCTTGTATTGTATGATCTCTGAAATGAAAGGAAATGACACTGTCAAATACAGTTGCACGAATAATTATCATAGGAATTCATAAAGGTATAAATTGTGATCAAATTAAACAACCCTTCGTGAGGCTTAAAAACTTGGTTGTTGCTGTCTTGTTTTCCATCCTTCACTGTTAGAAGATGTGATGGCCTGTAGCTTAAATGTACTTTGCCAAATGTTTGTTTTCTTTTCAGCTTTGTTACAGGAGCACGTGTGGCCTGTGACAGGGACACACTCAACAGCAACAAAGGATGCGCAGGGATTGGATTGAGTGGACTTTAAGACAATGACTGCATATGGCAGCTTCTGACGACCCAGCCACACCACCAGGGCAAAATGCCACTGAGGGTTGAATGACTGCTCCAGGAAGAGAGCCAGGATGTCCATGCTTGAATGAAATAAGGTAAGATACAACTTTATTGACCCCTGGAGGCGAAATTTGTTTTTTGCATGGACGGACAACCCGAAAACATAATGTCTATATGGTCACAGCTATTGCCGGCGCAGAGGCATAAAAAATGCAAAGAAAACTGCAAAGAGACGCAAAATATCTCCAAAGTGAGATAAAAAAAAGACCAAAAAAGTCACAAAAGAACCTCAAAGAGACACAAAATTACCCCCAAAAGACCCAACAACTACAAAATAACACAAAACCACAAGGAGACACAAAACCACAAAAAGATGCAGGATTGAAAGATTGTGTGTGTGTGTGTGTGTGTGTGTGTGTGTGTGTGTGTGTGTGTGTGTGTGTGTGTGTGTGTGTGTGTGTGTGGCACAAACGGACTACAATTATTGTCCTGGTTCAACCCTGTGTTGTGTAATGACAATAAATGAGCCTTTAACCTTGAATATAAACACACACGATGAGCACAATATTATTTAAAACGCAGCAATGCACCTCACCTGAGTAAGGTTGGTACTGGAAGTTAACAAGGTTAAACATTAATGGATACTGTCTAAAGCTGTGGTGCAGCTTTTTTCAGCCAGTAAGAACTGAGATAACTGATATCAACATGACTGATTTTGGAGAAATCCTGAGGAACATTGGAGAATTTGGATTATTCCAGAAGATCATTCTGATCGCACTTGGCTTTCCAAATTTTTTTCAGGCCTTTATCTTAGCACCTCTTCTTTTTGTTGAGCCAGATCCAGAGCGGCACTGTAACACAGACTGGATCCTGCAGGCTGACTCTAACCTGACCTCAGAGGAGCAGCTGAATCTGACTCTGCCCCGGGAGGAGGATGGGACCTTCAGCAGGTGTCGGATGTTTGTCCCTGTGGACTGGGACATTGGTGCCATCAGGGAGTACGGACTCAATGAGACCACAGGGTGCCAGAATGGATGGGTGTACGACAGCAAGATGTATGAGGCCACCATAGCCACTGATGTAAGTAATGAGGGTCGACCAGAGTACATTTGTTATTTAGTTAATAAATTGCCTACATAAGGAAAATAATTTTTTTTTTATTCAACAGTTTGATCTCGTCTGTAACAAAGCTAACATGGTGCAAGTAGCCCAAACAATGTTAATGTTGGGTGTTCTTGTTGGCTCCGTCATGTTTGGACCTGTTGCTGAATCGTAAGTATTTCATACAGTAAAGATTTGTGCTTTTGGTCTAAAATTGAAAAATATTTATATGAAAAAAATTATATATAAAGTGTTCAGCATAAATGAGTACACCCCAACAGAAAACCTTTAGTTTCCTTTCACCATTTTCTTTAGCTGCTATACTACAACATACTCCCACAAATGTGGGTCATTGATTGCAAACAAGATTTGTTAATTTGCACACACCAAAAAGTAATTTTCCTAACAAATTAATTCAAGACCATGTTGCAAAAATGAGTACACCCCAAGTCTTAAAAGCAATGCTAAAGTTTAGACTACAAAATTCTAATTAACAACAATTCAGCCACAGGTGAGTCTAATTATTCATTAAACAGGTGTCTGTAAGAGGACGTTACTTAACAAAGAAAACCCCTTCCAATTTCATATATATATATATATATATATATATATATATATATATATATATATATATATATAATTTACAGTTCAGTACATAAACATGATTTATACTGTCTATCGATACTGTATCTACTTTTTTTTCTTTCTTTCTGTTGCAGGTTTGGTCGTAAACGAGCAGTTCAGGTCGGAGCTCTTATATTTTGCTTATTTAATGTATTAACACCACTATGCCCCAATATCCACTTCTATTTAGCATGCCTGTTCCTGACTGGAATTGGAGGTGGAGGCTGTCGAGTCAGCGCTATTGTACTGTGTATGTACACTGAGTTTACACATATTTAGCCTCCTGAGACCCGCATCCTCATGTGAGGACATTACATTTTGGGTTTCCTGCACCTTATATTTCATTTTACTTAACTTAGACCTGTTGTTTTCATTTGTGGACGCTTTTTTGTGCTATCTAGTGGTAGTAAGAGCACAATACACTAATCCATGTAAAAACAAGATAGCAGCCATCTCTGTCTACAACTGATCCTGACACAAAAATGGACAAGGTACAAACCTTGATCACATTTTATGGTGGAAGATTGTTTATTTATGCTTAACAACATTTGTAGTTTGATATTTCATACAAATTCGACCAATTTCACTGACAGTAAAGAGCTAAGATGCTAATAATTACAAAGTACTCATTCATCAAGAGGTGCCAGGCTGCGGACCCTCAGCCTCGGGACTAACGCACTTTTAAACCTAAAAGGTTAGTACAACTGCAGAGAACACAGAGAACAGGGGGCATTGTCCAGGAGGCAGCTGGTCCTTCTGATTTAAAAACGTGCACACACTGACACACACACACACACACACACACACACACACACACACACACACACACACACACACACACACACACACACACACACACACACACACACACACACACAATGACACAAGGCAACACCGTGACTAGCTACATAATCAACAAGTTGCTACTGAAGTGTTAAAGTAGTTACATTGTCACTGGTTTGTGTGTCTGCTACTTGCCACAAAGCACCTTGACTGAACGCCATCTAAAGTCTTTGTTGTATAAAAATATCTATGCTTGGGGTGCCAAGTAACTCAGTGGGTAGAGCTGGCGTCCCATGTACAAAGGCAATGTCCTTGCTGCAGCAACAAGGGTTTGATTCCAGCCAATGGCCTTTTGCTGCGTGTCATGCCCTCTCTTTCCCCCTTTCATGTCTAATCTGTCCCGTCCCAAAAAAGTCATAAATAAAGCCCCAAAAATAATCTAAAAAAAAGAAAAAAGAAAATCCATGTTTTTGATCAGTGTCTCAGCCCCATTTTAACAACACATGCTGCCCAACTGCATCCCTGTGTACACAAAATGCACAGAAAGCTAGCATAGAGTCAGCCAGCCGAACCTAATAACTGCTATAAATAACGTATGATGGGTTGACACTTCATCACATCATTGGAGCGCTGACAAAGTTATGGCTAACTTAACTTTGATTTGTAGCATGTCTTGCCCATCCGTTGTGACAAGTGTTGGGCGTGAGTACTAAATCTGCAGATTAGCTTGGTATAGCATTGAAAAGCATAAATAAAGCATTTTTAAAGGGGGGCAGGCTTAGCAAACAGTTTGTCTGATTTCACCAGATGCTCTGGGACTATACAAAGGCAGCAGAACTGAAGAAACTGAAGGAAATTGATTGCAATGTTAGGAGTTAGGTAAACAGAATTTTTATATGATTACTACAGTAACAGGGACTGTTGGTATTTGTGATAGTAAATGTTCCAAACATTCAAAACCTCACATATTTTGCTGCCGTATTTGAGTGGCTGTTTTAACGTGATGTATAACAAATTGTATATTTTCCTTGCTGCAGCCACTGAGTGGATCGGGCCGTCCAAAAGATCATGGGGAACATGTGTGGTGATGCTATTTGCTGCAATTGGACAGTGTGTCCTCCCTGGTGTGGTCTACGTTGTCCGAGACTGGAGACTGTGTCAGCTCATCTTAATGGCTCCACTTGGAGTGATTCCTCTCTACATATGGTGTGCAATAACTCTTTTAAATAGCCTTTTATTAGTAAATTGTAAATTATAGATTATTTGAACGGTCACTTTCTTTGTTTCTGTCAGGTTTGTTCCCGAGTCAGCCAGGTGGCTGTTAAGCAGAGGAAGGACAGAAGAGGCTAAACGAGAGATTATCAAGGCAGCATCTATCAACAAACGCCCTATTCCGGACTCTCTTTCGCAAAAGGTACTGACGCTTAAAGCTGCTACATATGGAACATTTTAAGCATCAGATTTCTACCAGATTGTATATCAACATCACATTCTCACTCCCAACTTGTCAAATACAGCCGCTTGGTCAGTGGCCCTACACTTCCATGTATCCTCATAGAAAGGTCTTGATATAGTTTTGCTGCTGTTAAATGTGGTACCCAATCAAAGTTTGCTTTACATTTTAAAATGAACACAGCATAACTAAGTGATATCCTCTTGAGACCTTGTGTCCTCATATGAGGACATCACATTTTGAGTTCACTTGACCTTATACTTTATTCTACTGAACTTAGACCTATTGTCCTCGTTCATGGACACTTTTTTGTGCCATCTAGTGGTAGTAAGAGCACAATACACTAATCCATGTACAAACAAGATGGAAGCTATCTCTGCCAAGTCAGTCTGCAGCTGATCCCGACACAAGTGGACAAGATCCAAAACCTGATCACATTTTATGGTTCAAACTTGTTTATTTATGATTAATATTGTTTATATATATTATAGCTTGATATTTCATACAAATTTAACCAATTTTAGCAACAGTAACAAGTTAAGACGCTGTTCATTAGGAAGTACTTGTGTAAGGACATTGGGACTTTATTATCGTCTCATTTGAGGACATTGGGACTTAATTATTATTGACAAAGTTTGTTTTTATTTATACTTATTGCGTCCTACTGATCCCATATAGCTCGGACAAATTTAAAATGCATACCAAACAAAAGTTCAGGTCTCAGGAGGAATATACAGATGGTAAATTTATTGGTGAAATATCTGTACGTTTTTCGAATTTTTCCAGTCCTCAGTGAAATCAGTCAATTAATCTTTCTTTACAGAGCACTTTTCATACAATAAAATGTAGCACAAAGTGCTTTTCATAAATGAAAGCAGAGCCCCTCCATCCCCAACAGAACCTCTCACCTCCATCACCCCCATCCCGACGTGATTAAAAAAAAAAGAAGGAAAATAGTAAGAGAAAAAAATAAATAAATAAATAAATAAATAAATAATAAGAAGAAAAATCTAAATTACATGCTATTTAGAAGTATACAAGATTTGTGTCGTCAATGATTGTCACTGTTAAATTAAATAATATCTCTGCCACAGATTGCACTGAACAATGCTACGCAAAAGGATGGTATTATGATTATCTTCAGATCATGTCTACTGACTACACGTTTCTTCATTGTTTTGGTGGCATGGTAAGCTGAAATTTCCAAAATCAGTACTAATTGTTTTTTTAAGTGAGATGGGCAACATAATATGAAAATGATTACAATTCTGTATTAGGACTGAATGCTAGTTGTATAGCCAGTGATTCACAGCCAAGGTGGTTTGTCTGTGGTAACTGACCTTTCGCTAAGCCTTTTGTGATGGTCCGACAAGCTGTCAGAGTAAGCACAGAGCCCACACTGTCACTAACTGCACTCCCTGAAGAAATGTTATCATATTTTTGGAGAAATGAAGCAGTGATTCCAGAGAGAAGCAGACAGAGGGGTCTACAGTCTGTGTTTGAAGGATATATCCAGGATGTCAAACTGATTCAGCAGCAACAACAGGTTCAAAAGACAAAGATAGTTAGAAGCTAAAGCCGAACTATAGGCTACAGATCACAGTGTAAAAGTGAACCACCACATCACTGCTGATCGCCACACAAGACAATTAATATAAAGGGGAACTTTGCTGATATTGAACCAGCTGTGTGGCATCACAGTGTGTGCAGATGAACGTGTTTGGCTTCAGCACGTGCTGCCACAGAACGGGCAGGCATCTCTGGGGGGAGTCAAACAACATCCATCTGCGCACAGTGCGATGACACACAGCTGGTTGAATATCAGCAAAGTTTCCCTGCTTCCCTTCACTGGCTCCTGTACAGCAGGAAGTGTTATAATCATCATAAAGCAAAAGCAGCATGTGTATACATTCAGTAGGCTATATCTTCAGTAGCTAGCTAGCTAACCCTACACTTTTCAAGGTTTGATTTCGGTTTTGGAACAGGAAGAAACGTGTATCTTTTTCCAACCTCTCTAGGTAATGAGTGTCATTAATACACGACGAGCTCCAGGCACATTTAGCTCCAAATCCACAAAACCAGCCTGAAAATGAAGGAAATCTAACTATTGCATTAGAGTCAATGGAGCACAGTTGTGTTGTTGTTGGACCCTGGTCTGAGCTGACCTGATGCTTAGTTATGATTGGCCAGTCTGCATCTGGGGCAGGTCTTAGCTAAGGTTAAATTTAATGCTGCAGAATTAATGTCCAATCACAATGTACATGTGTTATGGATGTTATTGTAGCACATCTTCTGTTTTCTTGTTTCTGAGGTTTTCATTGAACCTCGGCCTATACTCCCTGCACTTGAACATGGGAACCTTTGGCTTGAGCATCTTCTTGACACAGTTGTTGTTCGGTGTTACCGAAATACCAGCAAATTTACTTGCCATGTGGCTGCTGGAGGTTTTTGGGAGAAGAAGATTAATTATATCTACACTTGTGCTAGGAGCACTCTCTGCTGCAGTTATCCTGGCTGTTCCTCAAGGTAAACCACTTGGTTTGGTTAGCAACATGACAATTTATTATTGTCCTGTTTTTGTCAAGTTTAATGTTGTCTTGTCTCTTTTTTTATGTTTCTAGGATATGCCGTTGTTGTTACAGCTTTAGTTGTCTCATCTCGTTTTTTCCTGGTCTGGTCTTGTACTATATGCAGTGTCTTTATGCAGGAGTTGTTTCCGACATCTGTCAGGTAGGTGCCAGTCCTGGAGGATTATTAATGTGCACCTCTCCTATACTGCCTTAATATGCACATTCAGCACATCCAATGCATCAAAACATTGTTTTCTAGTTGGAGCCGCGCCTCGTTTTCAAACTGTATGGTTTGACTAAAATGAACAATGACAGCAATATCGTCCACGATAATCCGCGTACCCTTTGTTCATTTGTTTTTCCATTTCAAAACCAAAACAGAAAAACAATCTTGTTTTTCTGTTTTTTCCTTATTCACGATGAGCAGCACTAAAATCAACCTGCGTAGTTGTCCCTCCATTGTGACATTAGAAAGTGTCACATTTATCTTGCAAGTGTACTCTTCTTCAACGTTTGGTTTACTTCCTGGATTTTTCTCGCATGGAAATTCTGACCAATCAAGAGCAGCTTTCTTGCACAAGGCATTTGATCTGGTCCGCTTGTAAATGCTGCCGTGAGAACACGAACCAACTCTAGGCAATTATACAACTTTGTTACAAAATTAGTCCCTGATTCGGACCAAAGCAAGACAACTCTAGGTCTGAAAACACCTTTACTCAGAGTTAATAATGTGTTATTTAATCAGCATGTGGATGTGTTTTAACTGTTTTAACACCTCCTTTTCAGACAAACAGTCACAGCCTTGGGAAACATGTCAGCAAGAGCAGGGGGAGCAATGGCTCCACTGCTCAACATGTTGGCTGTGTTCCACTGGGTCTTACCCATCGCCATCTTTAGTAGCCTTGTACTGGCCAGTGCAGCTCTGAGCTTTTTGCTTCCCGAGACCAGGAGAAAAGAGCTTCCGGAGTCGGCCGCTGATTCCAAAAACAACAGGTGACTATGGCTAATACGTACAACTTCATCATTAAAATATAAAGAGTTGATATCGCTTACATTTCTTCATTTCAAACAATCTGTCATGCCTCTGTTTTGTCCTTTGCCTTTCAGAGATGTTACCGCCACAACACAGACAGAAACCCGGCTGTAGGCATGTCTGTGCTTATTCTTTAAAACAAACACACCACTCATCACTTAGTTGGAACCTCCCATGAGGTCTCAGTATAACTCACAAGATAATTAAGAATAAAGAATCTGATTTTGCATGGTGACTGTAACAAACATGCAGTTCAATGCTTCTCTCCTTTTATTTTATTGTTTCTATGTCCTCTGGGTATGGTTTTAATATGAGTCTGTAAAGGTTAGTTTGTTTGTTAGTTAGTTAGTTAGTAGCAGTTTATTTTGAAGATTTAAGTAGAAAATAAACAAAATAATCAAACAGTAGTAGACAGACATAATAAAACAGGTTACCAAAACCACAGGTTATCATCTCTTTATACCTCCTTTTAAGTGGTTTAGGTTTGGACATTTCTTTAGCTCCACTTTCAAAGGGTTCCATAGTTTCATTCCACAGGTAGAAATACAAAATCCTTTCCTTGTCATTACGCACAGACAAAGTCTTGAAATTTAACGTTACCCTTAAGTCATAATCCCCTTGCATTTCAGTGAATAATTTTTGAACATTTCCTGGTAGTATATTGTTTTTTTGCTTTAGATATTGTTTGTGCTGTCTTTGATTCCACAAGATTTTTAAATTTTAAGAGTTTTGACTGTAAGAATAATGAGTTGTATGATCCCTGTATCCTGCCCCATGAATGATCTGAAATGCTCTCTGTTGCAAAATAAGTAATGGATAAACTGCATTTCTGTAGCTGTTGCCCCAAACCTCTGCACATTTGGATATGGAAGAAAGTGTCAACAGTAAAGAATGTGGAGTGACTTGTGATCCAGGACCTGCTTTGATTTATTTAATTCTGCGATACTTTTTGATACTTTGGTATGTACTATGTAATATGGAATTTCCAGCAGATTTGGTCATTTATTGTCACCCCAGGGAATTTGATTTCATCTAGTCTTTCAATATCAAACCCATCCAAATGAGTCTTGTTTTTTTTTCAGGTTTTATGATAATTTATTTCTATCAAAACATACTTTGAATCAAATCAATTCTACCACACCCTAACATGCACTTATTTTTATATTTTTACTCCCTTTTTGTTTTGTAATAATGTATGTGAAATAAATAAAAATGAGGAAACTAAATACTTGGTGCAGTTTGGATTGTCTGTAAGTACTGCAGAGATGTTCCATTTTCTCAGTAACACATCTGTAAGGTTAAACTGCTCAGATTTATATCTTGAAGTTTTAGTTGTTCTTATGGAGAAGTATTGAAGGACCCTCAGCCATCTTAAGTCCCGACCCCCTTTATAACCATTGCTAGGTTGGACAACTTTGACAAAAAGAAATACGGCAGTTCTCGGCCCTGTTTCAGGAAGCAGGATAAGTAAAAACTCTGAGTATGTTAAGCCTGAGATGAGGGAAATTCGTAGAGGTCCGTTTCACAAAGCCATTTTAGCGTAACCCTGTCAGTTACTATGGCAATATACCCCATGAAGCAAACCTGCTGGCTGGCAGGTTTGCTTCATCTCAAGCCATTTTTAGATAGGAGTTGTGCAAATTTGCAGGAAAGCCCAATCAGTCTTCTTTCAGCATTGGCAGTACAAAAACAAAATCGGGGAGTGCGGCAAAATGCTGCCTACTTACTTTTGTTTATACAGAATGTGCCTTTTTCGGGGCAATGGGGGGCCGTGAGCAAGTAACAAAACGTGTAGCTCAGCATGTGATGTAAACAGTGACATGGGAGGGAAGCTGCGGCTGGTCAGTCCTTTGGCAATTCTCTCGTAAGTCGGCCCATTCTTCACCAGCCTCTTTGTTTGCGAGGGCAAGGAGGGCGCACAATTCCTTGTTTCCCCAGTTGCTCATCTTTGCAGTGTCTGTCAGGTTTTGCTACTAGCTGTGCTATCAGCTGTTTCCTGTTTATCCACCGCCAGCAATGTTCCCTCTAATTTTGAAAACTCTTGAGCAGACATTCAACTCCTCTGATCACCTACTTGAGCGACTGTGGGCGACATTTGACGCGTACACACTACATTCACATAGCGGTGCCATGGCATCACCTCTCCAACCCCAAATATCGTTACAAGTGAGTATTACTATAAAGATTAATAATAAGATTATTTTAACAACATGAACTACTGAATATCTAGGTCATTTATAATTAACAATAAGAAAACATTGTTTTGGCAAAATAGATTTTGCATTTATTGCCATAATGTGATCAATTAAGAGAATAATGTGCTCCATAAAAGTCACTTGGAGAAAATACACAAACATTTAAGAGTGATGGCAACACAAAGAGTAAACAACTCTTTGGAATACAAAATAAGTAACACTCTTTAATAGTGCCAACTACTTTAGGCCTCTAAACTTCAACAAATATAATATGCTAGATCAAAAACTAAATGTAAACTTAAACTGTAGTTGTACTACTACAGACAGTGCCACTGTACTGGATGAAAACATTTTCCTGGCAAAAAATATTAGTGGCCAGGCAGTGCAGAAAAATATCAGAATATTTTTATTTATTTTTATATATTTTTTATATTATAAGTGTTTGTGCGTCAGTGAGTGCATGTAAACATAAATTGTAAACAAAAATTGTAGCAGAGCTACTGCTACAGACAGTGCTGTGCTGGATGAAGTTTTTACTGGCAAAACATATTGCTGGCCTGGCCAGGTAGTGCAGAAAAATATCAGAATATTTTTATGTTGTAAGTGTTTGTGCATACGTATTCTGTGTGTGTGTGTATGTGTGTGTAAGCTCGCCTTGTACCTTTGCTTCACGTCTTGCACGTCTCGCAAAGAACTCCATTCTCGCTTGAAAAAGAAAAAAAAATATCACTGAGTTTCGCCGGTGATGTTCGCTCATCTGTTTGTACGTACTCCGACAGCCACTCCACCTTAAATGACACATATTTTTTCTTAAGATTTCCAGAGGACGAAGTGCCACAGCCCACAAATTTAGCCATAGCTACGACGCTATGGCTAGCAGCTAGCAACAAATACGACAGCCGCGAATACCCAACATAATGGCATTGATTGGCTGTCAAGCTAAACAATCGTTGCAGGTATTGGCTGGGCAGCGCCTGGTGGGCATGTTTTTTAATCATCACTGACTGACAGTCATCTGTCACTCACTGCACAAACACCAACAGTGGACCTACGTATTTACTGTTCACGTCACAAGACAGCACATATGAGAAAAAAAATAAAAAATTAAACCAGTAAAAACTGGTCGGGGATATTTGAGCGCGCAATTTTTTTGTCATTTGCGCAAAGAGGAGGGGAGCAGTGAGCATTGCGCAATAAAACAGCTTAGAGGGAACAGTGACCGCCAGTGGGTCGCACGTGCGGCGTCACCAACAGCTCCTACCACAAGTCATCAACAGCCCCTCCCGTTGCGGAAGGCTGCCTCGTTCTGTTTAAGCTAAAAGGGTTCCTCCAATATGTCTACCCTACGAGGCGGAAAATTGGGCACCTCGGATCAACTCACCAATCCGGCTCTGTGTGTCTAAACGCTTGCAGCTTGCCGGCAAAATGGCCCAACATTCGCGGAAAATCTGGCAGTGTAAAAGGGGCGTCAGATTGAGGCTGTTCTGTGGCCACCACATGTAAAACCATTCCCTTTTTGGGGGTTGTCTTGCTTTCACCTCTCCCTTGCACATGCTGTCATTTTCATTTGCACCAAAGCAGCTGAAACTCACTTCTGCTTCCTAAATGGACACATTGATATCCCTGAAGTTTAATTGACTTGGTGTGACCATTAAGTGTTCCCCTCATTTTTTTGAGCAGCGCATGTGTTTCTGTAAGTGCACCATATCATTCAGTTTTTGTTGTTTTCTAAAGTCCAGTTTTATTTTTATTTCAGTTACCTAAAATGGTTTTAGTTTTTGTTGCACACTTAAAATGACATTCCCTCACTTAAACCCCTGACTGTAAAAACCTTGTGCACTACTGAATCAACTATTGTAAACAACTGTTGTCCTGAACTGAACTTAGTTTTACATACACGTTTTATTCTGCAGATGTTATCTTTTCTACACATAAATCCAACCGACTAAACACGAGTATAAACTGCAACAACCTACAAAGGTCAGTCTGTTCAAACACAGGAGTTACAGAGCAAGGTATCAGGTCTCACCACACTGCCATTCACTGATGTTTTTTGCAATTTTTACAACACATCGCTGTTGTTTAAAGCATTGTAACTCAAGCTGTGACTACTTTTATAATTATTGCTCCAATCAGGATATTTCAGCTTTCAAAAGACATGGCTCTGTGAGATCCTTTGAACTATTTAACTGCTGAAAAGAATACAAAATGAACAGTTTTTATGCTCATAAGAATTCAATGTCTTTGGAAATGTTTTCAAATCAAAGGTTAATGCTTAGGTTTATTTTGCCAGATATGTTGCACCCAGCACACTGCAGATTTAAATTATAAGCATCAGAACTGAGACATCATGATGTCTCAGTTTAAACATGTTAAACATGTTACAGTTTAAACATGTGATGGAAACAATTTCAAAGAAACATCCAGGCCTCCAAATCACTGGTCTTTTAAAGTGGACATCTCTTGAATTTGCTCGCAAGGAGTCAAGGTCATCGAGTTAAAAGCCTGGAGTTAAATTCAGAAGCAGACGAGGACGTATGATAAGTGACATATTCCTCATAATGCACCATCTCCAGTGAATAATAAAACTTCAGGGCACACCGTGTACATCACATTTGCCAAGGTATAATATAATAAGGTTAAACATTAATGGATATTGTTTAAACTCTGCTGCAGCTTTTTTAAACAAACGCAGTAAGGTAACTGATATCAACATGGCCGATTTTGGAGAAATCCTGAGGAACATTTGAGAATTTGAATTATTCCAGCAGCTCACTCTGATCACACTTTACGTAGCAAAATTTAATTCAGGCTTTTGTCTTAGCGAGCAGCATATTTATTGTGTCAGATCCAGAGCAGCATTGTAACACAGACTGGATCCTGCAGGCTGACTCTAACCTGACCTCAGAGGAGCAGCTGAACCTGACTCTGCCCCGGGAGGAGGATGGGACCTTCAGCAGGTGTCGGATGTTTGTCCCTGTGGACTGGGACATTGATGCCATCAGGGAGTACGGACTCAATGAGACCACAGGGTGCCAGAATGGATGGGTGTACCACAGCAAGATGTATGAGGCCACCATAGTCGCTGATATAAGTAATGAGCAGTAATGACATTTGTTATTCACTTAATAAGTACTTTAATTAATCATTTCATAAAACATCTTTGTATTTGTACCACAGGTTGATCTCATCTGTGACAGAGCTAGCATGGTGCAAATGGCACAAACAGCGTTCATGGCCGGTTTCCTTGCTGTTCCATCATATTTGGACCTTTTGCTGAATCGTAAGTATTTTTCATGAGGTAACAACCTGTGATTTTGATCTATGCTGTGAAGATAAAGACATTTTTACAACCCCTCTCAATCTCTCTAGGCCTTCTGTTTCCCTCAAGATCTTCTATATATTGCGGTCATGAGAATGAGAAAGATGCAAGGTCACAATGACCTTTGACCACAAAAATCTAGAGTTCATCGGTCAGTCTAAGTGAACGTTTGTGCCAAGTTTGAAAAAAAAAAAAATTGGTATTCTTGAGATACCACATTCACAAGAATTAGACAAAGTCACAGTGACCTTGCCCTTGAACTTGGACCAGTGACCACCAAAATCTAATTAGTTCACAGAAACTTGATTAACCATAATTTCATTATAATTTTGTTAATCTCTTTCTGTTGCAGGTTTGGTCGCAAACGAGCAACTCAAATTCCAGCAGTCATAATATGCAGATTTATTGTAAAAATGAATTGGATTTGGAGTCTATCGCGTCAACTCTGTTATACTGGGTATGTATACAGGCTTACGTTTTTATCACGTGCCATTGATTTTCATGGGAAACTTTATGGCTTTTACGTTATCTCAAATCAAACTAAAATGGAGCTATACAGTGGCACGCAGAAGTTTGGGCACCCTTGGTCAAACTTTTACTGTGAATAGTTGAGTAAGTAGAAGATGAACTGATCTCCAAAAGAAGTTAAGTTAAAGTGAAGTTAAAGATGAAACATGCTTTTCAACTTTTTAAGCAAGATTAGTGTATTAATTTTTGTTCTGTACAATTTTAGAGTAAAAAAAAAAGTAAAGGAGCACCATACAAAAGTTTGAGCACCTGAAGACATTTGAGCTCTCAGACAAGGATTTCAGACCTTAATTAGCTTCTAAGGGCTCTGGCTTCATAGTAAATGTTGTATAGAGGTGAATATAAATGTTACTATAAAATGTGTAAATCGTTGTGGCATCCATCCAGTTATTCTTATAGTATAATAAAGAAGTAATAAATTGTAAAATTTTTATTGCAGCAACTGAGTGGATCGGGCCGTCCAAAAGATCATGGGGAGCATGTATTGCGATGCTATTCACTTCACTTGGACAGTGTGTCCTCACCGGTTTGATCTACCTCGTCCGACACTGGAGATGGTCTCAGATCATCTCAGCAGCTCCATTTGCAGTGGTTCTTATCTACATATGGTGTGCATTAACTCTTTTTATCATCTTTTATTGTTTCCAGCTGTGGGGCTGCTATTGTTTTCACTTTGTGTTTGTCCTGAGGAAACCTGACGTAGCAGGAACTACCACAGAAGCAGTTTTGAGTTGTTTGTCTGTCTGTCTCAGACCTCCAGGAAGTGCACTAGGCTCTGAAGCCATTTTTCGTTGTAGCCTAACAGTGATTACTGGCTCCACTGCTCAACATCTTAGCCATGTACCACTGAGTCATACCCATCGCAGTCTTTGGCAGCCTAACGCTGGTCAGTGGAGCGCTCAGCTTCCTGCTTCCTGAGACCAGGAGAAAAGAGCTTCCTGATTCAGCCGATGAGGCCGAGAACAGGTGACTATCGCAAATATATTCCATCATTATATACCTCGTTAGACAAGTTTCTTTCTCTTACATTTTCACCATTTGTCTACCTGTATTTCAGAAATAGGACACACAAAGACCCAGCAAGATGGTCAGATCTAAAATTATCCATGCTGTAGACGTGTGTTAGAAATGCAGAATGAATTTACTGCAGCTTGCACATAAGTCATCACTTCACTTCATACAGACCAAAAGCAGCTGCAGAGGTTAAGAGTCTTGTACGCACAAAGGTCTCTTACTGTTTGCTGTTGTTTTCGTATTCTGCTTAATCTGTCTTTTACTGAGTTGACATGAAGTTGTTGAATGAACTTTGTTTTTGACAGTTAGATTTTTCATTCTGAGTGTCCACTTTACACATAGACATGATGGAATTAAACATTTTTAGCATTAAAAATGACTCTATATATGTATATATACATTTCTGTGCTTGCGTTTGCAAAAAATATATATAAACTAACTATAAAAAAGGCTGCTAATAACAGCCAACTACATGCATTCTCAAATAATATTACATCTAGCTTCAATGTTTAGTGTGTAAGATTGAGAGGCCTTTAGTGTCATCTAGTGGTGAGTATTGCAGACTGCAACCAGCTTAAACTTCTCCTGGTTAGAATTCCTTCAGCGTTCAAGTCTCCTACTCTTCAAAACAAACAGAGCAAGTGATTTAAACAGGTACAATCAGTATTTCTCCGACAACCTCCTCCCAGAGGTGCTTCTAACAATGGTGAATGGGGTGAAAACACGAATGTCCCTATCTAAAGCCAATGTCTGGTTTGTCCGTTCTGGGCTACTGCAGAAACATGGCACATGGCAATCTCTGTAGACGAGGACTCACTCCCTATGTAGATATAAACGGCTCAGTTTCAGGTAACGAAAACACAATGATTCTTATTTTCAGATGATTATACGTTTAATATATCCCCCTAAATGCTACACACTAGAGCCTTAAAGGAATATTTTACCTCACTGAGTGTTTTGTTGAATTTATGAAGAAAACTTTCTTTTCCCATGCCTTCATGGTGGATGAAGAATCCAAAAAAAGGTGAACATTCTTCATGAATTGGAGTCATTGGGGCCACATTAAACTACAGTAAAATTCTATGAAAAAAAAGTTATCTTTATGAATTCAGGGTAAAATGTGGTGAGTAATTGTTATGTAACTCGATATTTTGCAAGTGTTCTTTGTAAGCCATTAGTAGAAAGGTGAAGATATATCTTGCCAAGATTGTCAGGATGAGTCTTCAAATATTTAAAACCATTTTACAGAGATTAAGATGTACAAATACTCTGATTTTATGTCACAAATTTGGCATATAACAAGTGATAAATGATTGATTAAAACAGGGACAGAAAACTGGGAAAATGTTTCATTTAATGGGAACTTTAACTTTGAAACAAAATCACACCCACATCATAAAATGCACTGATTTCACAGCTGTAATACACAGACACATCTACACTCACTTGAAATTACATTATGTTACAGATTGTGTTGCAGCAAGACATGAAAGCAATATTATTTTTTTAATTGATTAAATGTGAAGTGATTCTCATATCCATGCACCTCAAGAAGTGCTTTTTAAAAAGCATCTCCATATGATATATTTTTACATTCCAACTTCATGTGATATGTCAATGGTTCCTAGCCATAGACTGCATATAAAGATGGACAACAATATTCCGGATATGCCCATTGGTTTGGAGCCAGAGTCTGCTCAGTCGTGATCACTGCTGTATCGAGTTCCCGCTCAAACACCCATCCAGCCAATTAAGAGCAGCACCATTGATCACGAGTACACTGATTGGCACACACAGATGACAGTCATGACCTCATTTTTATAGTTTTCAATAACTAATTAAACCAAACTTATCAGAAAACATACAGCAGCATCCAACTGCATTGGAATGAACAGGCGTCATCTTGGTGTTTGGTATCTCATGATTATTAAAATCTATGGTCCCGACCCCCACTGGAGGTCACCGAAGCTACACGGGGGGTTGGAAGGGCTTCTTGATTTTAAGGAGTGACAGAAACCAGTTTAGATTATTATTCAAGGTATAAACTCAGAGGCTTCATTCTGCTAAACAGCCTCAACCTGCATTAGAAAATTACGCCGTTGAAGCACCAAAAAACCTAATAGAACAATGGCAAAGCATCAGGGCATGAATACAGTGAATTTGTTTTTAAAAAAGAAGCCCATTATGTATGTATGATTGATAAAAATAATAATAAAGACAATACAGAGAATCATATACAAACATACTAAAAATAGCAAGAATAATCAACTCACAGGAAACAGTCTGATCAAAATTAATTTGCTGTTTTACACACATTGCGTTCAATGTTTGGGTTAATTGTTAAGTTTATCTGATGTTCTGTACTGTTACTGTTATACATTGAATATAAAATGACATATCCATAAAATGTTACACTTAAGGTCTTTACACACTGTGTCAGGATTTTTTTTTTTTGGTCCATATTGTCACAACAATTTGTTGATGACGTTCTGGGACAGCGTGTCAAACTACACCCGCTAATTCATTGCGTCTTTTCAAAATACACATTCGTTTTCACAGGAAATGTACAGTTCCTGCTCGTTAGATGCATGCAGTCTTTTGCAAAATAAATTTGTTGGTGAACCACCTCGTATTTACATTTTTTTCCTTGTGCTACAAAAACACATGGTAAGGTTTAGAAAAAAAACACATCATGGTTTTGTTCTACGTTCATAAGGAAAGTGAACATTGGCCTCCTTGGTGAAAGACCAGGGTTTGTTGGACCCATCCACCACCCTTCCCACATGCCCTATAGGAACTTTTCAGCTTGTGTTACTGGCAGCATTTTAAACTGATGTTGCGAGCACAATCTCACTCTGAAGTTGGCAAAATCCAGCACTTGGGCAGTGACCTGACCATCAAAAACCAAGGCAAAAAAGGCATCCTTTACAACGACATGATTCGCATTCGGTTGCCATTATAGTTTAAAAGCACCTGGCGGCGTCAGTGGGGAAAGCACAGCGTGACAAGAACAAAAGTTAAGGTGCCGAAAGTCCAACTGGGGTGGGTAGGAGTTGTGGTGGATGGGTCCAACAAACATCAACTTTCACCCAAGAGAGCGGTGCTCAGGTCCTGTAAGATTCTCAAACCAAACCCTGTTCTTTTTTCCTTGTAACAACGTAGTGCATTCATTTTAAAAGAGACTGTAAGTTAACTTTCTGTGAAAACAGAAGTGTATCTTGAAAGCAGAGAACTTGACACAGCGTCCCAGAACATCAGTAACCTTGCACGTTGCATGTGGACGTGGAAAATCCATGACCAACATGTCAATATGTGACAAGGTCGGAATGAGAATGTGTTGATGTCATCCAGTGGCACAGCACAGCGCAATGACATGTGCCGTCCGGTCATATTATTAATTCATGCTGCCCATTCACATATCATACAGCTGCAACAGGTGCCACCCGGCCGAACGGTAGCATATCATAATAGCGTGAGCGATGGCTTTTAACATCAGAAATCACTGACAAAACGGCGGTATTCAATGACTTTGGAATGAGAACGGGCTGGTCAATCACATTTACACACTCAGTTTTCATTTTCATCTGTCACTACAGTTTTCCAAACAGGTTCAATTTTCTGCATTTATTTATTTGAGAGATGATTTACCACAAGGGACTGGACAAGAGAGGGGCACACGTTGCAAGGTTTTTGTGCCTAACAATTTTGCATGGTTGACAAATTTAAAAAAAAAACGCCACAAAAAAACACAGACTCGCTGTGCAAAGGCCTTCAGTCAGGGGCCACCAGTTTGCTCAATGATAGAAAAAGGGTTCCTCAAGAAAAAGGTTGCGAATACAGCCCTGCTTTTACCCGAGCAAGTCATCCATCCAGCTGCTGCTTGTGACATCAGTTCCTGCTGATTGTTGAGTGCTGTTGTTGTCAGACATGAGAAAACTGTCCACAAATAAATTGACATCACTTGGCTCAGACACTGGCGGCAACCGTGGCTCTGGTGCAAAGATGTCGTCGTCAGCGAAAAGATCTACCTGAGTTGGTGGAGCAGCAGTGGAGGAGGCGTCTGAACCAAGTAAATCATTCAATGAGTTAGACGTGGCAGGTGTGGATGGCATCACTGTAAACACATCACTTACTCCAAAGATGTCATCGGGAAAGGCAGACAGTTGGGTTGAGGAAGCATCAAATCCTCCTTGATGAGGGACAGCAGGTGACTGAGTGAACAGAATGTTGTTTGAGCCAAAAATATCAAAGTCTGCACTCTGCTCTGTTGTCTGGCTGTTTGAGGTTTGATCCTCATCTCGGTTCATGATCGCTGCGTCAGGGACAATTAGCGGATCTGTCGGGCCAAGCAGTGTGTCATTCTTAGCCAACGTTGGTGGAGAGTCAAGCAAGCTGAAAGTATCAGTGGGAGCAGCTTCGGACAAAGCTGAGGTTTGATCCATATCTTGGTTCATGGTTGCTGAAACAGGGACAGTTGGCGATCTGTCAGGCTAAGCATTGCGTCATTCTTAGCCGACGTTGGTGGAGAGTCAAGCAAGCTGAAAGTATCAAGGGAGCTGCTTCGGACAAAGCTAAGGTTTGATCCTCATCTTGGTTCACGGTCACTGAATCAGGGACAATTAGTTGATCTGTCGGGCCATGTATTGTGTCATTCTTAGCTGACGTTGGTGGAGAGTCAAGCACGGTGAAAGCATCAGTGGGAGCTGTTACGGACAAAGCTGAGGTTTGATCCTCATCTTGGTTCACGGTCGCTGAATCAGCAACAGCTAGCCGATCTGTCGGGCTGTATATTGTGTCATTCTTAGCTAACGTTGGTGGAGAGTCAAGCACGCTGAAAGTATCAGACGTAGCAGCTTCGGACAAAGCTGAGGTTTGATCCTTATCTTGGCTCATGGCCGCTGAATCAGGGACAGTTAGCGGATCTGTCAGGGTAAGCATTGCGTCATTCTTAGCCGATGCTGGTGGAGGGTCAAGCAGGCTGAAAGTATCAGTGGAAGCAGCTTCGGACAAGGCTGTGGCACTCAAAGAAGATGCATCAGCGGGGGTGTCCACAGAAACCTCCAGACCAAAAAGACGAGAGGAATTTTCATGGTTAAGATCAAGAAGTGCTCCACCAGACAGGTCTCTCCCTGCATCTACATCACACAGTTCATTTGGCTTTTGAGCAGATTCATCGGTATTCATCTGAACGTCCGATGAGGCAACAGGGGTTAAAATATCATCATTAAATTGAGCACTCAAAACTTCATCACCACTTTTCTCAGTTGTTAACTGACTGATCGACTCCTTGGATGCTTGGCTCACTGATTGCACAGTAATGGGAAGGTCTTTAGACTCAGCTTTTTCAGGATCAGTTACAGAAAGGCCATTGCTTCCTAAATTTGATTCTTGATCATACGTCTGTTCTGGAGCTGTTCGGTCATCTGTTGTTTCGCTCGCTGTAGTCTTGAACAGCTCTGGGAATTTGCTCATGGCCTCATTTTTGGGTTCAGCATCATTTGACTTTTCCTTTACATGCTCCCCACCTTCTTGTTCCTGAGACAGTACTTGAAAGTCCTTTTGCATCTCTTTTGCGATGGCCTCCTTAACCTCCTCTTTTTCATCATCACGTGTTTTGTCCTTTCTACCATCTTGCGCAGTTGATTTTGTGGCGTCCTCAGCCTTCTCTGAGGATGACTGAAACAGTCTTCCCAAGAGCCCCCCACCAGGTTTGACATCAGGCTTCTTGGCATCTTTTGCCTCGTCTTTTTTGTCATTTCCACCTGATGTGAAGAGCTTTGACAAAGGACTCTTCCGTTTGGACCAGGATCCCAGTTGGACCTTTGGCTTTTCAGCCTGTTTCGCAGAACCCCTCAGAGAATTTGCTCTTGCAACAGGCTTCTTCTGTCTGCTCCCATTTTCTTGATCATTGGCTGAGTCAGCCTTCTCAATTAGATTTTTAGATTTTTTTATCGAGTAGATTTTTATCCCTCTCAAGAACGGCCTCTTCTTCGGTGGTATGCTCAGCAGAACTCTGAGGAGCTTGTGGATCTTCTGATTTAAATGGGTTGACAGAGTTGCCTGGGATTACTTGTGATATCTCAGAAGCCACTTGGTGTTTCTCAACTACTTGAGAAGAATTAAAAGTTTCAGTGACTCTGTGAGTACCAAGTGAAGCCTCCACCTTGTCTACACCTCCATGGGGAACTGTTACATCAGTCTGTCGGATCTCTTGACTGCTCTCATCTTTAACTTCAAGCTCTTGGTTACTGCTTGTTTCTCCATGGCCTTTAGATTCAGTGATTTCAAGGCACACCTCACTTTCACTCTGTTCTTTGCTGAACTCAACTGACAAGTTATTTTTGTCACTGATGTCTTCTATATTCCTGGATTTATTCACTTTGTCGTGTTCAGTTTGATCTGTAAGCTGTGTGCTCTTCACCTCTTCACCTTTGGCTCCAGTGTCTAGGTGAGAGGCCAGGTCATACTGAGCGACATCAACACTTGGAGAGAACCGCACAGACTTCCTAACTTTATTTGGATAAGAGTCCAGCTTGTTAGATGTTGGCTTGTGGTTTGTTTTTGAGGTGGGTGCCACAATTTTCTCTTTGGTTATCCGGTTTGTGACAGTTACACCCTTTTCCAGTGAGGGCGAAGAAAAGTTAAGCACTGTTGGGGAGATGTTGTCTTTGGTAGGATCACTCCGGCGTTTTGCATGCTCTGACGACAGCCTCTCAACTGAATGAGATCGTTCCTTGACCCCTGAAACGAAGGAGCTCGACAACGTCTTCACTTTACCTTTCATTTCTCCACTGTAGTTGATCTTTAATTGGCTGTCACTTTTGTGATGCTCTAAAGATGCTTTACCAATGTCAGATATCTTATTTCTCACATACGTTTGCTGTGATTGATTAATCCCCTGGACTCTTCCTCTCCGGTGGCCAGCTCCTTTTCAGTTTGCCCTTCACATCAGCGCCACTATATCCCAGCTCTTTTACATTAGACTTTGTGACGATCACACCAGTAGAGGACTCTCTGGAGCCATCAGACGTGCTCAAGTTGCTTTTTGTAATTTTGGCTGTGGGTGCAGCCTCTGGTTCATCTATGCCTTTGTCTTTTTTAAGCCAGAGGTCTTTATGTTGCTTGTGCCCGAAACCCTCGTCATAATTTCCTGTTCTTTTAAAAAGCTGCTGGTAGTGGTGAATGCAGTAAAACTCTCCATACAGAGATGAATAGTTGTGGATGCTGCAATAAAGTGAGAAATCTTTTGTAATATAAAACAAAATTCAAAATCAGATATTGTTTAATTTGTATTGATTTATTTCTGCTGGATCAGCTGCTGTGAATGATTTCATTGTATTGGAGATTTGCAATTATCAAGGTTTCATTTCCAAAATCCTCTGTAATAATATTTTTACACATTGATATTAGAATACTTTGTTTGCAATCACATCACTATAAAATGCAGGGAAGGAAGTGATAAATCCTTATACTGTGTCAACTGGAAATAGAGGGAAGTGACTGCATCAAAGGGTTAGATGAACCTTCAGGCAGCAGGTATTGTCAGGATATCGAAACTCATGTTGGATGTGATTCATACAAAATGAGGAAAAGTGGTTTTTTTTTCCCCCACAACTTGACTTGATTTGCTTTATAAATTGCCTTGTCCTCCAGACCTTCTAATGTTACTGCCGCCACACAGCGAGCCAATAAAAGTAAACAAGAGTCTAATGGACTCTAACTATTTTGTGTGCGGTTTGGTCCATGGCTGAAACAACTGCAGTCTTGTTTTTGGCCGGGTGAGTAAATTTTGCTCGAGTGTAACTTTTATATTTTAAATTGACCCTTGTTCTGTTCTGTTCCAGGGGATCTTTGCTGCTGATTACACTTTCCATGGAGGCGCATGGAAGGGCAAGGAGGTTTGCGCTATCTGCCTTCGGCTTTCTGTGTAGGCCTAGAAGAGGCAGACTGCCAAATATAGTACTGCAAATGGAAATAAAGGTTATTTTGACTATGGTATGCCCTGCTCAGGCTAACATTACTGGCTAACACTAGCTAACAACTATTTTCTATCTTCTAGGTCAGTTGTTCCCAGAGGTCTGGTGAAACGTTGCTAAAAGTCTGGGTCATGGCTTAAAACATGGAGAAGTTGTCACAGCATACTGTAATTGCATCCAGCTCAAGGCATGTTCAACAGAATGCTTAAGTTAACGTTTGTTAATGTTAAGTTGACTCTGCTCCTACATCTGCTGCTTTATTTCTTGTTTTTATTTTTTGAATTCACTTCTCCCCTTTATGTTCTACTGTTTTCAGGACTTAAAGCAGCTTTTGTTTGTTCCCAATTTCATCGACTGGAACAGGCATGAACAGATCAAATCATAGGCATTTGTGCAGTGTGAGTTGTCTTTGCCCCCACTTGCCTTCCCTTCATCTGGACAGCACACCGATGAATGATGCCATGCAATGAAGCTATTTTCATTCTGGTGATTTATGGAATTAATTTGGGTAAATATCTTTATTTTTACAATTGTAGATTTGATTTCATTTTATCACACGGTGGAAAAACATCTCACCTTAGCGTCTTCTGACAGTGTTTACAGCAGAAACAGTTCTTGTGCAGGACAAGTTTATTGGCCACCATTTTCTCCATCGGATAGACGGGTGTCAAACAGGCTGAACACACGTCCTTGGCAGGTAACCCAAACTATGATGATAAAACAAATTCAGTTTAAGATATTTTATGTTGAACATTTTACCTCATTTGGCTTCTGTGTCATCTTTTTATTTCTCCAGCATTATGCCTGTATTGGAATGATTTACCAGAGTTAGAAAATGTTAAATGATTGTTTTTTTTTGTTTTGTTTTCCAAAACATTTTTTTTCTTTTAGGAGCAGTCAGCTTTTGCATTGGAGCAATTTTCTACCAAACAAAGGCTGGTGTCTGCTTGCTGCACGGAAGTCCTGTCCTGATTTCACCCAAGTGGCAACTTCACACACCAAACCCAGGTGACTTGCAAATTGCTGTTAGGAGGAATTTTCTCTTTTGATGGAAGCCAGTTGATTTCACATACCTTCAGTGTTTCAGCTAAGCTACATTAACCATGTCCTGGACCTGCAAGTGTACTGGATCAACCCAGCCTCGCTCCAAAGTCGTTGAAATTTGGGGCTGTAACTTGCGATGTCAGACACTGACAAAAAAAAGCCATCCGTCAATGTTAGCATGATATGCGGCTGGTCAGGTGGGAAACATGGCCACCAAGAGGCTGAGTGAGGTGGGCGGAGGGGGTGGCGGAAAGGTCCAACAAACACCAGCTTTCACCCGAGAGAGCGGTGTTCACATCCCGCGGTGTTCACATCCCGCCTGTTCTTTTTTCCTAAATCTAACCATGTGTCTTTGTTGTTGGAGGAAAAAAAATATCAATTCGTGTTGTTGTACTGACGTAGTGTGAGTCAATATGAAAACTGTAAATTTCCTGTGAAAACAGAAGTGTATTTTGAAAGAGGACAACGCATGTAACAGGCTGAACTTGACACGGTGTCCCAGAGCATCAACAACTTACACACCCAGGGTACCTTTCAAAACGTATCTGGACGTGGAAAGCCCAAATTTCGATATGTGACAAGTTCAGAGTGAGAATGTATTGACTGGAAGTGCCATGTAGACACTGATAGCTGATGTCATTTGGAGTTTAAGACATAGAATTCAGTCAAGTATACAGTATTTTGCTGACGTGTAGTGATACAAACACACAATGGCATCTATCATTAAGGTAAAAGATATTTATGTCCACATTTTAAAATATATTTCTTTTGATAACTTAAAAGGATACTCCACTCACAAAATAAACCCATTAGTATATGGTACTTTAAATCCATGAAGAAACCTTTTGTTTTTCTCGCACCTTTACAGTGAACATTGTATAAAATAAGTGAACACGCATAATGAATTGGAGTCATTGGGGTCCAAGTTTAACAACAACAAAACGATATCAAAATCTCCATTAAAAAACTCTCACACAACTCGTGCAGTAGAATCAAAGTCTCATTTATCCAGTTGTATGCTCAGTGCATCTCAAACACATGCATTCCTGCTAAAATGTGACAATATAAAATAGACACGCTACTCATTCATGCGTTAGACTGTTTATGCCGAATAGTTTTAAATTGGAGCAAAACTGCATGTGTTTGTGAATACTGAGCATACAACTGGATAAATGAGACTTGGCTTATACTGCACGAGTTGTGTGAGAGTTTGTGAATGGATGTAGCTTTGCTGTTGTTAAACGTAGTCCCAGTTTAATTGAATTCATGAAAAATGTTTACCTTTCTTGGGTTCTCCAATTACTGTGGAGGTGAAATTATCTTCATGAATTTAAGGTATCACACAGAGAATAATTACTATAGAAATTATCATTTTGCGGGTGAAGTATTTATTTCTTTTTTTAAGAAATGGTTCAACATTTTAGGAAATAAGTTACTTCCAACTCTTCCCAACCAAGAAGCAGGCTAGTCCGGTACATATCCCCCCAGTAACACAGCAAATTGTGAATTTTGCACTTTAGTTTTTGTATAAATTAAACAAATGAGATGTAATGTGTTAATTAAGCAGCTTTAGAGGTGCTAGCAGGTGCAATTCCATTATTCTGGATGGAGCCAGGCTAGTTGTTCCCTTGTTTCCAGTCTTTGTGCTAATTAAGCTAACTGGCTGCTGGCTTATATTCAACCATAACAGATATAAGAGTGTTACTGATAACTCTCTGTCAGGAAGCCAGTGTGAAAGTGTATTTTCCAAAATGTTGATTAAAGCCAGTGTGAAAGTGTATTTTCCAAAATGTTGATTAAAGGCTGGGCAACATAGGATAAAATCAAGTATCACAATATTTTTGACCAAATTCCTCGGTGTTGTTAAGTTGTGACAATATTGTTGACGTTTGGTGCTTTGTTGATAGAATATTTGATAAATAATCATCAGTAATGTGGATATAATGACTAAGTGGGTATAGACAAGCAAAAGAACAGTTTAAAATCAGATTACAAATTACATCACTCTTCTGTAACGCAGCCTTTAAAACCAGGGAAAGACAACACTTGTAATATGATACAACTATGATATCCAAAATCTAAGATGAAATCTAGTCTCATATCACCATATTGATATAATATCAATATATTACCCAGCCCTGTGTTGAGCTGTTCCTGCATAACCCTTTAACGTTCTGTTCAACAGTTTGGGCGAGCACATTTTGAGTCACTATATCTTTATTTTTTTGATATGCTATAGTTCAGAGGTCTTATTGAATAAATTTATGTAACTGAATGAAAATAAGAATCTAGTAAGGGTCAAATCATTTTTTAAAAACCTGCCCTACCAAATGGTTGATATGTCCTTTTATGGTGAAGGCAGTGATGCGAAGCTAATATAATTAAGTTTATACTGACTGTTACTGACTGTTACTACAAAATAAAAAAAAAAGCTTCTGATCAGTAATTGTTGTTAAATGATACAGTCATTGTTGTCTATTAGTATGATAAGATAATTTTGTAATTTTTTTTTACCATCTAAAGCTAAGTTCAACCAAGCGCTTGGATTGTCCTTTTGTGGTAAAGGTGCTGATATAAGATATTGAATATACAGTTTTTATTAAATGTACATTAAAGGGATATCTAACTTTAGGTTTTAAAAGTTGTGGAGTAATAAGTGGACCAATATAAATAATACATTTTTACAATCACCTTTTAAACTATTTATTTGACAATTTACACAACAAAGCAACAGTATCAACTATATGCTTAGCTTTAATAAAAGAACTTAACACTTTATCATGTGGTTACAGTATAAAATCTATAAGACAAATTCTGTTTTAATTAGCAGTCAACATTTTAATGATTTCATGGGATCAATTTTACGACTAACAAAATCTTGAATGAAATGAAAACACATTATAATAAATACACAAATGGAAGAATTAACTTTCCTAGAATTAAAGGACCAGGAAACACACTGCTTGTCTTATTTAGTGCTTTTCCTTCGGTTGGCTAAACGTTACAAACACTGTCCCTTCCTTGTTGCTCAACACTTTATCATCAAAGGGGCGACCAGCTCTTCGAATTAAAGGGGATGTCATGACTTCATATCTGGCTGGACTCCCGACAACCTCAAACAGCGCTGATGATTTACTGTCAGACTGTTTGGTGACGAATGTTGAAGTCACAGAAGAGACAAATACATTGCCAAAGCCATCGGTCTCTTCGTATGTTTCACTGACGGTCTTTGTTCCAACTATTCCTGCGGGTTGCTCTGGAACAGTTTTCACTTCTAGCACGCTGACCTTGCGTTGTGCAGGACTGTTGCCATTCTTTGAAGGTTCAGCAGCAGCACCCTCCTGTCCCACATTACTATTTACATCGTGGCAACTTTGAGAATCACCCTCTATTTTTGGTTTAAATGTTGACATGGGTGACTTGGGTTGTTCGGCGGGCTTTCTGGCAGCTGAGTGAATGGAGATAAATGATGGGGAAGACTGCGAGGAGGCCTGCCTGATGAGTGGCTTATTGTTTCTCGGCATGTCTTGTTTGGCAGGACTTGAATCCGAAATGGATGCCTCTTTGATTTGCCCCGATTTGGCCTTGCTTGACCCAATACTTATTTTCCTGATGTTGTTGGTGGGTTGAAAGTTTTGCTCAGATTTCAAAGATTCATCGAAAAGTCCCGACAACCCTGCAATGTCAGCCTCAGATTTCAGATTGGAGACGAGTACAAAGCCTTTTTAATTGCCTCTTCGATGTCAAGAAGTTTTGCTAACGTTTGTTCCTTCAGATTCATTATTTCCTTGCTTGCCTTTTCCAGATCTTCAAATGCAGTCTCGACCGAGGAAATGCTTTCTAGGTCATCGTCCTGTGTCTCTACTTCAACTTTCTTTTCCTCCGTTTTACTTTGCTTTCCACTTGGTGTGACCATCCAGGCAGGGACAGTCTCATATAATGTCTTAAAGGAGCTAACGTCTACACTACTGGTCTCTCCTTCTATCTCTTGCACCTGAGACAGGATTCCTTTGAGTTCCTCTCGTTTCTTCAGATTTTCAAAGATCTCCATGGCCGCTTTCACATTTCCCTTCATTATCTCCTCCTTGTGGACAGAAAGCCTTTGTCGTCTTTCTTCATCTGTCTCCTTTACTTTCTTCTCTCTTAAAACAACTTTACCCTCGAGTTCTGGTTGCTTTTCATTGGGGTCATTTTGCTGTACGTGGCATCTCTTGGTTGTTGATGTTTGCTGTGCGTCTTCAGTGTCTTTCTTGGGAGCTGATTTTTGTTGTTGAACAGTGGTTTTGTTGGTTTGTTCATGGTTACTAACGTCATTTATCACTTTTACCTTCTTGGACAACGAAGGGGCTCTTTTGTCTAGAGTCTTACTTTCCTTTCTTTCAAAGTTCTGTAGAGCAGCCTGCAAGCTCATGTTCATTTCATGTTTACCATCTTCTGCGTAACTCTTCATGCACATTTGAATCTCCTCAGCTGCATTGATTTTCTGTATTACATTTCTCTCCATTTCCACTTCAGTACTGTTTGGCATCCTTACTTGACAGTCTGATTTGCTCCCCTTCTTCATTTCTTGAGCCTTTGAATGCGTTGGCAGACTTGTTTGATTTGAGTCTTGCAATAACTCAGCACACATTTTGTGGGATGTTTCATGTGAGGTCTCTTTACTGATTTTGCCTTGAGTTGTGGTTTGCTGTAGTTTTTCTGGAGAGGGTGTAGGAAACTGTTTGCTTTGTTTTGGAGTAATCACTGTGCTTACTATGTGGTCTTTGATGGGGCAAGCAGCTTCAGGAGCAGGCAACGTATTCGCGTCTTCAACAACTACTGATTTTGTCCATTGAGGCTTTGGTGGCAAAGCTGGCTTCTTCTCCTGCGGTTTCTCACTTGTCTTTTGGGGGAGTGGAGGTGGAGTTACATGCACAGAGCTGGATGATTTAGAGTTTCCATTTGCTACAGGGTTGGGTGTTGAATTCTGTGTTGTAATGGGTGGTTGTCCCTCACAGGTTACTGAAATTGAAGGAGACAATTTTGTGTCAGATGGAGGCATAGACACCACAACACACTGCTTGCTCCTCCCTGGACAAGCCTTCCCTGAATTCCTGTATATCATTGCAGCTTTATAGTCTCCTTTGGATACATTTACACTAGACTTCTCAAGAGATTGCAGAGCCAATTGGACATTACCTCTTACAATATCTTCTTTATCTAAGAGCTTCTGCTCCGTGGCTGCACTCTGCAGAGACCTAATAGCTGCCCTCACATCTCCTCTGATAACTTCCTCTGTCTCTTCTTCTGTTGTCTGACCATTACACTCACAACTTACAAAAGGTGGCAGTGATTCTGGTGCACAATTACTGACTATAATTGCACTTGGTTGACAAGCCTTAAAGGAAACATGGCTTCCCTGATCTTTCTCTGCATCACTGACCTTTGGAAAAGTCTTGGTTTGCTGACATCTGGAGGAAGCCGAACATGTGGATTGCATCGCTGTGGAGGAGCTTTCCTCTTGTGCTGTGACATTCAGGTTGTATATTTTTCCAGGGACAAGGACTTCACGCTCCACATGCATGCTTTGCTGCTTAGCCATTTCAAGGGACTTTTTAGCTGCTTTTACATCTCCGGATATAATGACCTCTTTTTGGGCTTGGCTTCCTTCAGTTTCAGGGCCCGGCATGTTCATCTCATAGATAGTTCCAGGTGTAATGATCTCCTTCTCCACACACATGCTCTGTTGCTTTGCACGTTCTAATGACTGCATTGTTGCCTTGATGTCTCCAGCCACAATTTCCTCTTTATCCACAGTGACAGGTTGCTTTACCGCAAGTTGTTGCTTTGCTGATAAGATATCTCCAGGGATTATTTCTTCCTTTGGAATAAAATTTTCAACATTGACAGAGCACTCAGACGAGAACACTTTTTTGGTGTTTTTTACATCCCCTGGTAAAACATCAGAAATGGTTCGCTCTACCTGCTCTCTCTGCTGGCAGAGGCTTCTCTTTGCTTCCCTCACATCCCCCTGAACTATTTCAATATGCTCCTCGGCCAGAGAGCTGGAATCAACTTCATCTCCTGATGCCTCAATGTGAAGACTTTTCAGATAGTGCAGATCTCCTTTCTCAATGCAACTTTTGTACAAATTCACATTTCCCTTTTCAGTTTCATCCACTCTACATGATGCTGCAGTCCTCTGACTGCTGGCAGTAGCCAACAGATTTCCAATCGTAGACTTTACGTCTCCTTTCTCTATGATGTGACTCTCACTTTTGGTTTCGTAGATGAGTGAATAAACTGACATCTCTGCTTGCCCCTCTGCAGTCTCTTGCATTATGATTCCTTTTTTCAAATCTTTATCTTGAACCAGCAGTTCGTCGATCATCTGGACGATGTTTTGTACTCTTTGGTCCCTCTCAAGGGTGACAGTTGTAGTTGACTCGTAGACTGGAAGTTCCACTGCTGTGGTATTCACTTTACCCTTCTCCACTTCTCTAAGAAGTCTAACTTGAGGCTTTAGGGTTGGTTTGAGTAAAAGTTGTAACATAATGTTCCTGATGTTGCCCCCAACAACCTCTTCTTTCTGGATTTGCACACCTTCATTGCTTTCAAACAGATATTTTGCCATGTTCACATTTTTCCTCTCATTTGCTTCTATTATGATGCCACTTGAGTGAAGAAAACTCATTTGATACAGATAAGACAAGGTGTCAGACACACTGCTGGCAGTGATTTTGTCCAGTGGAGTGGTCTCAAAGAGCCAAGTAGTACACTTCACATCAGATTTTGGTATCTCCTCTTCTGTACCTTGCACTGAGGTATCCTCAGGCTCCTTGATCTTGTCCAGTGGCTGTGATTCAAATAGCCATGTGCAGCGTTTCACATCTCCTTTCTGGCTGTCTTCCCTGTGGACTGTTTTTACTGGACCTTGCTCCTGAGGTTCCCCTTTCAAACTGTCAATGGATTGATTCTCAAAGAGCCAGGTGGAGGTTCTCACATCACCTTGCTGGACATCAGTGACACTAACCATTCGCATGAACTTCTTGCTTGATTGATCAGATTCAAATATCTGTTTATTGAGTTGCACATTACCGCTTCCCAAGTCTTCAATGACCCTGACAGACGGCTCATCTCGGCTGGTAAGGGAGTCCAGAGGTTGTGTCTCAAACTTCCATCTAGCTGATTTGACATCTCCTTTCTGGACGTCTTCTTGGGTAACAGCTCGGATCACGTATACTTCCTTCTCTGCCTTGATGGCGTCAAGGGGTTTCGTCTCAAACATCCACCTTGCTCCTCTTACATCCCCACTCATTATCTCCTCCTTTTTCACAGTTGTAACTTCATGAAACTGGCCCTCTTTGTCTCTGATTGCATATCGTGGCAGGGACTCAAACATCATGGTGCTCGACTTTACGTCAACATTGCTCACAGGCTCCTCCATAGTGTCTGTCTTCAGTTCGAGGGGTTGATCGTGCATTTTGTTCAGTGAGGAAGTTTCAAATACAAACTTTTTGTTCTGTACATCACCGCTCTCTGCACCACTGACTGTCTGAATGTTTGCATCATCATTGTCCTTATTGATCTGGCTCATGGGACAATTTTCAAACATCCAAGTAAATTTATGTACGGAACCCTTCTCAAGGTGTTCGTCTTGTTTCTGTTCATCAGATGTCACCATTTCCAATCCTATTTCGTCGAGGGACTGGGATTCAAAGAGTTCTTTGACTCTTGAGACATCTCCAGACTGAAAGTTGACCTGGCTGACACATCGCACATTGTGTTCAGAATTTGCATCCTTTCTTATTCTGTCCAAGGTCTCTGTTTCAAAAACATGTTTGACTGTTTTAACATCAACCTCCGATTTCACAGAATCCCTTATGGTGTCGCAGAGCTTCAAATTGTACTCCTCGCCATCTTTAATGCTGTCCAGAGGCTGTGATTCAAAAAGCCAAGTAATGGACTTGACATCAGTATTGTCAATGGCTTCTTTATCATTTACTTTTTCTGATTTGTCATACAAAATGTCCATTGGTTGTGTCTCAAATAACCATTTACAGTTCTTGACATCACCTCTGCGATGCTCCTCTTGTACAGAAGCATCCTGTGCTGTCTGGTTGAACTTGGAATGGATCCCATCTATTGTCTGGGTTTCAAACAGCCACTTTGCCATCTTGACATCACCCGATGTATCCTCCTGTCTGGTGATGCCTTTGATTACCTCAACATCTCCTTTCCCTTCTACAAGCTCATCTAAAGGCTTGGTCTCAAACATCCACTTGTAGTTTTGGACCTTTCCTGTGATGAATTCTTCTCGGCTGACTGTTGTGACTGTGTGGAGGTTTCCAGAGCTGTCCTTTATTGCATACAAAGGCGTTGTCTCAAACATTGCTTTGTTGCCTTTTACATTTCCTGCTGCTATAGCTTTTTCCTCTTCAACAATCGTTCCATCGGCATGAGCAATTTTGCTCAGAGGAATTGTTTCAAAAAGATGTTTGAATCCCTTAACGTCGCCCTTTTCAATGTCTTGTTCTTTGAATGAGACGTTCTTTTGAATACTGCTGCTCTCAAACATTTGTTTTTTGCCTTTGACTTCTCCTTGTTCGTCAGCTGAAAGGGTTACTTTCTTCAACCGTCCAACTTCATAGCTATCGGTAAGGGTCTCCATGGGTTGAGTTTCAAACAGCCACAGAGAAGTCTTGACATCTCCCGCGATAATTTCTTCCTTTTCCAAAGACTTTTCTTCAGAGTCTCCTTTTAGTGCTGCCAAGGGCTGCATCTCAAAGAGCTTCCTCTTGTTCACGACATCGGCCTCTCCTGCACATTCAGCCACCATCCCTTCAAACTTGCCCACTCCCATGACCTCTTTTCTTGTGTCAAAAGACTGCGTTTCAAACATCCACCTCTTCTGATCAACTCCTCCTCTGTGCCCCTCTTCCAGAGATATACCCCGAATTATTTTCACTCCATCCGCTCCCTTATTAATCAGATCCAAAGGCTGGGTTTCAAAAAGCCAACGTGCAGTGCTGATGTTGCTGCTGTTGATCTCCTCCCTGCAGATGGATTTAATCTCATGGATGTTGCCACTGTTGTCTCTGATGGCACAGCAGGGTTCTGCCTGGAAGAGTTTTAAAGTCTTCTTGATGTCTCCTTTCTGCTCCTGGAGCTCAGATCTCAGTTTGAGGAAGCTTTGGTCTTCTATGGAGTTACAGCGTCCCAGGTCACTCAATGGTTTAGATTCAAAAAGCAGCCGAGCACCTGTCACATCTCCTGGCTGGATGGGTTCTTTCAGCACTGCTTCGAACAGTTCACCTTCTTCTGTTTTCGATTTACTTAAAGAATCTAAGGGCTGCGACTCGAACAGCCATGTCGATGTTCTCACATCCCCTCTGACAGAAGGCTGTCTTTTAGGGGACATGTGTTGGGTGTCGTCAATGTGTTCAAACATGGAGGAGGTGCCCCTGACGTTTCCACCTTTTAACTCCTCATCATCCAGCAGCTTCTTGGTTGCATGAGGATCCCCGATATTGTCCAGAGTCCAGTTCTCAAAGATCCACCTCATAGACTGCACTTCACCCTGATAAGCTGCATCCGCTGCCTGAGTGCTTTCTGACTGCACTGCCTTCAATATGTCATCGTCCACGGCGTCATCGAGACTTGCCCTCAGGTCTGGGTGGATGTGTTTGAAGAGCCTCTTTAGCTCGCTCTTCTGCCGTTGCTGGTAGAATGTGGAAAAGGTTTCTTTAGGTGGAGGCAGAGGGAGGCCACTTAATGGTGAAGGCCCTTCATAGTCGAGGGGTCTGGGTGGTACGGGAGGAGGTGGTGGGAGAGGGAGGTCGTCGTCATCATGAGATGATTGTGAAACTGTGATTTTCCCGGCTGCTTCAGCCATCTTTAAATGAAAGACAGACGGGAGTAATATTGTCAGGTGTCAGTTATCAAAAACAGTATTAGTTATGATACATGCAAATATTAGAATGACATGCATTTTAGCAAGTGAAGCCATACTTTACCTTCGTCTACGCTCGCTTGATGTTTTTCACAGCAAACCATCCTCTGTCACACCAGGGTTAACAAAACACTTCACAGCTGTTAGTAAGCAAACATCACACAGACACCTAGTGTGCACAGTAAGAGCACTAATTGACTAAATGTCTGCCTTTGGAAATATAAATCTGCATTAGACCAGCAATAGATTTGTTTTTTGGCCACTTGGGGGCAGTGAAAACAAGCTGCCAACTCGACTCTACTCGACTCTTTTGGTACCTGGTGCTTTTCTCAATTTCTCCCGGCCATTGTTTACCTCCTCTGCCGGCCATATTTGAGTATGAGTCGACTGAGCAGGTCATTACATTATTTTTCCCTGCTTTTATCCTGAACAATGTTCAGAATGGCCATATAAGAGCCTACGTTTAAACAGCAATAAAACACTTCTAATTGAATAACTTGAAAATGAGCTAAATAAAGAATTGGTCTTTTAAACAGAGTGACTAAGTCAGAGGTTTAGCGGCAGAGGGAAAGGAGGAAAAGGACTTGCAGCAAGAGTCACCATAAATTACTAAGCCTGCGATCCACCGTCGAACTTGATCACGATTGCCGTCAAACGACACCAAAAAGGCTAAAGCAGGATTTGTGCTTCTGCATCAAATTGATGCCATAGTCTGATATGCACCTTATGACGACGTAGACCCCTTGTTTATTTTTGTAAGCTGAAACCATTTCCCTCAGTGGTAACGAAGGTTTATTATTGATATTATAATTTATTACAATAAATTGTGAAGACAATAAAGCCTCCACAAAATACCTGTGTGTGATTTATCCTGGCTTCATATGAGTAGAGGAAATCTCTGCTTGTCGCTAGGCTAATTTATATAATGTAAAATACCATAGGCTTGTGCTAATAATGTTAGCATGTTATATTTGTTTGGAAAACGTGTTTAGTATAAGACAGTTATTTGTTGGTGAACCTTGTGACCTCTAATGGAGCCAAATTTTGTAATGTTACCTTTGTTAAATGTTGCTGTTGTCCCTGGTTTTATATGAGTAGAGGAAATATCTGCTTGCACATCTTATAGATAACCCTGCTGCTCTGGGTGTAAACAAAAGTGATCCTTGATTTTGTCCTGTTTATGGCACTGTACCTCACTGTTTCAAAATTACTGTTGCCTGACATTGACATCAAACCTAAGGCCATTGTAGAAGAGTATGTTACTGAACATAAAGCAGTTAAGTTGGCTTTTATAGAACTGTAATTTCATTATATGTTACTATATGGTACATGTTGAGTTCTTGTATGTAGGTCAAAGGTCAACTGCGTCTTTGGTCATACAAGCAACATAGGAGTGAGCAACACAGCAGACAATCTGTCAGCACCCACACACTGTAGGAAGGGATGCTAATACAGTACCTTGCTGTTTTTAGCTCTTGTTCCTGGAGTATTAACAATTTCCTGTTGAACAACAGAAAAATTAAGAGTTAGATCAGTTTGGATCAGGAGTAAATATATGTCATCACTGTGCTGCACATCTGTTGTAGACGACATTGAAAGTATGCGATAGATTTATTGTAAAATGTTGAGTTGCTCCCATTGAGACGAAGCATTGTGGTCATTCCCTGTTGGGGCCCTTGACCTCGGTGTGTGGTAGAATGAGAGGCATTTCAGGAACTCACTGGCTGTGTCGAGCCTCCTGTGGAGTCGAAAGCTGCTGCTCTTGACAGATAGAGAGCTGATCTGTCTCTCACCGAGGAGGAAGTTGATATCCTGTCTCTGCTTTGTCGCGTCGGCGTGCCCCCCTTCGTCAGTGATGGACTATATTTGTCATCTGCAGTGGAAAAGACAAAATAAATCCAAGATCATGCAAAAATTTCCTCAGTAAGACAACAATAACTGAATTAAAAATACTTTGGGGCGGTATCTCTTTTGTTAGTTTACATCTGTCGACACACACTTGTAAAAGTAGGACTCAGATGTGTCCCAAAATAAGTGTGGAGTGTTTCCAGAGCCAGCAACAAGTTTAATGATAACACTGTGTATATTTATAGTGTTGGAATCTTTCTTATCCCTGTAGCAGCCCCCTGTTAACATGTGCAGTAACTGATCTGACATCCCAACAGTGATTTTAACAACTTAATTAAAGTAACATGATTTATAGTGCCAAAGACAAACACTGTAACAAACAAATGAGTTTACGAAGGCTTTGAACTCAGTAGCTGACAGGACAAACAGGCCACACAGCCTGCCTGCTGCCTGGGACCGTCACCAAACTGCATGCCATGAAGCAGCCATGACGCCCAAGAAGAGAAAAAAAAAACAGCAACTGCTAGCTCAGCTGGAGTGACACAGATTGTTTGCACATTGTTTGTGTGAGCTCTCTGCCATCAAACCATCAACACCTGACCAGAGGAATGCCACTGCCTGACCTCGTAAAAAACATGGAAATGATCTCAGCTCGGTGTGCGTTACTTCACCTGGTTGTTTTACTCTAGAGTAATGCAGTTCCTTCATTGATTTAAAAAAAGCAAACGCGAAGTATGCAGCGTTGTAGCTCTTGAGACTGGTCTTGATTCGACTGCATTTTTTCTCAGTCTCAGACAAAGAGGACTCAGGATTTTATTTCAAGAGCGCAGCTGTGGGGAAATCACCGAGTTGCCTGTAAGCTGTCTGATTTAGTGCACAGGCACACATGAGCAAAATTAACACCAATGAATATTCACCTCCTGTTTACCTCCATTAAAAGCAAGCCAGGGGCGTAAATATAGACAGTGCAGGCAGTGTAGTTGCAATGGGGCCCATGGGATGGAGGGGCCCGATTGCCACCTGGAAATATGCCCGCGTTCAAACAACAGCTCACGTTAAATGGTGCAATTTTCTATATCTTCCTGAGACCCATTTTGGGTTGACACGACTTTAATTTCACTCAATTTTGACCTGTTGTCCTCGTTCGTGGACACTTTTTTGTGCCATCTCGTGGTAGTAAGAGTACAATACATTAATCCATGTAAAAACAAGATGGCAGCCATCTCTGCCAAGTCAGTCTGCAACTGATCCCGACACAAAAGTGGACAAGGTCCAAAACCTGATCACATTTTAAGGCTGACACTTGTTTATTAATGATTAATAGTGTTTGTAGTTTGATAAGGCAACAAATTCGACCAATTTTAGCAACAGTAACAAGCTGAGATTAGGAAGTACTTGTTTGAGGACAATGGAACTTAATTATCGTCTTGTCTTTTGAGGACATTAGGACTTACTTATCATTTACGATGTATAGTTTTTATACTTATCAGGTCCTACTGATCCCACATAGCTAGGAGAAATTGAAAATGCATACCAAACAAAAGTTCGAGTCTCAGGAGGTTAAATGCCATCAAAAAGGCATATTCAGACATGTAATGATAATTACTGGGTGACATGTATGTTGAAGTCCAATATCAGGTCTCTGTTTAATTGCGTAACGAGAGGATACGACTTACAGCAGCTAGTTTCATTGTTAAATGTCTCAAGGCTGAGAAGCTGGGCACATCTGCAGGTGGATGTAATATAAAAGTGGCAGTAAGTCACACTGTTGGTAAAATACATATATGCCTAAACCTTAGTGTGTGCTTCATGACTAGTAACTAGGGCACACTAAGGCCCATTGTAACTACCTTGCGCCACTGATGTGAACAGAGTTTAACTTTGGTGATCGCTGACCAGTGAAGCTACGACCAGTACCAAAGACATATGTGCGAAGGTGACATTGGTTGTTGCTTTATCTTACCAGCTGATAACATTCCATATTGACTCGACAGGTAAAATGTAAACTGGTAAATGGACTGCACTTTTAAAGCACCGTTCTACTCTTCTGAACACTCAAAATGCTATTACACAACATGGCACTTGACACGGCCCACTCAATCGAACCGCATGACCGTAGCTCTCAAATGAAAGGTCATAAGAGTAAATCACTTAAACTCAGCAAATGCAGCAGTTGTTTATAATAATAATCAAATAAAAACCTTACAAGGTAGCTTTCTAAGTTGTCATCATTTGTCACGTCATTTCCTGTCTTTACTCATCTGTCATTATTTTCTGTTTTGTTTTCTGTTCTCACCCCTTGTTTTGTCTCAGATCACTTCCTGCCCCTGTGTGTTTCCCACCTGTGTGATTACTGACCCTCCTGCACCTGTGTGATTAGATGACTCTCCTGCACCAAAAAAACTGTGAAAACCTTCCTTTGTCATTGAAAATGCAACTTCCATAGTTCTCAACTGGGAAAGACGCAGAAATGAGATGCAGAGAAAATGAAAAAAAAACTAAATACGACCCCAAATATTCAAGATGGCAATTTGCACGGGACTAATATTATTTCATGCTCTCTGTATTTGGTGAAATACGGAAATTTGTCGTGGATTAATTTGAAAAATTACAGATGGGAATAAGATCACAGATGACCACAACCATCACAAATTACGAGAGGTCCCCAGGTAATACGAGTCCTGTGTGAATGGGGCTTTTGAGATCAATTTGAGGAGTGACTATGGTTCATGTTCCACATTTTATCGTGAGTGTGTCATGCAGAGGGGTCTCGCTCTGATCTGGTCTTGATCTCAGACTTCTTGTTCCCATCTGGAGTACGAGCTTATACCAGTTTGACTGTACGCAAATCGGCTGAATTGGCATTTGTCATTATAACAAATTATGGTAAATTAAAAAGTAGCCCACTTTAGCAACCTGTGCTGACGGCATCACAGCGCTAAATCCTGGCAGATTAACATAATATTATGTTTATAAACGGACTAACGGAGCCACTAGTGTCTGACAGGCTGTGTGCACTTTATTGCCGAGCTCAGGCCAGTGTTGACAACATGAAGATCAAAATTCAGTAGAGGCGGTAGGGGCAAAGCAGCACACGCTGTTTATTTACAAGAAAGTTCAAGTGTTTTTTGGAGTGAGGACATGAGACATGGGAGAGTTTGTCCCTTATGGCCCGACCTAACCGACCGTTGCTCATCAGGTGAAAAACAGAGTCCTCTTCTTCTTCTTCTTCTTCTTCTTCTTCTTCTTCTTCGATTCTTCTTCTTCTTCTTCTTCGATTCTTCTTCTTCTTCGATTCTTCTTCTTCGATTCTTCTTCTTTGATTCTTCATTTGATACATTTCTCACCGCTGTAGTCATCAAAGGTACAAATTTTTACCATTACATTGAGCAGTGTACATCTGACTTTACATGGCGGTCAAAAAAACTATGTGTACTCCCCCGTCTAGCAACACTTGTCCCTGAACGCCTGGTTCCTACCTATACTGACAGACATCCATGACAGAACAGCAACCCCTACAGGACAAATTAGCATCCCACCCATGCTTTAGAAGCACCGCAATGGATGAAGATTGGTTGATTCATAAAGCTGAAATGAGGAATTATCTAACAATAACTCCTTATTTCACTACAAAAATGAGGTGGCAGCCAGCTGGAGAACGATCACGCAGAGATTAAAGTTTCTTTTAAATGACCATCGCTAATAACAAGCTAGGCTATTTGCTGTTGGCTATGCTCTATGTCATTTTCAGTAAATATCACAATATAAAATGTGTTTTTGGTTTAAAAAAGTAACGTAACAAACGTAGGAAGATAGCAAGTGGGCTACACTCCCATCTGTCTCAGGCAAACAGCTGGTAGCTATGTTTGTTTACATGAAGTGACAGAAGTGCATATTTAATGGCTTCAGTGTGGACGGAGAGCTCCGGCGCCTGGTAAAATTCGATATACTGGTCAAGTCTGGTGTTTGTAATATCAAACCAGTCTGACAATTTTCACACCAGCCCAACCCCAGTCTAAACCCCTGTAAGTCTTGGTCTTGTCTTGGTCTCGACACACTCTTGGTCTCAATCATGACTTGGTCTTGGTTTACGTGAGTCCTAATCAATCCGTCTGTATCAGCTGAAAACAGTCGCTCAGTCGAGTCAAGAACATGGTAGATGTGATAAAATATTTCAACAACAACAGCTCTGTGAACAATTTGGCCAGAGGTCAACAGCTCGGAGTGCTGCACGGGCCATCCAGCTGTAACTAATGGCCTCCTCTTTTCACACACTAAGCCCTCGCTGGACAAAAGGATGGACCAGCAAGCTGGCGCCTCTCACGAGTCCGGACTTAAACTATTTTCATAGATGGGTGAGCAGACAGAATGAGGCAACCGAGTGCTGTGCGTGTCCTGTTGAAGTCCTCACCCACTCAACTGAGAGGTCAACTTCATCACTTATCATCACTACACACATACACACACTGTGTCAGCAGCTGGTGAAATATCGATTTGTAAAACCCAGTCGTCAGAGGGTTTCCAGTGTGATTCCCACACTCTGAAAACTATTTTCTGCTCTTGTCTCTTTGATCTGGGCTCATTCTCCAGGAATGAAGACGAGCTATTAGCGGCTCAGTAATGTGGGGGCGTTTTGGGCCGCTGGCAGCTGTACAAATGATGGTGAAATGCAGTTGCTATTTGTTCTTCACCACCACCACCTTCACCACCATCAGCTGTTGCCGATCGTAGCCACATTCACAGACTGTAATGAAAACCAGCGTGCCAAAAGGCTGCTCAAACTGGAGGGCCCCGAACAGCACATCACGCCCCTGTGTGTCCCACCAGTCGATGAAAGTTACATCTGATTTTCCTTATTTCTTTTATAGGAGATAGATTTGTGTCAGTATTATTTGTGTGAGGTGATCGACAGTGTGTGTTAATGTGTAGTCTGTAAATATAAAACAACCGCCACAAATATTAACAAAAATTTTGTAGACTCAAAAATATTTAACAAATACAAAACATCTGCAGATACACAAATGCAAAAGTGTGCGTAACATGCTAATTCGCAAGCGTAAAAAATTGAGGCTCAAAAATAAAAACTGGATTCACAAGTATGGAAGTAGATTTGTGTCAGTATTATTTGTGTGAGGAGATCGACAAGTCTGTTTGTTAATGTGTTATCTGTAAATATAAAAAACTTCCACATATACAAAAAGATTTGTAAATGTACAAAAATATTTTGCAAATATAAAAGGGATCTGCAAATACACAAATATGGAGGTAGATTTGTGTCATTATTACTTGTGTGAGTGGATCGACAAACTGTGTGTAATCTGTTAATATAAAACAACTTCAGCTAATACAAAAAAGATTTGCAGAATGAAAATTGACAAGTGAAAAAATGAGCTTTATAAATAAAAATTGGATTCACAGGTATGGAGATAGATTTGTGTCAATATTATTTGTGTGAGGAGATCGACAATCTGCAAGATTGTGTCAATACTATTTGTGCAAATCTGTAAATTTAAAACACAAATACATAAAACAGACTTGTAAACTCAAAAATAAAAAATTAAAAATAAAAGTTGGAATTTCTGCAAAAAAACCCAAAATATATTTAATTAAATTACAAATAAATGAAAAGCATTTGTGTTGTTTCTTACTAACATTTACAACTTTCAAACAGATCATTGTAAAAATATGCACACTGAATAGATTTTTCTAATTTCTGGAATTAGTTTGTGCATTAACATATCTACCTGTTTTATATTTGCAAAATATTTTTGTGCCTCCACAAAGCCTTTTTGTATGTGTGGAAGTTGTTTTATATTTACAGATTAACACATTAACACACACATTGTCAATCTCCTCACACAAATAATATTGAGACAAATTTATCTCCATACCCAAACATCTGAAAGTTGTAAATGTAAGAAAGATATTACAAATGCTTTTCATTTATTTGTAAACTTATCAAATGTACTTGCTGGAATTTGTGTTTTTGCAGATCCATTTTGGATCCAAAGTAAAATCTTTTTTGTATTAGTATGTTATAGTCACAGATTAAACATTAACACACAGATTGTCAATAATATTGACACAAATGTATCTCCATATAAACTGCTTCTCATTTTACAGCTTGTCATCAGTCTTTTGACGATGGAAAAAAGGAAAGTTAACGGCTGAGTGATCCTGTCGTATGACCTCCCATTCCAGACATTTCAGAGGATAAAGGGCTGAAAATTGATCGCCACTTAAGACTTAATGAAGATGCCAGTAATGTAGACACAACACAACTAGCTCTGATATTCAGAGCATCTGTTTCTCTTCTTTTTGATCATAGTCGGCAATTAAATCATTTATTCTAAACTTTTATCCTTTTTTTTGTAATCTTGGAAAATACTTTTGTTTCTCGGTGACTTCTTGACTCACTGGCACAAGATTAATATTTTAAATATCGTTACGCTGAAATAACGAAAAGGAGCATCCACTACACTTCACATCCAGTCTCCGCATTTAACAGATTGAAATCAGAATAGAGTACTGTTATATAAAACAATGTATAGCTCTCTCAGTCGTTCTTAAAGAGTTATTTTTACATTTGTTAATCAGTTTTAGTAAAGTACTCATACTCACTGACACACCATCCGGTGTCGTTCCCTGTGTATCTCCGCTGTGCTGGACTCTTAAGGCCCCTGTGATGTGTGATTCAGCCTCTCTCAGAGCTCCTCTCTGCGTCTCGCTTCACTGTGACTGAGCTCTTTCTCGCCCTGTGGCCTCGGTGACAGCTGATTTTTATCAGAGCCCACTGCCCAAGTGGAAGGCTTTGGCTATTTTGGGAGGGTGGGCTGGCGGCTGCTGCTGCTGCTGCTGCTCGGCTGAGTCAGTCACCTCTGTTAGTCACCGAGGGACTGGGGCACCCCTCCACCTCCCATTCCCATAGTTACATTGTCACCCACTATAACGGGCGCTGGGTGGGACCTGCAGTATGTGTGTCAGTGGGTGTTTGGTGGGCAACACAATAAAAAACAACTTACTGAAGGGCCTATTTTGGTGATGTGGTACACTACAACGCTGCTAAAGAGGCTATGTTATATTATTATTGTCACATAGATTATTCTAGCAGACAATAGAAGGATTTTATAGTAGTTTCAATGTAGTTTTTAGCAGAAGTAGCAGTGTTGTGATATCGATATTGATGATAACCGCCATTTTGAAAAGTAAACTATAGATATCATATTAATGATACACTATCCATTCAGTCTAACAGCTCTTTTTGTCAGATTTTGTACAGTTACGGTTAAAGACTCTCCCACCTCCCTACACTTGTATTTTAATGAAATTCATTTGCCAAAAAAATAAACAAAATGCACAAACTATTTTTAAAGTTGAAATTGACGGATGACATTTTTCTATGCCTCCATGCCGTGGCATATATATTTTTAAGTTCTCTGTCCCATTATCATGAACATGATATCTCAAAAATGCATGGAAATGGAAATTTCTTCAAATTTGGCACAAACATCCACTTTGAGTCACTGATGAACTGATCAGATTTTGTTTGTCATAGGTCAAAGATCAAGGTCACTGTGACCTCGTCTGCGTCATTCTAGTGAACGGGATATTTCAAGAACACCTTGAGGTTTTTTTTTTTTGTTTGTTTGTTTTTTTAATTTCGCACAAATGTCCAGTTGGACTCATCAATGAACTGCTTAGATTTTGGTGGTCAAAGGTCAAGATCATTGTGACCTTTGCATGTAATTCATTTGCCAGAAAAAAAGACAAAGTGCACAATAAAGATGCTGTTAAAGATGCCTGTGGTAGATGTGGCAGGAGGCATTATGATTTCCTGTTGTGCGTTCCATTCTCATGAACGCAATATCTCAAGAAAGCCTTGAAGGAATTTTGTAAAATTTGGCTTGAAAGTCCATTTGGACTCAATGATGAACTGATACGATTTTGGTGGTCGTAGGGCAAAGATCAAGGTTAGTGTGACCTTGTCTGTGTCATTCTAGCATACAGGATATTTCAACAAAACCTAGAGGTAATGCTATCAAATTTAGCACAAATGCTGACTTTGAGTCATGGATAAACTGATTTGATTTTGCTGGCAAAGGTCAAGGTCACTGTGATCTTACATTCATTTCATTCTTGTTAAGGCGATATCTCAAGAACACCTTGAGGTAATTTTTTTTTCAAATTTGGCACAAACATCCACTTGAACTCAACAATGAACTGATTAGATTTTGATGGTCAAGGTTAAAAGTCACTGTGACATTGTTTGTCTTATTCTCATGAACGTGATATCTCAAGATGGCCTTGAAGGAATTTCCTTAAATTTGGCACAAACGTCCACTTGGACTCAAGAATGATCTGATTAGATCTTGGTCAAGATTGTTGTGACCTTTGCATGTAATTCATTTGCCAGAAAAAGAGACAAAATGCATGATAAACAAAGTTAAAGATGAATTTGACTGACATTTTTTATGCCTCTGTGCCAGTGGTCACCATAGTGAGAGGCATTCCATTTTCGGGTTGTCTGTCCATTGTCGGATTGGCTATAACTCAAGACTTCATACACTAATTATGACAAAACTCGCATAAATGTCTAACAGGATAAAAAATGAAGTGATAACTTTTTGTATCAAAAAGGTCAACTTCACTGTGACATCATAATGTTCTATTCAGTGTCACATCTCGGGAACACAAGGGGAGACATTTGGTCAGACACTGAACTGAAACTGCTGACTGTATAGAGCTTCTATGCTGTTGGGGGTAAGATGTATGTGAAGCATGTTTTCACAGACAGGGATGTTCGCAACTTGACTGGTTTGCAGAGACATACAAGTGCGGGGAGTAATTCTATTTTCATTTTTCCATAGATACCATGATAATATCGTTACCATGAAATCTTTTGACCATGATACCTGCATGGTGAAAATCTGATTTTGCACCAGCCCTAAGCTAAAATTTAAAAAAAAAAACAACAATCCCAAAATATAAATTATTTCCTAAATATTTATTTAGACATATATTTTTGTCAGTAATCCTCAGAAATTCCACAGTTAAACCCTGCAGATGTCTGCTCACATTCCTGTCTGTGTCTTACACCCCCGACACATCTCAAGGTCAAAGTGTCAACTACGAAACGCTGGAGTGATATCAGTTCCAGGACATGGCTCAGAGGGCCAAGGTCTGTGTCACGGTCAGAGTCGTCAGCAACTGCCTCACTCCTATCTTAAGCATGTAAGCCAAATACATATTTACACCACTACATCCTCGTCTTTATTTAGCTGTTTCCCTGCAACTCCCACGGCCAAAGGACACAGAGGTCTGTGTTTCCCCAACTCTGTCAGGACGATGACACTTCAAATACGCGAGGCCTTGATCGTGGAATTTTTACCCTGGCAGCTTAAAGGAATACTTCACCCACAAAATGGCCATTTGTACATCAGTTACTCTCCTCATGTTATGTTGAATTTGTGAAGAAGACTTTGTTTTCTTGGCATGTCTCCATGGTGAACGAAGAATCCAAAAACTGGGAAAATCCTTGATGAATTTAAGTCATAGACAACCATGTTTAACAACAGCAAAACTACATCAAAACAACCATTTACAGTCTCTCACATGACTCAGGCAAGTCATGAGCTCATTACTTCACAAATACATCAGTTTTAAATATGTAGCAGACATTTCTTTATGTTATAACAACACTGTGAATACCTTGGTCATAGAAGGGAAAAGATAATGTTTTGGCTTAAAATACTTGCTTTAGGTGGCACAATCCTGGCTGGAAACACAGCAGTGTCTCCCTAAAATAAACCTGCTTTTTGTGCCATTTTTCTCAGCTCAAGAAACAACGATGGATCGCTTAAAAATCACTTGTGTTGGATGACTAAAAGCAGCTGGAAGACACAGTAAAACCCGTTAAAAATAGCCAGGTTTTTTTGGTCTTGAAAGTGGTCTTCAGCTTGGGCAGTGGCTTGCAGTATCAGAGACCAACGAAAAAAGGCGTCCTTTAATGTCGGCATAATATGCAACCGGTTGCCATTATAGTTTAATGGTGGTATCAGGGGGAAATGCAGCGGGATAAGAATGAAAATTAAGGCGGTGAAAGTCTGAGTGGGACAGGTGTGAGTGGTGGTGGATGGGTCCAACAAACACCGACTTTCACCCAAGAGAGCGGTGTTTGCATCCTGTAAGATTCGAAAGCCAAACCCTGTTCTTTTTCCTAAACCTAACCACGTGTGTTTGTTGTTGAAGGGAAAAAACGTCAATACGTGTTGTTGTACTGACGTAGTACGTTTATTTTGAAGGAGACTGTATGTAAACGGTAAACTTCCTGTAAAAACAGAAGGGTATCTTGAAAGAAGATAATACAGAATGGCATGTATCTGAATGTGAAAAGTCCATGACCAAATGTCAATATGTGACGAGGTTGGAGTGACAAAGTGTTGGCATCTCGCCTACGTGTCACACCACTTTTGAAACCTTAATATGAAACATACAAATGTAACTTGTTTGTGGTTTGCAGAAACATACAATGCCAATTTTTTTTTCCTGACGACTGGGCTGACGGTGAAGGCATTAGAGGACAACTCAGTTTTCTTCACACATCCAAGGTAACACGAGGTAAGTAATTGATACACAAGTGGTCATTTTGTTGGTTACGTATTCCTTTAATCTAAATCCATGTGATGTACTTGATGTGGATACTTCAGGATACTTCAGCACTGTTTCTGACACAGACTGATGAATGTCTCAGCCTATCTACCTATTTCAAAGACCCAGCAGGAACACAAACATTTGCTCGCTCAAGGATCAGTGACAGCATTCTGTTTTGAGTCATCCCTTAAAGTGAGGACAACTGATTGCGAACCACGGCACCAAAATACAACAGTGATCTCATGCCTCTGATGTAACCCTGGCACTGACTCCACCTGCCCTCTCAGATCTCAGTGACGATAAACATGAAATACGGCACCGCTGCTCACCGTGTGAGTATCTGGATAATCTGTCGTGAGACTCTGGGAGTCCATTCATGGCCTGTCCTCCTTCCACCTTGGCGGTTCTCTGTGGAAAAACAACATACAGAGAGGTGAGGACAGTTTCTACTGTCACCATGTCTCTGTTTTGGAAAGTGGCTGCTAAGACTAAGCTAAAAAAAAATAGTTTGACATTTTGGGAAATAACTTAATTCACTCTCTGTCTAAGAGTTGGATGAAATGATTAATACCACTATCATATCAGTCCTTTTAAATGTGAGACAGAGAGAGACAGTTAGATTAGCTTCGCATAAAGACTTGAAACAGCAGCATGTTCTCATTCCCAACTCATTAGATACCGTCGCTTTGTCAGTGATTTTGGCATCAACACCAATGTGAACAGACACCTTTCACCAGGCAGGGTCAGGCTGTAACATCACCACAGCAACTACATAATATATGATATAAATGAACTAAACACACACCTGGGAGGTTGTTTCCTTTAAAGACATGCTGTGACTTCTCCAGTCCTGCAGAGGGCAGTGTCTCCCTAAAGCAGAGGCTGAGTTGAGCCGAGGGCTGCTGCTGAAGCTTTGCTGCTGGGTGGCCTTGGACTCAAACAGCGCACAAAGAGCTCTGGTGCCTGAAGACTCCCTCTGGGGGAGGAAGTCCATAGAGCGGCTCCGGTACAGATTAGAAGTCCGTCCAGAGCCCCAGAGGGCCACACTGTCCCCTCTCTCCGTCCTCCGCCAGTGATCATCCGCACAGCTGTCTGACACCTGGAAGCAGTATCCATTTTTATGTGATTTTGGACAGTGTTTTACTGGTTGACTGATTTGTCACTCATGATTTTTAAAAAAAAAAAATAAAGGACAGAGATGTTTTACCTGAAGTTTATGCTGCTCTTTTTCAACACTCCCCAGGTCAACACAGCTTTGGTAACTGTTAACAAATGTATTTACATGTTTATTCAGCCATGTCTCCTGGAATTTAAATTCATGTAAAACTACTTTGAAATAGCAAATACATTTTGAGGGAAATGTAATGCCAAGCATATTACGTTTCCTGTTAACATAATGAGCAAATGTTACTAAATAATGTATCTGGCAGGTCACAAAAATGTTACTGAACCTATCAGCAAAATGTTTTTGTTGCTTTCTGCCAAAACAGGCAATAAAGTATTAAAGCAGCATTTTTAATTACCTTTTTTTAAATTAACATTTATCTTAATTAAGATCTTTGCCTAAATGTAACCAAAGTGCTTTTGTTGTTTTAACCCAAGAACAAAGATGGATTAATGAATGTGCCTACCAGGCACAGGCCCAGGGGCCTAAAGTGGCAGGGGCCCCATGCAAAATGTCACTGAAATTAACATGTACCAACCAAGAAGGGACACAAAGAGACCACAAAAATAACTATAAAGAGATACAAAACAACCAAAAAAGACATAAAATTGTCTCAAAGAAACACAAAACAACCACAAGAGCACACAAAATGACTACAGAAAGACATTTATTTACCTCAAAATAAACAAAACAACCACAAAGAAACACAAGAAAAAAGAGACACAAAATTACTAACAAGAGACACAAAACAACCAAAGAGAAACAAAATTACAACAAATAGATGCAAAACAACAAGACACAAAATGACTAACAAGAGACACAAAACAGCTGAAAAAAAGGACACAAAATTACTCAAATTGAGACAAAACAACCACAAAGAGACACAAAATGGCCAATAGAGGAGACACAAAAAAAAAACTAAAAAGACGCAAATCTACTAGCCTACTAGCCTAAGAGACACAAAACCACAACGAGACACAAAATGTCAAACAAGACACAAAACAACAACAAAAAAACAGTTACCTCAAACAGAAACAAAACATCCACAAGACAAAAAAAACACCACAAAAACACACACAAAACTACCTCTAAGAGAAACAAAACAACCATAAGGAGACACAACATGGCTAACAAGAGACACAAAACAACAACAAAAAAACAAACACACACAAAATTACCTCAATGAGACACAGAACAACATAAAATGACACAAAACAACTAAAAAGGACATGAAATTACTTCAATGAGAAACAAAGCCGCAAAAAGATCCATAACTACGAAGAGACACAAAACCACCAAAAAAGACACAGAATTACCTCAAAGAGAAACAAAACAACAGAAAAAAAGACACAAAACCACCTCAAAGAGAAACAAAGCCACAAAAAGATGTAGAACAACCACAAAGAGGCACAGAACCACCACAAAGTCTGTGTGTCTTGCTCTTGTGTAGAAGAGGTGATGGGGCCTTTTGCTTGTCTGTGCCCAGGGGCCCATTGTCTCTTAATCCGTCATGATTATAACAGTAGTTTGGACACAAACCCAAAGTTCTTGTGTAAGTTAATATGCCTGCCCTCCACCTTGCAATGCCTACGCGGTGCCTGAATGTAGTATTCTTTGAGTTTCTCTGAATATAATTCAGGCTGTGAATATGACACCACAGCAACTTAACTAAAAAAGCAGTGTAGTAACATACAAATTGAAATAATTTCTAGGAGACAGGGTGGATTATTAACTACGACCCTTCTGATTTGATTTCCAACAATCAACTGGTAATCTGTGAGCAGTAAAATTGAAAGAAATGCTTTGAATTATCGTACAACTGTACTGGGAATCTCCCAGTGAGTGCAAAAGTGTGAGCATGAAATAGTATGTGAATATGAATGTTTACACAGAATATATTGTGCAGAACTCACTGTTGCACCAGCTGAGACACTGACTTCCTGTCCCAGCGGGTGGGAGCTGGCATGACCCATGACCTCTCCTGAACCCCAGAGACTCTTCAGGGACTGAGTCCTCCTCAGACCAAACCCCTCCATGGCAGTCCCTCTGACAGCAGCTGAGATAAGGAAACGTTACAGTAATAATGTCTGACAGCATTGTTAATGCTTACAAAAGATTTGTAGCAGAATGTGTAAGATTTCTTGACACTAAAGCAGTGATTAATTTACTTATTGAATGTTTATTTGTATAGGGACAAGTATGCAGCATACATAAATGCCACACACCACAGCATTTATAGCCTAAGCTAATTTTGCAATGCCCGTCCCCAGCTGGGTCTTAAGATATAAAAGACTCAGCAACAAGAAGTGACTGTGCAAAGTACAAACAATAATTAAAATACAGACGGAACAATACAACATAATAATAACAATAACAATGTCACAGGACACAGAGAAAGGTCCACACCAAAAAACAGACAATAATCTATGTACAAAAATATGATATAATAAATACATAGCATCAGAAATAAGGTGGATAAGATAAAAAGAAGCGGACCAAGAACAGAACCCTGAGGTACTCCTGTTCTAGTCTGTAGAACTGAAGACTTCTCATTATTTATGATAACGATTGCGGACATGTTTCTGTTTATTGATCACAGAGCTTATAATCACATTTAGAGCTAAAAAGATTAAAGATGATATCTATAAATTCTATTCGTCTACAAACAACCTAACTGGAAGCACACAGCTGAGGCTTAACTTCATTTAAGTTATTATGTAACGGATTGTCACACTGACAGTCATATGACGCTGTTAATGTTTATGAGCTCCTGCAGTCACACAGCAAACCCAAACTTAGTCCTCACTATGAGCGTGTGTTGATAACAATATATGATTATACTGCTGCTAAAAGACCCACTCTGAAAAAAATTAAATAATTTACAAGATTTTGAAGATTTTTAAAAGATATTTTTTCTATAAATGCATCATGGTAAATAAACCTAGAAGCTACTATGCAAAATACAGTTAAATTATTGCCATTGTAAATGAGGTTTTGTTGCTCTGTGTGCAAAAATCAACAGAATATTGAGCTGCGTACCTGAAGAGAAGGAGCAGAAGTCACCTGTGCATCTCTGCCTCTGTGGCTGACTTGTGGTTTAGGAGCATCTCTCACAAGACACAGCAATTACCAGAGGCCAAAGTCCTTCAACACCTTGTGATACAAAGCCTCCGGATATGAGATCTGCTACCATGACATCACCTGATACAGTTTAAAAGAGCTCATGTTTTTATGATGCAAAGCAGATTGTAAAATTAAAATTAATCTCTCATCTCAGGGTTTTTGTTTGGTACTTAAACACTGAGACTGTGGTGACTCTGAGAGGCAGCTGCTCCAGTCAGATGTTGGTGTTGAAATGTCCAGCAGAGCTGCTCTGTATCTGTATCTTATGCCAGGGCAGCATTTTATCTATGACTCATATGCTTATCATGTAAAGCCACTTAATTACTACCGCAGAGGTCACACTCATTCACCCCCAATCACACACTGATGTTCCTTAATGTGCTGTTCTGCAAATACAGGACACACAGGTGTAGATTTCAGGAGGGAAATGAAATTAAAGCGATTACACCATAAATTGATGCAGAAAAAGCCTAAAGTGGTGCATATGAATTCACCAGGATGCAGGAAATTAAGTGTTTGATGGTCAAAATATTCTGATGGTGGACCCATGGATCCCCTTTTTTACGTGTCCCCCTCAGTGTTGAAACGAAATCTATGCGTTTGATAGGTCACATCCGGAGCGCAGGAAGTGCTGACGCTGCATGATGATCACAGTCTGCTGCTGTTCAAAGGGTGGAGTTATAATCCTACCAAACTATTGGCACATGAATTATGTTTACCAATAAGTCGGAGGGAACTTTATCTATTACTTTCCTTCAACACAGGAAACATGAAGTAATCATTAACTGTCATTAAGATTCACATGTGTGCACGTTTTACCATGGACTCATTGCTCTCTGAAATCAGAGAATCTCAATACCCTCTATCTATGATAAAATAAGAACTCAATTATAGTTTTAGACCTGATGTCTACTTCTTGTCCAATTAGATCGCTTGGTCAAAACTAACTCTTTAATAATAGGAATTAATTTACCATTAAGAAGACAGATATTCCTCTCAGGAGTTGGTGGAGACCAAAACAGAGCATAAAATAGGATGAACATTAGACTTTCATTTGTCAGGCGAACTGAAATATGACTCATTTTAAGCTAATGTTGCTATGTAACTGCTGGATGTGTAAATACAAAACTGTTCAGACAAAGCCTTGTTTCTGCTGCCCCCAATGCAGGTGTTAGTTTATTATTTTGCTAACATGGAGGGTGTTATTAGACATATACAGGCTGCATTTTGAATGCCTGGCTGCCCGTTTCTTGTCTTATGTTCTTACCAGTGCGTTAAACATCCAAGACTGTTCTGTAAAGTTAAATTTTATCATCATTCAGCACCATTAACCCTTTGGAACCTGAGCAAATTGGCTTGAGTTCTTTCAAAAACATGGGAAAAAATGACCCAGAAAATTAGCAATAAATTTGTACATGGAGAAACAAGAAAACTAGTACAAAAAAGTAAAGATAATAAAATAAAAGAGGAAAGAAAAGAAAGTGAAGAACAAACCAACAAACAAACAAGAAAATTACCTGGGAAAGGAGCTTAAAAAATATAATAACATAATTTTAGATATATTATAATGATAATTCTAAAATACATTCTACCCTAGCTTTTTTAAAATTAATTTCTAAATCTATAATTTGTTTTGCAACATCTAAGTTGCCCATTGCCTTTTTTCTCCATGTTTTTTAAAGAAAGTGCACCATTATCTCAGGGATCAAAGGGTTAATATTTCTTTAATCTGACTACATGACTTCTCATGAGTATTTATCATGTCGGCCTCTAATGGAAGGAAAAGGTTCGTTCATCCCCTCCTGGAGGAAAACACACCACGTAATATCACTTACCAGCCAGGAGATAGCGCCAGAGCAACATGCCTGCATCCAGCTAATCCATGGAGTTAAAGGGCCTCATTGGCGGAAGTCTGACTGGGGCAGGTGGGAGTGATGGATGGGTCCAACAAGTCATTGCCCAAGCGCCAGATTTCGACAACTTCGGAGTGGGACTGGACTCTGCAGGGGTGGAGGGGCCAGTAAAGAGAGCAGGCCCTTGCAAGTGATTCAGATTGCCACCTTGAATATATTCCTGTATTCAAAGATGAATGATAGAAAATATCCCTAATATAAATATAAATATAAATATATAAATAAAATGATAATATATATATATTATTATAGTTTCACATAATATATAATTGTATTCATTGTTTTACATGACTTCAGTTGAAAAAATGAACTTCAAATTTTTAATGCCTTAAGAGGAGGAAATAACACTTGTGAAAAAACTTGACTGAGGTAGTTATGATTCATGCATGGGAGATGCCTATGACATTTCATTGTACCGGAGTATAAAGACAATAAAGGTGATTCATTCATTCATAAAATGATATTTGTGGTAGGTGTACAGCGTTTGCAGCAGTTGTAGTATATGCACACTGAGAAGTAGTAAATATCTCGGGAACTGTCTTGTGTAATTCTATACTGTTGTTCTGTTGTGTACACTTGAAAATAATAAATATAAATAGGTAAATAAAAAGGTAAAATGACAATATATGATGCACAAACACATAAACAGGACAGGTAACAGAGGAGCAGACGTCAGCGACAGAAGTGAGAAACCCCTTCTGTGTGTGCAGTTGTGTTGTCAGTCTTTAATGCATGTGCTTCACCAGCTGCAGTGGGAGAAAAGAGAGGCAATCAGTGAGTGACTGAGCATGTGGGGGAGGGAGGGGGGAGTCAGACAGTCTCACCCACACACAGCTCAGTACTGTCCTGAACAGCTGAGAACAGAGCAGGTCTCCTTCCTCCTGCTGCTGCTGCTGCTGCTGCTGTGTGCTCCTGCAGAAAGCCTCACATGGAGCCACATGTGACAGCCAGCACCAATAGCAGAGTACAACTCGGAGAGCTCAGGAGCTCCCACTGCAGGGCTGACAGCCAGGCGCCATCAGAGGACACTTCCTCCTCACACACGCACACACACAATACTTCAGCCTGTCATTGTGAATGCATAATGAAACAATAGAGATGTAAAGAGAAATTCATCTTTACTAAGGTCCCTTCGGGGAAAAACGGCGTTTGGGTCCACGTTGCATCACAGAGGCCAGTTTGTAAGTTTGTAAGAAAGGTCACCACAGCTCTCCAGCTAATGTTGACAAGAGGCTCATTGTTGAGGGGGGAATGTCAAACCCAATCACACAGCTGCTCGGCTGTTACAGCTTGTGCTGCTCACATGCAGCGAGATAAGATCACTGCTGTTGAAAGTTGTAGTTGTGTAACCTTCTTTGCACTCTGGGCTGCAGCTTGACTTGTGCAACCTAACTGTAAAACACTGATATCGCATGTATGATGTTCATACAATGAGCAAAATTGCCCGTTGTTATGTACTGGAAATAAAAATGTAGTGAATCGTAGTTAATTATAACTACGGCTTATAAACTGCCTTAAAGGGACAGTTCACCCAAAAATACATATTTTACCTCTTACCTGTAGCGCAGTTATCAGTCTAGATTGTTTTGGTGTGAGTTGCCAAATGTTGGAGATATTGGCCATAGAGATGTCTGACTTCTCTCCAATATAATGGAACTAGATGGCACTTGCAGTGCTCAAAGCGTGAAAAAAATAAATTTCAGTCAGGAACACTTTTGTCAAAGAAAGCTTTTTTCCAATTGCAGTATTATTTGGCGGTATGGCTTTGTTCTGGGGCCTCTCTGCCTTTCCTCAGGCCTATGCAGAAAGCCAAAGGTGGAGAGAGTACACAGAGCGGTTAGCTAGTGCAGTTAGCTTGTTCATAATATTACATGAATGTCACTGTCATACAGAAGGTCCCACTGAACCCCGCTCAAACTTTATGGATAAAAACAGAAGGAGTTGTCAAATATTTGTATTGAACAGTCAAATCTGATTCAACTGACTGATTCTGAGTTGAGTTCAGCTGATCACTCCAGAAAGTTTCATGTAACTGTTTTGTCATCCATGAGTAGATGCACTGTTTTCTTTCTACCGAATCACATCCACCAACCGTATGACCGTGCAGAAGGAAGCGTGCATCTACTGCTAGCTCGCCTAGCACCACTGAGCTAGCTAAGCACAACTCACACCAGGGCAATCCAGACTGATGAATAGCACTACAGGTAAGAGACAGTTTTTTTTGTCAGTGTTGTTTTTTGTCAGTGTTGCTGCATTCCTGCCCACACAGATGCTTACATAACGCCTTTGAAAAGCAGCAGCAGATGAAAATGATGCCTCCTGACCTTGTAATTTTCCTGGTTTGCAGTGTTGAACAGTGTGAAACTCCAAACTGACTGTGGTGGATTCAGTTTCCTGGAGGTGAGTACAGGCGCTTAGTAGCAATACAAGGTCGGTTTATTGACGCAACAGGCAACTACCATAGTATAGAGAGTGAGAAACGTCTGCATAGAGCAGACTGGTCAAACAGACTCCTGACTAATGAAACCAAAATTCAATCAAGCTATGTTAATAATGACGTAGAGTGCTAATATGTGTAACATGCTACACTAGTCACTGGCGCATGTCATATGACGTTACCCTGTGTCAGTGACAAATGAACTTCTTTTGAGCCAAACCCTAATGTTTTTCTTTGAAACCTAACTATGTACTTTTTTGCCACATTGAAACCTAAAAACAACATTTTTTATCTGTTATATCGGGAAAAAAATTAGATGCATTTAATGAGCAAAAACTGTACATTTCCTGTTTGAAGTTTATTTTGAAAAGACACAATGCACGTAGCGAGTGCAAATTGACATGCTGTCCCTGGGTGTCCAAAACTGACACAGGAGAGCTACCTCAAGCATCATATTTTGACATGTTGGACCTCTAAGTGTTGGTATTTAAAGAGTTGGGATGAGAATGTATGGGCAAACTGTATCACAGCGCAGAAGGAAGTGTGCATCTACATGGCGTGTGCATGGCATCCTCCTTGGCTGAGCTGCATTGTTGGCAAGCTCAGTGGTGCTAGACGAGCTAGAAATAGAGGCACACTTCCTTCTGCACAGTGATACAAATGGTGTGGTGTGCAAACTACAGGTAGTTTACAGATATATCTAATAGGATGTAAATATTTCTGTGACTCCTGTACATTCTTTCAAAGGGTCACTGGATCTTTGCATGATCTGTCTGACTTGACTGCAGCTTTTTGTCCCAGCCTACTGCTGCTCCTGATCTGCTCTGCTTTCCAAGAGAGGCAAAGTTCGTCTTTCTTTCTCCTGACACTCGGTGACTCACACCAAAACAAACTAGACTGATAAACAGCACTACAGGTAAAAGAAAAACTATGTATTTTTTTATTTTTGGGTGAATTGTCCCTTTAAAATATTGTAACATAGCAGCTTTGAGCCTCACTGTTCTGAAGGCACTGGAATAAAGCACTGTGTATGCAGCTCACTCCCATTACAGCATAGCTCTCACTTATATAAATGTTTCAACCTACATGTTGCACAGAGAGCACCCTTGGGCTCCAGGGTGTTGCAGCCCGATTGACTACAAAGATACGGTGTCACTCCTGGACCGGCTCCAGGATGAGGCGCAAGGCCAGCGGCTGCCATGAGGGTGTCACAGGAAGTTCTCTGGTGTCACCTCCTGAGCTGATACCTCTGCACAGACAAAAGGATGTCAGTTGATGCATCACTTAAGGTGTCACTGTTGTGAAATTTTACCCAAAGTCTTTATCTGATGGCATTTTCCAGCCCATGGAGAAAGTGAGGTTGGTGTCTGTGTTTGGCACACAGTCGAGTTTAACATGTTTTCGCAATCAGCTTTTCACTGAGAGCGTAACATGAATACAAAATATTCTGACAAACCTGGAGCAGTTTTTATCATTTATTTTTATTTTTATTTTACTTATTATTTATGTGGTTATTTCTCACATCCCCTTTTACTTAAAAAAAAACCATTTCAACATAGTGACAGTTTCCTTTTCAAGGCATGACAATTTTTAAAAGGTCTCATATATCCGAATAGTAACTGGAAATATTGATAAAAAATAATCAAAGCAAATTGAAGTAATAGTAACAATACTGAAACATAAGCATATAAAATAAAATTAACTGTATATTTGGGGTCATTTTAAAGCCCCCTTATTGTAACTGATTTCTTTGTTGCTGTTTGTTGTTTCACATTAAATTTCTGTTTTTGCTGTTTTTATCTGGGCTCTTCTCGCTGGTCTGAAGTGGGCGGAGCTGTGTTTGACAATGGTGATGTCACATGTTTTGTACACGACTCAGACTTCAGCAACATTTGCACCAAAGTTGTTATTGTGGAGCACAGGAGGGGTGTAAACACTGATGATGTCGTCAACCTCGACGACGACAATGCTGATGACAGTGATGGTCGTGATGATGGTGATGATGATGGTCATGGTGATGATGATGATGATGATGACAATGACGATGATGGTGGCAATGATGATGGTGACAATGATGATGATGGTCATGATGATGATGATGACAACGACGATGATGGTCATGATGACGATGATGGCGACAATGATGGTGGTGATGATGATGGTGATGACAAAGACAATGATGAAGACGACAGTGATGATGACAATGACGATAATGGTTAAGATGATGGCTATGATACTTATGACGACGATGGTGATGATGACAACAATGATGGTGATGACGACGATGATGATGATGATGACATCGGCAATAATGATGACGATAATTGTGATGATAACGACGATACTTGTGTTGATGATAAAGATCACAATGATGATGATGATGATGACAGTGATGACGGCAGCAATCATGATGATAACAGTCATGATGATAATGACGATGATATTGATGGTGATGATGATGACACCGATGATGCTGGTGGTGATGATGGGGATGATGACAACAACAATGATGATGGTGATAACAGTGATCGTGGTGATGATGACAATGACAATAGCAACAATGACCTCAGATGATGGTGGCGATGGTGATGATTAGAATGATAATGGTGACGATAATGAGACCAACAATAACAATAATAATAATAATAATAATGATGACAATGATGATGGTGATGACGAAGATGATGACGATATTGACAATGATGGTGATAAGAGCTGCTGATAAAGGAGACAGGTTGTTTAACCTGCAAACCGTAGCAACAATTTGCACTCCGTCAGACTGAACGTGCCTCAGCACTGTCAATCAAACCACACCCACAAAGTTCTGATGGATCGTCTGTGTTCAGATTCAATATTTCTATCCAAATTTTAACTTTGTTTGTTCCTTATTTAGTCATCAATACTTCATGTTATTGAGAAACACTCAGTGAAAGAATTTAAACCTATTTATATCTACAGAACTTACATAACTGCTTCAGACATGACAAATCTAAATCAGAATAAAAATATCATGAAGTTAAGAACACCACTGACGTCAAAAATGATGATGATAATGACTGAAAAGACATTCACAATCATTAATGGTAGTAGTCATGCTGCTGCTGCTGATGATGATGAAGGCAAACATAATGATTCACTGCTTTACCATCCTCTAAAATAGGGCTATATTTGCCCTTGCGACCATGGCGACGACAGTGAAAGCATGACATCAGAGGCTTTGTATGAAGGAGCCGACTCGTGTGTGTGACATTTCCACGAGAAGAGCTGGAGTAAGACATTGACGACTCAGAGAGAGAATGTAGGAGTGTATTCTCCGTTTCTCTGAGTCATGAGGGTGTGAATCATGTTCAGTTTAATACCTGAGCCTATATATCTATCTGTCTGTCTGTCTGTCTGTCTATCCGTCTACCTGTCTATCCATCCATCCATCCATCCATCCATCCATCCATCCATCCATCCATCCAATCTCATCGCACCTTCTCTGATCTGACCTGATTACAGTCTAATCTTCCTTTTCTTTCAAAGATCCTTGAGAAAGTAGTTGCAGACCAGCTGTGTGATTTTCTCCATGAAAATGATTTATTTGAGAAATTTCAGTCAGGATTTAGAGTGCATCATAGCACTGAGATAGCACTAGTTAAAATTACAAATGACCTTCTGATTGCTTCAGACAAAGGACTCGTCTCTGTACTTGTATTATTAGATCTTAGTGCGGTGTTTGACACAATTGACCATCAAATTCTGCTACAGAGACTGGAACACTTAATTGGCCTAAAAGGTTCTGCACTAAGCTGGTTTAAATCTTACTTATCTGATTGTTTTCAGTTTGTTCACATTCATAATGAATTATCCGTACGTACTAAAGTTTTTTTTGGAGTTCTGCGAGGTTCTGTGCTCGGACCAATCCTATTTACTCTATATCTGCTTCCTTTAGGTAACTTCATTAGAAATCACTCTGTAAATTTCCATTGTTATGCGGATGATACACAGTTGTATTTATCTATGAGGCCATAAGAAAGTAATCAATTAACTAAACTTAATAACTGCCTTAAAGACATAAAACCTGGATGAGCACCAACTTCCTGATGTTAAATTCAGACAAAACTGAAGTTATTGTTCTTGGCCCCAAACAACTCAGAGACTCTTTATCTGATGACATAGTTTCTCTAGATGGCATTGCTCTGGCCTCTAGCACTACCGTTAGAAACCTCGGAGTAACATTTGATCAAGATTTTTCTTTTAATTCTCATTTAAAACAAACCTCATGGACTTAATTTTTTCATCTGCGTAATATTGCGAAAATTAGGCCTATCCTGACCCGAAAAGATGCAGAAAAATCTGTCCACGCTTTTGTTACCTCAAGGCTGGATACTGTAACTCTATTATCAGGTAGCTCTAGTAAGTCCTTAAAAACTCTCCAGCTAAATGCAGCAGCACGTGTACTAACAGGAACTAAGAAACAAAATCATATTTCTCCTGTTTTAGCTTCTCTGCACTGGCTCCCTGTAAAATCCAGAATTGAATTTAAAATCCTACTGTTAACTTATAAAGCTCTAAATGGTCAAGCTCCGTCATATCTTAGAGAGCTCATAGTGCCATATTATCCCACCAGAACTCTGCGCTCTGAGAACGCAGGGTTACTCGTGGTATAGTCAAACTATAATTATCATATTATTACTTTCATTAATGTTGTTGTAAGCTACTGTCATTACCATCTGTCCTGCATCTCTGTCTGTCTGTCTGTCTGTCTGTCTGTCTGTCTGTCTCTCTCTCTCTCTCTCTTTTTTGGGGAGTTTTTCCTTATCTGCTGTGAGGGTCCTAAGGACAGAGGGATGTCGTATGCTGTAAAGCCCTGTGAGGCAAATTGTGATTTGTGATATTGGGCTTTACAAATAAAATTGATTGACTGAACTGAATTAATAACACAGTCCGACACTCTACCCGGTACTTCCTGTTATGCTCACAGTGATCTTTAAAAGGGGGTAAATCCCTGCGATAGTGTAGTATCCACAGGAAGGAAAGAGGAACTGGGGCACAGTTTCACATGCCTTGAAGCTTTGTCAAACTCTGACAGCACATTGCTGTATGTGGGCCATCATCGCTGGCGTAGCTTGGCTGAGAAAACGGGGCCATGAGAGCCAGTGGCAGCAACCTGAGAGGCTGCCAGAATGTAGGTTAACTATAAGTTATGTAACGTGCACTCTGGACAGAGAGCACGGCGAGGGTTTACTCTCACTGTGCACAGATAGGAGATAGGATTGTCTGTCAGACACAGAATAGGAGTGCATGGCAATATGGAGGACAGCAGCTCTGAAATACTGGATCTGGCACAGTGTGTCACTTCAGTGTTTTTACATGACATGTGAATGGAATTAAATCTGGAAAAAAGAATAAATCAGGTTAGGAATCTAGGTTAGTTTGACTTTGATGGCTGCATTAATAAAGGGAACAAATACAGAAATGAGAGTTACAGTTCTGCTTAAAGGGGAACTACGCCTGTTTTCAAAATTCATATTATTCCTATGGTCTGTCCAAAAAGAATTAGTTACCATGAACAGCTATCTCCCAAATCCAACAGCAAGAGTGCTAAAACTCAAAGAAAGTTGGATGTAGCTAGCGTGATCTCACCCTTTGGTTTGTGGACTCCCGATTTGAGGCCTCAAGTTCGGCATTTCAGCTGTTGCCATCTTGGTTTTCAGAGCCAGAAGTGACCATATATGGTCAAAAATATTAGTTATCAAGAACAACTCTCTCCCAAATCCAACAGCAAGAGTGCTAAAACTCAAACGTGTGATGTCTTGGTGTATACAGCATAGAAGTAATAGACATAGCTAGCGTGATGTTAGCCTTTGGTTTGAAGTCCTTCATTTTGAAGTCTTGAGTTGGCATTTCAGCTGTCGCCATCTTGGTTTTCTGAGCTAGAAGTGATTATATTTGGTCAGAAAATATGAGCTAACATGAACAGCTCTCTCCCAAATCCAACAGCAAGAGAGGGTATAAACAGTAACACTATAAAGCATAGAAATAATGGACGTAGCTAGCGTTATATCACCTGTTAGTTTGTAGACTCCCATTTTGAAGCCTTGAGTTCAGCATTTCAGCCGTCGCCATCTTGGATTTTGGAGGCAGAAATGACCATATATTAGGATGAGAAGTTGGAGCTGTGGAGGAGAAAAGCGTGGATCTGACCCATAGACTGTAGCAACACTTTGCTGACAGCATGTCGCTCAAGTGGATACGCCCTTAAAAATGCTTAACTTTAAGCCTTAATAACATTTAAACGGGTGAGTTGTATGAAAAATCACCTCATGCACAGTTTGAATGAATGTGGAATTTGATAAATAGGCCAAAAGCATTTTTTTGCACCAGGCTGTAAAGGTGTTTATGCTGTAAAGTTAGCCCAGCATCTTCTAATTAAGATCCAGATGTTCAGGAGTCCATCTACGTCCCAGCCTCACCGATGGTCATGAGCTCTGAGTAGTGACAGAAAGAATGAAAGAATGAGATTGTGGATACAAGCGGCTGAAATGAGTTTCCTTTGAAGGTTGGCTGGGCTCAGCCTTGGAGATAGGGTGAGGAGCTCGGACATCCAGAGGGAGCTCGGAGTAGAGCTGCTGCTCCTTCACATAAAAGGGGTCAGTTGAGGTGGTTCAGGCATCAGGATGCCTCCTGGGCGCCTCTTGTTAGAGGGGTTCTGGGCACGCCCCACTGGTAGGAGACCCCGGGGCAGACCCAGAACATTAGGGAGGGATTATTTATCTCATCTGGCCTGGGAATGCCTTAGGGTCCCCCAGGAGGAGCTGGAAAGTGTTGCTGGGGAGAGGGACGTCTGGGGTGCTTTGCTTGGCCTGCTGCCCCTGCGACCCTGCCCTGGATAAGCGGATGAAAATGGATGGATGGATGTTCAGGAGGGTTTTACCAGGAGTTAAATTATCCAGGGGTCTCTCAGGTGATTCAAACTGGTAAAAACACTGATTAAAGCAGTTTCATATTAAAAAAATCTGTGCGCTTGTTGCAAGAACATACAATATTATATCCCAAATGTACCTAATTAAAGCTTTTAAATTCATGAGTTAAAGTCTTAACTGATGTATTTTAAGTAGAACAATATAACAAAGTCTCTTCAGCTTGTGTTAACTACAAACCTCATTTCAGGCATCTAACCAAAAACCCATTGACTGTGAGACAAGAGAACCAGGAGTGCTAAAATGCTAACTCATTTCCAGGTTTTAGGACTCATAACGAGTTGAAAGTGAGAATCTGTTGCAAAATCAGGCTCCCATTCATTGTCTTCAGAGCAGCTCCAGACTTTTAACTTGATGACATCACAAGTTTCAGACTTCTCTGGTTTGTGGCTAAGGGAGAGTAGCTCATGTTCACAAATATTGATTGGACGTTCCCAGGACATGGAAGTAACATGCCGGAATTTTTCATTTAAGTGAAATATAAATTTTCTTCCTCCTCCATTAGTGCTGCACTAGTGTGGTCTGAGAAAATCTCCTGACACAGTGAAGCACACAACAAAGTCACAAAAAGGAACAGGAAACTCCATCTGTATTGCACAAATGTATTTTTGGACAGGCAGTGTGATTGTACTATAAATAGCCACGTAGCCTGGCGTAGCACTTTGATCATGTGTTACGAGGACGTCACGCCAGAGAGGATAAACAAACTGCATGTACTTTCAGGATGAAAAAACAACAGATTATTTAGTACACATGTTCACAAACAGTCTGAAATTGAAATAAAAGACATTTCTTGGTTATTCATGTGCTGTTTCATGGTATTAATAATTCCCTCCTCTCTTGCAGCACTGCCTCCCTGCAGGTCAGTGGAAAAGAAACACTCATGCACCACAGTGATTCCACCCAAAGTGGGTCACACTCTCATAACACACGTCCACTGAGTGCTGAGGAAGAGACACGCAGCCCTTCCTCTGGCCTCAGCGTTTGGTCCGACAGGTATTAGTGCATATTTTCTCCAAACTGACCAATGTACCAATGTGGGGTCAAAGTGCAAGAGTATTTCTGGACTTGTGTGTCCTTCTGTCTGTCCATCTGCTGATCTCTCACTCTGTCTGTTCATCTCTCTGAGTGCAAAACACTGACCTAAAGTAGCACTGTGTAAGATTTAGGGAGATTTAGTGGCGTCTAGCAGTGAGGATTGCAGATTGCAACCAATTCAAACTTCTCCTGGTTGAAATTCCCTCAGTGTTCAGGAGATTTTTACCAGGAGCCAAATTATCTACAGAGGTCTCTTTGTCTCCAAAACAAACAGACCAGGTGATTAAAACTGGTAAAAACACCGAATAAAGCAGTTTATTATTACAAATCAATGATTTTCCAATGCTGTTTGGCATGAAGCAAACAGGCTGTCAGCCCAGTGCCTCCTTATGTGTGCTCACATTTTTTGTCTGATAACTTCAGATCCAGACATTCAGGAAGTTTTTACTTTTAGCAGAATTATCTGCAGAGGTCTCTTCCTCTCCAAAACAAACAGACTTGAAGATTTAATCTTGTTTACCCAATGTTGTTTGGCTTGCCGTGGAAGGGCTATTAGTTCAGCACCTACTTGTGTGTGCGCACCTTTTTTCTCTGATAACTTAAGAACCAGATGTTCAGGAGGTTTTTGCCAGGAACTGAATTATCCGCAGAGGTCTCTTCCTCTCCAAAACAAACAAACCAGGTGATTAAAACCAGTAAAAACACTGAATAAAGCAGCGTAACATTACAATTCAGTGTTTCTCCAATGCTGTTTGGCGTATTGCTCAATCTTGAACCAGCAGCCACCTTTACACTGCCTGTTCAAAGCTGGACTATCGTGCGATTATGCCACCTCAGTGTTCTGTATACGATAGGGACGATAGCGGAAAGGGATGACAGAGTTGTCTCGCCTCTGAGCCAGAAGTAGTAACAGCCCTGAAACAAGATTTGTGTAAAACATAAAGCTGGGAGGACATGACAATAGGTGCAACGGTTGTGACGTTTTACGTATATGTTGTCGACCTGCCACGGGAAATTTAAAAAGCAGCTGTTAGCAGTTAGCAGCTAAGAAGAAGAACAGTGGCCACAAATGTCAACAAACTGGGAAAACAAAGAGATTCAGGAGCTCCTTACCCTCCAAGCAGGGGACAAGATCAGCCGTCACATAACAGAGAAGGTAACTTATTGTTATTGTCATGTTTTGTCATTCTTGTTGTTAAGGTAGCGACACATATGTTATATGTCACACTAGAGGCAGACGCTATTTTCATACATGTCACGCCTCTTTTGATTGCATGATGCCAGGATGCTGTCTGAAATCACATGCTGGAGTGGAATGAAGCTGCTGTCATTTGGTTCTGTGTAAAAATGCAAAGGAGGCATAAAGAAGGGACTTTGTAGCGGTCCTATAGCATGATCTCTGCGTAAAAAGGGCCAGTGTTTGGTTTGTCCATTTTAGGTTACTACAGAAATATGGCGGTGCAGCATAGTGTTCTCTGTAGACGGAAGAGCCGCTCCTTATGTAGATATAAAGGGCTCACTCTAAGGTGACAAAAACACAGCAATTCTTATTTTCAGGTGATTATACACTTAAAAACATACTTATTCTATTCCATATCTGCCATTATATCCCTCTAAATCCTACACATTGGACCTTAAACAGTTTGAATGGTTCAAAATGTGCCTGCTTGTGGAATGACAAACTTCAATTTTCCAACAAATGCCAACATCTGGAACATAACAGGAAAGTAGGGAGGAGGATTTTTCCTTGAGTAGAAGAGGCTTTACACCCAAATCCATAATCCTGCCCATCTACAGCCTCTCTCCGCACCACAGGGAGTTTCCTGGAGTTTAGGAGTGTCTGACTTCAATCACCCTCTCAGAGGAACACCAGTGAGTCATGTTACAGTAATGTAAATGAATACCTGGCAGCGTGTGTCACCTTTAATAGAGGTCTGATCACCGTTTTAATTAGAGGTCTGCAGGCAGTTTACACAGACACAAAAGACCAGACAGTCTACTGAGGCAATGGCAGGCCATAACGATTTAAATCTTATCAGAAAAAATGTGCATCATTCATGAAATTTAACCACTGCATACTTACAGTAATTCTGAATCATAAATATCACTTAAGTTATTAACCAGAAAAATATGTTCTAAAATTGCCTTCAAATGTGGATGGAGTCAGCAACAAAATGTATTTTAGCCACCTGAAAAATGTCCCATCTAATATCGGTTAAAGTCTACGCCATATTTAGAATATTTTACTGCTTTACCTGAAGATCAGACAGTGATTTCCAACAGGAAAATAAAGCTGTTGCCGTTCTCTTCAAAGCCAGACTCCATTAAGAAAAACAGTGATTTAACATTGCTGAACACAGGAGCTGCTGGTCTACCACTGCCTTGATCAGTCAGTTTGGTTGTGTTTTTGTGTGATTTTGGCATTTAATAGGGTTAGTTTGGATTCGCCAGTCACACAGTAACACAAAACAACTAACTGATCAAAGCAGCAGTGGACCAGCAGCTCCTGTGTTCAGCGAGCTAAAATTACTGTTTTTCTCAATGGAGTCTGGTGGCTTGGACGAGAGAATAAATGGGGAGCTGAAGCGGTTAATGGCTTCCCTGTCTGACTTAAAGGTAAGGCAGTGAAAATAATCTTAGTAGAATGTACACTTAAACTGATGTTGATTTTTTTAAGGTGGCCAAAGTAAGTTTAGTTGCTGATCTCATCCATAGCAGTACATTGCTTCGCCTCCATGACAGACTCCAGCGTTATTCTCCAAACTCGGGGCATATACCAACTGACATCTGCTGTACAAAATACCCTCAGTACGTTGACATGATATTAGGGAAATCAATTTATCATGTTAGTCCGAGTCAAACTAGACTTTTAAAATATATGTAAACACCTCAAAAAATCCAGACTATCCCTTTAAGAAATGATTTAAAAGAGGTCACTGATTCTGTGAAAAAAAAATCATCCTCAACAAAAGCTGGATAAAAAGAGCTTCACCTATTGTGCTGTAGAGTTTTCCTATTATTTTGTCCACCATCACTATATCACTTTTACTTTATTGGATAAAATAAGGAAATGATCCAAGGTAACCCAGTGTCCTAACACGTGTACAGTATTGCCTGACTGCCTTCTGATAATCACCAGCTGTAGGTTTATGGGTTATTTATTGACCACCACATCAGAGGTTGTGACAGCACAGTGTGAGCGCAGCAGACAGGGAGTCTGTGGGCAGCAGTGACAGCTCAGAGCGTCTCCTGCCTCTGCGCGTGTCACCGTCTGCGTCAACAGCCAGGGGAGCCGCAGAGATCAACGGTGTGAAGCAGGATAGTTCCCTCCCACTGCCACTTCCGCTTTCCTTTGACTGAAAGTAGCAAAGAAGTAGCCAGATATTTTAAAAACTGAGACATGACGTTGAAAGTTGGTGTTTAGTACTTTTGATTATTTTGGTCTGATTAATGTGTTTAACTGATGTGAGCCCGACAACGTAGTAACGGCACCATTTTCAGCTAGCTAGCTACTTTTGAGCGTCGTTGTGTTGTGTTCAACTAGCAAAAGCGCTCGTTTTGTTTCATGAGGTGGACTTTCATCATGTACATAATATATTCGGTCATAATACACATAACACTGTTTCTGTTTGACTTTTCCGACACTGAAAATGGAGCTACTGGCCGTCCTGGCAGTTGTACGCATGCGCACGCTCTACGGCGACTCCTCGGGGGTGAACTATCTTGCTGCTAACCGTCGTGTCTTTGGTTGCTCCCAGCCAGTCCTCTCATGTTCACACTGGTGTTGCAGCACATAAACACACAATGCTCAGCTGGCTGCACTGAGGACAAGATCCGTAACTTCGAGTCAAATCCAGCCATTTTTTTCTGAAATTATTATGCTGCATTTCACTTATTGGTGAGTAAAATCACTGTGTTACTCTCATTGGGTTTGTGTCACTTACTCCTGGGGAGCATTTTGTATTTTGTGTTTAATACTTCTCGTCATGTTCATGTAGAGTAACGTAGCTCATTATGGACATATTTGGATTGTTGCTGTTAGTTTTACTGTGTTTGGTGAAAACCTTAAAAACTTCCTCTCACAGCGGCTCGGAGTCCTCTCTGTGTGTCTGAGGAAGTTTGCTCAGGTTTAAATGGGACTGCTGGTGTTCGTGCTGTACGGACAGGACAGGACAGGACAGGACAGGGTGGGAGACGGTGTTGTCATCATAGCTGACATGATCGCCGTCTGTCTCCGTGAGGGGTGAAGAGGTCAGCTGCCTAATTACTGTTATAATGCCAAACAGGAAACGACTCCTGCAACTGCTCCAATGAAAACTCGGTGTGACATCCGAGCAACATTCCTGTAGGGATTTAAAGAGTATCTGAACACAATAGTGAAAGTGTTGTGGACTTGTTGTGCGTCATGGTAGTTTTTTTATCCTATAGTGTCACTGTGAAACTACCTCAGTACATTAAAGGCACAGTTCACCCCAAAATCAAAACTGCATATTTTTTCTGTTCCCTTTAGTACTTTTTATCGAACTAGATCTTTTTGGTGTGAGTTGCCGAGTGTTGTCGATATGGGCTGTACAGATATCTGCCTTCTCTCCAATATAATGGAACTAGATGGCACGAGGTGTGAGGTTCCCAAGTGGTCAAATGCCGCCACTTTTTCAGTAGCCTTTTTCACACAGAGATCGCACTATAGAGCCGCTACAAAGTCCTGTATTTACACCGCCTTTGCATTTTTACACAGAAAAAGGCAGGAAGAAGGCAAAAGAGGCATCACGGGTTTGACATGTAACATAAATGCGTCATCTATTATACGGCGGCTGATCTCGTCCTCTGCTTGGAGCGTAAGGAGCTCCTGGACTGTTTTCCCAATTTGCAGACATTTTCCACCGCTGTTCTTCGTCCTTGAGTTAGCTGCTAACTGCTAACAGATACTTTTGGAATCTCCCGGCGGTGGATCGCACTCATAACACATCATCAAAATGTTGCACCTGTGTCCTACATCGTTTCGGTGCTGTTTCTACCTCCAGTGTGGGCCTAAAGGCGAGACAACTCTAACTCCGTTCCCCCATTCCAGTATTGTACCTTTTACACAGCATGGCGAGGTGACTAATGCCGTAAAATTGCCGCCTTGAAGAGGCAGTGTAATAAGAGCTTATGATTTTGCTGTTAGATGCCAGTGTAAAAGGGCACCTTTTGTAGTGGTGTGACATGCTGCCGGACGCAGTTTATAACGCCATGTCTGTTTGATACACTGCTGACAACAGTGTATTACAGGGAACTGGAAAGTTCCTATTGGAAGGGTGAGAATGAAGGTGGACGGGTCCAACAAATCCCGGACTTTCACCTCTGAGCCCGCTGTTCGCTTCTTTCGAAAGCAGAAAATAGTGCTGCTACTCATGGATGAGAGGCTCCTGCTCAAGACTGTGCGAGATGTAAACACTTTTGGTATCTTTTTTCAGCTGACCTCCTTCTGCGCAGTGATACAGTTTGCAGGTGTAGTTTGGTAGAAAGAAAATAGTTCCTACATGAAACTGTTCAAAACAAGGTCTGTGGATTATCCTGAGTAATCTCAGGTCATGATTCCTGGAAAGAGACATTGCTGATGAAATGATTTGTTGGCACTTTGAGCACCACAAGTCAAGTGCCATCCAGTTTTATTATATTTTAGAGAAGGCAAACATCTCTACGGCTGATATCTCACACCGAAACAATCTAGGTTGATTGATTGAGCTCTAAAGGTAAAAGGGAAAATATGTATTTTCTATTTTGGAGTGAACTGTCCCTTTAATACAGTACAGCCCCCCCCTCCTGTTTCACTCTAACACCCATGTGCACTCTGTGCTTCTGCTGCTTTGAACCTTTAAATTATTGATTGCTCTCAGCGGATACCCACATGTACAGTAAAGTCTCTCCACTCTGTCAGACATAAAGGAGTAAATGTGATATAATTGGGACGAGAAGCAGCTGTAATGATACTGCGACGCAGCATTAATTGGAAACACTGTCATTTAATTTTTCAGGAGTATTAAACAGCCGAGCAGAGCTAAATCCCTTTTAACCTAACTGCCTCTGCAGCACAGTGTTGTAATGGCACAAGAAGTTGTCTCTGGTTTCACCTCTCATTCGCTGATGGATCCAGGAAGTTGCTCACTCCAAGTGCACACACACACACACACACACACACACACACACACACACACACACAGACAGCCTCACTAGTATAACTATTTGCCTTACTACAAACAATCAGAAGTCCCTGTTCTTGTGGTCTCAGAAAGAGTGAAGCAATTGCAGAGTGCAGCCTGTCAGTGCAGAGGAAGGTAGCCACAGTTGTTTTCTCTGACCAGCAGCAATGTCACTGTTTCACCTAATGTACTCTCTCTCAAACACACACGCTGTACTGTTTATAGTGGCTCGTGTTGTACGCTTCCCTTCCCTTCCCTTCCCTCTGGGACTTGAGGGATCAGTCTAAATCCTGGTCAGCTGCTTGTATTACTGTCAGTTTAAAGCATCTTGAGGTCAAACCGCTCTGACTGCCTAAAAGAGTTTCATAAGTGAATGTTTATTTCTCAGAATGTGAATATTTGCTGATTTTCTTAGACTTCCGTTATATTAAACAGAATACTTTGGAGTTTTGGATTGTTGCTCAGACAGAACGAGACATTTAAATATGGCTTTAGGGAAATTTTGATGTGCACTTTCAGTATTTTTTGTGGCACTTTGTGGCAAACATGGACCCCTCCTCTGTCACCGCTAATTGTGGTGAATATTTTCAGACATTCGTCCTACATTTATCCCCAAAAGAAGGTAATTTTATTGATTCATTAGCTGTTATAGATAAAATGTATGTCACCACTGAGTGTGGCAATGTTGTATTAATACCCGGAAGCCAAGTATCAGTTTTTTATTATGTAGATAACTAACTATATTTCCAGTCTTTTAAAGTGGGGTTATATGAGGTACTTATTTATATCAGTGTAGCCCTTAAATCGCTCGTGGCCCCAGCCTGGCTCCCCCATTTGAAATGGTCAAGAACCGCCACTGTTTGATGCACCAAGCCGGTTAATCAAGAAAATGTGACTCTTTTTAAAAATGATCATTTGTTAAAGCCTTAAACCAAACACTCATAGGCTCCCATTGTGTCCAAAACTTACTTGACAGCTTCTACACACACACTGGAAGCGGAACTTGTGTAACACACCATGTAGGACCAGCTTTTCTTTACCTCAACACCACTCTGCTCAGATTTTCTCTTCTGCTCAGCAGCTTTGTACAGCCCTGCTAAGGTTTGTAACCCTGAATTACTCGTGTTTGGACTTATTTTCCATGTTCACATCCAAAAATAGCAGCCACTTGAACCATTACACCCCCCAGTCCTCGGCGTGCAGCCATTGGATGGTGCGTTTCCACGTATTCTCCACAAAAAAAACTTTAGGAATCATTGGAATGTTAATTACCCTGCAGGGGAAAGAGAGGGAAAAACTCTCTCAAGTTCTCAGCTGCTTGCGAGCAAACATAGGATTTCAGCTTGTATGTGTGCACTTGTGAAACATCGGTTTGTAAGATAATCACCATCGAGATGTAATTAGCCTAAACAAACTGGTGCCCTGAAACCGGCTCAACCAGCAACTCTCAACAGGAAAGACCTCTCATTCCTCAGGTTCTCACAAGATCATTTGACTGTGTACATTTGGTCTCTCACACAGAAGAGGAAACAGGTCATTATTGCTGTGTTAGTGAATTGTTACTCGATTATTAATTCATCGATTTACATAACGTCTCATTGGGTTTGGAGTGCAGAAACGAGCGAGCTCTTTGCATAAAGCCACACAGTGCATGACTTGTTTTCTGTCTCTTGGAGAATCGATCTATGCATTTAGCACCACACAGCGTGATGAATATTTAAACCAGTTTTTCTTTGTGTTCATGCAGAATGTATATGAACCACCACAGCCAAACCATGAGAGACATCCTGAAGAGAAAGTTCGCAGAGGTGGATGACAATCCCTGCTACTCCTCCTCCTCCTCTCCTCCGTCCTCCCTCTCCTCCTCCTCCTCCTCCGAGTGGGAGTCAGACGGGGAAAGCGGCCCCTCTGACAACCAGGATTTCACACCTCACAGTCCTTCCTCGCCCGCCAGTTTACCCAGTAAGTCTCCAAACTAACGGTCGCTTTTTTCCCCCACATTCAAATAATGCAAACCTCCACCTTATCTGGTTCTTTCCCCATCGGTGTTTTATAGGAGTGTCTCTTATCAGGCTGCAGCAGCACTGATATGAAAACGCCATTCTAGATAATGCAGAGTGAATGACTGGCCTCTGGACGGTCTGTCCGGTTGGGTGGAAGATCATTTGCCTGGGCAATAGGGTGTTGTGGAATCAATTTGAATAGCAAGGTCCCTTTAAACAAGCCGTATTAAATAGCCTTATTAAGATATGGCAGAGCTGCACGGGGAGCTCTCATTGACAGGATATTCTGCAATTATTGGTGTGTGGTCTAAAAGCGTATGTGTAACAGCTGCAGGCTTGTTATTCTGTTTGGTCACAAATTGAGTGTTGGTGCAAACAGTGCCCCAGTGTGGAGCTTTTCAGACAGACAGCAGCTGAGACCAGCTTAGTCAGCTGGTCTCAGTTGTTTACTGACTTTTGGAGTTCAGTCTCAGCTATGTGTGAAGGTTAGACAAGTTGTTGAAGCCAAACTGTTGAACTAAACAGTGACCTGATGGATATTTAAGGCTTAAACTGTCAGATAGAGTCTAAACCTCCACAGTCCAGCAGTTAGGTCCTGGTTTACTTGTCTTTACTGTTGATCTGTCCTCTGCTGCATTAGACCGTTTGCTTGGTATTTCCTCTCCACATGTATGTTGAACTACTGAGCCAGGCCACCTGTAGTGTGTCACCTTGTGGCCACTCAGAGACCTGCAGAAGAAAAAGTCTGTGCCAGAGCTCAGGGAATGCATTTATCAAGTATAAAGGAATCATTACATTTACATTAGGATTGCAGTCAAATAATCTTTTTTTTTTTTCTTAGGAGCAGGGTTTTCTTAAGATGCACCAAACCCCATAGGAAGAAACTCTGATTTTAACTTTCCAAATAGGGTTGAATGAAAAGAGCTTTGACACCAAACTCCATTACACAAAAGACAGATTTAATTTCTCCATGCAGGATCAGGTGACACGAGCAGTTACACCAAACATACAGAAACACAGATGTTAAGTCACGTTTTATGTTACAATAAACATTTAGGCAAAATTGTCCCTGACCCTCAGTAGCTGATGTTGGTTCATGTTTTTTTTTAAATTGTAAAATCGGTCTTAAATTTTATTCCAAGTGGCATTAAAAAAGTCTCATGAAGTCTTAAATCTAATGTGCCTTGAGCTGTAGGAGCCCTGTATTTCCTAACTGAGTGAAATGACCTGTATTTAAATGGCAGCCTAAGCTAAGAGCTAGTCGGATTGTCTTAATGCTGAGGAAAATAGCTTCAGTGCTTCCTTTCTTATCTCTAATAAAAGGCAACAATATAAAAATAGCTCTTAAATATTAATTAAAGTTTTGATCACTTGGATTTAACCTGAGGAAAAGGGGCCAGACGGTAGTGGTGTTCAAATAAAAGTTTTAGTCCTTCTGCCTTTTGCTGTGTTGACTTTACAGATTAGTGCGGGTTAAAATACATTTCCAGGCAAAAGAAAGACATGACAGATATGTTACATATTTGCCAACACAATATATGTGCTTTGTTTGTAGAGTGCCAGGAGACATTAAAACTGACCTGGAAGAAAATATGAACACTGTTAGTCCTGTTTCGAACATGGGGTAGTGATGCACTTCAGCCTCTTGTGGCTGAAATGAGTATTACACTAACAAGCACTTAAAAATCATACTGACAAAAAAGAAAATACCAAACCTAAAAAAATCATTATGACGAAGCTCCGGACACTCACTTTAAAACTAAACTCTGACGTCTCTTTTTAGCACCACCAGTTCGCTCCATCCTGAAGAGGCCCAGGCTTGCAGGTGCACAGAGCAACGTGCGCTTTGACCATGTGACGGTGTTCAGTTTCCCACGCTGCCAGGGCTTCACCAGCGTGCCCAGTCGTGGAGGTGCCACCCTGGGCATGATGCAGAGGCACAGCACCCTTCAGAGATACACAGTGGCGGAACATGCGCTGGAGCGACGGCACAGGTGCAAGGAGAGGCTCAGAGAAAGACGGAGAAAAGAGAGGCTCGAGGCACTGAAACACAAAGTGAGTGCGCTTCACCTCTACATTAGTTTGCATTGCTTGCTGCATGGCGGTCTTCTTACTCTATCTGTTGTGTGGGTCACAGTTAATCACCAGTGGGGCCATTGACCGGAGAGATGCAGACACGCTGAAGATGGATCAGATCCCAGATGAAGACGCTGACGTCCATATCAGTGATGCTGAGCTGGAGGAGGGAGGTTTCCTTCAGCCGTACTCCTCCAAACAGCGGCAGGCTCTCCTCCAGGCAGCGGGGGTGAAACGCATCGACAGGGAGGAGAAGAGGCAGCTTCACGCCCTGCGTCTCTCCAGAGAGGCCTGTGGATGTGACTGCCAAGGCTTCTGTGAACCAGAGACCTGCGCGTGTAGTCTGGCGGGAATCAAGTGCCAGGTATGAAACTTACAGGGAAATGACTTGTTTTATACATTGATGTACTTCTCTGAGCAAACTGGCCAGAACTACCTCAAATTTGTTTTGTGAAGTCTTAAGACCTTGATGCATTTTTGTGAAGATAGCCAGCTTTCGTCGAATGGCATTGCCCTGGCTTGGTGGTCATTTTGCATGTTTTCCCATAACATAGGTCATTGTATCTGAGTACCCACAGTGCTGATTCTCTCCTGTCTTTTACACAACAGGTGGACCGCTTCAACTTTCCATGTGGCTGCACCAAGGACGGTTGTGGAAACACTCAGGGGCGCATCGAGTTCAACTCCAGACGCGTGCAGACTCATTACATCCACACCGTCATGAAACTGGAACTGGAGAGGCGACTGCAAGATGAAACACTGAGCCGACAGGACCAGACGGGACTTCCAGAGGACCTTGAAGATTACGGGGACCAGGATGAGGCTCATCCGGTGCAGAGTGCACAGGATAAGAGCTGCCCCTTTGGGTTTACCATGGAGGAGGACGATCTTCCTCTCACCATGCCCGCCACGCCTTCTTTTCATTTCAGCCCGGAGCGGATGGTAGTGGAGGAGAACAGCTGCAGCAGCGACATGACCGACTCCTCCTGCTCCTCCTCTGACTCTGACGCAGCAGGATGCCTTGTTAATGGGAGTCAGAACCTCCCTGATGTTGATGGAGGGTTGTCTCGTGCCCTCAGCATCTGTGACTCTGAAGATAAGAACTACTCTGCGTGCAGCCAGCTGAGGCACACAGGAGAACCACTGAAGCAGCACAGCAGCTGCTCTGCCACTCATGGCGCACCTGCGGACAGTGCGGGACCACTGACAGCCAACATGTTCACAGACAACATGAGCAGGACAGATTACCTCGACGAGAACGCAAACCAACCCACGGACTTCTTCGACGATGACTCTCTAGAGGGCTTCCCAAAGACTCCTTCCCCCACTGTGGACTATTTCTCAGGCAGGTACATGGACCTGAGTCTGTCCTCTGACTCCGACCTCGAGTTCTTCGACAGCGACTACACCTCTGGACCTCTGCACAGCTCGTTCAAAGCGCACAGACAAACGGACAGCTTTTGCCAACTGCAGCTGTTGAGTTCAGTTAACTTGCCACAGTACGAGTCGAGCACCTACCTCCTGGAGTCTCTGATCGGCCTGACTGAGCCGAGCCCAGAGCAGGGTTACACAGTCAGCGATACCCAGCTTTCATAGCTGAGTCAAGGCTGTCCAGTCAGGGGTGGGCGATACCACACAATTTGGTTTTGATCCGATACCAAGGGCCAGAGTTGCCATAATCGATACTTTAGCTTTGAATTATCAAAAGCAGCTTATGTGCGTTCATGTAGGGAAGAGCAGTGTGTGTTGAAAGATACTTTATTCCTCCTCTGTGGGAAATTCGGGTATCCAGCAGCTCTCATGGTGGGCGCTCGCCACCATGGTCTGATAAACATCAAACGATTTGAGCCTCCTGGGGAAGAAGAGACGGCTCTGCCCCTTCTTGTACAGAGCATACATATTCACAGACCAGTCGAGCCTGCTGTCCAGGACCACACCCAGGTATTTACAGGTACCTCAGTGGCCTCCCCCATTATGCAGACCGGCTGGCAGAGTGGCTTTGATCTTCTGCAGTCCACCTCCTTAGTCTTGGTGGTGTTCAGGAGGAGGCAGTTCTTTTTGCTCCAGTCACTGAAGGCCTCCACCAGGTCCTGTCCGCTTCAGCTCTTCAAGACTCAAAATTTCAAGTTGAACTATTCAAAAGTTCCAGTTCAACTAAATTATTCTGAGAATTGTCACATAGATAATCTGTTTAACATGCACAGAACAATGTGAGACAGTTAAATTGTTGAATACCAACTAATAAGCTATTGAAATGTTACAGATACTCTATGAACTATCTGTAGGCGGACTATTCAAATTAAGTGTTACTGGTTAAACTAGTCAGAGTGCAACACGTGTGTTTGAGTGCGCACAGCATGACAACAGCAGTGGAGAATTAAAGAGCACATACACTAGATGTGTTCACGACAACTTAACATTATTTGCATGGACACTTTTTTCGAAAAACGATCCCATTGCCACTACAATCAATCTTTAAAATAAAAACTTAATATCTGTACCGATATTTTGGTATCGATCTGCCCGCCCCTGTTACTAGTGACACAAAGAAACTGTGTAAGAGAGTTAAATGTATAAAGCACTGCTTTTATGTATTTGTAAGAATATTTCGATGTACAAAAAAATGATCGATAAAATATTTTTTCCTTGCTGGATATTTTTTCTATTGCCTAAAAATTATTTTTGCCTTTGTTTCAAAGAAACCACACTTGAGTAATTAATATATGTCTGTTTTTATTATTATTATTATTATTATTGTTATTTCTTGAACCTATATAATGATCTCTGATATTTTATTTAATTTCTTACATCATGGCCACACAGATGATTTTGATAGGGCACATACTGCTCCGGATATCATCAAAAATATCCATGTGTCGTGGGCAGCTGGTCGTGTCATAAACAGGAAAATACACTTTGACACGTGCAGTAATAAAAAAAAAATCCATTTTCATCATTTTTTGGGTTGTTAATTATTTTTTAATAACCGCCTCACTGATTGTGGATCATCCTGTTTATGCCTAATAATATGTTTCTGTATCGGATTGATAAAATAAAACATTTTTATTTATTTATTCACTGACTTCAGATTGATTTATTGAGTGGTATTTTTCTGTTCAGCCCCACTGCACGTGAAGGTATAGAAGTCTCTCTGGCTTGATGATGTAATGACTGGTTCATGATTCTTTTAGTGCAAAGCCAAGAAGAAGAACTAAAACACTAATTAATTCAGTACAATCTCAACTATCTAGCTCCGTCCAGTGGTTTGCAAATAGTCAGACATGTTGACTTCATTGCAGGACAAGCACAGGTGAAACTAATGACATTAATGAAGAGTCACTTCCTTTAAGTGTTCCGATATGCCATGCCAGTGAGCCAGCATACACATTAGGGCTGCAACTAATGAACACTGATAAATCTAATGATTATTTTCTCAATTAATCGGTTAATTGTGTCTATAAATGTCAGAAAATAATGAAAATATCCATCACTTTTCCCCATAACTTAAGGTGATGTCTTGTTTTGTCCAACCAACGGTCCAAAAATTTAAATATATTTACTTTTATATCACAAAAATTGCCTAAATCATATTTTAATAGGAAAGCTTTCCCTTTTAATGCCTGTTTTCTACTTTTGTGGTTTTTGTGGTTTTATTTCTATGCACTTTGTGAAGCACTTTGCAACCTTGTTTAGATAAGTGCTATACAAATATGTATTATTTTATCATATTATTATATATTAAAAAAAGGAAAAGCAGTAAATCCTCACTTTGGATATAATTAGTTGAAGTTTTTTTGCTTCAGAAAAAAAGAGAAAAGAATAGATCATTTATCAAAATAGTTGTAATTTTCTGTTGTTCAGTTAATTGATTCATCAACTAACTGTTGCGGCCCTAACACACAGCACCAATACTCTGGACCTAGTCTCATGAATCTACATCTCAAAATGACATCGGCGTAAATGTCTTTATGTTCACTGAATTAACTGCTGTGTAATGTCAAAGTGTCTCAGGGTCGTCTCTGTTTCTCCTGGTTGGTATTAATTTACTGCCGCTAATAAACCTGCCATGGTTAAGAAAATATCACGTTTAAGGTCTTTGCATCATTACATCATTACTTTATAATTAAATAAATATGTTAGCACAGAGGTCATGTTAGTGACCTCATTAACACATCTCTATTACATAATGCTGCCGCTGAAGCAGCTCTGTGTTTCACGCTACAAGTGGTCTATGCGCATGCGCAATGCGTGCGCCTGTGTCTGTTCGATACCCGCGGTGCTCGATTGTTACGGCCTGCAGACAAGATGGCCGCGGACTGTGAACCGTAATAATTCTCACACAGTTGTTATATTCTGATGAAATTAGCTCGTATTTGAAAGTTCCTGGCAGACATGGGTTTATCACAGAGCTCAGAGGTGTCCGAAGGAGGGACGTATGGATACCACGTGCACGGCGTAAGACTTCAGTTATTGAGCTTGTTTTGAGTCGGTACAGCGTGTGCTGCAGCTTGATGCTGCTGTATGCTAACAGCTAGCTAGCTGCTGCTGCAGACTCCGCGGTGAAACCCGACGAGTTGGCACTGTTTACCTCTGTTGTTCAACGTTGACACAATGCAACATAAACATCTGTTTACTGTTTGTGTATTTATGTAGTAAATAAGCTTGAATTTGGGCGTTTAACTGGTTTTAAAGAAAGTCCTCCAAGAGTTCATCGAGCTGCTACAGTAACAACATGAATTATTTTTCATCGTAGTCGTTAATATTAGCACTGTAGCTAAATATTAGCTTTGAATAATATAGCTAATGGTTTACAGCATGATGGCGAATAATAGAAGGTTTCATTAGCCTCTAATGAAAAGCCTCACCTAAACCTTTTTAGGCAAAATAATACATGAAATGTACATTAATGTCACATTAGTGCTGCATGATCAGTCGGTTAACTGAGAACTGTGAAATCGATCGATGAAAACATGCCGAGCTTTTAGCCAGTGGTGGATGTTGCTTAGGGACTGTAACTTATTTATGAGGGAGCAGGGGTTGGTGTAAAACTGGGGAGGCATGTCAAATAATTTATTAATGAGGAGGGACATCTAACTTTAAATTAGGGCCAGGGGAAAATCATACAGCATAGTATCACGATTTTTGTGTGGAAACATTGTGCCGTCACACATTGCCAAGTATTCATATTTTATTATATAAATTATTAGTATGACAAACACAAATTAAATGTTAGGTAACCTACTAGATATAATCATGACTTGTTCAGCCCAGTAATTTACAGTTGAAAAAAATAATATTAAAGGTAATAAAATACTGAGCATGTTTGAAATCGCAATATTATTGTATTGTAAGTCTTGTGATAATCATGGATCCTTCGTTCATTCCCACCCCTAGTGTAAATGGTTATATTTATTTTAAAGAAGTACTCTTTGAACCCCAAATTGTTGTTTGGGGATTTGAAAGGCATGTTTTATTGAAAATTCTGCAAAATTACGCCGTTTATTATCGACAGAAACTGTAAAAACAGAAATTATCTTCATATTTTCAAATGTATGACGGTCCTTAAACACATCATGCAAGATTAAGTCTTCTGTCGTTTAAATCTCTTTGTTATACATGTCTAGGGTTGCAGTGATGTGACGGTTTCAAGGTATAGGCCTAATGTGATTTAAAAGTTGTTGTCATACCATGTATTATAATGCTTATTAACAACATTAACCAAAAAAAAGCAACTGGACGGAGAATATCCCCTTCATTTTAGTTATTTTCTAAAGGGAGACTTCATGCATACACGTCCATTAACAAAATGTTTTCAAGTTCTTTTACAGTCATAAAACATTCGTTTAGCCAAAAATAAGCCTTCTGTTTATAAGTTTATAATATCGTCAGTCAGAATAAGAGTTATTCTGACTGACGATATTATAAACTTTCTAATACTGTGATACAGTGAAACTGTGATATTTTCTGAGATGGTTATCGCACTGTGAAAATCTCACACCATTGCAACTCTATACATGTCTTATTTAAAATTTTGCTATAAATAAAGTGTGTGCACAAACCAGATCCAGTAAGAAACATTTAGTTCTGCACTCCTGCATTCATGAGAGGAGAGGAACACCAAGGCTTTTTATGATTCCACAATTTTGGTTTTTCATTTTTAACTTTCAAACCTCAAAGTTTTTAAAACATTAAAATGCTTGTGTTGGTTTTGGCAGGTGCAGCCGAACTCCCCTGCAGAAATGGCCGGACTGCAGCCCTTCTTTGACTTCATTCTGTCCCTGGACAACAAAAGACTTGTAAGTTTATTGATTGTGCTGTTGTAAGAAGTTTATTCAGTAGTCATTGACTGGGCATGTGTCTTGGTTGCACAGACACATGCCCCTCTTCTTATTTCTCAGTTTTTACATCCTCGATTCCTTTCCCCACCACCTCTCCTCACATCTTAGTCCCTCCCACCTTCGATAACATAGTCAACAATTATAAAAGGGGTTTGACAGTCAAAATTGAGCTACGTCCTCACTGTGAAGACCTGGGGAAGCTGCGGGGGGGGGGGGGGGGGGGGGGGGATGTTTCTACAGCAACACTGTCGGGTTGAGATGAAGTTACTAGTGGTTATCGCCTAAGAGAGGTACTGCTAGCTAGCTCCCACCTGACCCAGTTGCTGCACAGTGCAGTGACCTGTGGAGCAGCGGAATTATCCTATAGACCTACATGTATAACCAGTCAAAAATATTCTTGATGATTAACTGATTAACACTTAATCATTAACTTCCCTAGTCACGCCTCATTTTTACATCAGACGTGATGAAAAGGACACACCTGTTCATCCTCGCTTATAGCTCCTCTAGCAAGCCTCCTCACTCCTCTCCTCACTCTTCTCTCCTTGACATGCATTTTTGAAATTGAGACATCCTTCAAGGTGGTGCGCTGAAATCAATTTTCAGATCTCAGGCACCAAGACAGAGAAGAGAGGAGGCACAAAATCGAGAAAGAACAGCCCATAGGTACCAAAGTTACCTCCTAACCCTACTGTTGTGACTCTTTCTGTTACTGTTCACCAGAATGAGGAGAATGACCTGCTGAAGGAGCTTCTGAAAGCCAACATGGAGAGAGCGGTGAAGATGGAGGTGTACAGCACTAAAACCACAAGAGTCCGGGAGCTGGAGGTGGTGCCCAGTAACATGTGGGGAGGACAGGGCCTGCTGGGTGCCAGCGTTCGCTTCTGCAGCTACCAAGGAGCCAGTGAGAACGTCTGGCACGTTCTGGTGAGCTCTGTCATCAACAACTAGGAAAAGCAAATAGACTGAGCTAACTCTGATTTGAGCTTCATCTTCACTTTGATAACGCCTGTCTCTGTCCTGTAGGATGTGGAACCCAGTTCACCTGCTGCACTGGCAGAGCTCCAGCCACACAGCGACTACATCGTCGGAGCAGATCAAGTGTTGCAAGATGTGAGATGTTCATGTAATGCTTCACTGTGTCGCTGTATCTCTTTAACAAATGTTTGAAAGCAGAGTTGTGGTTAACTCTGAGTCACTGATTTCCAGTCAGAGGACTTCTTCTCGCTGATTGAGGCCCATGAAGGGAAGCCGCTGAAGCTGCTGGTGTACAACACACAGACAGATGCTTGCAGAGAGGTGGTGGTCACGCCAAACGGAGCGTGGGGCGGAGAGGGCAGGTACCTCACAGTTACATGAGTTATTCAGGGGGGTTAATGCAGAATACTGCAGTGCACCTTTTTGTCTCTAGATATTATAAATTGGAGTTAAATCCTATATTAGGTGAGAAGTGATGCAGATTGATTATGGTCTCCTGTATAAAGTTAATTCAGATCATTATAACGGTACACAAACTCAGCTGGCCGTTCATTTACGGCGAGGCTTTTCCAGATTATGCAGCATTATTCTAAAATGTATGAATTGTTTTAAATGTTCTTGAAGCATTTACAAATGTTTGCTCTTAGTTTGGGTTGTGGCATTGGCTATGGCTACTTGCACCGAATCCCAGCACATCCAGATGTATCGACGCCAAAGCCGCCCACCCCTGTTCCTGTGGAGGAACCCTCTCCGGAGCTTCCGGAGCTGCCAACTCATGGATACATGGAGGTAAATCTGAATCCACATGTACCACATTTAGTCACTGTTGACTGATCTGTTGTGATGAAATTTGTGAACAAAATTTGAGAGAAGTAAGTCTTTGTGTGGATAGAAAAAGTCTAAGATCTTTTAATTCAGCTCATGGAAAATGAAAGCAAAAACAAAAGTGTTGTTTATACTTTTGTTCAGTCTATATGATGTCAGAAAATGGTTACAAATCACATCTTAGAAGCTGAAATCAACAAAGTTTGGCGTGTTTGTGAGATAGAGTGCAAATAACCATGGATAACAAAAAATCAGTCAACTAATTATTTCAGCACGCATTTGTTTCACTGTGTAAATATTGTCTGACTTGTTCTATATCAGAGACAGTAACAGTCAGAAATCTGTGTGGATATTGTTTTTGTTTTCCTGAACAACCACACTGATTTTCTGATGGTGCTGCATGAGATCAAACTGATATTAGTAGCTGTAGAGCTCATTTCTGTTACCTGCTTTCAGGCACCTTTGATGGCACCTTCAAGTCCAAGTGAGGACTTGTTAGAGCTGGAGCAGGTCACCCTCCAGGAATCTTCTCTGCCTCCACCCATCCAGAGGGTCATGGACCCCGGTCAGTTCAGCTCTGCAGTGGTTTCAGAGGATGATCATATCTGACATAAAAGTGTTGTTTCCCTGGTGTCTAATTGTGCTCATAAAAAACTTCTGAGTGAGTGTGTTGTGTGTGTTTTTCCAGGTTTCTCAGATTCTGAAGTGGCGGCGATAAATCCCGATCCTGCAGATTTGATGGACAGACTGGATCTGTCCATGTCGTCCATCGACATGACCAACACCGCACTGGCCATGCATGAGGAGAAGGAGGGTGACATCTCTGGTGTTGGTGAGTGAGGACAGCATTTGCATTTCCTTGCTGTGGGACGAATATAGTTGTCCCAAAGAGATGGGTCAGTGAATATCGATTGAGGGAATTATGACATTGTCTGAGGAAGACAAGCATGAGGCAGATCAGATAAGTGGGGCAAGTGGCAGCTTGAGCAGTTTCACAATTCATAATATGAGGATAAGTTTAAGGGTAACTTCAGTATTTTTCAGCCGGAACCTATGTTCCCTTGTTTTCGTGTCTAAATGACTAAAGGGAACAATAATTTTTAAAATTGGTCCAGTATCGAGTGAGAGGGCTGCAGTGGCGAAACAGGTGGCAGCGTAACCACTCAGGGCATGTACACGCCGTCAATTTAGGTTCACTATAGGTGCTTGTTTTTGCCACCGACAGGCTTTGTTTGTTATTCGAAGTGCCCTGACAACATTAAGGAAACAGAGATAGACCTTTTTGTGAAAGAGTAAGATCATTTTTGTTCAACTAGAAACAGCCCAGAAATTGCTTTCACCAAACCCACCAGACTCCATTTAAATAAACAGTAATTTTAGTGTATATAGAGTCAGCATGTTTTCACATCTAACCGGGTGAATTAAGGTTTTATTACAACCAAACCAGAGTTGGTGATTGTTGGAAGAGTGGGAAGATGAACCAAGAACCAACATTGATTGAAGTGTGTCTTGTGATGATAAAAATGACTGTTTACGTAAATGGAGTCTGGTGGGTTTGGCAACAGTGATTTCAGATTGAACGGAAAGGATCTTACTCTTTAAAAAGTTGTCAGACACTTGGAATAGTAATCTGAGCCTGTCAGTGACAAAAATGTAAATTGAAGAGGCACAAATGCCCTGAGTGGTTACATTGCATCCTGTTTTGTCCAGGTTGAAAAATACCAAACTTGCGCTCTAAGCTGTAACAAAAAAAACTGTATCATGTATTGATTTGGCTGAAGAGGACACAGTCTGATTGTTCGTATTTCCTGTTGTTATGCAGAGGAGCTGGAGGACAGTGTGCTGCTTTCATCATCAGCAGACAGCCAGACACACGAGCTGAGCTCCCAGGCAGCCATGGACCTCACCTCTGCTCTCGCTTCCACCGACATGTCCGATTCAGGCGTCCCACCAGCTGAACCATCTCACCTGCTCACAGAGTCCACAGACCCGCCTGGCTCTCTGTGTGAGGCCGGTGATAGCCCCAGTTCCCCCGTTTCTCTCCCTGTAGAGTCTTTAGAGCCTCCTGCTGAGCCCTCTGTCCCAGCTGAAGACCCTCCTCGCCCATCTTCTGTTGACCTCCTCCAGTCCTCTGCTGGTGAGGAGTCGATGGCAGACGATTCTCCTGCTCAGGCCATCGAGGAAGCGCCGGCGCCAGCTGAGGAACCTGCAGAGCCTCTAGATGTGGCTCCTGCTCATCAGTGCAGCCATGAGAGTGACGAGGAGAAACCAGAAGAAGAGCCGCCTCTTGAGTAAGCTCGCATCAGGCCATACACAACGTACAAGAATGCAAAGTGAAGCTGACAATCAATTGTTAAAGAAACACTATAGGAGGTACAGGACAGATCATGGGAGAAGCAATCTGAGTTGATGCTGATAATCTAAAGCCCAGTTCAGACCAGAGGAAAACGTTTTAGAGTGTTGCAGGAAAAAGTTGTAGCAGCGTTAACCGGCTCATCTCAGCGCAGGGCGGAGGATAGAGAGGATCACCTCATCAGTGTTTTATAGTTTATGTTTCTCTCAGTATCTACAGGCTGTAGCTCACCTGTCTTCAGGAAGGGCAGCATCATCATCAGCCTGGCGAAATGTTGTCTCCATAATTAGTGTTTTCTCTGCTGATCAGTGTGTTTTGACGGGAACGGGAATCAACAAGAGAACTTGACAAAAGATTGGAAACCTCATGTCGATTGTAGGTGTTTGATGATCAAAATATTTTTAGAAATTGAGAGTAATATTTTAATTTGATGTTCTAACATTTTAATACCTTGACTGATGTCTCCTGCGCCAGCTGGAGTAGGAGAGCAGACTCAGGCCCTGATCACACAGAAAGCGTTTTAGTAGCTGGATGCAGCTTTTTGTGATTGTTTCTTATGAGAATGAAGCTTTTTACTCGCTGTTTTACGTTGCAACGCGCCTCGTGTTTCTGCATTCTGGGCACCTGGTGGGTTGTTTTTGTTTTTTTTTTTAACTGGTGGCATTCAGTAAAAAAAGAAGACAATGCCGTGCGCCATGCGTTCTGCAACATGCAAAACGGTTTCTGTGTGATCAGGGTATTACAATAAGAATAAGCAAAAAATATTAATTTAAATTGTATTTTCTGAATTACCTTAATTTTAAAACGTATGTTTCATGTGTCTTTAAATGACTTTAAACATGCTGCCTGAACGAATTACTTGAACACTAAGTGGTTATTTCAGGATTTGTTGTTTCGGGTGGGGTTGTGTATCTTGTGTCGGCATGTTGGGTTGCAGAATCAATTGGTCGTATGTGTAGGTGGTGGGTCTTGAAAATCAGACCCATACAGGGGTGTGTTTTTAAGTTTTTGCTGTGTCATCACTACTACAAATGCAGCTGTAGCAAATATCTGACTATCACAATCCTGATTAATATTTGTAGGAGCTAAAAATTATATTCAAAAAGCCTGAAAAGCCAAATATTGGAATGTGAGTACGGAGAGTCGCTGCTATGGAGACCGTACACGATCTCATCTGATCTTCAGTCTGAACTGGGCTTTACATTAAGCACAAGGCTCCTCAATCAGATTAGTTACACTACAGAAACCAGCTTATAAGTAGGAAGATGCCTCAAGGCGCTGTAGGAATATCCTGTTTGTTTTATATGTGTAGGAATATGTGAGAATATAAAGTTACTGCGACTTTGTTCACCAAGAAGGTCACAATGTCGACACTTTGTCCATGCTTGGTGCAAAATTAGATCATAGGGTGACACGACTTTGCTTCTGGAACACTGATGTGACGAATACTTGAACTCCTCCAAAGATAAACACAAACAGCAAAGCTCATTAACGCACCTTAATTAATATCCACGACACTACAAAAGTTTTAAAGCTACCAGACTGTCACAGTCTTGGGGTGCAGCGCTGCTTCTGTTGTCGATGTGTTTCAAAGAAGCAAATCAAGAGTCCCAAATTTTTAAGAAATAGCTAAATTATAAATTATAAGAGGGAAACTTTTACAGTAGTTTATGACCCATGTGTTGGATTTTTAAGTGTTGGTACTATGAGGGAGATATTTGTGTTGTGCTGCATCACACCTGTCATTACATGCTTTTACTTAAAGGTCCAGTGTGTTGGATTCAGGGGGAAGAATTAACAGGCACTGAATATAACGATCAGTTTTCTTTAGTTTATAATCACCTTAAAACAAGAATAGCTGTGTTTTTGTTACCTTAGAATGAACTGTTTATATCTACATAGGGAGCAGGTCCTTGTCTACGGAGTCCACCATGTTTCTACAGTAGCCCAGAGCAGACAAACCAAACACTAACTCTAGATAGGGACATTGGTGTTTTAGTGTCGGCAACCAGCCCCTTTGTGATGAGATAGTGGAGAAACATAATTTTTTTTTTTACAGTGAAATGCTTTTATTCAGTGTTGTTAGCAGTTTAAATCACTGGGTCCATTTGTTTTGGAGAGGAAGAGACCTCTGCGGATAATTCAGCTCCCTGTAAACACCTCCTGAACATCTGGGGTCTCATTTATAAACATTATGTACGCACAAAACGAGGCCTGAAAGAGGCACACACCAGTTCTCACGTTAAAATTGTGATCTAAAATAACAGACTTGATGGGAGAAACTTTGACCCATGTTTACGTGCATTTTGGAGACGGGAAATTGGCAATGCACATAGTGAGGTGAAAGCCTGACTGGAGAACATGTCAAATATTTTTTGGCGCTCGCCGTTTTTGGCTTTCGTCTGTGCGTGCATTTTTAGTACGGATCCTATGCACTGTTTCATAAATGAGACCCCAGGATCTTAAATTATCAGAGAAGAAAGGTGAGCACACATTAGCAGTAACATGAAACTGCGTCTTTAAGTGTATCTGTTTCAATCATCAGAGGTCTGTACTACAAAGTTGTATTTGGGGTTAGCAAGGCTTTTTTAGTTCTGTGGAGCTGGTTCACTTTTTACTGGCATAAATTACCATGGTAACCAATGCTGAACTGGTTAACTACAGAATATCTGATCACAACTTGTCAACACCTCTATCATATCAGTCACAAACGTATCTCAACAGGGAAGAAAGTCGGGAGTGAAAGGTAGAATATGTTTTCTGTATTTTCTTTCCCCCGTCTGTCTAACTGAAATGTGGCTTTTATAATAACAGGAAAAAAAATGAACAGTATGTGGATTTTTTTTTAAATATTTTTTCCAAGTTCTCATCACACAGGTGTCTCATGTTATTTTGAGCTGCAGTGATGAATCGGTGTCAAATATCAACAGTCACTGCAGACTAAAATAAACTTTGCATAATTTAAAATCATGTGTTTAGTGTGTAAACAATCTCTGTGTTTGTTAAAAGCTGTTTATAAAACCAGTGGAAATAGAGCCCTGGAACAATGAAATGACCTAATACTACTGACCTATAACTATATATGGGTTATGCTTTATTTTTTACCCGAGACTCCAGACTTTTGCCCATTGATACTTTTTTCTACAGTGATGTGATTGGTCAGAGGTCGGGGTGTTGGGGCTGTGATCTGACACTCCGAAGTTAACCTGCTCTGGAGCAAGTTAGCTGTTCAGCATCAGTTAGCATGGTGATTTATCCCAGTAAAAAGAGAACCAGCTTCATAGTACTCCACTAAATCCCCCTCAATCTTCCACACTGAACCTCGAGATCTGATGAGGTCAGAACAGTTTTTTATTTGATGTATTCAGCCTGTGAGCTGTTTGAAATCTGCTTGTATTACCTGAATCATGTCCCCATGTCTCATTCAACTCTATTCTTACGTAATTTTTGTGATCTATGCAACAGTAGACAAGTACCGTCTGAAAGCGCACAGGCGACGTGTAAATCTAATAGATGACTTTTCATATACAGTACATGTACAAACAGTGATTCTGCTGTCGAGTAATTTTGGTTTTTTTTTTAGGGGGCTTCTTAAAAGTTTTTCACTGTCAAAGTAGGTGCTAGTGTGTAAAATAAGGAAAAGTATTTTTGCAGATATTTTATCAATTAATTGTATGTTTTATTAGGAATGAGGGCAGAGTCTTTTCATGAATGTGAAATGGGTGAATCTTTGATGGTTAAACAATCATATCACTTGACTTTAAAAAAAGAAAGAAAAAGAAATTGTTTCCCTTGTTTTTCTTATTTCACACTCACCAGCTGAACACATTTACAACTCAAGAAACATTTATAATCCCCATAAATCTGTCATTGTTAAACCATTCCAATTTATTTCTTCGAATGCCTAAAATATACATATTTCACAAATTATTACAACAAGGGATATTGCAGTGTTATGGCCTAATTATGGTACCCATCCTGTTTTTTGGCCCGTTAGAGCTCACTTGCTGCGTCCCCACTATGGCGTTACACACACTCTTCATGGCAAAAATTAACTGCGGAAAATTTACAATGACCTGTTGTTCTGCTCGGTGACACACCAAGAGAGAAATTACCATTTATATTTTACTTTGGTGAATTCCCCACAGTGGTTGATTATTCATATATTCTCTCGGATGAGATTCCCCTTCAAGTTATATTCATTGAACTTCTATTAAATCTAAATGAAATATACATTAGGAACAGCCCTCACTGTCATCAAGTCACAGCTCATGACCCAAGCACAGAGCGAGTAAGCATGAGTTATTATCAAAGATATATACCTTATATATAATTTTCCCCATTGCTAAGATGACTTGGACGACTACTAACATTCTTAAAGAGTAAAACTGCAATTTCTGGGTTGTCGTGAATAACAACAAATGTGATTTTTAACATCCAAGTCAGATTAACCGTCATGACCATGAATGTGCTCTAGGGATTTGGAAAAATAACTTGTTGGTTTTTAAGTAAACTGTACAACAACAAAATAAAACCAGAAGAAAACAAAAGTCACTTAAATCAAAAATGTTGTACATATATTTACAAAAAAAAAGAACATTCAGTCCATTGAGAACAGCACAGCTAAAAATAAACGACAAAGACAAGTGTTTCTGTCAATGAGGTTCAAGCTCTGCAATAATTAGATTTCTAAACCGGGATTAAAGGAACAGTTCACCCCAAAATCAACAACACGTATTTTTCCTCTTACCTGTAGTGCTGTTTATCAGTCTAGATGGTTTTGGTGTGAGTTGCAGAGTGTTGGAGATATCAGCCGTAGAGATGTCTGCCTTCTCTCCAATATAATGGAAGTAGATGGCACTCAGCTTGTGGTGCTCAGAGTAAATAATATATTTGAAAAACTCAACAGTAATGTCTCTTTCCAGAAATCATGACCTGGTTACTCAAGATAATCCACAGACCTTGTTGTAAGCAGTTTCATGTAGGAACTATTTTCTTTCTACTGAACTACACCCACCAACTGTGGGTCCAGTAGGAGGATCGTAAGCTCACCTCCCAGCCCTCCTGTTTGCAAATTTGCGAATCTAGGGATAGTGTAGGAGTCACCCGCCCTACGCTCCCTGTGATTGGCTTGTACTTGTTGCCTATGTTGGTTGGATTGGTTAGGTCAAGGCAACAGGAGAGGGGTTGGTTGGAGTAAGAATTACAGGGTAAGCCAATCAGAGGCAGAGTAAGGTGGGTCGTTCCTTTGCTATCCAAGGATCCACAGATTCACTGCTGGTTTGCTCAAAACAACAACAACAACAACAACAACGTCTGTGGATTATCTTGAGTCAATGAACATGATTTCTGAAAATAGACATTGCTATTGAGGGTTTTTTGGTTTTTTTGGAGCTTTGAGCACCACAAGCCGAGCGCCATGTAGTTCCATTATATTTGAGACAAGGCAGACATCTCTACGGCCGATATCGCCAACATTCAGCAACTCACAGCGAAACAATCCAGACTGATAAACAGCACCACAGCTACGAGGAAAAATCTGTATTAATGATTTTGGGGTGAACTGTCCCTTTAAGTTCAAGTTAAGACGACAGCAGAACAGAGGATTGCTTTTTCGAGGGACTGTGACGCTACCCAGAGACCAAGTGTACTCCTAAACTGGTGATAACTGCTGAGACGGGTGTGGAGTGTTTGTCGGACAGTTTCTGGAATGTACTAGAACAAACAAACAGTCTACTACATCCATGTGCATATACACACACGCTCGGACACAAACAAGTACTGTCGCTTCAAAATAAAACACCAATCGGAAGGAGAGAACAAACAGCAGTCAAAGTAAAAAAAAAAAAAAGGAAGAGAAATTGGTGAGTGCTGGAGAAAACAGAGTCCTTCCTTCAAACTGTAAAAAAGAAAAAAAAAAAAAAGAAACTATGGACCACTTATCTCCGGGGTGTCTCTTGGCTGCTCCGGTCTGTTCTGGTCAGTTCCCTATGATACACCATGAGCCTCGTCCTCACAATTTTTACTGGATTCTCATTGATACTGCGACTCTTGACCACACAATGGGGTTTAGGGTACTACATGTCAGAGGTGGGTGGTGATTGGCAAATGACGAAGAGTTCTTGTTTTAAAAATTAGGATTTTCACGTGGACTTCTGCCTATAGTGAAGCGTCAAGTCCCCTCCGCTCTTCCAGATAAAATGTTTAACTGTTCGCAGGTCCATGTTGGGATCTAGAACCTGGTGGAAAGATAAAAAAGATTTTAGTTAATACGATGGCTGAGGATGTGCCCATGTGATGAAGATGTAGCAGCAAAGACGTGTCGCCCACCTGGTCTTGACACATTAGTTCGATCTTCTCCTCGGCTAGCATCGCCATGTCCTCCTCCTTCTCCTGCTCCCCCGGCTTATCGTTGGCTGAGGAGCTGGTGGTCTGCGACTCGTTGTCCAGGTTGATGATCTTCTCATAAACATGCTCCATCACCTTCCTCACCTGGAGCATGTCGCTGGCTGAGAGGCGGTCCCTGCAGGACACACAGCAGGTAAAATCATCAAATGCAGCATCGGTGCTCGTGTAGATGGATCACATAATCAAAGGACACACAATCTCAGACGGGACGACGGACTTACTTCTTTAGAGTTTTTGCCCAGAGGAAGAGTGGGGCTGGAGGTAGAACGGGATTTTGTTGAACTTGGGCATATTTTTCTGGAGTAGAGGAGGAAACAGAGTACAAATCAAAAATACAGCACAAATCCTCCTCGGAAAAACAAAAGTGACGCCTCCATTTGAATATAAATTCAGATTTTTAGCAGGAAAAACACGAGCGTAACTAACGTGACGTGCGGCTGGCTATCTCCACACTTTGTTTTAGCGCTGTGTGTGAAACAACACTAACAACCACTGAACCAGCAACCTGCACGCTAAAATAATATTTAAATGTTTTCTTTTTGCAGGGATTTAGCCAATTTCATGCCAGCAATCACCTCCCAATCAACCAAGTTTTCCCGACACTATTTTGCAAAGGCACCATCTCTGAATCCTAGGCTTAGCACCGCCCAAAACAACAATAACACAATAAATCGATTTTCTCAAGTGTCTGCTGTAAGAAAGATCTATATAAGGAACATCTTTTCCCCACATTAAAAAAAAACATCTTACTTCCTGTGTACATGTTTAATAGCGGATAAGAGTAGGGAATCCTTGTTTAGTGTTGCTTAGTAACAACAGCAGCCTTGATTTCCTGTGTTAGGGTAAAAGTAAGTGAGAGTGGGTTTGATACCACCAGCGTCACACTGTGTTTCTCTCTGAATAAAAGATTCAGACAAGGACACACTAATATGTGCACAGTGCACGCACACACACACACACACACACACACACACACACACACACACACACACACTGAATACTATTTCATCTGTAATCATTTAGACTTTGTCTTCATGTCAAATAAAGATGGAAACTGTACTCACATCTACAGTTATATCAATAACCCACTGAGGAACAGTCTCGTTCAGCAGCATCGATTCAGTCTCTCCTCCTGAATCTCTACATAGCAACCTGCAACACACAACACAGCACATCAGAGGCAACGCAGAGGAGGAATGAACACATTAACTGTCAACATTTCTGTGTCAGACAAATGTCACAAAACACTGCTCCTATTCGCTGTCCTGCATGGCTGTCAGGCTCGGTGGGTTGATCCTGTGTTAGTTTGAAAGTGGGCGTGTCCAAGTAATTAACAGACAATTCAGAGCAGGTGTGGGACCACGGTTGATGAGCGCTGCGAGGAAGACATGGTGGAGTTGTTTCAAGCTATTGTCCACATGTTTAATGTCTACAAATGTCAATGGAGTAACAACCCTGAGCAGTGTTGGACGAGCTGACCAAGTGACGGCTGTCGGATCAGAGCCTGGACATTGGAGCAACAGGTAGGGCTTCATCCCTTACCTTTCAGCCCAGCAGCTGAATGCTCACTCTGTGGTGACATATGTCTGGGTAGCCAACCCTGGAAGCTCTAGATGAGGGTTAATTCTGAGTAACTTTATCAAGTGCCGAGGATTGTGTTTGCCATGACGGCAACTATAAACTGATGACACACTATTACATTTACAGAGTACACTGCAGCTTTGATGTAAAGCCTTGTTTCCACCAAGCAGTTCAGTTCGGTACACATTTAAAGGGCTCTGTTTGCATATCCATTGTGAACATTTGTGGACAGTTCCAATACAACCCCTTCCAATACAGACTTTGACACCGTACCGTGGCGGTTCAGTACAAATGTGCGACGGCCCTACTCAATAAGGATGTTAGTGACATGTTACCTAAATAGAGTTCTGCCTCCTGCCTCTCCAAAGATGACTGGCGTGTGTGGTGGCACTTGGAAATATCCATTTCCTTTCTGGACCCTGTTCTCCTGCTCGCCGTTCACTGTGGACACAAGAACACAATTGTACTGTGAGACGAACCGACTGAGGCTTTGGACATCCTGCGCTTACTGACAGCGTGAGTGTGCAGACAAGTGGACAATGAGTTTACTGAAGTTTCAAGAGCATCACTGCAGAGGTTTGTTTGATTTGGCTTCATAATGATTTAGCAGTAAACCACCTCCTTACCATGGTTCACCTCGTTCTCCTCCTCATCCATGGGGTTGATGCGAGTTCTGGGCCAGAACTCCAGCAGAGCCTGGAGCAGCAGTCCACCCAGGTTCACTGCAGAGAGTAAAATGAAGTTAGCTGGGGCGTCAGTGGCTTAGTGTATAGAGCAGACGCCCCATGTACAAGGCTGTTGCCGCAGCGGCCCAGGTTCGACTCCAGTCTGTGGCCCTTTGCTGCATGTCTCTCCCTCTCTCTCTCTCTCTCTCTCTCTCTCTCTCCCCCTTTCACACTTCACTATCCTATCAATTAAGGCAAAAATGCCCTAAAAATCTTTACAATTAATAAATGACTAAATAAATAAAATTTAGCTTCAGTTTTTCATAGTGATAGGTATTTGTATAGAAAATGTGACGAGGTCAGGTGTCTTACACTTTGGGTCGGATCCATCAGAGCTTGAAAACCCAGCGTCCTTTGCAGACACCCAGGCAGCGAAGCAGTCGCTCTCATCCAATGTGATGGTGAGCATCTTGAGAGAGAGAAGCAGGAAGCACAGCGATGAGAAAACTGTCCAGGCTCAGGAAGGTCAGACAGAAGTAAGGTCCCGTACTACCAGGTGTGTGACTCACCCCAGTCTTCAGATCAACAGAACCAGTTTGGCACGTAGACCATCTTGAATCGCTTTTTAATCTCTTCATCGAACTCCACTTTCCCAGGTCTTCCCTTACAAGCCTGAAGGTAAAAATATACATGATGTCAGTTCTAACCACGTATATCACCAGGAAGGAGCTCACACCAGGCTCATCAGGAGAGGTCCTCTTTAATCTGGAGACATTAATTTCATAGGTAGTAGTTTATTAGGGCAGATGAGCACCGAGTAACCATGACTCTCCTCTTTGAAGTGGCAGGTCTCCGAATACTAAGTGCATCTGGACTGTAGTGCACGTTAATTTGAGCTGTGCAATTCTAAGCTTTGTATGCACCAGTGCACGTGTCAGGGTACAGCTACCAAGGCGTTGACCTTGAGCCTTACTCAATTGACACTTTTGACATGTTCTCATTTATTTATTTATTAATATGAATAAATAATAATATAAAATACAATGTCACCAAAGAAGTCCTAATATGATTTTTTTAAGTTTCCACATTAGATTTGCTGAGAGGCTGCTCAAAATGTCCCTATGATCAGTTTCACTTTACAGTGCTGTAATTTCAGAAGGATCAGGCTGAAGTGCAGATATACAGAGACAAATACACCAAATGGGAGCCTTGATTCAGGTGGTGGTGTGATTTGTCATAATTTGAACAACTAGCTTAACTATGGCTTGGCTGGAAAAAAACAGTAGATGCAAAAAGGGCTGGGTTAAAATACTTGGTTCTCCGATTTAAATCTTCATTTCAATGACCAGATATCGATAAAATCCAAGACCAGTCTTTTAATATACGCTTTCCCCAGGGATGTGTGAAGCTTCAACCCTGTTAATCTCACCAGTAGTAAACAGGCCACGGCACTAAATTATTAACAACCGTAGTCTGGAGAAGTTGTGACGTTACTAATCCTGTACTGAATGTATTCTTTTTAAAGAAAGAATTTCTTGTAAAAAATTTTTACAGTATTAGTTCTCTGAGAATCCCTTTCACATACTAGCCTAATTGGTATTATTTCTAAAATATACCCAATCGATATCAAATCAAATTTGTGAATAAATATCGAATCAATTCAGGAAATCAGTGGCGATACCCAACCCGAGATGCATCACAATCCAACAAATAACGTCAGTGTGGAGTTTACCTTCAGGACATCCCAGAAAGCCACATTGTTGTTGGTATCTTTGGTGAGTATGTGTCTCTTGTCATTCAGAATGTGGCACTGTATGATACTGGCACCTCCTGCAAACAACACAGTTATACGTTACAGAATGCCTTGGAAACTACAGAAGTTGCTGTAGTTTAGATGAATAAACCTGTTTACCCTTGATGACTTGTTCTGGCTGAGTACACAGTGGTGTCAGAGGGGTAGTGCAGTCGTTGTCATACTCCCCTGATGATCGGAAGTTGTGCATTCCCTTTAGAGACTACAAATGCATACAGAAAATAATCATTACAGACTGTCCTGGATTTTAATAATCGCTTCCTACCTCTCCCTCGCAGTAATAGCTGTGATTAATGTAATGCAATTATCTTTTGTGTATCACCCACATCGTCACAAAGCTGGTTTAAATTCTTACACAAATTACAGGAGGATTACTGCTGAATAGCATTAGGCGTGGCCACATGCACAAGTCCGTCTATGCTGTATCCCACCGTCGTTATGCTGACAGCCGACCAGCGATCTCAGAGGTGTCACGCATGCTTACCCATTTATTAACGGATGACTTGGTGGTGGAGACCCAGATTGCTGGAGGTGGGTCAGCAGATCTGTCCAGTTCCATCTGAGCAAAAGAGAAAGACAGCGAAAGGTTGAGTGACTCCAAATGGTTAGCTACGAGCACAGGAATGACCGGGGAGAACACAGCGTCATTAGGGATGGGAATTGAAACATTTTATTGATACCACGTGAGCATGCAGAACACTGGTAAAATCAAAGAACCAGTAAGCACAAAGTACTACACCCTGTGTTTCATCTACACTGCAAGCAGACACCAGGTGAAAGCAAAAGTGAACGTTCCGACAAGACCTGTGCGGCTTCTTCTTAAACTTGTGCATCGCAGAATTACATCACTGCTGCACAAAACGGTTAGTGTGTGAGTGGCTTCTTACTTTGAGCACCGGAGCCTTCTCCTCACAGATGAGCACACGGATGTCTGGGTTACGCAGGTCAGTGCAGTAGATCTTTTTGTCTCTGCCTCCGGAGTAGACGTGTGTAAAGGCCTCGTTGACCTGCAGGGCCCAGACGCCTTCATCGTGCACCCGGTAGGTGGCGATGCACCTCTGCTGGCCGAGTGACCAGAGGCGGATGGTCCCGTCTGAACTGCCCGATAGGCACTTTGGAGAAGGACAACAGGTTTAGATTGTAAAAAAGATTGTATAACAGCTGCCACCACTGTGTGGCTGGCCCATGTGATGGTATATACAGAAATGTGGCATCACTGTGTCTACTGTGGGAGCTCATCAGATGTTGGGAATCCAGCTGCCTCGTAAAATAACGTGAAGTTAGTTGTAAACACAGAAACTGTAACACTTGGAGTTGTTGTTCTCAGTAAAGTCACACAGTCAAGTCTCTTGTGCGAGGCAGTTGTTTTTTGTTTATATGAAAGTTGTAAATACAAGAACAAAATAATCAAATGTAAGATGATAAAGTACGGTTTATTTTAAACCGTGTCTGAACTGAATTCATAAAACAATTTCAGCACCGTGATATAAAATAACATGTACTGTAAAGGTTTTGGCCGTATCGCCAGACAAATATTTTTATTGTTGATAAATCTGTTGATTAGTTTCTCGTTTATTCAAACAATTGTGTGGTCTATAAAATGTAGGACAAAGCACACAATGACGTCCTTAAATGTCTTGTTTTGTCCACAACCCAAAGATATTCAATTTACTGTCACAGAGAAGTGAAGAAACCAGAAAAGATTCACATTTGAGAGGCTGGATAAATGATAAATCGATTATCATATCACTTTATTTTAGTTATCTTCACTCACTTGAGTGCCGTCTCGATTCAGCAGCAGCGACTTGACGTTGTCTGTGTGTCCTTTTAGCTTCATCAGTTTTGCACATGTTCGAGGGTCCCACACTCTCAGGACCTGAAGAAAAAAAGAAAGCAAAAAGGAGGGAAGTGAAGATTGGCATTTCTTCACTCTAGAACCAGATTACAGTGACTAAGCAACGGAAAACAACAGCTCAATTACAGCTGCTGCGCAGCGATGGGTCAGGTCCAGGCATTTTTAGGCAATTCTGAGCAACAAGCAGAAGAATTGGAAGACATTTAGGAATTTTAGCAACACAATCTGCCTTTTGCATCAGTTGAGGCTTGAACTCACAACCTCTGAGACTAAGGATCAATTTCTATCTCACTGATCTAATTAGTCAGTGACTATTCATGTGTAGCTTCACAAATTGTCTAAGCCAGACATGCAGGTTTAGCAGCCGTCTGTGCATGGAAAAGCAGATTTCAAACCACTGTTAAAAATTCAGTTATTGAAACAAAAATCTGAAAATACACATATTGCATCTAGACAGCATGGAGATGTTGGTAATTTATTTTAACAATGACTGATTTGCTCCATAAGTGAAAAACTGATGTTTAAAATTGCCATTTTTACATTGACTCCAATTGTTCACATTAGAGCAAAATTCAAAATGCTGTCAAAAATTCAGTTTTTGAGATAAAATTCTGCAATCTGCCACACATCATCTACCAAGACTCTAGAATTTTGTCATTTTTTCACGAACACTGAAGATTTAGTTAGAATTTGCATGTATATATTTGGGACAGTCCAAAGATGCTCTGCAGCAAGTTTGGTGTCAATTGAGCAAAAATTGTGGGAGGAGATAGGTTTAAGAAGTTGTACAGTTTTTGAAAAAACAGAGTGATGAACTTCATAATTTTTAATAGGTTTAAGTGTACAAAAGTTTCTTCAGTATCGGGGCTACAGTTTGATGAAAGTTGTGAAGTTGTAGCATGTATGGTTGATTTGTTATGAATTTTCAAAGTTTTGAACTTTAGACGCTTGCTGTAGCGCCACCATCAGGACTATTGGCTTGAGTTTACAGCTGAGGATATCTGGCAGTTTGGTGAGTTTTCACCCATGGGAAGTATGATTTCCTCAGAAGAAGAAAGAAGAAGAATATCTAGGATTACAAAAGTGTCCTGGCAGCTTAGCTGCCCGGACCCCAATTAAAGGTATACTTTGCAGGATTTTCCAAAAAACACAATGTATGGACCCATACAGAGTAATACCTCTCAATCATCACTTATGATCAACAGGAAGTGTGTGGCATTGTATTTATCTGCAGAGACTCTGCTCCCTGCCTGTATTTCCTTTATTATATTGTTGTGTTCAGGACGTGAGGTCATGTCGTTATAAAAAGGTAGCTTCCATAACCAGCAAGTATCCAGAAGGACACAGCGCCAAAATAAAGCAAGAAGAAACACCCAGCAGACAAAGCTCATTCCAAAACAAGAGTGAATTTGGGGTTGGCATTTCCATTCACTGGTGAGCACTGAGAGGATAAAGAGCAACACGAGGGCTATGTTCACACTACAAGCAAATGTGGCCTTTGCTATATTGTGACACAGATCTGATTTTTTTCAGAGCAGTGTGGACACAAAAATTTGACTTTTTTTTACAATCCAATCTGAGCCACTTTCACTTGTTGTCCTAAATCTGATACATATCAGATTACCTGTCACCGCAGTAGCAATAGTCATATCAGAATTCATGTGTTTTTCTCTACATCTATGGTCTTTCCACATCATGCTTGACTGCACAGGTGCAGATCGCTCACCGCTCACTGCTCTATTGGCTGGTGCCCTAGACGATATCTGATGGGGATAGCTTGCCTAAATTCCAGGACAGCGTTATCATGAGGTGCCGACAGAGATATCTGAACATAGCCCCAGACATCCTAAAATTCTGGAGGAACTGTTCATGCATGAAACCCTCCACATTGCAGCCCCACCACTCCAGACTCCTCTCCCAGCCACACCCACACCTCTCTCTCTGCACAACTGCAAGCAGTAGCTGCCTATAGTTAGTGGACCGAAAGCCCATCTTATGACAGCTCATTATCCCGAAAACAAATGCCTGTTGCTCAAAAAATATGCCACAAACTTTCCCAAATAAAAGCAGATGGCTAATCATCAAGCAGAATGGCGTCATCGGACTTTCCTACTGGTGATCATTTCTAACATGAAGCTTGCACTGCCATGTCATTCACTTTTTCCTCTTTCACAAATATGACAGCAGGCATGTGTATGGTGTTATTGGTTGCCTGTGAAGCATTTCGTGGCAGAGGTTGGTTCACACTGATGTCAGATATTGGTGACTCCAAACATCAGTGTGACAGGCGAGGAAGAAAGATCAGATGTGGGGAAATAAGCATTAAGCCCTGTAATGTGAACAAAGTCGAAGTTGGCCTGTTAGCTCAGTTAGCCTTCTACAGTATCGACTTTTCAATTACACCAAATGTAATCCTACAATGGTAGCTTGCAGTGTACGTTCATGCAGTGTACGGAGGAGAGGCCAAGTTTCACTGTCCCTCTTGGCTGTCCTGCATGGCTATCAGACTAGGTGGGCTGGGTTTACCGAGGCGTAGAGCTGTGTTAGTTTGAAAGGACGTGTGCCGATGTAATAAAGAGAGATGATTCGCACCAGGTCTGCGACTGTGGTTGATGAGAGATCTTTCTGAAAGCTGCCAGGAAGACAGATGCTTGATTGTCTTCCTTTTCTCTAAAAATTTTGTTTTAAGTTATCATCCACGTGTTTAATGTCGACAAAGACACTGTCAAAGGAGTACAGACGCTAAGCAGTGTTGGTGCACAGAACGCGAGCTGACTGAGTGACGGCTGTCGGATCAGTGCAGGGACAGCGAGGCTACAGGTAGGCCTACATCCCTTACCTCTAGCCTGGCAGCTGAACGCTCACTCTCTGGTAATATATGTAATATATGCACGGGAAGCTGAGCCCTCAAAGCCCTGAATGAGTGTTTGTGGCAAGCAATAGAATCAAGTGCCCAAAGTTGTGTTTGCTGTGACGTGTTAACTATCAGTAAGTATTTGTATGGTTTCAAAGTAACTGAACACCTGTCTGTAAACGAAATAATGTCCACACAGGTGTGTGTTGTAGCCTACAGGAAACTTCAACAGATGGGAGAATGACAAGTTCAGTACATTCCCACTCTGGTTTCAGGTTAAAAAACTGTTTAAAATTCCAGTTACAAAGTTAACTTGACAGGTGAAAAAAATCAGAGCTGTTCGAATCAAGTTTCACTGAACTAACAGGGTTAATATATGTGTGTGTGTGTGTGTGTGTGTGTGTGTGTGTGTGTTGCACCGATGGAAACCCAAACCTTTTCTGTGGATCCAGATACAATGACTGTGCCCATCTGGTTCATAGCCAGACTGTAGATAGAGTCCTTGTTCCCACTGAGTGTGACGAAGCTGTTGGAGACAGATTGAAGTGAGTCCACAGGTACAAATCATCTCCCAGAGAAACATATCAGCCATTACAGAACAGCATAAATGCACAATAACCAAAACTACAGTGTGTATGGGCCAGAGATAGATACAGTCTGTGTCTAGTCATAGTTAGGGGGCGTGGTCAGCCTCTAAATGAGCCTCTAAATACTGAGAAAGCCACAAGAGACACTATTACATTTACTATAGGTATGATTAATTAAACTTGCCATAATATCAGCACCCTGCAGTCATTAACGCTATGATGTAACAGGCTATCACATTTTCAGACAGTATAGCAGCGCTAAAGTTTCGTCAACGACGTTAACCTGTGTACTGATGTGCTATAACAATCATCCTGCAGGGATTTGCAACCTCAGATCCTTTCAATAATCTGGTCAGACACTTAAAATAACAATCTGAACAATCAGCTGCAAACACTTAGCGGATGTAACTCAATGTGGACATGCCCCAAGTGCTTCCATTGCAGCCTTGCCGCTGCTTTCCCTCACTACCGGACCAATTTCAAAACATGTTATCCAGGTCGGAAAATAAAAACTTCTTTCACTTTGATTTTCAAGATTAGTTGTCGTGCAGAAAGACATGCAGCAGCTCTTTATGGTAGCGATTGCTAGGCGTGGATGGAGGATGGGACGTTTTTTGGGTGTTCCCACAACTACCGACTGTATCTGTGGGCACACAGTGTCACACAGACACAAACAATACTTACTGGTGACAGTGTTGTTGGAAGCAGTGAGCGCTGTTAGTGTGTTCACATCCCAAAGAAAGATCTGCCGGTCAAGGCCTGCTGATGCCACCAGCTCCTTGTCCTTCGCGTAGGCCAGAGCTTTCACGTAGTCCTTGTGTGTTCGTAACGTCGACATACAGAAGCCTTTATGCGCGTTCCATACTTTGACCGTGGTGTCTGATGAGGCAGATATCACTGAAAATGGAAGACAGTAAAAGTACATCAGAACAGTGGAATAAAAAAGCAGTATAAGATGCTAAAAAGTGCCTAAACCCTAAATAAAGTAGCTGTTAGTTATCACACTCACATGTTTTTCCATTGCAACAGAGCACTATGTCATTAACCCAGTCTGTATGATGCTCCATGGAGGCAATGTACGGGTCCTGCTGCAATCAAAGAACAGAAAAATTAAGACACTTACATTACCAGAAATCAAACAAAAGGATGCATGTGACAACACAGCTGCCAGACCATACTGCGAGTGTAATATCTGATTTAGCTAGAGGGTCTGGGGTGCCTTACTTTATGCTGGTAGACACTCCATATCCGGATGATAGAGTCCCTTCCAGCAGTGAAGAGCCGGTTCAGCGCAGGGTCTAGTTGGAGTGCATTCACCCCATTTCGGTTGTACTTCTCCACCTCATCTCTAATGACGTAGGACACCTGAAACATAAAAAGGAGCGTGAACACCGAGGTCAGACTCTGACCGCTTCTGTTTTTATGGACCCACAACACACCTACTTCCTTGTGCACACTACGAGGCTTCAACGCGTGAAGGCAGTGTTAGTTATTTATGAGAAGGGAGAGGGTGGTGCAAAAAGGAGCGAGGGATGCCAAGTAGTTTTTAAGCACCAGGGAGGGACTTCTGTTTTTTATTTTTGGCTTAAGGAGGGGGCATACAAAATTAAATGGTTGCATTTTGTTTAGTTTTTTAGGGCTAATTTTTTTAGAAACATGCTTGAGGGGTTGGAAGTCATGTTATTCTCAAAACCATTGCCAAAAATACACCATTTCTCACAGCCACAAACTGTAAAAACAAAAATTCTCATTAGATTTTCACATTTCTGACGGTCCTTGGACACATCTTGTGCAACGAACAGTTCTATCAGAATCAATCATTACCAAACTTGAGCTTAAAATAGTGATATTTCATTAAAATCGCTTTATTAAACATCTCATTTTAAAGACTTTCTTCAACTCCGTCATTTTGACTTGTACTTTTGACTTTCAAACATCTACAGGCAGGCTTAAAAAATCCAATAACTAATTTATATATAAAGTAGGGTCATGCATTTACAACCAGCCACTCAGAGAAACTCAAGGAAAATATTTGTAGCTTTAGGGACGGTCAGAGTAAAAAATAAGTCACACCCCAACCACCCTCTGTAAAGTAAAGAACAGTCCCTAAGTTTCATGCTCTTGCATTATAAGGACATGCAGTTAGCTAAGGAAACACGCCAAATGGCACATATCTTGGTAGGTAATACCCCACAGATCACCACTGACATGGAGTAATTCAGTATTTATAGGGTGCTTTGATTTTGAAGCAATGTAATGGGGCAGGGTGCACGAGAAAATCACCGGGGCACGTACGTTTTCCCAGCAATTAGACCGAGCCCAGATACAGAGTAGCTTAGCTATCGTCAACGCTGTAACAGCATTAAAAATGCCGCTGAGACAGCACATGAATCATTTGTGCTAATTGGCAAGCTTTGTAATTACGTTATGCCGCGATTTACACCCAACTTGCATGAAAATTATTTATAAAAGCGTGTATTCATTTAGACGCCAGCGTTAGCAAAAGACGCTAACAACTACCGTAAGCTAAGCTAAGCTAGCTAGGTTAGCCGGCTTGAGTCATGACTCATAACAGCAACGCTGCCTCCTGCGGGCGGTTTTTACCGTCCGTCAAGTATCCGTGAAGCACTTTGTAAAGGCGAAGACCACAATGTCGCCGTTGCCACACACTTGGCAATAATGCAACTATTATAATTTACCTGTACTTTTCTCCGCCCAGCAGCATTTTGCCTGTGATGCGTGGCCATCTTGCATGTTGACAGTCAATTCATGTGATGCTACATCCGGAAAAAAAAGAAAACATATGCAGCTGAGCTTTATGGGAAATGTAGTTTTCACGCTGTCCTTTTGGTTTCACTGAAGCAAGGGCCCAGAGAGGTGTTAGTTACAGGGCATTCAAATGACACAGCAGTAGCAAAGTAGGAATCTGCCTGGGGCCCCCAAATAAAGGGGCCCTTAAAGGGGAACACCACCGACATAAATAATTCCAACATGTTATGTCCACTATCAACAAAAGTTTAATTAAAATCTGTGAACATGAGCTGCTCTGTCAAAGCCAGAAACCAGAGAAGTAAGTCTCAAACTTGTGATATCATAGGGTGGGAAAAACTGTAGTTGCTCCATCAGCAACATTGCTTCAATAATTAAAACAGCCCAATGTTAATATACAGTAGACTAACATTTAAATCCCTGAAATTCAACAAAAATTTAAGAGTCTATATCTAAACCAATCAGCTCTTTGATCAAGTGAGAGCCAGGCGTTTCCCATCATGCCTTGGGTCTTGCAATCGGTGGAGAGCAACTGCAGCGCCTGGCTCTAAAATTGCAGCCGCCTTACTCATGAGATTGAAACTGTCTGCTTTTGTAATGCATTAGAGCAAGTCAGGAAGAAATCTAACCGGCATGCGTTGGGTACTTGCAGTGTCATTTACAACATGTTTTCCCAATTCCCTGTCGATGGAGCAGCTCCAGACTTCATACTCTACTTTACTCCCAATTCGTCAACTATCACGTTTGGTCAGTGGACTTTCACGTCTATATGTTATACGCAAGGTATCTTGGATGTGTCGGCTGTTGACGATCTGGGGGGTTTGTCAATTTACATCTTCTATGTGCATTGTGTCTTTTCAAAATACACTTCCGTTTTCACAGGAAATGTACACTTTTGGCTTGTTCAACACAGTCTTTTAAAAAAAATTTTTTAAAAAACTTGCTGTGTTGGTAAAACACAGCGTCTTTATGTTTATTTCATTGTGCAACAAACACACATGGTTAGGTTTAGAAGAAAAAAACATCATGGTTTGGCTTCACATTCATACAGGAAGTGAACACTGGTCTCCTGGGTGAAAGTCTGCTGCTGTTGGACCTGTACCACCACCCTTCCCACCTGCTATATTGGGACTTTCCAGGTCCTTAAATTATATTGTTGTCCGGTTTCAAAGTGATGATGTCCAGTGGTGGTATTAACTCACACTGACCAACTGTGTATCATACTGCCACGAAAGGACGTCGGTTTTTCTGCAAAAATCAATGACCAAGCGACGGTATTCGAAGAATTTGTGATGAGACACAGTTGCTATGACAACACAAATCTGATTTTTAGCACCCTAGTTTTTTGGGATTTGGGAGAGTTGTTTTTTACTTATATTTTTTGACTGTGTTAGACCATAGGAATAAGCCCTAATAATTTAAGAAAAAGTGTTTTGTGTCCAGTTTATTGTCTCTGTGTGTACTGTATTTATTAGTCCAGTGGGTAAATCCTTTGCCTCTCATTTTGGGGATTCTGGTTTAAATTCCCACCAAGAGACAAAAATCTTCAGTGTATATGAATCAGAAGTTCTTGTTTTATTTCATTTTATTCTCTTGTATTTCATTTTTATTTTTATTTATTTTATTTCATTTTAACTTACTGTCTCAATACTGCCACACTGGCTAAAAATTGACATATTTTCCAAACATTATTTATAGTTTGTGAAAGTAGTAGCCTGGTATTGTAACTCAGATTCATAACCTGATTTGAACCATTTGCACATTTTATACAAGGGGCATTTGTAACATCTCAAATTGCACCAATCAGAATGAGACAACCATGAAACGTACGTGCTCTGTGATAAGGTTACTTTATTTTTACACACATTTAACAAACAACGCTGTGGTGATCCGTCTCTCCTGCCAACTGACAAACTGATGTCTTACACTTGATATGAACTAATTATACTGTTTTAATTAAACTGGAATGAATTGTTCAGTGGATATTAAATTGTTTGAACCATATCTATAGTCTTGGGAGTTTATTGTAGTCACTGGTATTTATATGAAGGTAAAAAATATGTTTTTACAGTCGCTCCTGCAGGTGGGGGCAGATGTAACATTTTGCTTCTAGTGTTCAAATCAATATTGTGACTCAAATATTTCTTTTAAAAGCAACTGATGACTGTCAACATGTAGGGCACAGACACAAGTTAAGTTTAGTCCAAATAGCTCATGAGGTTTTTGAGCAATAATATTAAAACCTTGGTCTCCTCTGCATTTTTAATGGTACAGTAAAACACCAACCTATCGTCTCTCCAGGTTGGTCATGCAGCAGAGCACACAGCCTGCTGTATCTCCCACACCAACCTATTCATACAATGCCTATACTTGGCCACTGGAGGGCGCAATAGGAGACCAACACTGCAGTAGGCCTGAGCTGTAAGGTCATCCTGAACCACCACCCTTCAGCTGACTGCAGACACCAGTGCAACATGACAGTGCTGACAGCTTGTGTTGAACCACATCCTTTACACAGTTCATTCAAGTGCAACAGATTTTAGATTGCAAATCAAGTTGACAGCAGCCGATTTTATTCATTAATTCCTCTCTGTTGTTGAAAAAATCAGTCGTTGTAGGCCTTGTTAAGCGCATGGCTTGTCTCTGAACTGCAACTCAAATGTAGTGTAAATGTAACATTAAATCCTGTGATCAAAGTCAGAACAAGTTCACATACTTTCAGGAAACAATGCATGTTGTCCATATGCTGAATAACTCGATGCCGACATTAGTTACTTAAAATGTTGACTAAAATAACAGTCAGGAAAATAAAAGCAGCCTCGTTTATGTTGGATGAAGTCAGATAGCTTGGTAGATTACCAAGAAAACCAACACTGAATTCTGAAGACTACTTTAAGTGTTACTTTTAGGACTTGCAATGTATCTCTGCTATATTTCTATAAAGAAAATATGTTGCCAGGCAAAATACTGTAGAAACGTTTGGCCTTCGAACACATCACAAGCCCCGACATCACTCCGATTACATGTTCAGGTAAAATGGGACAGTCAGGGGCATAAATACAGACAGTGCAGGCAGTGCGATTGCACTGGGGCTCCTGGGGTGGGTGGCCCATAGAGAGTGGGCCCTTGCAAGTGACTCAGACTGCCACCTTGGAAGACTCTATTTGTGTTAAGACAGTAGGCTACATGCTTGATAGTGTGCACTGGGGCCCGTCATAACTTCCGTCATAACTTAAGCCACTGGGGACAGTCATGTTTTTTAAATTGTTAAATCAATTTATCAGTTGAGTCATTTAATGTAACCCGTGGCTATTCATTAAAAAAAGATCCAACTGGTCCAACTTTTCAGCCTGAATGACAGTTTTTGTCAGTGGACTTTGATGAGAGTATAGATGGGGAACTGAAGCTTCTCCTGTCAACATAGCGTACACCTAAACTGATATTGATTTTTTTTAGATGGCTAAAAAACATCAGTAAATTGCTTAGCTTTCATGTCAGACTCCAGCCTCCTTCTCCAAATTGGGGGGTGGGGGGTGGGGGGGTGTGCAGACCGTCATATGCTGTGTGTAATACACTCACTATGGATAAGTACCTCACACAACCCAGTTTCAAAAAATCTGAAAAATCCCCTCAAGTACTCAAAACCCTTTTCCATTAAAAGTAAAGCGTATTGGGAAGACATTTTGATTTTAAGTCAAACCGTTAAATGCAACATCCTACAGCCATTTTTGATGTTCTACCCTTAATGTTTCAGCTGCAGCGCTCTTAATTAACAAACAAAAAAAAATCAACATGCCACTTGGCTTACCCTGCAAGTTCTGGGACCAGTGATCTTTGGAGTCTTTGCCCTGGCCATCCTAGCTACCTCAGACTGGGGTTGTTATATTGGGGGGAAAGTGGGACTGATCACAGGAGGGGGTCAGGGTTTCAAAACAGAAAAGAAAGTAATGAAAGGGAAAGGAAGCAACTTTGTAAAACAGAAGAAAGGAAGGGCAGGGGCCACCAAGTTCAGGGCCCAGTGGGTATGGCCTATGCATTGGCCCCTGACTTTGGTGCTACCAGTCAAAATGATTGTCATGTAAAGCACATCTGTTGTAAAACCATTTCACGTGATGCCCCTTTTTACCTGACTTCAGCTTACACCCATCAGTCTTTCTCGCACAGAATGCTGGGTAAACAAAGTTCAAGTTTCCTCTTATCTCCCTCACTGCTGTTTTGCAATGTGGTGATGCGGTGAATCTGTCATCTCTCTTCCTATATCTCACATGTAGGAGTGGTAATCCCCTGTGGTGGAGCAGCAGCATCCTCCCTCCCTCATGCTCTTGCTCAAGGGCAAAGCGAGGTGCGCCTCTCCCGCCGCTGCGCAGCTGCTGAAGACAGCGCAGCATCCTCTCCACGCTCGGCGGCTCGGGACCTTTCCTCTGTGGGATGAAGACGGAAGAGCCTCTCGCATGGAAGGAAGGAGCGCAGCTTGCACGACGCACCTGTGGCAGGTTTCAAATGTCCAACATAAGGTGATCAGACGCCTGAGTTTGTCTAGAAGTCAGTGTTGTTCGCTTAAGTTTGGATTGTGGCGGTGATAAGACGCACTTTTCTGTCCTGTTGGATTGGAGTTTCTGTCCACGATGAAGAGTAAACCTTGAGCAGAAGACATGGATTTTGCGCGGAGAGTTTGGCTGTACTTTCTTCTAAAAACCGAAGAACTCAACTCTGGAAATGATGCTGTAAATCTCAGAGTTTCATATGTAAGTATCCCTGCAAGGGTTTTTAGATTATTTGGGAATGAATACAGAGCATGGCCACACAGATAGAGATGTAAATCAGCTCCTTAAGAGCAGCACACAACATCATTTCTTATGCTGCATAATTTCTGTTTGTAAAGTCTTGTTTTAGGGTTAATCCACAAGTTAAAACATTACTAAGATGGCATATTTAATGCAGAAAAATATAAAAAGAAGATACACTAGAAAATGCACAATGCAAAATATAAATTTAGTGTTTTAATGTGCAGTGTTGAGCATTAAAGGCTTACGTAGGTCATACCATACAAACATGACATACATTTCCACTGCAAACTTCAGCGTCCCATTGCTTCTGTGACACATTACATAATGCTCTGTGAGGCAGTGGGGACACATTTCAGATCTATTTTCCTCTTTTGGTGACACTTGACACCTTCATCTTCTTGTCTAATGTAACTGATGTAACTCATGATTGGTTTTAAGATTCCTCTGGTTTTGGAGAGGGATTCAGTTAAGCTTTAACTGAATCTGTTCGGTCTGAAAGTGCAGAGCTCATGAAAATAACTGTCATCAATTTTATGGTAATAATTTCACCGCCGTCTCATTTTGTAGGTCTATACCTTCTGTAACCTACGTGTTTAAGCTATCTGCTGCAATTACATTGAAAGGTTTTTGCTGGAGAAGTAGGTCATCAGTTCAGTCCGCTGCACCTAAGAGCACAGACGCATAACATGTTGGCTCAGTGCAGGCGATATGTGCTGGAACTTTGTTTAGTTATCATTGAGTTTGTTTGTTAATGTCGTTTTTTGTAATCCGATTGCTTAGTTTGACAACTCCACACATTGATTTTACAGTATAAGATAGTTAACAAGTCTGACAGGGAGAGAAGTTGCAAGAAAGAAAACACAATCTTAACTTGTAATCAGAAATTAAAATTTAAAACATGTGGTTATGTGGAATCCTTGACCATTGCAGCATAAATAAAACAGTCCTGAATGAAACCACTAATTTCAGATGCCATAATCAGTCATTATGAGTGAACAAAGAAATGCTTGTTGTGATAAATCCTGAAATTAACATCTTTAGGATTCAACCCAGTAAATCCTGAAAAACACATAACCCTCATAAGTGTAAAAGTAAAGAAAAGCACAACAACAATCAGGATACACGCTGTTTGTCTGCATGAATACTCTTTATTACAGTTTTAGTAGTGGTGCACAAACAGGGTGTTTCCTTTTCTAAGACACAATCTGTAATATTAAATGCAGGAAAACTCACAGGAAACACAGAATATATATATTTTTCTGGCATTTCAAACATTACAACATCAACTCCGACACCATCAAAATGACGTCGGGCTTATCAGCAACATCAAAATAGATTTTATTTTCACTAATAATCTAAGAAAAGGTGTTTTGTGTTTATATTAAATGTCTGTGTGTACTGTATTTATTTTTTTTTTTTTGTGGCTACTCTCATTCTGGGGATTCTGGTTAAATTCCCATAAGACACAATTTTTCATGCTCTCAAAATCTTCATATATGGATCAGACGTTTAACTGAACTGTATTAATACTGCTGCACTAGCTAAAAATCAATGTATTTTTTTAAGTATTAAACATTAAGAAAAGAGAATTTGGATAGATAAGAACTAACAATTATTTTTACGTCATTCATCTGTCAGTTTCTTGATTAATCGATTAGTTGTTCTATAAAAGCGTGATAAATGTTGTAATATTCATACTGGTTCAAATAAACAATTTGATTGTTTCCCATCTTTGCTGAGCAACATGTTTGTGTAAAAGGAATGAAAGGCATGTCCCAAATATAGGCCTGTTGAGTTCAGTGATTTAAGCAAATATCAGCCACTAATTGAAGTTTTATGGTACACATGGGCTGAAGACCTTAATCACATGGTAATACACATGGGCGGGTTTCACTGTTTTCTGACATTTTATTGACAAAGTGATTAATTGAGACAATAATGGGCACATTAATCAATAATGAAAATAATCATAAGTCAGGATCCTGTTATGTCCTCAGCAGTATGGTTAAAGTAACACTCCAATTGCTGTAGACTCAGAGGAGTAATACAGTGGTTCACTTTATTTCACATGTGGACCAAGATTATTACAGAAAATAATTAGCAGATGAATTAATAATGAAATGAATCATTAGTTGCAGCCTGAGAAGTGAAGCAGTGTGACGTCATGTGAGACCTTAATCTTCTCTAACTTGTTCAGTAACCTCATCTAGAGGAAACTGTTGAGCTATACAGCTCAAAATCACAGTTTCCGCATGCATTTCTTTAACAGCTATTAAAATATGTTGTTAAGTGAGGTACATCCTATTTTCCTTCAAATAAAGCAGTTTTTCTTATCAGTAGCTTCTTCCATGAAATCATCTTTTCATTTTGTTTTCATCTTTAATGGAAGTTTACATAGTTTTTATATAACCAGTACATAAAGGGTCATGTCAGTAAAAGCTTAAAGCTAGAAAATGTTAATCCAGTCACATATACAGTAAAATGAGAGCTTGATGACAGACATAACACCACATGATTTATAAATCCCTCATTAGAGATGAATGCTCTCCTTCATCACAAGTTGAGCCCACTTTAGACATCTATAGTTGAAACATTTCATAACGTTGCACTTTAATGGGGCAGAAAATGAGAAGAATCGTTAGAGAGTGTAGGTCAGTCAGTGCAGAGCGTTTTATTACTTAAACAGTTCCTATCCCCAAGGACAAATAATGGTTTTACTTCAGCAGATTATGGTTTAATTTAGAGCTATTTCTTCCTGCAGAGGCACATTGTGTGTAGGACTGTGCAGCAAAAATTCGTCTTCCTGACTCAAATGGAGTGTGATAAGATGAGACAAGGTAAGGTAAGATATGATTAGACTCAATAAGAAAATAAGATAAGATGCGATAAGAAGATAAGATAAGAAATGATAAGATAAGACACAATAAGAAGGTTAGATATGATACAGTGAAATACGATAAGATGCGTTATGGTAAGATACGAGAAGATTAAACACAATAAGAAGAGAAGATACGACCCAGTAACATACGATAAGATACGTCACAGTAAGATAAGATAAGATACAATAGGATCAGACACAATAAGAAGATAAGATACGATAAGAAGATGCGTTACGATAAGATAAAATATGATACGGTCAGACACAGTAAGAAGATAAGATGCGATACGATATGATAAAAGAAGATACGTTACGCTAAGATAAGATAAAATGCGATCAGACACAACAAGAAGATAAGATGCGATACAATATGATAAGATATGATACGATCAGACACAATTAGAAAAGATACAATACAATAAGAAGATACGATAAGATATGATAAGAAGATATGACAAGATACGATTAGATATGATAAGAAGATAGGATAGAACTTTATTAATCCTAAAGGATATTCTGAAAACCTGGTGTGGCCAATGAAGCCCTTTGCCAGGATTGGGGTTTGCCGGCCTAAAGGAAGTGTTCCAATAGTGTGAAAACCAAAAAAAAAAAAAAAAAAATGTACAAAGCTAAATCGTTCTACTAGTCAAAAATTTAAGCAACAAGACAACTAGAAAAGGTAAATACATATAGAAGAAAACTTTGAAAAAGACACCACATGATGTACAGCAACTCTAGAAAGCTGATGGCCAGGACAGCACCAATAGTGAACTGTATATCTTTGATAAAAGACGAGGATCTGTCAATTTATTATAAACATTGTGTCGCCTTTTCCATCGTCCATTATGAGGTTTCACAGGTGAATCAGATGCAGTGCGCATACAACAACCCTCAGCTACAGATCCATGTGATGGTAAATGTTGTATGGCCCACATGTGAAATAAATGTTTCATTAGTGAACTGCCTTATATTCCTCCAAGAAGTCTAGTGTGTTACTTATAGTATTCTTTTGTAAGGCCCATAAACAGAATCCTAACAATTATTTTCATCCTAGATTAATGTGCTCATTATTTTCTTGATTGATCGTTTTGTCTGTGCAATTTCACAGAGCTCGAGGTCATGTCTTGAAATGGTGTGTTTCATATAACCAGCAGGCCAAAAATCCAGAACTATTCAGTGTATTATCACGTATGGGGCAGAAAAGCATCAAATTCTCACATTTGACAAGAAGGAAACCAGAAAATTTTGGGGCGATTTTGCTTTAAAAAATAACTTAAACTGAGGTCATCCAGTTTTATTCCTACCAATGTATCTAACAGGCAGCTCTACTGTCCTGTTTATTTTTAGATATTGAAGAAGTGAAAGGTGTCGTAAGTGTTGGGCTTATGCCAGCTCATGGGCTCATTGGTGGTAGCTGCGTCATTTGCTCTTGTCATGGGCTCATTGGCTCTAGCATCTCACTTGCCCAATAACATGAATTAAAAGTGTTGTTTTTTTACGGAGTGATGATGGAACAGCCGAGGAATTAGCCATCTCGCTTCCATCTTACCTCTGTTTAGAGTTGCACATCTGCAATAGGATATCAATCAGGCAATCAAGTGAAAATGGCGGCAGGTAAAGACAAAGTTTATGAGCTGAAGCCCGATTAACTATTTCAGGGTAGCGTTAACCCTGAAATAGTTAACCCTAGAGACCTTTGTTTGTGTCCCATGTGAAACCAGAAGTCAGTTGAGTTTAACAACGTACTGTGTAAGTAAGCGTAGACTATGCTAGTGACATATGTAATATGACATATGTCACCTGACCGTACATTGCATTAGTAACAATACGGTACTGATTTCAAGCCAAACCATGGCGTTTTTTTTCTAAACCTAACCCCATGCTTTTGTTGCCTAAACCAAAGGAAATAAACCTAAACCTTGACTCTAAGTTTGAAAAGAGACTTTATGCATTCAACAAGTGTCAACTGTACATTTCCTGGGAAAACACAATGACACAATGCATGTTATGTCATCCCTTAGTGTTACTTGCACAGACCTCTGCTACCATCCAATTCACATTTAATTCCCAACCACTTTTCTCCCAGCTGTTCTTCAATGGTTTGTCCCCTTGCTCAGGCAAAGTAACATCATATAGATGTTCAAAATTCTGACCAGCTTGCATAACACCACCGTAAAACGTATTGCATTTTTTAAAAATGTCTTCATCGTCTGTGTCTCGCTTCAGCAATTGGCTACACTGCCCCCATGATTTACAGCGATAGTGCCCTATTTCATCCATATCTGTAAGCTTTCAGACAATGTGTGCAAATATGGATGTCATGAGCGCAGAGTACGGACAGAAGGCTCCGTCTGTGTCCATAGATACTTATCTTATAATGAATGGATTATGAGACAAAGGGCATCTGAGCATAGATATGCAAAAGGCCCCACCATCTCTCCTACATAGGGGCAAGAAACACAGACTTTGCGATGGTTTTGCCTCTTTTTTTTGTGGTTGTTTTGCGTCTCTTTGTAGTCGTGAGGCATCTTTTTGTAGCTTATGTCTCTTTGTGGTTGTTTTGTCACCTCTTGTACTGTAGTTTTTTTTGTGACTCTTTTTAGTTCCTGTGCATCTTTTTGTGGTCATTTTGAGACTCTTTCCGGTCGGTATGTGTTGACTTCCGAGGGACATTTTGCAGGTGAAGGACAGAAGGGCCCCTGACCCTTCAGCCCCTGGCTCTGTAATGCATCCATGCATCGAATGTTGAGCATAAATGAGCTTTAACTCTGAACTTTAGTGTTATTTGTTTGATTAATTGTTCAGCTTGCAGTTATGAGAATTTAAGTGTTGCAGAACATGTGTGTGTTTGTGTGTGTGTTTGTGTGTGTGCGTGCCAGTCCATGGCTCTGCTCTACTTTCAATCTAATTATCATAATTATTTGCAGTGACGATGACCGTATCACATCTGGCCGTTATGGAATTAAATTTAATTCAACTAAAATACTTTTTCCCCCTCTCTGCGTTCTCTAAATCTTTACCTTTTATTTTCCAAATCTAAACTGTGCACAGAGACAGATATTCTCTCTCTTCAACCGCACATCACATATAGTTTAATTATGTTCACAACAGAGTGTAGAGGTCATTGTCTTCGCTTCTCAGTGTTGTGTGGTGGTTGTTACCTTTCACAGAGGACATGCTGTGACTGTGTTTCTGTGGATGATTCGTCACATCCTGACAGAAATATGCTTTGAACCTGTTTATCTGCTTGATGACGTTGCAAATGGACCTTAACCTATTTATTCTGATAGCAAATGGGAAAGCGCTGGATTCAGTGTATGAGACGAGCTGATCTGAGATCAACCTGGGCCAAATAAGCAGATCAAGTGAAAGCAGATAACTAGCGTCTGGCTGGACGTGTGAAGGGATCAATGCATTTCAGGACAGGAGGAGATGGAGAACTCACGGAGCTTAGTCAATATGAAAAGGATACAACGGTATTTCTCTGTCAAAAGGGGAACAGAGAAATGTAATCCTCTCTTTGGAAAGCTTTTTCAGTTATTAAAATATCAGACTCTGTCACTGGCTAAAACAAGGGGGTGAATTTTTGGGAGTGGAAAGGCCTTTAGCATTGTCTTTATTTAGATTGGGGCTTTAGTCTCTGATCAGATTACCTCCAAACTGTCCTTATGCTTTATTTAAAGACGTAATATGTAACATTTCTGCTTGTCTAAAAATGACTCAGACTATGTGTACTTTCATTATCCCAAATGTTTCCAGTAATGTTCAAACCCAGTTAACGCAAGTTGACGATGCGTTTTATTTGGTCGTCTCTCAGTGATGTCGGAAAACCCTTTACCCGCTTTAGTTGCTCCAAGCACAGGATCACTACATGATACGCCATTGAAAATCACACGTGACATCTTCATGTCACAGAATTTTCTCAATAACAGTGGTATCACATTTTTTTTTCCTCAAAAACTGCAGTTCCTCTAATGGGCACTTGAGGCTGGCTCCAAGAGCAAGGCGATCCCCATACACGCCCAGCTTGAAATACCAAACTTTAAGGCAGAAATAAACATGGTTTAACTTGGTGCAAAAAAATGGTTATGGTCTCTATAGCTAATTTCCTTATTCATGAAAACTTTCAGGGAGTGACTATTTTTATAACTCACTTGTTTAAATTGTGTTAATACTTAAAGTTATGCATAATCAAGGGCGGGGCTGCTTGACTGACAGACTGTTTGCAAGGTGTCATCACAGTCTGAGTCAGATCCACGCCTTGCTCTTTATACAGCTCCACTCTCTTGTCCAAATATGATCATTTCTGGCTCCAAAAATCCAAGATTGCGACAGCTGAAATGCCAAACTTGATTCTTCAGTTTGCCAATGTAAAATAAATAAATTAAGATTTTAGACATCCACAGGTAGCATATCAAGCTCCTCAAATTATATTTATTAACGTCATTTTTTGAAACAGTCAAAGTTGGCTACAGCCAAGGTTTGACGTACAAACTACAAGAATTGTTTTTTCCAAAGCACTGGCATAAATGCTAAAGTGAACAAGTGAACAAGTCATAGATTCAAATGCATCATCACTGGAATCTTGTTACTGGTTCACTCACTGCAAGTTAAAGTGTCTTCCACCAAAGGGACGTAACCCTTTACCTGCTTGTGCTTGTCCATGCAATGTTACTACTTTTCCTTGAAACGCTACGAGGTCTTGAGGTGAGAAATTAGCAGTACAGATTTCCCTGAATATTGAGCCCTACTTCCGTTCACACATGATCCCAAGCAGGAAGTGTCCCTGAACATGTTGAAGGGACTTAATGATCATTGCATGTTAACTGTGATCAGTGTCCCGAGAATCAGGTCCAGACATTATCCAAAGTTACTGGAAATACTCTGTAGAGTTTAGATGAAGGGTGGCGTCTGGGTACAGTGTGCAGAAAGCAGATGACACTACAGTCATGTAGAAAGTTCATAATTTGGTTATAAACCATGGAGTCTCTTGTTGCTCCTTGAATTAGTCTGACAATTTTGGCTTTGGCCCCTACTGACAGCAGCTCCTGAGTCTTATCATCTCTCTAGGTAGACATTTTTATTGGTGTCTTTGTGAAAATGACCCTTCCTCTTCACCTTGGATGTTTGTCTTCTCCGGTTTAGTGCAAACTGCATGAGAAAAACGTCATCAACATGACCACTTGCCCAGGGTGAATCTTCCAGACTATTATCTGTACTATTCGCACATTGGCTCAATCAGACATTATACAGACTTTGTACGGGGTAGCAGGCAGGGTAAAGTCAATTTAATGTCCAATCCAACAGATTCGGACATGTGTGTTCTTTAATACATCTCTTCCTGGTAATGTCTAGACAATATCAGGTTTTCTTTGCATGTGTGAGAAGGGCTTCGGTGATTTTGGTACAGTGCCCACCTCAGTGTTAGTGTATGAAACTTGACACAATTTGGAAACACAGAGAGAGCTCGAGTGACATTTTGGCTCTTGGAGGTGTTTTTTTGGTGTGATGTTAAAAATGACAGAGTACTTCTTTAAGGTTGCTGGCGGGTCGATGTCCAGGCACAGGCACACAGCGAGTGACCGCCATTCTAAATCAGAGCTGGTGAAAACCTCTGGACTTAATCCCTCTGACTCACAACTATGGCTGCCCTAGTTTGACAGAGGCAGTTGGATAACAGGGAGCCGGTGGTCAGTGGTAAGGTTGAAACATGTATCTCATGTCTCTGGACTTCCCCCAATACCGTCATCCAATCAGAAAATCAGAGGCAAGCCAGTGACCTAGGCCTTTATACGTATATTACACTTAAACACTGTTTAAAAAAGAGAAGAGCATCAGCTATGTACACATAATATGTATACATAAAAATGTCTCTTAAATATCATATTCATATTGAGTTGTCTTTTTCCCATGCAAAAGACAATATTGAATTGAATCCTGTCACTTAATTGCTGTTTGAATAAATTCTGTGTTTTTGTTAATCTGACCTTTGACATTTTTATAAGATCCCATTCAGAGAAATTTTTACAGAATCAGTTTTAATCGTAGGTACTTTTTTAATCAAAGTCCTTACAGCTCTGTTTTTGGTCTCCACCAACTCTTGAGGAAAATGTTTGGCACTTTAGCAGCTAAATGCTCCACTATGTTCATCAGATAGCTGCTAACATTGTCTGTCTGCTGTTTAGTGCTGAGCAGGTGATGTACAGCCTTTGCACTGAAATTAGCTGCCGGTTGTGGTTGGAAATTATGCTAACGCGAGACATATCCTTATACAATTGTTCATATGATATGTTATGAGTTAGTGCCCCTGTTTGTTAGGATAGGTGTAGAAAAAGGATTGTGACTTTTGTTTTCACATGGGACACAAACAGAGGTCTCCTGGGTCAAAGTCCTGTATTTGTTTGACTTGTCCATCACCCCGACTGCCTCCATACAGAAACATGTAGAGTGACAACGATACCTTCATTCAGTCCTTTTTGTACCCAGATCTAGAAAAAATATAGGATGCAAAAAGGATTAAATGCAGCAACCTTACTCCTTACAAGTCTGCTCCCTGCAGTCGATACTTAGTGCCAACTGCCGATACCACCTGACTTCCTTCTTAGCTCCCATTATAAGAGGGAGGACAGCTTGCAGCACACATGTCACATGCCTCCTGGTGCTTATGTGGGTTCTTGTTTGCATGTTTTTTAAACCCTATCTGCATATTCTTGCTACATGTATGTTTTTATTTTACCTGTGTATTAAGTGTCACATTCAAGAGGCCATGTTCATATATTTCAGAAACCTGTATGAATGAATTAGGTGACTTATTCTTTCTATCCCTCTTCTGTCCCGGCTATGCCTGTCTTCACTCCCCTCTTCCTTGCCTTTAGCTGTAAGTAAATTCTAGTACAGGAGAATCAGGATGAAAAGATGGCAACCATGCTGTTACCAACGGGTCCTGATGGCTTGCGGCGGTTCACTCGCGAATCCTTGGCTGCGCTGGAGCAGCGGATTGCGGAGGAGCAGGCCAAGAACGCCAAGGATTGCCAGGAGGCTCACAGGAACGCAGAGCCACCCAAACCCAGGGCCGACCTCGAGGCAGGCAAACAGCTGCCGCGCATCTTCGGTGACATCCCTACAGAACTTATCGGGGTGCCACTGGAAGACATTGATCCGTTTTACTACAAGAACCAGAGGGTGAGAGCTTCTGTGTCTGTGTGTTTGAAAGAGTTGGTTGAAGGGTTGTTGCGGTGCCACATTCTGCATCATTTGGAAGGAACAGGGGCCAAACAAGAAGTCACTTAGGATGCTTTCACACCGGCCTTGTTTGGTTCAGCTCAATCCAACCCAAGTGTGTTTGCCACCTAAGTGTGGTACATTGGGGCAGGTGTGAACACAGCAATCGCACTGAGCTGTGCATCAAAACAGATGAACTCTGGTGCAGTTCGTTTGTGGTGAGAACGTGTTTCGACCTAGATCTGAACCAGCTGCAGTCACATGACACATTGTTTGGGTTAAACATGAGCATGTTACAGTCCTGGAGGATTATTAATGTGCACCTCCTCCTGTACTGCCTTAATATGCACATTCAGCACATCCAATTCCTCAAAACATTGTTTTCTACCTCGTTTTCAAACTGTATGGTTTGACTAAAATGAACAATGACAGCAATATAGTCCACGATGAGCAGCGCTAAAATCAACCTGCGTAGTTGTCCTTCCATTGCGACATTAGAAAGTGTCACATTTATCTTGCAAGTGTACTCTTCTTCAACGTTTTGTTTACTTCCTGGATTTTTCACACATGGAAGTTCTGACCAATCAAGAGCAGCTTTCTCGTACAAGCATTTGATCTGTTCCACTTGTAAATGCTGCTGCGAGAACACAAACCAACTCTAGGCAATTATGCAACTTTTTAACAAAATTAGTCCTTGATTCAGACCAAAGCAAGACAACTCTAGGTCTGAAAGCACCCTGAATGTGTCAGCTTAAAGAAATACATCAGCCCACAAGTGACTATTTGTATATTAATTACTGACCTTGTGTTATGTTGAATTTGTGAAGAAAACTTTGTTTTTCTCACATGCCTCCACGGTGAACAATGCATGCAAAAGTGTTTTAAATATTACGTTTTTTCGCATGTGTTTGGGAAGTACTAAGCATACTACTGGATAAATGAGATTTGGATAATATTGCATGAGCTTTGTGAGAATTTGTAAACCGATGTTTTAATATATTTTTTCTGTTGCTAAACACAAACCCGTTCTTCAATTCATCAACAATTTTTTCCATTTTTGGATTCTTTAAGAACAAAATGTTCTTCACATATTCAACCTAAAACATGATGAGTAAATAGCCCTTTTTACACAGGATTGCACTGTAGGGCTGCTACAAAGTCCCTTCTATATGCCACCTTTGCATTTTTACACAGAACCAAACAAAGATGGCATCATGCCGCTCCAGTGTGTGACTTTAGACAGCAAACCGACATCGCAGAATCAGAAGAGGCTTAATGGGTGTGACATTTAAAACAACAACGTCAGCCTCTAGTGTGACATATAAGATGTGTGTCAGCAGTGCTTTATAAACAATAAGAATGTAATAACATGGAATTAAGAATTATTTACTGTCCCTGTTATATGGTAGCTGATCTTGTTCTCTGCTTGGAGGGTAAGGAGCTTCCGGATCTCATTGTGTTCCTAATTTGACATTTTCAACCACTGTTCTTCTTCTTTGAGTTAGCCGCTAACTGCTACTTTTTAAATCTCCCGTGGTGGGTCACATACATACATGTAACACATCACCAAAACATCACACCTGTGCTGCCCATGATCCTGTATCCTGCTATAGTTGTCCCATTGTATACTTACATTTCAACATGTTTTGGTGCTGTTACTACCTCTCAGGCGAGACAATCCCTTTAAGAAGGCTAGTATAAACAGGAGGAACAATTCAGCAAAAACTGTTTCCATGTTTATACTGTGACTGAGACAGACTTGAAATATTGTGAAGTTATTCCTCAATACTACGACTAATTTTTAATTTCCCGCCAAACAGATAGAATATTTATGAGATTCTGCATCTTTAAACATTCGCTGACATGATTTCATCTCAAGATGTGGTTTATGATGGTAAAAATGTTAACTGATGATTAATCACTGGCACATGAGCAGTGCCAATGATGGCAATATTTTACTGATGCATGTCCCGGCATGTTAACAAAACTCTCATCTGAACTCGTGAACATGATATGTCACTAATCCTCCTGATCAGCTGCAGGTCTGTGGTGTTTTAGAGCCGCTCGTTAAGACCAAAACGACTGCATCTTTTGTGGATGCAGAAATAGGATAAGCAAGTTTTGAATTGCAGAGTCTGTAGATCAAGCTGCTGCCCATTAATGGGCCGCTTATGGAGAGATGAAAAAGGACGTGGCAGTCATTCTCAGGGTCTCTTTGTTTTGGCATGTGATGCGCTGCTGGATGGGAGGATTATCCAAAGACGAAAAAATATTTAAATAAATGCCACATCTGTTGGGGAAAGGTTCAACCCACTTTGGAGTTGCCTCCATTATCTCAACTGGCCGCGCTGGCTGCGTGTATGTGCACTCGCTGCTTTCTCGGAAGCAGAAGTGCTCATGGTGGAAGTTAACACAGATGGTAGACTGAGCAGTTGACTCAACACTGCAACTATATCATTATTAATCCCTGCAGAGTAAATAAAAGAGCTGTACTCACTGCAGAGCTGAAGGAAAAGGAGCCTGCTCCTGATGTTTGGGAAATGTTTTTACATTGTGACTGTGATTTTTCTCACTAATGATTTCTGTTTTGTTTCTGTTTTCTCTGCAGACTTTTATAGTACTTAACAAAGGGAAGGCCATCTTCAGATTCAGTGCCACATCTGCAATTTACATATTTAGTCCATTTCACTTCATCAGATCGATTGCCATCAAAATTTTAGTCCATTCATATCCTTTTTTAAGACGCTGTGCCTGTGTCTCTTTCAGCCCTGGACATTTAAAATAATCATACGAATGTCTGGTGGAGTGAACCAAGTTATTTCCTGTTGGGCCATATTACGTGTCACTTGAATTTGACTGTTTAACCCTTTAAAACCTGAGCAAATTCACTTGATTTCTTTGAAAAACATGAAAATAAACTGAAAATAAGCAAAAAGATCGAAAGAAAATTACAGAAAAAAGGTAAAAATCCAAAACAAACAAGGAAATGACCTGAAAAATAGCAAAAAAGAAGGAAAATAAAATAAAAAAAAGTTAAAACCCAATAACAAAAAAAAGGTAAAAATAAAAGGTGGGTCACATGAATAACACGTCATCAAAATGTTACACTCGTAGTGCTCATGATCCTGTCCTGCCGTCCGTCCAGTTTATACAGACGTTTTGGCACGTTTTACTACCTCTGTTTCCAGCTCTGAGGCAAAGACAACTCTGTCGACCCATATGTACCTTTTTTACAGAACGGCAAGACAGTAGAACGGCGCAAACTTCCTGGGGCTGTAGATAAACAACCCTTTAAGAAGAGATTTCTTAATGGCAATGACAATTTAGCAAAAATCCTGTTTTAATTAATACTGTATGGGTACCTGACTGAAACAGACTTGAGATATTGGAAACTTGATTTTTCATTTGCCTGCCAAACATATCCAACATTTATCAGTTCCTGCATCTTTAAACATTCGCTTAAAAATAAAAGGAAATAACCTAAAAATTGGTAACAAAAAAAAGGAAAAGAAAAGAAAAAAAGGTAAATACCCCAGGTATTTATGAAAACATTTAAACTATCACTAACTTTATGGATAAGCTGTTCAAAAGAAAATGTCCTCACTAGCCTATCTCTCCATTCTTGAAAGCTGATTTTCTTATTTTACCTTCCAATGTCTCAGCACTTTCCTGCCGCCCATGACGAGGGCTAGTTTAACATACCTGTGTGGACAGGTTAGCCTCCGCTGGCAAGATGCCCAATATGCATAATGGTGGACCCTCAATGAAGTCTGTTTACATTATAGTGTTAATACATTTGGCAAAAGCTGACCAGAAATCCTGCATCATTTCACACTGGATTAAGTGACAAGTGCTAACGTCTTGACATTTTTTTTGATACCATGAAGATTAGAATGTGAATCAAAACAAACCAGTGTGAAAAGTTCCCTCCAAAATAATAACTTTAACACTGTAAAAAGTCTCAGTTCCCTTCCTTGCATCTCATACCAGCAGATAAGCCAATTTTTAATATTTACTGATTTCCCCCGAAGGTTTCTATTGGATTTTTCCATAGTCCCATTTTTGAAACAGCTTTGTAATGGTCCTCTCTGGCATTGCAAAACAAATCCCCTCATATCCCTCTTTTAATCTCTGAAATGAAATAAGAGCAAGGAGATTTCACATCATGTGACGGCTGCCTGTTAGTTCTCAGACAGCCGATTGGTACTTTACATGCAGGAGGGGACGTTTCCTCCGGCTCTCCTCTAGATGACACATCTATTGATCAAATTATATATTGAATAGTATCTATCAAGTGAAACTGATTCTCTGCAGCTTTTTTAATAAATAAATAAATAAAAAATAATAATTAAAAAAAAAATTGATGATGATTGTAATGAAATGTACATAAAATATTTTAGATTATTGAAAGAAACTTAATTTTCAAATGATTTTTTTACTCTGATTTTTAAAAGGATTTCATCTTGTAAAGTTAGCTGCTAACAGATCTTTTGTTATTGTTTCATTCATTTGAAGCAAGAATGATACAACTGCCCTGCTTTATTGTTAAATGGAATTTACTTACATTTTCCATAATCTGCATTTACTGTAATGCCGTTGACACGCACATTAATGGTTTACCCTAATGGCTATATTTCACAGGATTACAGAGAAACACTGTGTGAGACATTGTTGGCTTTATCACAAAAACTGTATTACTGTAAGTTTGTGTTTCACAGAACAGTTTCCTTAACGTCCTCTCCACGTTGTTCAGCTTGTTCATAATGTTCACCATTCTGACCAACTGTTTCTTCATGGCCATGTCTGACCCGGCACCATGGACCAAGTACCTGGAGTAAGTACTCACAGTATTTACACTCAGACTTTGTGACAGATATTGAAGCTGTGCTACGTCACGTGTTCTAATGTGGAGCTTTGCTGCGGTTTGTTGTTTCATCAGTGATGATTGAAGAGTCAGTTGACATGTAAGTATATGGTGCATGTGATATTCACTGCAGCCACATTTGTTGAAAGACAGCATGAGGTGCGGAATGAAACAAGAAATATTGTGATGAGTATGATGAGTATAATGTGGCCAAGTCGTCGTCATCATTATCATCATCAGTGGGTCGATCATGGCCATTTTTAGCATGCAGCATGCTGTCTGCACTGACTTGGACTTTTTATTTGTTCATTTACTTTTGCAACTTTCCACGTTACTTTATAGTAAAAGCGAAAAAAGGAAACAGTTTGCTTTGTTGACGAGAAGTTAGATGAGAAGATTCATACTGCTCATATGTATCTACATGTTTAAGGAACAGTGTGTAACATTTAGGAGGATTTAGTGGCGCCTAGCGGTGAGGTCCAGACATTCAGGAGGTTTTTAGTGGGAGCCGAATTATCCACAGAGGTCTCCTCCTCTACAAAACAATTGGGCCTGGTGATTTAGATGGGTAAAAACAATGAATAAAGCAGTTTCAGGTTCAAATCAGTATTTTTCGGATGCTGTTTGGCATGTTGGAGACGGGCCGCTAACCTAGCACCTGCTAATGTGTGCTCCCTTTTCTCCTCTCATAACTTAAGATCCAGACCTTCAGTGAGGTTTTTACCGGTAACAGAATTATCCACAGAGGTCTCTTTCTCCCCAAAACAAACATTTTTTAAAAACAATGGGTAGGATCCATACTAAAATGTACATACACACAAAAGTCAAAAATGGCGACTGCCCAAAAATGTACGACAGTTTCTACAATCAAGTTTCCATCTCACCACCTGCCCTGCCAATTTCCCATTTCCAAAATGTTCATAACTAGGGTCAAAGATCACAACTTTTGCGTGGGAAATGCGACTTTCAGGCCTCGTTTTGCATGCACACAAAGTTTATAAATGAGACCCCAGGTGATTTAAAATGGTAAAAATGTTGAATAAAGCAGTTTAATGTAAAAAAAAAAAAAAAATCTGTTTGTCCAGCACTGCTCATTGTGGAGGAACTGCAAACAGTGGTGGCTGACACAAAAACACAAAATGCCCTATCTAGAGCCAGTATTTGGTTTGTCCATTCTGGGCTACTGTAGAAACATGGCGGCGCAACGTGGCGATCTCTGTGGACAAGGACCCACTCCCTATTCCATTGTCTGCCAATATATCCCCGTAAATCCTACACTGGACCTTTAAATATGAAGCTACCGCTCGTAGCTGATTAGCTTAGCTTATTTTAAAGACTGAAACCAGATAACAAAATCTGAATTCTTCTCATTAGTTGCAGTTGTCAGGTAAACAGGTAAACAACAGAGACTTTAGGTAGTTACTGCTCCCAGCTAAGATAAAATAGTGTGGCATTAAAACTCTGACTGTATGAGATGTCTCTAACAAGCTTTAGATACGTTAGTATGCAGATTTTGTTAGGACAGAGCCAGGCTAGCGGTTGTCTTATTTCCAGTCCTTATGCTAAACTAAGCTAACCAGCAGCTGACCTTAGCTTCATGTGACAATCCTGGCTAACGTTGCTGTCTTTAAGAGGCTGTGGTGCACTTTTTTAAGCTAGGACAAAGGTATCATGTGAAACTGGACATTTCATTGCAGTGGGAACATTGGACATCACTGCATAAATGACCTATAGTGACCTCTAGAATAATCACAGCTTTGTGAACTTTACAGCCACAAACTAAAGACCTTGGGAATTCAGAGGATGTATGGTGTTCATAGGTATATTGACTATATGGGTGTTTCTAAGCAGTTTCCAAAACAGAAGTGCTCGCCATCCATTTGCTGAAAAATGCAGTTCTTCAAATTTCCAAATGTCAAAAGTTTTTGATACCAAATCACAGCATGGATTTTTCTGTGGTGCTTTTGAAGGTCTTGATGTCTTAATGTGACATTTTAGAGGGGTTGCGACTATTTTTATTAAATCCAGAATGGTAAAAATGCTTAAATTTAAAACCATTTAGAATTTGTGTAACAAATGGCGTCAACCCAAAAATTGCTGCAACAAATCATGAGGCATAATTGAGCACTTCCAGCATGTTACTTCATATGTTGCACACAATCTGTCAGTGACATCACTCCTTTATAGATCATCAGCTGCACAATATTCATTCCTTTATTTTTCATACTTTGCTTTTTAGTTCTTGTCGCCACTGATTGTGGTTTATTTTAATGCAAACATCCATCCTGAACTTTAGATCTTGTGCAACACTAAAATGAGAGCTAACTGTATTTTCTTTCCCCTCCATGAATATTTTTCAGGTATACGTTCACTGGCATTTACACTTTCGAGTCAGCGATAAAGATATTAGCGAGAGGGTTCTGTATAATGCCGTTCACCTTCTTGAGAGATCCGTGGAACTGGCTGGACTTCTCTGTCATTGTCATGGCGTAAGTAACGATTTCATTCATGTTTCATTCATATCTGCAATCGCCTTACATAAGCAGTGGCTACATGGTGCAGAAACATCTAATTAAAAGGGTTCATCTTAATTCAGTGTTCGCGGTCAGTTTTTGTGCAGACTGTAATGGTGATGCAGATTCTTATTTTTATTTATTTATTTATTTTAAAAAGCATTTTGTCAACGTGACCGTAGTGAGTCCTGAGTGGTGACTTGAAACGCCATGAACGATAAGCCTATTGTAGAGGTCATAGATCTGTGTGCAGTGACTCACAAACCATGATGCAGGTGGCAGATTAGACAGGTGACCTCCCGATGCAGCATTGTCCGAGACCAATCATCCTGATAGGACATTTGCTTTGTTTGAAAACAGCGAGACAAAATCCCTTTTACCGCGTGTAGACACACTGAAAGCTGTCATCACCTTCAGCCATTAATTTGTTTTTGATTAATTATGGGTCAGTCAGCTAATTCATCTGTCATTTCCTCTCACAACACATGTTGTCCTGTTGTTTCTACTCCAACAGAGGCTATAATCAGTGTTTTTAGATATATACAGTGGATCACATGACTACTTGTCGATGAAAGGAGTTGGTTGTAGTGATTAACCCCCTGAGAGTCACCCGACTGCAGCTTCACTCAGCTTTAAGGAGCGTTTTAGAGTCTCTGTTCTTTTGGTTTTACTGTAAATTTACTGTTTTAGTTCACTCTCACAGCTCTCATAGCATTGATTTTGGGTGATTTCAGCCTTAACACTATGGCTGTGTATTGGCAATCTGGTGATATGATGAATATCAGGATGCAGGAGTTACGATCATAGACTGTATAAATGATGGACGTAGTGTCTGCAATGTCACCCATTGGTTTGTGGGCTTCCATTTTGAAGCCTCAAGTTCCATATTTCAGCTGTCATCACTGTGTTTTTTTGGAGCCAGCAGTGATCATATTTGGATGAGAGGGTGGAGCTATGGAGGAGTGAGGGGTGGATGTGACTCATAGACTGTGGTGACATTACGCAGACAGCCTGTCACTCAAGCGGCCCGCCTTTAAATATGTGTAACTTTGGGTATGGCGTGTTTTATTCAGACCTGAACACTGTTGAACTCTTAGCGCTCAGCAATATGTTGCTGGCGTTTGTAGCGTAACAATATACACGGCACTACCATTTCAAAGAATTGAAAAAAATACAGTAGCCTCAGGAAAAAACACTTTGGTGGACATGACCCCTAAAGGATGCATGAATTAACCACGATGCTAAGCCAATGAAAAGACAAATGCACATGTGATTTCATTAAAATGCATTTCTAAAAACATGACATACAAACGGTTAAGCATGTCTGAAGATTAATTATTAACCCCAGTGATCTGTATGATCATCAGGGTTAGGCTAATACTTTGCTTAGACCATTTGCAGAGGTTCATAACTCTCCTTGTATCAAATTGCAGATATGTGACAGAATTCGTAGACCTTGGAAACGTCTCAGCATTAAGAACCTTCAGAGTACTACGGGCACTGAAAACCATCTCAGTTATCCCGGGTAAGTCAACCATCAACCATCAGGTCAAACCTCAGATATCTGTGTCAGAATCTGCTTTTCCCACATCAACAGAAAATGTGTGTTGATATTTGTCTCCTCTCCTCCGTCAAGGTCTGAAGACCATCGTCGGCGCGTTGATCCAGTCCGTGAGGAAGCTGGCGGACGTGATGATCCTGACCGTCTTCTGTCTCAGCGTGTTCGCCCTCATCGGCCTGCAGCTCTTCATGGGGCTGCTGCGACAAAAGTGCATCCGCAGCCTCGCGCACTGCATCAACTCCTCCTACAGCCCCAATGCGTCCTTCATCTGCAACAACAGAACCTGGAGCTCCAGGGCGGACTTCCTCAGCAGCGAAGGTCAGTCAGAAAACCCAAGAGAGACTGGTGTTGAGAAAACACTTCACACATGCACAATGCTCTGAGAAAAGTTACTTCTTAAACTTGTTTTTTCCTTTTTCTTTAGATAATTTTTACAAAGTTGAAGGAGCAAAGGATGCCTTAATATGTGGATACGGAAGTGATGCAGGGTAAGTGAGTGTTTGCCCTGCTTACTGCTTGTTAATCATCTGCAGGCTGTTACATAACATCAAAATATTTAGTGTCTAATGGCTTTTGATCCTATGCATGTCATGCGTATAATTGGATACGGTAGCTCGAAGCTCGGCGCAAACAGTTTTCACAGATCGAGAAAAAACAGACGGGACAATAGACGATGTGCTTTAGGCTTCATATTCAAATCTGTGACTTATAGGCGTAATGTATGGAGGAATGATCCCATCAGAGGGAGGGGTGTAGCGTGAGAGGGGCTGTGCACAAGACGACATGTGGTGTGGATAATCACCCCGGCTCCACTGGAACCCTTTACAGAGAAACACAGAGTTGCCAGCTGGAGAGAGAGGGGGGGTCTTTGGAGATTTCATCATCTCAAAAGCTCTATGACATGATTAGATCAACCTGAGTGGACCGGATCACTTCGGATTGATATTGTTAAGGGGAGATACTGTACTGACGTCCTCAAGGAGCATCTGCTTTGTGTCTCTGTGGAAAGCATCTTTGATTTCATTTCTAACGTCGATATAAATGCGTAGATGACATTTTATCTGCCGACTTTGTTCCCAATCAAAGGCGCAGTGTGAAACCATCCAAATATTGCTACTCAGCCTACGCACTGAATAATCCTATAAATCCAAATGCTTTTGAAACAAGCACAACAGGATGACTCTGCCCATGCCAGGCCCAGTTCAAGGGTTATAGTGAACTAAATACCCATCTGTGTGAATCTGAAATCCTGCAGCCTCGACAAATGGCTTCCATTAGGTGCTCTTGTTAATGATACAAGATAATGGATGATAGCAAATAACAAAAACTGGGGATGATATTAAGCTTTAACAGGGAATTGCTTCTGTGTTGAAACTTTCTATATCTTGATACAGTCATGGTGCCCCTAAATAATTAATTATACACCCATTTTAGTTAGTTGGTTATTTAATTGACACAACTAATACCAGTGTTGCAAGACATGCATGTACCATGACTAAAATTCTTCTATCAGTGTCCACGAAGAGTGAGCTCAGTTCAGTGGCGTCACGTCCATATTTCTCAGTGATATCCTGTGTAAGAGGGCACACATTTCTTCATTTTGTGTACCAGTCTTACAGCAACACACACATTGATTGGGGGGTGTACGGCTCCACCTCCCCATTTCCACTCAAAGTCTCTGAGAAGACAATTGGAACAGTGTAAAAGTTATTCTCAGACGGTCTTCAGTGTAGTGTGTATTGCTGGTGAAAAGTGGGTGGACAGATCAGGGTTGATGGTTTGGTAGGTCTTGTATCTTGTTCCCTGTTTAGATCTTAATTTTTCAATCATCTTTCTGCGGTCACTCAATATGATCTTGTGTTTCCATTATCTCTGACAAGCATGAGCTCATGACTTGATTCTCTTTTCTCATCATTTCTAGAGTGTACCACAGGGTTCACTCTGAAGTACCCTTGAGGTTCTTGAAAAATACAAAAGAACTGTCTCCATTTGGACAAATAATAATAATAGCTTTATTTGTTTGATAAGGCAAAATATTTAGGTAAGCAGGAAATCAAAATAGGTAAACACACAGATACAGGCACATAATACAAATATGTTGACTGAATGAACAACTTTGATGGCTGATTTATTGTTAAAGTCATTTTTCAAGCAAAAATGTTCTCCGTAGGGATCCTTTCCATAATGTTGTCAGACATTTCAAACAATAATCTGAGCCTATCAGTGACAAAAACATCACCTTTTAGTGGATATGTACGGTGTGCAGATGGCCCAAGATGTCACATTGCAGGCTGTTTTGCTGCTTCTAGCTGCAGCCCTCTTGCTCAATACTGGACCGTTTTCAGAAAACAATGTTCCCATAGTCTCTTAGACACAAAAACATAAGAACATATGGTCAGCGTTGAAAATAACCAGCTTCCCTTTAACTGATAACTGACACGTTTGTGCATCATTTGATTTAGGTATAAAATGCTCATACTCAAGAAACTGGGATGGTTAAAGTGCAAATAGAAAGTCTGAATAACAAGTCAAAGTGCCTCACATTAAACAGACAAAAGAACATTTAAATACAATTAAAATGCCATTAAAGAGCCAAGAGAATCGAAAATTAAACAAGCTAAAATATACTAAGACGGGTACAAAATACAAGAATGAAAGTTACAATATGGTGTAAGAAATATTTGATTTAATAGGTGTCAGCAGCAAACAAACAAGTCCTCAGCCTTGGTTTAAAAGAACGTACAGTTGCAGACTGTCACAGCGCTGTAGCTCTGCTCTCCACCAATATGCAGGTCAAAGAAAATCATAAAAGATAGTCTCTTCTCTTCAAATGTATTATTTGCTTTTCATGATGAGACCCTGGACTCATTTAAATGAGAGATTTAATGTGTGTATAAGACTTTTTTGCATGAAGCTAATATTGATATTAATGCAATATTTTAGACAAAGTATAGACACAGTGTAGTTACACATTTTTTATTGGTATCAGCGTTCAGCCAACCCTTTAGCTTTAATCTCACTCTGTAACCTCTCCTCCAAAAACACAGGGGCTTAATCTCCCAAGAAGTAAAATCTGATTCAGTAATTTGTGATCAAGTCAGAGTGAAAAGAGGATACATTTGAGGGCATTCGGAGGGAAATGACATCATTAAACTCCTATAAATAGTAGGTCAGTAAGATCAGACTAGCACCAATATGATCTCTCCAGCTGTCCCAGAGTTTACCTACAAGTAACTGTGATTGGACTGTTTTTAGATTTGTTGTTGTTGTTCCTGCCATTTGTGGAGCTCTAATGGTGCACTACTGACACCCGGACCTTGGGGTTTTTTTTCTGTGTCTAATGACTCTTAAGACAATAAAAGAAACAGGAGCATTAGTCGGTTTGTTTTATTCTCTAAAGTTTTTGCTGCGTCATCACCAAGAATGTGGTGTTTGTTGCATTTGTCGTGTCTTCGCAGCTTGATTTTAAATTAAAAACAGAATGACGCAGGCCCGCGACACTCTCGACACTTCATAAGTTAAAGGTGAAGTGTCTGTGTTGGCAAAATGATCGGCAGCCTTTTGCCTCGTGTGACATTTTAGATGGAACTTTCTGAGGCTGCCTGTGGAGACGAGCAAGATATTAAGCAGGTCAGGATGGAGGACGTAAAACATAGAGGATGCTTAATCTTTTGAGTGTATTCCAACAAGTAATCCCTGAGTAGATTTCCAAATTAAAGCTTTGGATACGTTATGATGACACACACACACACACACACACACACACACACACACACACACACACACACACAGAAACACACACATGCACACACCGACACAAGTGGGCAGGCATGCACACACACACACACACACACACGCACACACACATATTCGACTGATATTTTCAGCCGAGATGGTTAACAAGTTTGTGATAAATGATTTGCTGTTTCTCATCGCGGCGCCCACTGTAGCGTTCAGGCAAACGCTTATCCCCTCACATCTTCAAGCCACTGTGCATCAAGGATTATGACTTTTGCCCTTGACCGGGCTCATGTGGGCATGGAAACCCACCGCCTCAGCCCCGCCCACCGCAGAGGGAAAACACTTTGCACCGATTGACAGATGTTCCTCTGCTACTCTGTCACACCAACTGCACGACACTGACGGTTCACTCATAAATAATGTAAACATGTTAGCAGAGTTGTCACAGAGCACTTACACTCACTGGACTCTGTCGCTCTGGTGACATGAGGTGACTCTTAAACTTTTATGAAAGTTTAAAGGACCATACTGTAGTATTTCACATGGTTTGCTCCTTCACTACAGCAGTGAGGACTGTGGATTTCGATCAGGTGAAACTTCTCCCGATTAGAATTTCTCAGTGGTCATTGTTCGGGAGGTTTTCACCAGGAGCTGAATTATCCACAGAGGTCTCTTCTTCTCCCAAACAAATGGATCAGGTGATTTCAACACTGAGTAAACCAGTTTCGTGAAGGATATATCCAGGATGTCAAACTGACTCAGCAGCAGCAACAGGTTCAAAAGACAAAGATAGTTAGAAGCTAAAGTCGAACTATAGGCTACAGATCACAGTGTAAAAGTGAACCACCACAAACAACTTTCATCTGCGCACACTGCGATGACACACAGGTGGTTGAATATCAGCAAAGTTTCCCTGCTTCCCTTCACTGGTTCCTATACAGCCGGGTTGGTCTTTTTTTTCACTGTTATAATCATTAAAAAGCAAAAGCAGCATGTGTATACATTCAGTAGGCTATATCTTCAGTAGCTAGCTAGATAACCCTACACTTTTCAGGGTTTGATTTTGGGTTTGGAGCAGGGAAGAAACATGTATCTTTTTCCAACCTCTCCAGGTAACGAGTATCATTAATACACAACGAGCCCCAGACATTACATTTAGCTTGATGCTACGTTATGATTGGCCAGTCTGCGTCCCATGGTGGGACTTAGCGAAGGGTCAATTATCCACAGAGGTCTCTTCCTCTCCATAACAAATGAACCACAGTTTGCCATGATGACACACACCATACCAGCCCTGCCGTCGTGGCTCTTAACACATCCACAAATCTGGAAACTAAAAAACTGCCTAAATCAAAGCTCTTAAATCTAATTAATACCTCTCACCCCTGAGTAATACACTGTAGGATGTCCAGCATCTTCCTAATGAGTACAAAGTAATACGATACAGGATGTACACAGAAAAAAAAGAACACTGGCATGACTACATGTTGTGGCCTCCCCTGAGCGAACAGCCGTCAGTGCTTCATGCTGGCTGTGGATGTAATCTCCGAGGAGGCAGATCAGCTCCCACGGCGAGGGCATGTGTGTATCAGCTCTCCTTAAGGAGCACTAACTCTGGATAAACCCATGCAAGAGCAGTCTCTAGGGCAGTTACTATAGAAACCTCGGGGGCATTAGCCTGACGAGCGCCTTGTTTTTACAGCAGTATCTAATTACAAGAGAACTCTCATATTCATTATCATATAGTTGTTCGAGTGACAGTAGTGAGGTAAAGAAGATGAGCAACCACAGCATTAGATGTAGTAGTCTGTGTGCGTTGTGTAAGGCAGTAAACTTAAGCAATGAACCTTCACTTGGTATTAAAAGTTCTTGACATTCGACAGCTGCTCAGACCAGTTTTTATTCAGAAAATTAAAGATTAACTGTAAGATTTCTTAACCTGGACCCAGGTCCTGAGTGACATCAATTTTTGCAACCGTTTCATCTGGGCGTCTTTTTAATGTAAATGTTCCATTCGTGGCGCCGAGCAGTGTCGTCTGACCTGGGGCTGTTTTTGGTTTAAACAAAAATAATCTTACACTGAACAAGAAGGTCTATCTCTGTAGGGATCCTTTCCATAATGTTTTCTTACACTTGGAAACTTAGAATAACAATCTGAGTATAAACAAGTCAAACAGTTGTAGTGGATGTAAGTGGTGTGCAAATGCCCCAAATGGTTACATAGCAGCCTGTTTTCCTGCCACTGGCTGCAGTGCTCTCGCTCAGTACTGGACCAGGTTTAAAAACTATTGTTCCCATTAGTCACTTAGACACAGAACATGGGAAAATAGGGTCCAGGTTAAAAAGGCATACCAAAGTTATCCTTTAAATTGGACATGGCAATTGGCACAAATGGTAGAATAGTGATTTGAATAGGATGTGCTGAACAAGAGCACATCACTTGGTAGTACTTGAATTTTTAAAGTATTTTGACTGCGCTCTTTTTCTTTGGCCTTTTAAGTATATTTATCTATTTATCAATTGAATAATTTTACTGCACTATGAACTTTTAATTTTGCTGGTTGAAGACATGAAACAGTATTTCGGTTATGTTTCACAATAAAAATGACAAATCTGAATGTGTTTGCTTTGGCATTTATTTTCACTTAGAAACATTTTTTTTTTTCCATTTTATATCCTATAGAACGATTCATACTTTCCATGCAGCCATTGTTCTCCATTAATTAGTTTATAAGATGGAAATTAATAGAGGTGCAGTGGTTGTTTTCATTCATCAGATGATCTGCAGATTATTTCCAGATTCATATAGTTTAAAATGTATCTATAACATATCAGAAAATGGCGACAGACTACCGACCGATTGTTGCTCGACTATCGGTCTTGAACCTTAGGATTTCCAAATGTACAGAAAAGAAATGCAGCACAATTTTTGGCCTTTTTTGCTCGAAAGGTAACTGAAATAATTAATCTGTTGAAAAAATAGTTTCTCATTAATATCTCTAAATTAATCAACTCATCATTTCAGTTCTAACCCTCATTTAACCAAGGGTTAAATGAGTCATCCAACAAACTAAACACATCATTCATTCTTTTATGTTAAAGACTGACAAAGTGTCCTTGAATACATCATTTTTTTTCTAATTATTATTCCTGTTTATCTGTACCATGTGCTACACTTTGAAAAGTGGTCGACTGCGATAAAACAGCAAGGTACAGTTGAAATATGTCAAACCAAAATTGAGTGAAAGAGGTGAACAGACTGGTGGCAGGTTGAGCAGTGCGGCAGAGGGAAGGAACAGCCTGACAGGAAGATGTCGCTGGCCACACGCATCCTCCTCTGTCCTCGCTGCTGGATATTAGTGAGCATTCCTGCTTAGCTGGCTGGTTGGTGACATCTACAGCTGTTGCCGCCCAGCTGTTTCCCAGCCATTACGAAATTATTCTGCACTCAGATTGACGTGGCGGTCCAGCTTGTTCTCAGCTGCTGGACTTAAATATTTGCTGTAATGCCACTATGCTGACAATGAAGATCAGAGATGGAGGGAGGCAGGGAGCTGGAAAAAATTTTTGAACTGCAATTTGATATCCATCTGGCTCAGCATAATCCCTTTTGCTGCAGTGCATTTTAGTGCTCCTCATGCCTGGAACGAATTTCAAGTGCCCTGTTGAGTTGAAATAATGGTGTTGATAGCAGTGTATGTACTTACTGACTCATCCGCTTCTCTCCCCTGTGGAGTCAAAGGCCACGAGGCTACATGTAGATACTGGAGATGTTTTTAGCTCTGGTAAAGCAGCCCGCACGCTATCTGCCCCATGCTGCCATTGATTTAAATGTGCGAGCCTTTCTGTTATTATCAGTGTTGTCCCATAATCGTCTGTCTTCATCCTTTCGACTGTTTGTTTTACAGGAAGTGTCCAGATGGATTTGACTGCCTAAAAGTAGGGAGGAATCCAAACTATGGCTACACCAGTTTTGATACCTTTGGCTGGGCTTTTCTGGCCCTCTTCAGACTCATGACACAAGACTACTGGGAGAAACTGTTTCACCAGGTGCAAAATCTCATTTTTAATTTCCCAATATTCTGTGATGATATGCTGTGAAATTTCTATAGATCCACAAATACAGTTTTACTCAATCAAATGTCAAATGATAATATTTGAAGGAACTCTCTTTTTGTTTACAACCTGTTTTCTTAGACTGGCCACAGTTTCTGTTGGTCATGATCAGGAAGGCGTTACTAGTAACGTTATTACTGTACGTACTAGTAACGTGTTAATTTATGTAATAATATTACTCATCCTGTCAGGGGTCACAGGGGGGCTGGAGGCTATCCCAGCTGACACTGGGCGACAGGCAGTCTGCACCCTGGACAGGTCGTCAGACTTTCACAGGGCTGACACGAGTCCCATTTCCACCAAACACTTTCAGTATGGTACCTTTGGAATCAAACATAACCCTTCAGACATGGTACCTAGACCCTAGTGTTTCCACTGCAAACCGTACCCTTAAATGTGGGCGGGGTTGTTGTCACTCACTGCTCCGTCCAGCACTTGCTGTACTTCCTCCTTTATCAGTATGCACCTCGTTTATCGTCCCCAGAACAAGGTTGCACAGAACAAAATAAAACAGGCTGCAGTGAGAGTCTCTCCATGGCATATTTAAAAATAGCAGGTTTGTGCATTTAAAAATATTTCTTAAAAAGATTTCTAAATGGAAGTTTGTCATTGGCATCACTTTTTACACTGCCAGTCACATGAATATGGTGTATATAAGTGTTGAGTCAGAATTTTTTTAGTTCCTACGTTCCCTGAACGCACTGTCACTCATGATTCCCATAGATGATTCCACACCCCTCTCAGTTGATGCCACGCCCCTAACTGAACTGCTCGATGGTGACGGGGCTTTAGAGACAGAACCATTCACGCTACGGCCAATTTAGAGACACCAATTAACCTGACCCCGCCTCTCAGCCAGTGTCAGCTGAGATACAGTCCAGCCCCCCTGCGACCCCTAACAGGATAAGTGGTTACGGAAAATGAATGAATGCATGTCTTTGGACTGCAGGAGGAAGCCATACTAACCCACACTGACGCAGACAGAACATGCAAACTTGACACAGAAGGGCTCTCCCAGTCTGAAGTTCAAATCCCCCACCCCGGGTTTGAACCAGGAACCTTCTTGCTGATGGTGCTGACCACTAAAAACCACTAAAAAATTTTTTTGACTACAGACAGGAAGGTTTTTGTTGCTACTCGAAAAAGTATTTTCAGTGTTTTTAAATACACATTGTCTGGAAATTTTAAGGTGTGGGATGATATGAACAGGTGATTAGTGTACTGTTTAGTTGTAAAATGAGAACGTTTGAGTCAAATGTTGTCCGTAAGCGTACATTACGCCAATCTACAAAAACACGACTCTTAAACATGTGAATGACTGATTTCCTATCTGCTCCCTCAGACGCTGCGCTCAGCAGGGAAGACCTACATGGTTTTCTTTGTGCTGGTAATCTTCCTGGGCTCATTTTACCTGGTCAACCTCATCCTGGCTGTGGTGGCCATGGCCTACGAGGAGCAGAATCAGGCGACCATCGCTGAGGCCTGGCAGAAGGAGAGGGAGTTTCAGCTGGCTATGGAGCACCTTCGCAGAGAGCAAAGAGTGGGCGCAACATAGATTTTCATATTTTCAATTGAAGTCAAGCAAAAAATTTTCTCCTGTAACATCATTTCTTTTCTGTGTGAAGTTGGCAGTAAAAAGACAACAAGCGCAGGACACAGACTCGGTGTTGTCCCCGGAGTTGTCTCCATTCTGTCTGAAGACAGGCAGCATACGTCGAAGCAGCAGCAGAAGAAGAAGATCGCATAGGACGTTGTCGGAGGAAACAGCAGAGGAAGCTGCTGAAGAGAAGTTTGACCCACTGGATGAACCGATGGTACACCACCCAACAATCGCACTGTCCGCCCAGTCTTTGATGTTCTCATGAAAAGCCACAGGAGCTAATGTGTCCTCTGTGTCTCTGTAGCCTCCTCTGTCTCCCCTCCCGGTCCACCCTCTGCTGGCCACGCTCTCCTCTCATCCCCTGAGCACCAGGAGAGGAAGCCAGGTCAGCATCTTCAGCGCTTTCCGGGCGCGGAACAACTCAGAGGCTGAGTTTGGGGACGACGAGTTCAGCTTTCACGGGGATGCCATCAGGAGTCGCACCAGTTCCACAGCGACGCCCTGGAAGAGGAGGACGGGCAGTGTGCGGAGCCACTGCTCCCAGATCTTCACCCCCAGCCTCAACGTCAATGGCAGACTCAACATCTCCCTGGACCACAATGGAGTCACCACTCTGGGCCTGCACACTCCCACCTCCATGCCTGCCTACAGCATGGAGAGGATCAGGGAAGACGCTGTGAGTGATGGGTGTGATCAAAGAATCCTTTAACAGTGAAGCAGGTCTTAATTTGTTGCTAAAAGGGGAGCAAAATCATGTATTTCTTTTTTGGGTGTATCTTTGTGTACCAGAAGCCCACCACTGAAGAGGAGACAGCACCCGGACATCTCCTCCAGCCTTCCCCGACGGTGACTGAGCCTCCTCCAGTGCAAAGGAAAAGAGGGCTGAGCTCTGTCAGCTTCCTCAGCGACGCCATGGGTGGTGAGTCCTTTTAGATATTAAGGAAGTACTTTGATTTTTTGGAAAATTCCTTTGCTCTTTTGCTGAGAGTTAGATGAAAAGGTTTAGTGTCACATTTTGGCAGCTATTTTTGATGTAGTGTTAATTTTTCGACAACATGCTAGTCATTGGAGTCATTCTTATCCATACCTGTCAAGTTTTGGATTTCAAAGGATTTCAAGGGAAATTTTTTGGCGCCTGCCGCAAGCCCACCACTAACATTTCTTACATCTTGTCTCATCAATGAAAACAAAATATACATTTTGCCAAAGTTTTTATCATCAAAGATCTATTTTTAGCTTGTTAATGTCTCTTCTTTTGAAAAAAAAAAAAAAAAGGCTGTTGACAAACATTTTTTGTCATAATTTCTGTTAACAAAAGTCACACTGAGGAGGTCAATACTGTACTTTGTCCGATTTATATGAAGCTCTTACCAGACAACAAAACTGGGAATGACTAGCCTGGCTCTGTCTAAAGGCATTAAATCAACCTCTTAAGTTAAATAAATCCTTTATTTTCTGTTTAATTGTTTGGAGTCTAAAATCAACACATTGTGGTTTTTACAAGGGGCTGTGTGCTAGACTATTTCTTGGTTGGCTTAATTTACTTCCTGGAGTCCTGCCATCAACATAAACCCTTGTAAAAGTACAACTTGTCATTTTTTGCACTGCCGTTTTTGTGCTGTTTTTTAAGCAAAATTATTTAATGTGTTAATTGGTGAACTTTAGGCGGTAGGTGGATTTTGTTACCTTTGGATTGGGTCACGCCAGCTGTTTGCCTCTGTTTCCAGTCTAATGCTAAGCTAAGCTAACCAGCTGCTGAGTGCAGTGTCATATTTACCTTATAAACAATGTTACCTTTCTTCATGGATTTTTTTACTGTAAATTGTATTTATTTATTTATTATTAATTAATTAATATTTACTTAGAATTTTGTATTATTATTATTATTATTATTATTATTATTATTATTATTATTATTATTATTTATTCATATTAAATATTTCTACATTATTTATTTATTTTTTTATTACTTTTTTTACTCAGTTTTTAGGGTTATTACCAAGGCTGTATTTATTTTATTTTTATCTATTATTTTGTCTATTATTTCTATATCTATTTATTATCATTATAATGATATTGTTATTATTATTATTATTATTATAATTCTTCTCCTTCTTCTTCTTCTTCTTCTTCTTCTTATTATTATTATTATTATAATCTTCATTTATGAATTAAATAATTTATATAATTCATTTATTTAAGTATTTTTTTTTACTTAATTTCTGTCATCCCTATTACTATCTTTCCAACTCTCCAGGTATAGAAGTATTTACCTATGTATATTTTCGTGTCCAGAAATGAACATTGAAACTTAAACACTGAACTACTGATTCATGTATGCCCTGAAAATTTATAAAACTTAACAAAAAATAAATAAAAACGGGAAAAAAACCTTATAGACACAGGAGTGATATCAATCTTCTCAACCAACTCTCGCCATAAAGCAAATGAGTGAATTTTCCAAAATGGTGAATTATTTCTTTAAAGATATTGCCCTTATCTTTAGAGACCTGTGACAGATTGAAGCATCACACACTTGAGTTGTACATGCTGGGTCTTTCAGGTTGTGTCCACAAGTGTTAGAAAAAGGAAAAAGCACAGGCTTGATTTTAAGAAGAGGCCTGCACATAAATAGTTCACCTTGATGTCTCCTTGCAGAGCTGGAGGTGTCGAGGCAGAAGTGTCATCCTGCTGGTACACATTCGCCAAGAAGTACCTGATATGGGACTGCTGCCCCTGGTGGCTGAAGATGAAGGAGTGGGTGAAGTTCATGGTGATGGATCCTTTCCTGGATCTGGGTATCACCATATGCATTGTGCTGAACACCCTCTTCATGGCCCTGGAGCACTACCCCATGACTGACGAGTTCAACACCATGCTTTCAGTGGGCAATCTGGTAAGGGGCTTTCAGTGATTCGGGTGGGCAGGTTTCCAACATTTAAGACACTTTAACCTGAGTGCTGTTGGGTCAGCAGTGGAGAGGACTGAAAGCTTCTCTGAGAAGACAGTAAAGAGGAAAGCATTCATTCAGATAATGTATTTCTATATCAGACAGCTGAGTTTTTTATAGCTGCTGCTGTGCTGGACTTAAGGTCAAACAGGGCCGTGTTGATCCTTTGTCAAAGGTTTTGCTTTAGACTATTTGCAATTATCCCTGGTAAGAGGGAGTATTTTTAGCAGGAGGGGGGACTGATTCCCTCATTTGTATTTTGCCATTTCCCTCTAGTGGTAAATTCTAGACTCTGCTGGTGTCTTCAGGTTTAAAACCTACTTTAAAAAAGAAAAATGGAAGTAATACTTGATATTTTCTCTTGAGCTACATGGACATTTGGGTCCTAAAACAGTCACAGTGCAGAAGTAGCCACTCTAGTGTTTTCTAGTTTTTCATTTTGACCTTTATCTTAACTTAAAGGGGACCTATCATGCTTCTCCTTGTTTTCTGTCCATATATGATGCTACAATATCAGATGTTCATGTTAAATGTGGCCTGAGGCTTTAGACCATTCTGAATACTCTGCCTCCAACAAACTGACGTCAGCTTGTGAAGGAATTCTTTATATGGTCACTGGCTCTGGGCACGGTACTGCACCCGATTACATTACATACACTGCTACATGTAGCCACATGTTAATGTCAGGGAATAATCTTGGTTGAGGATGTTGATCATTTCTGAACATATTCATGGTGAAACGTTGTTTTGTTTAGAAGATTTTATGTGTTCCTCCAGTCAGTCATTCCCCAGCTGCAAGGACACTGCTACATGTAGCTACATGCTAACATCAAAGAAACATAATCTTCTTTGCGGAATTTGTTTATTTCTCCCTGATTTTGGATCATATTTCTACTGGAACATGTCCAGTTGTGTTTAGAAGCTTTTTTTTTGTTTGTTTGTTTTTTAAAGATTATTTTTTGGGCTTTTGCCTTTAATGTACAGGACAGAGTGAAATGGGGTGAGAGAGAAAGAGAGAGAGAGAGAGAACATGTTATGTGGAGTTTAGAATAGTATCTTGGTGATTTTTTTTAACAGGATAAAGTGCCCCTATGGTGATTTGTCTAGTTTGTTGTCGAGATGTTAAAGTCACTCTGTGGGTGTGCTCTGCAATAGAAAAGTGTTTGTGTTCAAGCACAATGTTGGGAAACAGCATACCCCTACTTTCATGCAGAATTTGAGAGCATCGCCTTGCACGGTCTTTAGCAGTAACTTATGTTGGTAAACGTGAGACATTCGTGTCTCAGGTCTGCATCTTCACAACCAGAAACAAGGAAGGGAGTTTGATGATGTTGATCGGTGAAACTCAAGGGAAACTACATTGATTTGCGGTGCAGAGAAAATTGCAAGGCCCTGCTGCTGAAAACAAGGTTGATAAGAGCGGTGAGACTGAACCAAAGAGTACTGTATATTTCTGGGCCATAAAATCAAACCAATGCGCTAAAAGACACTAAAATGCACATGGAGGGGAACTGCAGAGTTGGGTGTTGATAATTCTGTGGGTCACTACAAGCAGCACGTTCCACATTCCTCATAGTCCTACAAATATGAGTAAGTGCAACAAGAAAAACTTTTGTTACTTTTCCACCTGTTACTGTTTTTATGTCACTGTCTCTGTTTTAGGTTTTCACGGGGATCTTTACAGCTGAGATGGTGCTGAAGCTGATTGCCATGGACCCATATTACTACTTCCAACAGGGCTGGAATATCTTTGACGGCGTCATTGTTTGCCTGAGTCTGATGGAGTTGGGTCTGTCCAATGTGGAGGGGCTGTCTGTCCTGCGATCTTTCAGACTGGTAAAATTCTCACTCATGTACATTTTTTTTAAAAAAAATTGTGTTTTTTCATTATTACTTTTTGTCATTGTTTGCCTTTTTATTCCCTCTAAACATCTTATAATCCAACATCAAATTTAAAGTAACTGTGTAAGAATTAGGGGGATTTAACAGCATCTAGCTGTGAGGACTGCAGCATTGTTCAGGTTTTTACTGTGAGCCAAAATATCCACAAAGGTCTCTTCCTCTTTAAAACAAACTGACCAGGTGCTCCGATGCTGTTAAGCACATCGGTGACAGGCACCTTTCTCACCACGTGCTGATAAGTGCTCACCACACGCACAATCCTTTTATAAATATAAATAAAGATTCAGCATCATTTGTTCTCTTCCTCAGTTACGAGTCTTCAAGCTGGCAAAGTCCTGGCCCACTCTCAACACTCTCATCAAGATCATCGGCAACTCGGTGGGCGCCCTGGGAAACCTGACGCTGGTGTTGGCCATCATCGTCTTCATCTTTGCTGTGGTGGGCATGCAGCTATTTGGCAAAAACTACCAGGACTGTGTGTGTAAGATCTCCATCGACTGTCAGCTGCCTCGCTGGCACATGAAGGACTTCTTCCACTCCTTCCTTATTGTGTTCCGCGTGCTGTGCGGCGAGTGGATCGAGACCATGTGGGATTGTATGGAAGTGGCCGGGCAGCCCCTCTGCATCCTGGTGTTCATGTTGGTCATGGTCATAGGAAACCTGGTGGTGAGTATTACATTGGATTAAATTAGTATTAAACAGTTGCCAGTGGCGTGTGTGTTCATGTGTGTGCACCTTATAACTAGTAACCAGCGTGCACTAGGGCCTGTCACAAGAACGTGCCCTGGGGCCCATCGTAACTACCTTACACCACTTCTCTGTGCACATCCCATAACTAAAATCTACAATGAACTGTGAAGATTTATCATTGTTATGGAAAATATCCCAATAATCCCAAGAAGGTAATCTACAAAATATATATTCACAAAAATAAATCTTACTTTACATTAACAGGTACTGACTCTGAAGCCAATCCTCTGTGTCAGAGACGTCCATTATTGTAAAGACACATCAGTGAGCTACACCGCTGCACTGAGTGATCCCAGTGATGACAGTATCAGCAGCCTCAATCGAACCACTTTATTGCCTGATTCTCTGGTGTGAGTCTCAGCCGATTCAGGCAACCAGAAGTGGTCCGACTTATTTCTTCCAGCATGCCGATGCTGGGCCAGGTCATTTCGGCTACATCTGATATGTTCCTTCATTAGGCCCCAATCACACAGAAACATGCGCTGCACTGCCACTAGTGGGGGGAGAAAAACGCTTGCTGCTCCTTTTCATTATTGCCAGGCAACCACAGACTCAGCTCCTTAATCTAACCAACTAATGTAATCAATCTACAGTTTATTTATTTTAGTTATTTGACAGTAATCAGTATCTGGTTCCTAAAATGTTGAGGCAGAGGGAACTTGCTGTAGCTCTGGTTGAGGGTGAGAGGCTGTCAGTAAACAGTTAGTTGGGCACAGGGAAACAGATCTGTGTGGGTACATGAGACCCTAAAAAAGAGGATGGATCATGGGAGCACCACCAGTTGGTCCAGGAGCTTTGCCTTCATGATGGCTGTTCCAGGCATTTTTAGGATGACTTGGGGGCAGTTTGACAACCTGCTGTCTATTGTCGGGCTGTATATCTCTGGGTATCCAGCAACTGCTAACGCTAGTTTCTTCCTCATAGTTTACCAACTGTAAACTTGAAAAAGAGATGACGTGGGGCGCTTTTCTGCTTTGAGTTGAAGTTTTCTCAGCTCGAGGAGTTCAGAGCAGTCCAGCAAAACACCAGGCGCTTAGAGCGCAAAAACGCAAGCAAAATGCTTCATTCTTATTCAAAACAATTTCAAAAAGGTGCTTCAGCTGCAAAAACACATTCTGTGTGATCAGGGCAGTAGGATCAACATGGGCACTGTTGCTTATCTTGAGTCAGTACTAAGAAAAATACTTCCAAGCACTCGGAATCTGAGCTGAAAATGTGCCATTAACTCCTGCTAGATTAACGCTTGCAAAAAAATACAGAGCCCTGCTGTTTAAGGGGATTATGTAGCCTCTCTTTTTTAAGTGAGTTTACATCTTTAAGAGGGACCAATGTCACTTTGGGTTGAGAGCCAAAGACAGACTGGAGATGTTGGAAAGTACTGAAAGACAAACATATTGTTGGGTTAGGTCTTTTAATGTATTGGATTTGACAATAACAAAAATACAGAATAAAACCAGCCTTAAAGGGATACTTCAACTAAAAAGTACCATTTGTATATCAGTTACTCAGCATGTGTTACGCTGAATTTGTAAAGACATTTTTGTTTTCCTTCCATGCCTTTACAGTGAACCGAGAATCCAAAAACTGAGTGAAGTCTTGATGAAAAAAGTCATAGGGGTCTGTGTTTAACAACAGCAAAACTATATCAAAACATTCATATACAAACTCTCACACAACTCCTGCAGTAAAATCCAAGTCTAATTTATCCAGTCGTGTGCTCAGTACTTTCCAAACAGCCCTTTTTTGACAGGGAACAAAACAGGGAAAAACTTACCTTTGCTAGAAAGCCAGACTCCATTGACAAAAACTGTGATTTTTACCTATCTGAACACAACAGCTCCTGGTCTACATCTGTCTTGACCTGTAGTTTGTTTGTGTTATTGTGTGGCTTTGGTGTTTGAAAGGGTTAAATCAGATTCTAAGTTTCACTTTCTGTTAAGTTCCCTAGCTGTCTGTTTAGGAAGTACTGAGCATACGACTGGATAAATGACACTTGGATTAAACCGCACGATTAAATGACGAGAGTTTGTCAACGGATGTTTTGACGTAGTTTCGCTGTTGTTAAACACAGACTCATATGACTTCAATTCATCAAGGCATGAAAAACTTCTTCATGAATTCAGTGTAACACAAGGTGAGTAACTGATGTACAAATGATCATTTTGCAGGGTGAAGTGTTCCTTTAAACAGTAACTGATAACAGGAAGTGCTTACAGAGAAATTCAATTGCACGCCACTGCAACCAACTGTAATCCAAATGATGATGTCATGAGTAATCAGGGATTACGTTGCACCAGTGAGGGTTGGTGATTTCCATATTATGAGGACGGGACATCCTCATACGCTTGTTGGTGCCTTGTCCTGATATGTTTTGCAAACTCAGATATCTGTGTAGCCTCAACAATTTGCGCATTTTTCCGTCAGCGCTCTTGAACGCACGCTGGTCACTGAGAATGCGGTTGTGTCACAGCATCATGCTAACTGTCTTGCAGATTAGCATTAGCAGACCTCAAAGCAGATCATGTCTGGACGACATAGTATAAACCATCTGTTCTCCCTCCTAAGCAAAATATGTATTATCTGCACATGCTGTCGTGCAAACTGTAGCCTCAACAGACACACTGTCCACTAGGAGCGGCTTTATCGCAGCCTCATGTCCAACAGGGCTGAATGTTTTATCCACAGCTAATGAATTAAGCCTTATGGGTGAAATTGTGACCTAAGTACTGTACAAAGGATCAGCCAAGGCCACAGAGTGTTCTCGGTGTCGTTCCAGCCTTTGCAGCAGGTACTGAGTGTCACACAGGATGAATCGCAGCGTGTACATTATCACATGCAGCTGTTTCTGTGAAAATAATAATCTGTATAACAGCTCTGTTTGTACACAACTGCTGTCGCTCTGTGCCACAGCAAGGATATGTATGTATATTCGTTGGTCCACACATATGGTGATGTTGTCCAGCTGTGTCCTGTAAGCTAACGTTAATGAGAATGGATAATAAACAAAACCCAGAAGCACAGGCAGTCGCAGCATTTATTTATGGTCAGATTTACTCTGAATGTGGTGTCACTGTAGTGCTGATTCTTGGAATATCTAAATCCCACATTGCAGTGTTATAGTCTGTTTCTGTGATTTTATATATGTAGCCTATATATCAGGGGCGATTCTAGGATCAGAGATTTAGGGGTGCTGAGCACACAGAGAGCTGTCTGGCCAAGCAAGATAAATTTCACTGTTATGTACATTTTAACGCAATTTCATTCCCACATTTGTGAAAGAAAAGCACAACACTTTTTGGGAAAGTCTGTGACTAAACCATCAAATCTGAGAAAGGTTATTTTAAATGCTGAGCCACAGCAAAAGAGGAATGGATTGGAATCATAAAAGAAACATATTGTAACCTAATTTCTGGGGGAAGAGAACTCATTTTGATACAGCAGCTCCTCAACATACACATAAACAGTATGTATGTTTCTGGAGTAAACCAGCCCCCTATAGTGAGTACCAAACATACTAATAAGAATACTAATAAATAAAGTCCTCTCCATGCTCCTTTCTCTCTATTTTTTTTTTTTTTTTGTTAAAATCTTACATTTCAACCAAGTACTGTATGGTTTTGACACTTTGTAGCTTGTTAAAAAAGTTACGGTAACGTTAGCTCACAAAACATGTACTCCTGCTCTCTCCTCCAGCTCGCACACACAGACAAGCATGCACACTCACACAGACCTCATTCCCATCCTACTCGCACCCCGCCCCCCTACCCATACTCATTCAATCCAAAACATGCCATTAACTCACAGAACATTAAAAGTACAACAGAACATTCACTGCAGGGTCGCTAAACTATGTGCGGGGCGGCAAGGGAGGGATGTGGAGGGCCGCTGCGCCGTGACAGAGAGCCGAACGTTGGGGGTATATGTGCGGGGCGCGAGGGAGGGAGGTGTGGATGGATGCGGTGGGCTGCTGCGCGGTGAGCCCAGGCTCCCAAGCCACCATCGGCACAATGAAAGCCCTCTCTCATCTCCCTGCACTGAGGGACAATCTTCATTCCGCCCCCTTTCTCAGGAAAGAAATGTCTGTATGTAAACGTTAAATTTCCTGTGAAAACAGAAGTGTATTTGAAATGCATGTAACAGGCAGAACGTGACATGGTGTCCCAGAACGTCAACAACCAACACACTCAGGGTACCTTGTACATCGTGTGTGGACGTGGAAAGTCCATGACCAAACGTCCAATATGTCACAAGGTTGGAGTGAGAATGTGTTGGTTTAACTGAGCAGCAGCAAAAAAATTCCCCCCATGGGGTTCAGACCTTGGTGATGGCTGCTGACTCTGAGGCTGCTGACTGCTGAGGCATATGAGGCTGATGAATCAAGTGGTTAGCATTGTCGCCTCACAGCAAGAGGGTTCCTGTGCGGAGTTTGCGTGTTGTTCCCGTGTCAGCGTGGGTTTTCTCCGGATACTCTGGCTTCCTCCCACAGTCCAAAGACATGCAGGTTAACTGGTGACTGTAAATTGTCCGTAGGTGTGTAAAATATATTTTGATTGTGTTATTATTATCATGAAGTTTTGCCCTGATCCATTTTCAGCATTTGTATCATCCTGGGTACGTTAAGTCTCTCGGCCTGACCCTCACATAAATTAGCAGGAGATACAGTCTGTATTATGCAAGTCCAAACAAGAAAGAAATGTGCTGCCAGCTCGTGGATTTTCCCTTTCATGCTAAGCACACGTTAGAAAAATATTATACGGAAATCAATTCAGTTGTCACATAACTGTTATAAAACCCTGCCATGCTTTTTAAAAAATGGAGCAAGGCTTTGGATGTGGAGGCCTGCTGGACACGGTTCAAACACCTGTTCCCAGCATGCCCTCTGTTCCCTCTGCCATTAAACGCTAGTTTGTTACTCACTTAATCCTACGCTCTGAAATGTATCTGTCTCTCGGAAATGTTTTAAAACCTGTTTGGTTCACTCAAAAATATTTGTTACTCTTTGCCTGGGTGATGACCGACTGTGTTTTGCCTGCAGATCCATGGGTGAGGCTTTTTAAACAAAGTTTCTGTGGATGCACAGTAGCACAGATATGCATTTCATGACACCAAGTGTAGCCCCTTTTTTTAACTAAGTCATACTAATCAAGTCATATCTTAATCACCTTTCCAAAACCAAAAACAGTGTGTTTATCTGCTCTTCAACTGTAAACATTAGTATGTTTATTGATCCAAGGGTTATGTTAGAACTTTTGACGACATTCTTAGAAATTATGCAATGCTATAATACTAGCTCAGTCATTCTCAACCGTTTTTTTTTTTTTTAAACCTTTCTTGCATTTCACACAGCAGAGGAAAAATTTTAACATCCACAACTCCACCTCCCTCCAAAGGCCTAGTCCCCCCTCCTCCATTATGTCCTCATTATGTCTATGACAGACATAGGCGTTGGCAAGGTAACATTAGATACACGGAAGAGGAGAGCGAGTGTAACGTTACAACCAAGACAGTCAAACGCAACCCTGGAGTTTTAAAACTCAGTAGGCTAACGTTAGCCTATGCAACTGGATCAATCAATCAATCAATCAATCAGTTTTATTTATAAAGCCCAATATCACAAATCACAGGGCTTTACAGCATACGACATCCCTCTGCCCTTAGGATGCTGTGTTGTCATATATAATGTTGCATTAGAAGCAAACTAAACATAACGTTACATAACGGCGTTTTGAAACTTATCCGGGGTCAGTGATGACTGATGAGTTTTATAATATAACGTAAACCCTAACGTTAGATAGTGCTGGTGGCTGGCAACAAACAAGGAGGCTCAGGCAGCGTTAGGCTACAGTAGGCTAACCGTTAGCAACTGGATGCTGTGTTGTCATATATAGTGTTGTAGCCTATGTTACATTAGATGCAATGTTATGTGAGCGGCTGCATCAGTCCAGTCGGAGGCCTCCACGTAGGGATGACAGTCAGGACGCTCTGCCAGGCATTGCATTTGGTCCGAATGCAGTGATTGATTGGAGTTTTCTTAGAACCATATGAGAATGGTATAATTATGAGGATGTTTTTTCTCTGGTGGGATTCACTTACATGTTAGTGTGCCATCAGCTTATTAATAGCATTTTAAGGTAATCAAAGAAAAGTGTAAAATTTCCAGAAAGGTAAGTGTTGCTTTAAGTGTGCTTTGCAATTGAACTCAAGTTTGTTTGCCCCTTAAGTGCTGTTCGTTTGGGCAGGTGTGAACACAGTGGTCTCACTCAGGTGTGCACCAAAACAACCGGACTGAGACCTTCTGGAAGAGATGGTCCGGTTACAAATGAACTCTGGTGCAGTTCGTTTGTGGTGAGAACATGTTCTGACCTCTTCAATGGAAATTCTGACCAATCAAGAGCAGCTTTCTCACACAAGGCATTTTATCTGGTCTGCATGAAAATGCTGCTGTGAGAACACAAACCAACTCTGGGCAATTATGCAACTCAAAAATAGTCCCTGATTCAGACCAAAGCAAGACTAGGTCTGAAAGCACCCTAAATAACAAGCATGCTCACCGGGCTCGTTCTAAATCACCTCGACTGTCTCTTACAAGACACGCATATTTAAAAAGAGACTTTCATCCGTTGAGTCTGGAGCACAGGGCAATCTCCCTTCATCTTAATCTTGGGAGGTATGGCAACCAAGCCATGTAGGCACCTTTATCTGGGCAGCTGAACTCCCTCCACCAGAACTTGGAGACCAAAGATTGAGTGCGTTCATAACAAAGGTTAAGTAGCCTGAGCTTAAGGCTTCTTTTAGGCCTTTCACTGACCCGACTGTTACCTTAAGTATAGCTGTCTCCCATGTCCTTTACTGACTGAGGTTAAAGGCTGTAACACAACAAAATACCTTCACAGTAACACTAAAGTTTTTAATTACAGTTGAGGCGATAAGCGTGGAGAAAGTGAAACCTAGGATCAGAGTAATCAATAAAGACTCTTATTCACCTTGGGCTCAGTTCTTCAGATGTTAAATATTGAAAATAAACGATTCCCTATTTTTCTGATGGCTCCCTGAAACTTTCTCACTGACCTCTGGGTTGAGAACCACTGATCAAGCGACAGTCGTCTCTCAATCTGTTTTTTATTCCTTTCTTTTTAAAATTTATAAAACATTAAGAATTTCAAGTGTTAGCTACCATCATTCTATTTTTATAAACTGCATTATGAGCGATGCCAGAATGCCATTACTTGAATACTGTATTATTTTTAGGTACTTGTATTTTACTTGAGTATTTTTTTTTTTTACAGAGGAGCCTTTTGTTTATCATTTCTGTACATTTATAGCAGTCTGCAATGCCAAGAAAGAGTTAAAAACTCCCGTGGAGGTTAGGAGTGTGATTCACTACAAGACCCATAAGCCACTGGGCCAATCTTTGGCTATTGTAGGCTGTGGAGAGGACATGAAAGCTGCTATAGGCTCAAGTGAGGTGTCAATTAAAAGGTCAGAGTTCAGCCACCATTTTGATATCTAAGGAGTCCTGATTTTCCCTTCTGTCTCTCTCGGTTGTTGCTGGCTGGCTGTTTGCAGTCCTGTGTGCCGGATGGGCGCCGAGAAAACAAGAAATTCCACAACGCACACCCACTACTCATGCAGCCAGTTTGGCACGGGCATCATTCCTCGTCTATTGTGTCGCCATGTCTTTTAGCTGAGCTGCCTGCTCCATCAGTCAAGCCCGAAAACTGACATCTGGTTGCGCGTACTGTGCATTACATGTAATGAGAGCCTGTATTTATAACGGTATTAAAAGTCATACCTTTAGGATTTCTAAATATCCCGGTAAATGTAGATGTAATAATGTGTTTGGACTAAATATTTTACTGGATTTTGATTGTCTGGACATTTGGGAGTTTCTGAGGACTGTTTTTGTTGGTATGATTTTGATCTGAGGATTACAATAAGGCTCCATATGTGAATTAAAACTGTTTATTTGTTTGATTTTTGTCCAACAAAAATTTTTACCTTTTAGTCTGAACCTGCTGAAGTGATTGTATCTTGAAATGGTCCACATCAATCAAACCGCAGGGAGTATAGCCTTCGAATGATAGGTTGTATAAGTAAACCACTGAAACACAGCAATACAGCAGGTGTTTACCATAATCATCAAACAAAATCTTACAAAGACCCACGGACAGGCCGTGGGACTGTTGCACTCTTTCTGCCCTTTCTGATAAAAGGCAAGAGGTGAAAGGGCTCAAGAGCACACAGTGGTTTGTCTTGTTTTACAGTAGGATACAGACACCTTCGGTGACCCTGTCGTCTTATTAGGGCAAAGCCCAGATCACAACAGTGCTTCTTATAGAGTTTAATGGACAGAAACCTCCCCTGCACATGAATCGTGGGAAAGCTGTTTATCCAAGGGATTATCCAGGATGCTTAGGGGCGAGAAGGTCGGAGGGCATTCATCACTAATCATCTGCTCATGCTCCCCATCTCTGACTGGCTCAGTGGCTAAAGATGATCCTTACCAACTGTGCACATCACATATGCACACAGGCAGGACACACACCCACACACACCCATGCTGCTGTGCAGAGATGTGCTTGATGCTGCTCTCTAAGCTAGTAAACAGATTACTTGGGAGTTGGATGCTTGAAAACTTGAGTTCAGTGAAGCTGAAAGCAGCTGAAGCCATATGTGCCATATCCTCCTGAGTTTACAATGCAGGATTTCCCAGTGTTGACAAAATAAGTGAGAGGTCATGTCATCCACTAGGTGCTCTTATCCTTTAGCTTACAGGCTAAACTGTGCTCTGTTAAATGTTGACATGAGCACAGTGTAAACAAATATCTGCCATATTCAGGCTATAAAATTCTAACAACGTTCTGATATTTCTCCAAATCAAAAGTAACATGACATTTGTCTGTGTACAGGTGTTGAATCTTTTTCTGGCCCTGCTGCTCAGCTCCTTCAGCTCCGACAACCTCTCCGCTCCCGACGAAGACGGCGATTTGAACAACATCCAGATCGCCATTGCCCGCATCCACTCTGGTGGATCCTGGCTCATCACGAGCATCGTGGACCTCTTCAACCGCGGCGTGAAGCGTCGGAAGGACAAGGCCAAAGACGCCGGTCAGGCCATAAAGCTGGTCGGAAATCATGTAGAAAGCAATGGTGGGATTTTTGGACGCTATGGAGAGAAGTACATCATACCAGAGGGGGACAGCTACATGACCAACCCCAACTTGACTGTCATTGTTCCCATTGCGCCCGGAGAGTCAGACGTGGAGTTTCTTGAGGAGGAGGAGATTTCAGAGTCATCAGAGGATGAAGACAACAAACCGGTGAGTTTTTTAACTCCAGATATGTGTGTTTTCATTGGACCTGTACCCTCACGGTTTACTGTGGTAGTGGTCTTTGGATGGTATCGTCTACCAGAGTACTTTTTGTGATAAAATGATCGGCTAGTAGGAAAATACTGCTCCTGCTGTTTAGGGCTGGGTATTGTGGAAAAGTTAACATACCAGTTTCATTAGGCCCTGAACACATAGAAAGTATTATGCAGGTTGCAAAACATGAGGTGCACCGCACTGCTTTTTGACGGGGATCTCGGGGAGCACCACCCATTGGTCCAGGAGCTTCGCCTCCATGATGGATGTTTCCAAGCATATTTTAGGATGACTCGGGGGCAGTTCGACAACCTGCTGTCTATCATCGGTCCCTATATATGTATCCAGCAACTGCTACTTTCTACTCCATTGTTCACCAACTGTAAACTTGTTGTCGTGACCACCACAGAAGGCCCGCTTCTCAAATCATCCAATTGGACAATGGAAAAAAATATGATGAAAAAAGAGATGACGTGGGGCAGCTCGAGGACTTTGGAGTGCTCCGCCAAAAACACCATGCACCTGGAGTGCAGCAACCTGAGGTGCCTGGCAATGCAAAAACCCCAAGAAAACAGGTTAATTCTCGTTAAGAACTATTACAAAAAGTTGCCTCCAGCTGCTGAAATGCTTTCTGTTTGATCAGGGGCTTAAAGTGATACGGATATCAATAGCTTGTTTGCAATCACATGACTACTATGATGTGCAAAATTCAGATGGAGGGCAGCAAATGGGCTCAGAAATCGAGGAAAGTGACTGCAGGAAAGAGTTAGATATTATGTAACTTGAGTGGCTAATGTGTGGGCTGTGAGTTCCAACAACCACACTGTGTGTCTTTGAAGCTTTACTTTGGAGCAAATACAGTGTGTTTTCGTTCTTGTTGTTTTTAGCTTCATTAACATTGTTGTCATACTTCTTTTACAGTGCTGAGACTCTTACAGACATTTGATGTATGCAGACTGTAGGATGACGGCACCTACTGAATCGAAGGCCACGACTTATGATGCAATAACTTCCCATACTGAGTGTGCAAGGACGCTGCACTGGTTATTCCTAGGGCTGTCAAAAATTTAAAAAATTTAACTAATTAATTACATGCTCTGTGATTAATTAATCTAAATTAATAGTATACATCAACTTTTGCTGTGGAAGTATTTAAAAGAGTGCAGTTCAAATGAATTTTGGCAGATGTGTCGCAGTAAAGCTGCTGGATTTTGGACACAATTGTCCCCCTGTCCTCTTGTTTTTTTAAACTGGTTAAACCTGTTGTCCTTGTTTGTGGACACTTTTTGTGCCATCTAGTGGTAGTAAGAGCACAACACACTAATCCATGTAAAAACAAGATGGCAGCCATCTCCGCCAAGTCAGCCTGTAGCTGAACCTGACACGAAAGTGGACAAGATCCAAAACCTGATCACATTTTATGGTTCAAACTTGTTTATTTATGATAAATAATGTTTGTAGTTTGATATGGCAACAAATTGACCAATTTTAGCAACAGGAACAAGATAAAACGCTGTTAATTAGAAAGTACTCGGTTGAAGACGCTGGGACTTTATTGTTGTCCCGTTTGAAGACATTCGGTCTTTATTATCGTCTTATTTGAGAACACTGGGACTTAATTGTTGTCTTGTTTGAGGAAATTGGGACTTAGTTGTTGTTTTGTTTGAAGACATTGAGACTTTATTGTCGTCTTGTTTGACGACATTGGGACTCAATCGTCGTCTTGTTTAAGGACATTGGGACTTAATTGTCGTTTTGTTTGAGGACATTGGGACTTTATTGTTGTCTCGTTTGAAGACATTGGGACTTAGTTGTCGTTTTGTTTGAGGACATAAGGACTTTATTATGGTCTCATTTGAAGACGTTGGGACTTTATTATCGTCTCATTTGAGGACAATGGGACATAGTCTCATTTGAGGACATTGGGGCTTCATGTCGTTTCATTTAAGGACATTGGGACTTCACAATCATATCGTTTGATGACTTTGGGACGTTATTATCATTTCGTTTGAGGACAATGGGACGTAGTCTCTTCTGAGGACACTGGGACTTACTTATCGTTTACAATGTTTAGTTTTTTATGCCTGTCAGGTCCTACTGATCCCAAATAGCTAGGAGAAATTGAAAATGCACACCAAACAAAAGCTCAGGTCTCAGGAGGTTACAGATAATTGTGTCGCTTAAATAGATACAGATTATCATGTACTGGCTCATCCCTCGTGAGTTGTAGACTGACTAAATCTCCATCAGATAACAAGCATGTGTGTCAGAGCTATTCAGTTTACACATGACCATAAAAAACTCTCGTAACAGTACAGAAAGGCTCAAGAAAGGCTCTCAGATAAATGTATTTTTTAAGGAGGGACTTCAAAGAGATCACTGACTCAGCTGACCTGATTTCCTCAGGCAGATAATTCCAGAGCCACAGGGCCCTGACAGCAAACACTCTGCTCCCTTTAGTTTTCAGCTGCGCTCCTGGAACAGACAACCCAAGGAAGTCAAAGTACATCCTGTGTGTACTGTTCTAAGAGGTCAAAGATATAGTTGGGAAAGAGACCAAGAAGAGCCTTAAAAGTATTCTGTACAATATGAAATCTGTGCCTATACCAGTACAAATATTAATAATTTTTTGCATGGATGTACATCATGTACATTTTCCTAGTCGACCAATAGTCGTCATTTAGGGCCATTAGTTGACCAGTCGGCTGCATGTTTACGATATTAATGTGATTATTAAATGATATATTTTGGGCGGGGCAACATTATGGTTTGAGTCCAAGGTGTGAGAAAGAGTAGTATCAGTAACATTGTTAACACTGTGCTACATTATAGAGAAATACAAAACTGCACTAATGAACCTTCATTAATATAGGCCTATATTTTATCTACAAGTGCACGTCACACACTGAGCGAGCCGCCTGTTAATGACGCTGTCGGCAAAGCAGTAATGATTGTGCTAAGTGGCTAATGGGCATGTAGCTACTGACATGTTTCAGATGATACGTCATGTTTGCAGTCGACCAGTGAAGATGAGTTTACATATCACCTTGGGTTCGTCCTTCACCTTCTCAAAATGATCCCACACTTTGGATTTCCTGCCCGACATGTTATTAACTAGCCTGTGGAATAACTGCAGGTACCAGCCCTGGAAATTAGGGGCCGTACACATGCCGCACCTTTAACCACCTGGATAATGCAAGGTCGGGTACTGAGCACTACTCTTGTGCCTTTTTTGTGCCAGCTTTCAAGAGCACGGCTGCAGGTTGCATCTGAGGTTGCTAAGCAACCTTAACAAGCACCTTTTAGCCTATTGACCTGAATCCTGAGAGCAGAGCTGATCTTCTTCCAGGTGCTGTTTATAAGTGTGTAGGCCTATCGTCCATGAGACAGATGTAAAGCTCTGGGTAGCCCTGCACTAACATGATCAACTTTTCTGTATGTATCAGACTGAATATTTACAGAGGAAGGGAAAGATATCTGCTGGCTGTGATTGGTTTGTAACGTGACTCCTGTCTGACTACTGAGCATGGCCTTTTCCTGTGTCTGTCCTTTCAAATTAAATTCCTACATGGTCCAGTCATAGGTTTGGATTTATTTTGACAAGGCGCATGTTAAGTAAACCCTCCCTTTTTATTAGCCTCTCCTTATCAACCTTCCTGTTCCTTCCTCTTGTCTTCCTCTCATTCACCCGTCCTGTTTCTCCTGGACTCCTCTGTCAGTGTCCTGTGGGTCAGGGGTTTGTTGAGGTGGAGGGTGTGTCGCTCCTGTCCTCTCTGGCAGGCAGACAGCAGCAGGCCAGATGTGGAGCCAGGCTCTGCAGAGCAGATTAAAGTGACACATCTGAGCAGAGCCAGGCAGGGCCAGGCTGAGCTGAGCGGGCTGCAGTCTGGTGCTCTCTCTTCCTATTTCCCTGCCGTGCTCCGCTCCACACCACACCAGAATTAGGCTTCAGGGAAATGGAAATGAAAAAAAAAAAACAGCCCTCCATCAGCTTAGCTGGGCATCAGCAGCTGCTCAGCTGTAAAGATGGGTACATTTTACATGTGTAGAGCTTTGAATACACACTGAAAATGGCAAGATTGTGGTTTTTAAGAAGTTAGTTATGAATAAAGTGTTACTTTACACACATCTGTAAATCTCCTTAAAGAACAATTAGCTTGTGTGTGTGCATGTTTCACAACTACATACACTGTCCTATGCTTTTCTTTATTTTCTGTCACATATAAAATGTTAAATTGTCAAATGTTCAAGTTAAACATAGCCAAAGTTTCAAGTAAATGTATGTGAAAGTAATCCCTCTGAGCAAAAACCCCAGGCTTCAGACCGTTCTGAATACTTTGTTTCCGACTTTGTTTTCCTACTTTATAAACAAGCTGATATCAGCTTGTCAGTTTTCTTTATATGGTCATTTGCTCCAAGTACTGTAAAGGTTTACCTTATATGTACTGCTACATGTAGCTACATGCTAATATTAGGGAAACATATAATCTTGATTGCCGATGTTGTTACTTTCCACGAATTCAGATCATATTCCTGGTGGAACATATCCAGTTGTGATGACAAGCTTATGTTGGTAATTTTTTTAGGAGGCGGAAGTGCAGCTTTACGCAGTCATTTCCTGACTAAACTGCTACATGTAGCTACATGCTAATGTCAGAGGAACATGCAATCTGGTTAGCTGATGTTGTTAATTTCTCCACAATTTCAGATCATGTTTCTGTTGGGCTTTTATTGGTGATTTTCAACAGGTGGCTATACCCTGTTACAGTCATTCCCCGGCTCCAAGTACACTGCTAACATACATGCAACTCCTTAATAAGGTCAGGGAAACATGTAATCTTAATTGCTGATGTTGTTAAATTCTCCCCATTTTGGATCATATTATTGCTGTAACATTTCTTGTTGTATTTAGGAACTTTCATTGGTGACTTTTAAGAGGAGGAAGTGCTGCTATACACAGTCATTTCCTGGTTCCAAGTAAACTGCTACATGTAGCTTCATGCTAGCATCAGAAAACTTTCTCCTTGTTTTTGGATCATATTCCTGCTTGGACATGTAATGTTTAGAAGCTTGTACTGATTATTTTTAATGGTAAAAAGTACAGATATATGCAGTTGTTCCCTGCTCCAAGTAAACTGCTGATTTTTAATGGTAAATGCTAGCATCATGGAAACATAATTGTGGTGTATAATGTTGTAAATTTCTCCCTGTTTTTGGATCATATTCCCGCTGGAACATGTCCAGTTGTGTTTAGATGCTTTTATTTGTGAATTATAATAGGAAAAATGCTGCTAGAAGCAGTCTTTCCTGGCAGTATGTAAACTGTTACATGTAGCTATATGCTAACATCAGGGAATCATGTTATCTTGAGTGCCGATGTTGTTAATTTCTCCTTTTTATAAGATCATTTTCCTGCTGTAACATATCTGGTTTTGTTTGTTTTTGGTTTTGGTTGGTGAGTTTTAACTTGAGAAAGTGTTGCTATACTCTAGAGTTATTGCCTGGCTACAAGTAAACTGCTACATGTAGCTACATGCTAACATCAAGGAAACATGTAGTCTTTTGGTTCTTAATGTTGTAAATTTCTTTCAGATTTCAGAAATTTTTGCTGAAAAACATGTCCAGTTGTGTTTAGAAGCTTTTATTAGTTATTATTCACTGACTACAAGTACACTGCTACATGTAGCTGCATGCTAACACCAGGGAAACATGTTATCTTGGCTGCCAAAGTTGTTAATTTCTCCTTGTTTTTGGATCCTATTCCTTGTTGTGTTTAGAATCTTTCATTGGTCATTTTTCACAGTAGAAAGTGACATTCTTATCTTGAACAGTCATTCCCCGGTTGCAATGACGATGCAGAGACGTGAGATGCAGAAGACCTGGAAAAGTTGACCAATCAGGCGGATTGGGGAGGGGGGTTTAAAGAGACAGGCACTAAAACAGAGTGTCTTAGACAGAGAGTGAATACAGGTTCACCATGATAAAAAATAAAGTGTTTGTTTAACAGTAAAACATGTAGACATGTTATATTAGAAGTGTGAACCTGAGGACAACAGGTCCTGTCATCAGTGCCGTTCTCTTTTCTCTGTCTTTGAGCACGAACACTGATAATCTGGTCTCCAGGTCCTGCGGATGCTCTTTAATGCTGGATTAGATTTTGTACCAGTTTTATAGGATTGACGCTGCACCTCTGTCCTATAAATCATGTTAAATATGTTGCTGTTACAACACGTGGAAATCTCATCAAAACTGTATTAAGGCTCAAAAGAGATTGAAAGGCAAGGCAGTACATCGAAGTGAGCTCGCTTTGATGGGATGAATCCATGCTGAACACAGGGCAGGAAATGCTGCTAAACTGCTCTGTTTATGTAAACATATTGCACATATGGCCACACCCCAACCAGTGATGTCACAGCGGGTGTTTAGCCTTTAACAGCTAATGGAAAACTTCAAAATCCACCTATCTATAGTCTGTAACATAACTATGTGTAACTCATTATTGGTTCATGCACTGTTTAATAAAAGGATAAATGAGAAAGGGGTCAGTAACGGTGGGATTTGTCACTACTCAGGAAAAAGTCAGCCTATCAGAAGGCAGCACGGTGGATCTGAGGCGGCCTGGAGAAGAAATAGACAACCTATCAGAACTAGCTGAAGAGAGTATGGAGCCAGAGGACTGCTTCCCAGAATGTAAGAATCGAGTATAAAGTTGTGACCCTATAAAATGATTGACAGAAAATATGATTGCGGTTTTTACAACATACATTTTATATGTTATGTGTTGTGTGTGTAGTCTAATTTCTTCATGTGTTGTAATCTGTGCTGGTTTGTTTGTCAGTGTGCATGAGGCACTGTCAGTGCTGTGAAATCGACACCAGCCGCGGTCTGGGCGAGTTCTGGTGGAGGCTGAGGAAGACCTGCTACCAGATTGTGGAACACAGCTGGTTTAGACTTTCATCATCTTCATGATCCTGCTCAGCAGTGGAGCTCTGGTACGGCAAACTTTATTTATTATTTATTTATTAGAACATTTTTAATTTTGAAATGGATTTAAAGCACTTGTAGCTTTATAAACCAGTGATTCCCAACTGGTTGTACTTGTACTCCAGGGTACTTCTGTAGTTGCCAGAGGGTACCTGAGTAGCTCAGCTAATTAAAAAAATATAAACACCTTTAAATTTGTAAATGTTGCAATTGAGCGTGTGTGAAATCTACCTAGCAAGCTGTTCCTGTTGTGCTGTTAATCAGTCTACACTGTTTTGGGGTGAGTTGCAGAGTGTTGGAGATATCAGCCGTAGAGATGTCTGCCTTCTCTCCAGTATAATGGAACTAGGTGGCGCTCTGCTTGTGGTGCTCAAAGTGCCAAAAAATACATTTGAAAAACTCAACATCCATGTCTCTTTCCAGAAATTATGACCCAGTTACTCAAGATAATCCACAGACCTTGTTGTGAGCAGTTTCATGTAGGCTGTGTGGGTACTTCAGACAAAAAAGGTTGGAAACCACTGATTCAATACAATTCTGAAACAGCTGTAAGAGAGTAAAGGGTTAACAGTGAGACTGGATTACATACATGCATTGCTTCTTGCAAAAAATTAAGTGCATGAATGGTGGACTCCGCCACTAACAGTGAAAATGCTGAGAGGAATGTACTGAATGTAAACTCAAAAACATAGGCTGTAAGACAGAAAACCTTTAGGAGTTGGAGTTCAATTTCTGATTTCTTCTCGTCTGATCCCAGGTTTGTTTGGTGCCTGGTTACAGTATAATATTAAACCCAAAGTAGCCTACTGAAGCTCAATGGTTCAAGTTTAATCAACACCTTTCTGCAGTGCTTGCCAGCAGCATGTTTTCTCAGAGTGGTTAACAAAGTGTATACAAAATTACTGAGTCTAAAACGGCATGGTTTCTGAGTTATGATTCTGCCTTCAGAAACCTTAAAGTTCAGCTGAAATGTAAGTGTTCTGTGTGTTCAGCCAACAGTAGTGATGTGACAGTGCCAGGCAGCTATGGTTCAGGAATTAGACTAGGCCGTCTACAAGTCTGAGGTTCAATTCAGGTGGCACTCTGTATTAGGTGAATGTGTCTTGAGTGGTCAGAAGACTACTCAAAGCACTTTCACACTACAAGTCCATTTACCATTGTGTTTTCTCACACCGCTGCCCCTCCTCTGCTGCAGGCGTTTGAAGATATCTACATCGAGAAGAGAAAAGTCGTAAAGGTGGGCTGGAGTACGCCGACAAAGTCTTCTCCTACATCTTTGTGCTGGAGATGTTCCTCAAGTGGATTGCATACGGCTTTAAGAAATATTTCACTAACTACTGGTGCTGGCTTGATTTTCTCATTGTGGATGTGAGTAAATATCTTTGCATGTTTTTTGTTGCACTACATGAAAGGATGCTGGTAATTAAAAATCGCATGTTGAGAATTCAGTAACCCCTCTCATTGTAGCTGAATGTTGCTTTTCATGTGTGTGGGATTTACAGCTCGGTGAGTGTCACATTATTTACAGGAAAGCACTTGACAATTCATAAATGCTGAACAACAACCGACCACCTTCATAACTGAAACCCTGCACATCAGTTACTCCTGTTTAAAGCAACAGAGTGTAAGATTTAGGGGGATTTAGTTGCTTATACTGGTGAGGTCTGCAGATTGCAACCAGCTGAAAGATCTCCTGGTTAGGATTCCTTCAGTGTTGTTCAGGAGGTTTTTACCAGGTGCTGAATTATCTGCAGAGGTCTCTTTCTCTCCGAAACAGAGCAGGTGATTTAAACTGGTAAAAACACTGAATAAAGCAGTTTCATATTACAAATCGGTGTTTCTTCTACACTGTTCGGCACGGCACAGACAGGCCGCTTGCCCAGCACCTGCTATGTATGCTCACCTTTTTTCTCCTATAACTGAAGATCCAGACGTTGGGGAGATTTTTACCAGGAGCTGAATTTTCAGAGGTCTTGTTGGACTTGTTGATTTAAACTGGCAAAAGCATTAGGGCGGCCCCCGACTAATAGTTTTTCCTTGTCGACCAATAGTCGTCATTTAGGGCCATTAGTCAACTAGTCGCCTGCATGTTTACGATATTAATTTAACTATTAAATTATATATTGTGGGCGGGGCAACACAATGGTTTGAGTTTAGGGTGTGAGAAAGAATAGTATCAGTAACATTGTTAACACTGTGCTACATTACAGAGAAATACAAAACTGTACTAATGAACCTTCATTAATATAGGCCTATATTTTATCTACAAGTGCACATCACACACTGAGCGAGCCGCCTGTTAATGATACTGTCGGCAAAGCAGTAATGATTGTGCTAAGTGGCTAATGGGCATGTAGCTACTGACATGTTTCAGATGATGCGTCATGTTTGTAGTCAACCAATGAAGATGAGTTTACATATCACCTTGGGTTCGTCCTTCACCTTCTCAAAATGATCCCACACTTTGGATTTCCTGCCCGACATGTTATTAACTAGCCTGTGGAATAACTGCAGGTACCAGCCCTGGAAATTAACCTGACTCCTGTCTGACTGCTGAGCGTGGCCACTTCCTGTGTCTGTCCTTTCAAATTCAATTCCCACATGGTCCAGTCATATAGGTTTTGATTTATTTTGACAAGGCGCAGCTCCTAATAGAGTTTCATGTTTGTGTGTTTTTTCTGCGACTAAGCAACCAGTGAAATCTTGCTGACTAATGACCTTTCTGGTCGACTAACGTTGGGTCAACTATTGGGGGCAGCCCTAAAAAGCACAAAATAAAGCAGTTTCGCATATAAAAAATAAGTGTTCCCCCTCCTCTCTTCACAGAAGGGCTGACATGAAAACACAAACAGCCTTGTAGAAACATGGTGTTACAACATGGTAATCTCCCTATGGTGATATAAACAGCTCATTCTAAGGTGACAAAACACAACAATTCTTGTTTTCAGGTGATTATACGCTAAAGAAAACATACTTATTATTACTATTTCTACCAATATATCCCCTAAATCCTACATGCTGGACCTTTAAAACAAACTCCACACAAGTTTTTTTACAACCTAGAATTTACTAGAAACAGACGGATAAATCACACACTAAATATTTGTACAGCTCTACATTTGCTGTAACGTCAGGATTTTGCCAGATAAATTAAAAAAGAGTGCTCCAGTGATCGGAGTCATGTTACCCTTCATGAAAACTGTTGGGTAAAATGGGTACGGCTCTGTAGTGGTGATCCAAAGTGGCCGTGGCGTGCAGCCCGAGGCCTGACTTGACTTCCTCTGATTTCACCTGCTGTTACACAGATTGCCACAGACCGCTCTATTGTTAGGGTAAGTTGTAGTTAGCAGGTCCCAGGTGAGTATGGGCTCTGGGATTTGAAACTTTACATCTGCATCACAAATGCCTCTGTGTTTCTTCACTCGTAAGTGCTTTCTGTTGTGATATCAAAAGCCACTGTCTTGTTTCCAAATGCACGTCTTATGAAATGTGCTAATTTTTTTTACTCACCAGTCATTTTTTGAATCAGTTACTTCAGGACCTTGGCTTTTATATCAAGAACAAATGCAGTGCCATTTACTCAGGTTTATCTACAGAAGATGTACTTTATACAGCGTGTTAAACCTATAAAAATGTTGCTTAACAGACATTTAGTCGATGCAGAAATGCACCAGCCGAGGTCATGTCTAAACTGTCATGTCTAATTCTTGTACTGAGTGTTATTTGTTATGTCTGTTTACAAGAAAAGACAAGTCCTGTTGATAAGTGCAACTACCTACCCTTCGTTTCTCTCTATGAAAGCTACCACCTTACTTTCTTTTACAGTGTTTTTGTATTTTTTACGTCTGCACTTCTTTTGGAGCCAAAAACTTCACAAGTCCAGAGAATAAATTCTGAGTATCTTCTTTAGATATATTGGACAAACACATGTGTAAATAGACTTTTATAAAGAAATTCAGATCATTGGGACCTTATTAGTCCTAAATTGTTTTTAATGAACTTATTGGATCTATTGGATGGAAACTGGAAAACAAATTTGGCAAAGATAGACATAAATTCTTTATAAAACTCACTCTATTTGATATATATACATATTTTTTATGCATATATAGCTGAGTATGCATTCATGGACACCATTTGTCCATATGTGCATACTGGTCTATGTTTTGTCATCATCAATCATGACATGGATTTCTTTCATTTATATCACACCATTCTCATTCACGGCTGTCATCCATGGGTCATTCAACAGCGGAATACCATTTTGTTTTGTCCGTTTTGGATGTAGAATAGAGTGGAAGTCTAAATTTGCTAAAAGATTACACAACAAACAAAACAAATCCAAACCTCAAAAATTAAATAATTGTGTTCCTAACTGTGGAATGTCCCAAAATACACAAAAACTCTAAAAATGGCTCTTCAAATGTTTTCTACCTGTCTTTGATGGTCTTTTATTATGTTTTTTTTTTCTTTTAAATTATAGAAATGCAACCCAATCACCAGAAAAAAATGTTGGCCACGTATACTTCTGCAAACCACTGATATGATACATTATGCTGTGGTTAGTGTGTGGTTAGGTTTAGGCACGAAAAAAACACTTTGTTGTGGTTAGGAGAAGATCACGTTTTAGCTAACATACCTGGTTTAGGGGGCCCAATCTCACCTAGGAAAGTGACGATGTCTCGGTAAAAAACAACCGCTTTGATGCCACTATCCCGGCAAGAAAAGCGACAATGTTTTGGTAAAAACAACCATTTTTTGTGCCTAAAAAGCTGCTGGAAACTCAGCAGTGGCTTCCTAAATTACAATCATCCCACACCACGGTAGCTGTGGCTCAAGAAGAAGGGGCACGCTGTTCACTACTCGGAAGATCGGCGGTTCAATCCCTGGCTCCTCCAGTCCACATGTCGACATATCCTTAAGCAAGATACTGAACCCCAAATTACTCCTGATTCCGTCGGGGGGGGTGTGTGTGTGTGTGTGTGTGTGTGTGTGTTAAAAACTGAGTGGCAGGTGGCACCTTGTATGGTAGCCTCGGCCACCAGGTGACAAACAAATGTTGATGTGATTTGTATGAAACGTCCAAATGTCACACATTCATGGTTTGCACAAACGTACAACGCCAACATTTTCCTCCAATGACTGGGCTGAGAATTGTTAAAAAATATATGAAGTTTTTCAGCTAATGTGTTGATAAGACTTAGTATATGATTTTGCTTTAATTCAAAATATTATGTTCTTCCTCTATTATTGTAAAAGGTACTGCTACTTTCCCTCCAGGTTTAAAGCTTTAATAATCAACAAGAACTGACGAATGTATTTGAATCCATTTTCTGATTCTCACAGTACACACGTCTCTCTGTTCTCCATGTAGGTGTCCTTGATAAGCCTGGTGGCTAATTCACTGGGATACTCCGACTTTGCTGCAATCAAGTCCCTGAGGACTCTGCGGGCTTTGAGACCTCTCAGAGCTCTGTCCAGATTTGAGGGCATGCGGGTGAGAAATGCGTTTTCTCAACTATACTGATGTCACATTTGCTTTTTGCAATATAGTTTCTTATGAATATTAACTTGCTGATAAATCTCAGGATTATTACCTCCACCATGAGGGGGGCTCATTGTAGTTTGCTTATTATTCTGTCTGAAAAGTGAACAAAATCCAAGATTATAAAGATTGCATTAGATATTGCTCAAACTTTATGTACATGCTATTTGAGACAAAAAAACACACACAATTAGTTGTGTAAAATTTTTGCGCTGAATTTTAAGAATTGCATATTGTTTTGCTACTGGAAATGTTATTTTTGCCCTTTGAAAAACATCTTACTCTGGAAACACATCAAGCAGCGGGGAAATAATTACTTTTTCTGCATGTTCATGTGTTTCAGGAGGAAGAAATTCTTTATATCATAGGTCAACATGTCACAGGATTCACAAGACTGTTTACTGATTGGCTTCGGGTACTCTTTGGCTGCAATTTGCTGCTAAAAGTTCAAATATCCCCAACTTGTAGTTTGGCCACACGCAGAATCAAACAGCCATGCTTGGACCTTGTACCTAATATGATGTGCAGACACAGGGTGTTCAGGAGTCAATAATAAAAATATGAAATCTGCTTGGCTTTTTAATCATTTGGATCTGTTGTGCACCATTTAGTCTGTACCCCGACCAAATGTCATGGCTCTAGGAGTTATATTTCGGAAGATATTGAACCCTAAAAATGGCTTCCCACCTTGAATTTGTTTTTTTATTGGGGGTGAAAATGACAACATTCCCAGGGGCCAAAAAAAAACATGCAACTCTTACATTTCAGGCAAAATATTGTACAGAACTTATTTTTCAACCCAACTGCCAGAGGAAATGTTGACATTGTACATTTTTTCAAGCCACTGATATGTTACATTTGAAGATTTGAATAATGAGTGGTTATGTTTAGGCACAAAAACCACTTGGTTATGTTAGGAAAGATGTTTTGGCTTAGAATACCCAGTTCAGTGTGCTCTGGACTGAAATTGCGTATTGTTAAGGTTTGAATGAAATCTAAAAAACGAACAAAAACCTTCAACTGTCTGTCATCACGTGTCTCTGTCACCTGTTGTTCATCAGGTGGTCGTGAACGCGCTCATCGGAGCCATCCCCTCCATTATGAATGTGCTGCTGGTGTGCCTCATCTTCTGGCTCATCTTCAGCATCATGGGGGTCAACCTGTTCGCTGGCAAGTTTGGGAAGTGCGTGAACAGGACAGGCTTCATTCACAGTGTCTCTCTAGTCAACAACAGGACAGAGTGCCTCATGATGAACGACACCCAGTTCTACTGGACAAAGGTGAAGGTCAACTTCGACAACGTGGGACTTGGCTACCTTTCCCTTCTGCAAGTGGTGAGGGGTTTTTTCTGCTCCCAGATCTTTAAAACACAATTTTATTTTAAGAATCATGTCGAAGAATAAAAGGAACACTTCATCCACAACTACTTACCCCGTGTTACATGGAATTTGGGAAGAAAGAAAATATTGTTTTACTCGCATGCCTCCACAGTGAACATAGAATCCAAAAACCAAAAGCCATACTCAACTGACAAAAACAGTCATTTTACTTTGCTGAACACTGGAGCTTCTGGTCGACTATTGCCTTGATCAGTTAAGCCCCTTTCCCACTGCACAAAGTAAACCACTAACGCCCACTTACATCTGGCCTTTGTATTTAATGGGAAAGGTTACAGTCGGAATCACTCCTGGGACAAATGACTCTGCGGCACTCACAGCTTTTTATCAGCTCCAGCTCCGATCGGCCATGATGGAAATAAAACTCCCAGGTAGATGTGCTGATTTTAGCCCCTTCACCAGTGCAGTGCAATGACTGGCCACCACAAAATACCGTCTGTCTCCAACCAAGCAGCACTCGAACATCATTCTAAATTTAGTCTGCACTGCGTTTGAAAGACTTTGTTTTTTGAAAGTAACCACTGTAACATTCTCACTGGCCTCCATGCTGCTTTACCGTTTCTGGCCTGTCCCTTCATGTCGAACATGACACACCAGTAAAAAAACACAGACAGGCATTCTCATCTGCTGCAGAGCTGTGTACATGGCTCTAATCTACTGGCAATGGGAAAGGAGTCTGTAGCCTATTTTTTGCGGATGCCTTTAGAAAATGCGCATACATACGCTAATTTTGGTGGAAAAGGGGCATCATCCAGTCCACAAGGGGCCTCAAGCGGACATTATGAAGACTTATAGAGGTATGCAAGAAAAAAGACTATGTTTTCTTCACAAATTCAATATAATACAGGGTGAGTAACTGATATAGCAATGAACATTTTGTGGGGTGAAGTATTACTTTAATGTGACCATAATATAAGTTGAGGCCATTTTTGCAATGTTTCTAGTATTCAGTAGATAAAAGTCCATGATTCACAATGCAATTCAGTGCCTGCACAGTAATGTTGTGTGATATGTTGTTGTATTTCAGGCGACATTTAAAGGATGGATGGAAATAATGCATGCAGCCGTTGACTCAAGAGGAGTGAGTATGTCTATCTATTTCCAGGCCCAACATCATAAACATGTTACAATAACCAGCTGATCTATAAAACTGTTTGGTTTCAGGTGGAGGAACAACCCATCCGAGAAATCAACCTCTACATGTACCTCTACTTTGTCGTCTTCATCATATTCGGCTCCTTCTTCACCCTCAACCTCTTCATTGGCGTCATTATTGACAATTTCAATCAGCAGAAAAGAAAGATGAGTATTGAAAACACTGACTTCAGGCATGGAACATTTGGTAAATTTGGTATAGAAGCTCTCATCCAAGTCCTCAACAGCAGATATGACCTCATCTTCAGTCCGATAGTGCTTCCCAGCCAAGTGTTACTTCATGTTGGGGAACAGAAAATAGTCAAAATGGGGCAGAATCAGGAGAATATGCAGGGCGATCAACCAGTTCAAAACCACAGTCATGCCTGATGAAACAAGACCCCCTTTGTCAGTTTTCCTGGCCATTTTGTCTTGATCGCCTTTCACAGCTGCCTCAGCAGGTTGGTGTAGTACTGTCCGTTATTGTTTGGCCCTTCTGGAGGTAGTAAAAAAACACAATGCCCTTTACATCCCAGAGAATTCAAGCCATCACCTTCTCTGCCAATGACACCAACTTGGCCTTCTTTGGAGGGGGTGAAGAGGGTGTTTCCACTGCATGGATTCTCTTTTGTCTCTGGCTCAAAGTAGTGGATCAAACACTCATCCTGGGTTGGGAAATGTTCAAGAAAACCAGTTCTCCTGCAACACAACCAACCTGGTGTACTTTTGATCAAAAAGCAGTGGCAGCCACCAAGCAGAAACCTTCAACATGCCAAGTTCGTTGAGCAGAATGTTCTTTACTCTTTCACGGGAGATGATTATAGCTATCTGATAAACAGTCAAACGTCTGTCATCCGTCACCATCAATGTTTTCCTGGTCGGTGGCTGTGGCAGGTTGTCCAGACCTTGGGTCATCTTCAAGGCTCTTCCTACCCTTCTTGAATTCAGCTGCCCACTTTTGCACAGTTGATAAAGCTGGAGCATCATCCCCTAATGTAGCAACCATGTCAGCATGAATGTCCTTGGGGGCTAACCCCTTTTTCTGTAGATATTTGATAACACCATGGTGCCAAATTGTGTCCATATTCATGAAATGTCTCCAGTGCTAATTTTCAAAGTCTTCAATTAGCTGTCAAATGTAGGTTTACCCAGAAGGAAACAATGCCGTTCATATCAGTAAAGGTTGAATTTAATGCATGCCAAGTTTCGTTGCTCTGGCATTACTCCTTTTTGGTCAGCCTATGAACTTTTCAGCCCAACCTCGTATGACAGATTGTTACAAATACTATCTGACCCAGTTTAGATGGAAATAGATTGTGCCCTCTGTTGATCACCAACATTGCTTTAAAAATAATGTAAGGTGTTTTTGTATATACTTAGGTGGACAGGATATCTTCATGACTGAGGAACAGAAGAAGTACTACAACGCTATGAAGAAATTAGGATCTAAAAAGCCTCAAAAGCCAATACCACGGCCTGCGGTAAAATAACACTCAAATATAACAAATTTTTAGACATTGCTAGAGTTATGTCCTGCATATTGTCCTGCCTGTTAACACTGGTGTTAATATTGTACTAATAACAGCCATTTGTGTTTCCCAATCCTAGAATATTATCCAGGCCTTCTTCTTCGATCTTGTGTCCAGGCAAGCCTTTGACATCATGATCATGATGCTCATCATCGTCAACATGGTGACAATGATGGTGGAAACCGACGAGCAGTCGGAGCGCATGGAGTCCATCCTCAACAAGATAAACCTGGTCTTCATCGTCATCTTCACCACTGAATGCCTGATCAAGATCTTTGCCCTCCGTTGTTATTTCTTCACCGTAGCGTGGAACATCTTTGACTTTGTGGTGATAATTCTCTCTATTGTGGGTAAGTGAGATGCAACATTAACTATTGCCTCTGCAACAGTGTGATCGGGGCCTAATGACATTGCAACATGCATTGCAGTTTTTTAGAAAAGCTGCGGTGAAATCAGGCATTTCAGACTGCAACAATCACAAAAATACCCCGAAATATCCTGGAAGGACTGCTCAGTTTAATGTGACAATATGATGTTACATATGTACAAAACTTAAAGTATCTCAGTGTTAACTTTTGGTTTCACATGGGACACAAACTTCAGTCTCCTGGGTCAAAATCCTGTGTTTGTTTGACCCATCCATCACCCTGACCTTCCTCCCTATGTGGACTTTGTTGCTCTTCATAGTATGTCACCTGACTTCCTCCTTTGCTCCCGTCATATGACGGTCAACAGCCTGCAGCCTGTGTGTGATTGCAGCTTCCTGGTGCTCGATTACGTGGTTTATATATGAATTATAATGCATTACTTTTCAGAGATATAAACAGTAAGTGAGACCAGCGTGATTTTAGTGTGACTTTGTGCAAAGAGATGAGCCTCCTCTTATCTTGTCTTTCTCTCTCATTCCAGGAATTGTTCTTGCAGACATCATTGAGAAGTACTTTGTATCTCCGACCCTGTTTCGAGTCATCAGACTGGCGAGGATAGGACGTGTACTTCGACTTATACGTGCAGCCAAAGGAATTAGGACTCTACTGTTTGCCTTAATGATGTCCATGCCAGCACTGTTTAACATTGGCCTCCTGCTTTTCCTCGTCATGTTCATCTATGCTATCTTCGGTATGGCGAACTTTGCCTATGTGAAAAAACAAGACGGGATTGACGACATGTTTAACTTTGAGACCTTTGGGAATAGTATGATCTGCCTTTTTCAGATCAGCACCTCGGCAGGCTGGGACAACCTGCTGAGTCCCATCATGGCCAGCCCCCCAGAGGAGTGCGACGTTAGCTTTGTCAATACTGGCACCAACACCCGGGGAAACTGTGGCAGCCCCTCAGTGGGCATCGCTTTCTTTGTCAGTTACATCATCATCTCTTTCCTCATTGTGGTAAATATGTATATAGCTATCATTCTGGAGAACTTCAGCGTCGCCACAGAGGAGAGCACAGAGCCGCTGAGCGAGGACGACTTTGAGATGTTTTACGAGGTTTGGGAGAAGTTTGATTCGGAGGCCACGCAGTTCATTGAGTTTTCCATGCTGTCGATCTCGCTTCGCCACTTTGTCTGAGCCGCTGCGCATAGCCAGGCCCAACAAGATCAAGCTGATCTCAATGGACCTTCCCATGGTCAGTGGGGATCGGATCCACTGCCTGGACATCCTGTTTGCCTTCACAAAGCGTGTCCTGGGAGAGTCGGGTGAGATGGACGCCCTCAAGCAGCAAATGGAGGAGAAGTTCATGATGACCAACCCCTCCAAGGTTTCCCACGAGCCCATCACTTCCACGCTGCGCCGCAAACTGGAGGAGGTGTCCGCAATCATCATCCAGAGGTGTTACAGGAGGCATCTGGTGCGTCGGCAGATGAAGCAGGCGTCCTACCTCTACAGACAGATAAACTACGAGACTGTAGTGGATGTGGAGAACGCTCCAGAGACGGAGGGGCTGATCGCCTCCATGATGCAGCACTACGGACTCATCGGGGAGGAGATTGCACAGACAACAGAGGACGCTCTACTGTCCTCGCCACCATCTTATGACAGCGTGACCAGAGCAGCCAGTGAGCTCTCTGAGGTCGTCAGATCATTATCTAGAGACTCTGAATTCGGGGAGCCTGGTGAAAACTACGAGGAAACTTTCCTTTGAGACTCGATTGTGTGGAGAGTGTTTGTGTGGTTTTTGTCTGTTTTGTTTACAGCAGAGAATTTAGCTAAAAATAACTCACGGTCAAAGAGATGAACCTTTTTTATATATCAGTAAATGCCGAGTAAATATGCAATATTTTTAAGTAACTCAGCCTCTGTTTAAATTAAACAACCCAGAAGTCAATTTTGTTACGCAGTTTAGACCTCCGTAAGAGGAAGTTTAACTCATCCTCACACCTTTTTAAAAATTAACATTTGGCAGATAGTTTATAAAATTAAAATAGAAAAAAAATTGCTTAGTTTTATGTATATTAAATATAAATAACACAACACTTGAGTATGTTTGACATACAGACGGAGAATTGTATGAAAAGTTCCAAACAAGAAGACTCATCTGATGCAACAATCACAGGAAATAATCTGCCAAAATTCATCCACACTGCTCATTTTAAACAAACTTCCTGCAGTTACTGCATTCTCTGTTTGGGTTAGGTGTAAGGTTTATCAGTTGCTCTGTACTGTTATTGCTATGCATTGAATACAATATGAAATATCCATAAAATATGAGTCACTTTACTCGATGATAGAAAAGGGATCCCTTAAGGAAAAACGTTTGGAACCACTGTACTAAATGAACCGGTTATCACGAGAAAACAAGCTCGTTAAATTGAGATAGGGCTGGGCGATATGGACAAAAATTCATATCTTGGTATTCACAGGCTAAACGGGGATACACAACATACATCTCAGTATTTTCTATGAAATGAGTTACATGTTCAGCTGCAAGTCAAAGCCACATTTAAGATGTCACACGCACTTTTATAAAAACAGACTGTGATCAAAATAAAATGCAAAGACAGGGATTTTTTTCCCTGTTTGAAAATATACAGCTGCACAACATGTCAATGAAAAAATATATAAAATAAGTCGCAGGGTTGTACGTTAACTTTTTGCACACAGCACTGGAGCTACAGAGGTTTAAAGGTTTGCAGCACAGGACACAAAACATGAGTATGAAAGTATCAAGTACGTTAAAATTTAAAGACTTTGTGGGGGAGTTAAAAAGTCATTTTCCATCTGTTGGCCTTTCAAACGACTCTAGCGCTGGAAAATTATTGTTAAAACAGGAGCAGCTCTGTGTCTCTGACTGTTGATGGAGAACTTGTGAGTGATATTGCTATATTGTAAACAACCGTTATAATGCCCAGCCCTATACTGAGATAGCCAAATAAGTAACTCGTTATCTCAAAATAATGGCTTTCATACAAAATTATTGCAACGCGCCGTTCTTGGCCTCCGTACTAATGAAGTAAAGAAGCCAACAACTAAAGTAACGAAAAACAAACTCCGCTAAACATGAGCAATATTAATTCCAGAAAACAAACTTTAGAGTTTGTCAGAACAGATTCAAGCAGCTGTGACTACTGTGTTTGTGATCAAAACACTATGATTTATAGCTCCTTTTGCATGTAATAGGAAATGTTACAATCACCATTCACACCAGGGTCAAATGACTCTGCAGTAGTCAAGGTTATTTATCAGCTCTGAACAGCGCTGATGGAAACACAACACCCGGGTGAACAGGTTAATTTTAGCCCCTTAACCAGCGAGATGCAAAGACATGCCACCACAAATTACTATCTGTCTTCACCCAAGCCGCGTTCAAACATCAATCCAAATTCGTCTGCACTAAGTTTGAAAGAGAGACTGAATTAGTAAGAGATATATAAAAAGTGACCACTGTAAAGTTTTCACTGGCCTCCATGCCGCTTTCTACTGTTTACTAACCTGTTTTCCGGCCTGTTCGTGACATTGAACGTGGTGCATCAAAAAATAACCACACACACACAGAAAGGCTCCATTTGCCGCAGAGCTGCATGCACAGCTCTGGTCTTCTGGCAATGGTAAAGGAGTTTTCAGACACCTTTCTCAAATATTTAAACCTTTGAACCTAAAACCACCCAAAACTATAGGGAAAAGGCAATGAGCAACTTGGTAATAAATGTCTCACAAATTGCAAAAAATAATAGATTTAGAAAATTATTTAAAAAATAAAATCCAGGGTAAAAAAAAAAAGAAAAAAGCTAGGGCAAAACTATATTTGTAATTATTATTATGACATATTTAAAACTATTAAGCACTCTTTCCAGGTCATTTCCTTGTTTTTAACTTTCTTTTTTTTTTAACTAATTTTCTTGTTTTGAATTTTCTCTTTTTAACAATCTCTTGCAATTTTTGGGGGGGTCACTTCTTTCGTTGCTCATTGCCGTCTTCCCATGTTTTTTAAAGAAATCAAGACAATCTGCTCAGGTTTCAAAGGGTTGTTTTGGTGCAGAAAGGTAAATCGTGAGAGAAATGAAGCTTTTTCCACACTTTCTACAAACACAATTCTTTTCTGGACATTTAGATGTTTTGATACTGATATAAATTTTACTATACAACTGCTCAGAGGTTTTCAAACACCAACATACTGAACTCACAAAGTTCATAAACCAACATACCTGCAGGCTAAAAGCAGAGAATACTGAACAGCACACACTTCCTACCATACATTTCCCAGTGAGCTTCACTGCAGCTAACATGCGATATGGCCAAGTACTGTTGATATGAGAAGTGAACTTTAATTCACAACTGTAGCTGCGGTGAAGCTCTTATCCAGGTGTTACGAACATAATTTTAACCAAAGCTAACATTTGCTCATAACATTTTAAATATTTACATTTTAAATTTGAAGGAAAAACATATAACTAATTTTATTAACTTATAGTAATTTCTAATGTTTGGGATTTCTTTATTTATGAGTGGTCAGTTAAATTATTCCTCTCATATGCATTTTGACTAAATGGAGGGCTTCATACTGTGTGATGACAGAGATATGTCAGCTGGTTAACAAAGCTTCAGGTGTATTCAGTTCATGACACATATACATTAAGAAAAGCACAATGTCTTGTTACCTTATTATGCAGTGTATACTAACATGACCAAATATATTGAAATGGTTCTGATGTGGAATTCATTTGTCAAACAGCACATTATTAGTTTAACTTGTATCAAAAACAAAGACGAGCTGTGTGTCCTACTAATCCCTGAATTATGTGCCTGATTTTGACTGTCGTCCGCACACTCTCTCTGAATCTCTTTAGGCCGTTTAATTTGACCTGATGGATGTGGATCGTTGGAGCGTGAATGCACTGAAAGCTCATTTTGTAATTAACTGTGTAAAGTACTCTGAGGCTGTGTAATGTATGTAAAGCTAATTTTTACCTATTTTTTGTAATGTATTTATATTGAAAGACCGTTTCAGTGACTCTCATGACGGCCATAAGAAGAGATGATCAAATTATATAAATATACTGTGTTCATTTTTATATAAAAGACTTTCCTTGAGAACCTGACTGTCTGTATTGCATTTAGGTCGATCATTTCATGGATTGTTTTATTAAATGGTAATAAAACTCTTTTCCATATTAAAAACTCAGCAAAGCTTTTCAATTAGGGCAGGGTGATATGGAGAGAATCAAATATCTTCTTTTTTTTATCACATACCTTGATGTTGTTATTGTGACAGTATTGTGGGGTTAACCCTTGGTGCTTCTGACAAAATATTAATACAAAGGGAATTTTGATAAATAATTATCAGTACTGTGGATATAATGACTAAGGATGCTCTCACACCGGTCCTGTTTGGTTCGGTTCAATTGAACTGAGGCCATGTTTACACGAAAACGATCCACTGAAAACAGAATTGTTTCTCATTTTCGTTTTGAAAAAAATTCCGCGTTTAGACAACAATGTTTTGATAGCAATCGTTGTGCACATGGATCCGCAAAAATGACCAAAAACACTGCAGTATACATGCCAGGCCAGTAGTTGGCGGTGTAACGCTTACTCTTCCTTCTACAGAGCGGTGATGTATAAACAAACAAAATGGCAACCGCACAAACGTTTGTCTGGATGGACGACAAGGTGGAGTTGCTATAGTAAATCTACACTATGATGGGGAAGCATTGATAAATAAACAGAGCTCGGGAGTCCGCCATTGTTGTTGTGATGGTCGACTTTATCACGCGTGCCTAGTGACTGGAAGCGTAACGCGCATGTGTGAAAAGTCTCCGTTTTCAGAGGAACTGCATATTGCAAGTTTACACGACAATGGAGACGGTGCCGTTTCCAAAAAAATTGCATTCTGGAACGCATTTTCAAAACGTTGCGTTTTCAGGCACCCAAAACGCCGCTGTCGTGTAAACAATCGGCCAGAATGCAACTAAAGTTTACAGTTTTTGGTTGAAATCGTTGTTGTATAAACAGGACCTCAAGTTCATTTGCCCTCCAAGTGTAGTTCGTTTGGGCAGGTGTGAACACAGCAATTGTGCTTGGGTGCGCATGAAAACAACCTTCTTGAGACCTTCTTGAAGAGGTGGTACCCACGAATATACTGATGTCTTTTGCCCAAGTCAAGGCTGCAGAGCATCACACGACAATGTAGTTACACTGTTTGGCTTCTATGAAAATTGGCTTCAAAGCCTGGTGCACTTCCGGCAGTATTTGACGAGTTGGGACAGGAACGTGTTGAAATAATAGAACAGCTGAAACAGTCTGGTCAGTTCAGAAAATTACATAATACAACCTTTAAAACTAGGAAAAGACCACAAATACGATATCCAAAATCAATATAATAGCAGTTGCCCAGTTCTACTTTATAATCGTTAAAACACTGCCATTATCTTATTTTAACCATTAACAGTTACGGATATGTGAATGTATTTCATTGTACTGAAAAACAAAAGCTAAATTCAAATCTGTGCAGCATCTCTCCATTTTCACGAGGAACCAGTTAGCTGATTTGACCTCATTACAAGGCAGGCACTGTTAAATCTCTCTCTCTCTCTCTCTCTCTCTCTCTCTCTCTCTCTCTGAGTCCATGTGTATAAAAAAAACAGGACAGATGTGCACAAACCTCTGCATTTCCAGGGCTGTCTGTCCTTATGAGTGTATTGCCCTTTAAAGCTTGAATTTGTTCGTAATGCCTCCACAAATGCAGCAAAATAAAAGGATCTGTGCTGATTCATATGTTGGAGAGTAGAGGATCATACACAAAGAAGTATCTCACAGTAATTCTGCTGCGTGATTAACCACCAAAAAATTCTACTGATAATAAATAGTGCACAGTCGTAAAAAATCAGAAAAGCCAAACATGTTTTTTAGCTTTTTGGCATGTGTGTGTTTCCTGTCTCTAGGATTGCCTTCGTCAAGACATCAGTGAATAGTTTAACGAATAAAATGTTTAGATTTCAGTGTCGAATTCAAGTTAATAGTTGAGCACTCCCACATTTTCAGTTTGGAAAAAAATCATCAAGGGTGCCAATTTGGATTTAGCCCCAAAGAGATTTCCTCTCTCTGGTTGTCGGGGTGGTCAAATCCAACTCTGACCAGCTGGGATAGAGGGATAATCTGTGTGTAAAAAAAAATCACTTGTTTTAATTACACACTCACAGACACACAAATGCACGCACTCTTTCTCTCTCTCTCTCTCTCTCACACACACACACACACACACACACACACACCACACACACACACACACACACACACATACATACAGTACACATACATGCATTAACACAACCACCACCACCACACACACAAACACATACTTCTGCCATCCATCCTCATAATAGACAGATGCTTACTTTGAATTTAATTTGGGTTTGCGCTTAAAGTGCCAGGAAAAATGTGACTTGACTGAATGTGACTTGGTAATTGATCTGATTTTTAAGCGTTTGGACATGTGGCGGAGATTAAAGCTTCATCAGAGAGAGCAAACATTTTTAAAAAGATTAAAAAGGCACTATGTCTAATTACAAAATGCACCCAGCAGCACACAGTAAAACGCAGCAATGTCAACGTAATGCATCACAAATCGTCTCCATATACTGTAGGCATGCTAAACTCTAATACATAAGACATTTGATGAATTGCATGTTGCGTGTGTGCCATTTATTCAAATGACATTTAGTTAAACGGAGGTCATGAGTCATCATCAGTCAGAGGTCGGTGGGAATGTAATTCATTTTTATTTTCTACATGATGATCTGCCCGTCGCTGCAATGAACTTAAACATGTGAAATATGTATAAACTGCTCAGTCTGTCCTAATCATTTTATATATTATTAGTATTATTATTTAAAGACTACATGAAAGAAAAATTCCCTGTAAACATTAAACCAGTTTGTAATGTTTTAAGGGGAGGCAGCCATTTGTGGTAGGCAAGGTTCATATGGAAGCTTATTGATGCCAAAAATAAAAAGTACATACAAGTAATTAAAAGTTAAGTGTGCTTATAAAATTTAGAATTAGTCAAAATCATGGCAAGTCAAACTTTTTATTTTTCTACTCTTTTAATTATTTTTATATTTACTTTCTTATAATTTTGACTTATTTCAGATTCACAATGAACAGGCAACTGAACTTTAGAAAATTGTCTGTTGTTGTTAGCCTAATGTTAGCCAGTTCGCAGCCTGTTAGCTAGGCTAGCACATTGTCATACAGTCTCCAAAATCCACCGCATTAGGGCAATTTTTTTTTAGCATACTCGCTGCGTACACATACGTAAGTGGAAACAAGGCGTTAAGTCTGCAGCAACTGGTTTCAAGTTCAAATAGAAAGCACAACATTAGCATTCAGTCTATTTTTTTGGGACCCTTGGCAAATGTAAATCCAATGTTCACTCTTCTGCTTTGAAGTGGAAACAGATTATTACTGTTAGCGCCACTGTCGCAAAGACAACCGGATTGCCATCCATTTTCCTTGGAGCCAAAGATGAAAAATACTTAGACAAGACCTTGTTATTCTTCATGGTAGCAGCCCTGTTGACCGGCTTCCCTCTGCTGTGTGCCTTCTTGTGATGGAAGTGCAATAAATTATATAGGGCATTAAATATAAGGTTGCAACTTTTACTAAAATCCAACTTTGAACTTAGCCTTCATACCAGTTGTTGCAGCTGGTTGCATGTTATACTGTAGCTCTGTGCTGCTGGCTGGTTGATTTTGAGTGACAGAGTAAAAATCGAGGTTAGTCTCACTAAAAGGGTGAGTCCAAAATAGAGGAAATAGCCTTTTTAAGTACAAGAGGGCCCTTCTGTCAGTCAACATGCACTGCAGGGATTTACTTGGTGTCATGGTGGCTAACGCTGCCCAGATGGTCTGATGAGGCACTATCTAATTACTTTTCCCATGGTTCCTCTTTTTCTGATGAATACTGACGGGGCCCTAGCTGTTAGAAAGCCATCACTGCCACCACCAGGGGATTCACACATCTACAGCAGCTTCAGGTGAGACTCTGGCTGGTGAGTGAATCTGGAGCCAGACAAAAAGGCCAACAACATGAAATACCTAACATCAAACTGGAGAGCATGTGGAGGAAATTTCAGAGGACATAAATAAGTTAACAATTGGCACAAATATCGATCCACTATATTGTTAATGATAATAATAATAATAATAATCACACAAACATGTTTGTACCTTTGTTAATTTTACTATATAAAATTCAGTGTAATTTTAATATAAAATTCTCTGTGTAGTTCAGTTTGATCTCAGGTTTTACATCAGTCTCACAGATTGCAGGTCAAATGTAGGCTGTAATAGCCGACATGATTATACACCGGTCACTTTACCAGGTTCGACCCCTCTTGCCTTCAGAACTGCCTTAATTCTTGGTGTCATAGATTCAATAAGGTGCTAGAAACATTCCTCAGAGATTTTGGTCCATATTGGCATGATAGCATCACACAGTTGCTGCAGATGTTATGTTAGATGTTATGTTAACTTTTATTTTTTTGGACTGTGTAGAATAACATGTATGAATATTGAATCTTGAAAATGGGTGTACTGCCCATTTAAAGTGCTCTTTTTCCATTAATTGATTTCCATTATACATTTTGCAGTGGCAGTCTGACAGGGACGGATGATCCCTAAGCACCCTGTAGCAACCTGAATTTAGCCACAGCAAGACCGCGCTCCGGGGATCTGATCCTGGACCACTATCTTGACTGCCCCAAGTACCACCAGCATCAGCAAACTTTCTGTTGCTGCCGTTACACAGGTTAGGCCATATGCGATGGAGTTGCTCACCTGGCGCATACGCCAAAAAGTTTTCTAGCTTCTGGGTTTACGTCCACCGAATATGCACAATAGTGTTTTCTATTGCTGGCTCCACCCAGGAGTTCTTGCTCGGTTCAAAGACTTTATATTGTGATGACATCACAGATTTTTAAATTGCTTTTCCTGGCTCTTAACGTTTCCTGGTTTTACAAATATATAACCACCATGGCTTTAAAATTCATTAAAGAAAACATTCATAATTGACCTTGTTTGCAGTCTTGTCACTTTTCCAATGGTGGTCTCCTGGGATCCCATTTAGAAAACAGTACGTGAGACCCATACTAAAAATGTACGTAACAAGAGCCAAAACATGGTGTGCGCCAAGAAATATTCTATAATTTCTCCAATCAGGTTTCAGCCTCACCATGTGCAACTGTTGCCTGGGAAGTGGCGTACGCCTCTTTCCAGCCTTGTTTTGTGCATATGTAAAATTGATACGTTTTTATTGATGTTAGTGTTTAAGTAGGGGGAGTGAGATGGAGGGTCAGTGGCTAGCCATAGACTGTAAAAAAAAAAAAAAAAGGGCTAATTAGCTAGCGAGCTAATTCTCATCTTATTTGTGGTCTGATAAACAATAAGGTCATCAAATACAGTACCCCATAGCATAATATGCCTCCTGTGCTGAAAAGAAATCCAAGCGCTACAGAAACTACTTGCATTTAAAATACATTCTGATATGGTGGTTTAAGCTGGCTAATGTTAGCTAACATTAGCTTGCTTGCTGAGGCGGAGGAATTGCTAGCTAGCTAACACAGTAAAATACTGTCTCAGGTGATTTCGTCATGACGTCATTTCATTAATCTAGACTCCAGGGCTAATGTGGATGGTACATTAGCTGGCTTGCTGTTGTCAAATTAATTTATCAGCCAACGTTATTAAACAAACAAACGCCACATCCTCGCAGTGTAGCTTAGTTACAGCTAGCTGGCTAACTTTTGCTTGTTTGCTCGCTAACGTTAGCCTAGCCTAGTAAAACTATCTGAGTGGATTTATCAGTTGACTAGCTTGCCAAGTTACTTTCCCAGCTGACATAATCCATGATACTAAGATATATTACAGTATTAATTTAGCCAACAATAAATGATTAATAATGATGATAATGATAAATGTAACCTCACAAAACACTTTCTTCTAGCCGAGAGTGATGCAGCAGCAACCTGCAAGGTAACAAGTTTTGTATAAATACTTGTAAAATCTTGTCATTGAAAAGTTTCAAAATTTCAAACCTTACTAAGATAATAGAGGCTCTTTTTCTTTGTGTTTATCTTTTAAATGTCAATTATTATGTTTGCGATGGACTCAAGTACAAGTTCATGTTAGATTTATGTGCAGTCTTTTATTGTCAGGAGCAAACACATTGCAGCTGCAAGCAATGTATTGTATTGTTTGATGTGTTTCTTAGAGACCCTTTTAAAATATGTTTTAGGGCTTGAGAGGACAAATAATGTCATTGTAGAGGGTACAATGAGGACAGATCTGACAACAGGATGACGAGTCATTTAGTAAAAACAAGATTTTTTTTTTGCAACATAGTGCTTACACGAAGGTAAGTGTGAAACCGTTTACATACTACTATCAGTATAGGCTAGTTGCATCAATACCCTTGAATTGAATTCCCTTCTGTGTGCGGCATAAGAGCGGTCGTGCCTGAAAGCCTCACCCTGCTTCTAGTTTCCTGAATACAATCATAATTTGATAAAATTGGCATTTGGTTATCACATGAATTAGACAGTTTTGTTTTGCTCTACACTGTGAGTTTTCAAGTGTCTCTTCAGGTGATTGAGGCATGTGTAAGTCTTGCACACAGGTGACAAGCGTAGGGTCTCACCCCTGTATGGTTCATGTTATGTTTCTTTAATTCACTGCCACGTGAAAAACCTTTCCCACATTCAGAACAGATGTAAGGGCGCTCTCCGGTGTGAACACGCATATGAAGTGTCACTTTACTCGCCATGGTGAATCCCCGCCCACATACAGTGCACTTGTATGGCTTTTCCCCAGTGTGGGTTCGTCTGTGTATCTGCAGCTCGCCGGCTGAAACAAAAGCTTTGCCACAGTCGGAGCAAAGATATGGTTTCTCTCCAGTGTGCGTCCTTATGTGTATGTTCAGGTTTCCTGATACAGAGAAACGTTTTCCACAGTATGTGCACTGAAACGGCCTCTCGCCTGTGTGACTGCGCATGTGAAGGTTCAGGTCATGCTTGTTTTTGAAGGCTTTGCCACAGCGTGTACAAATCTGTGTTCTCTGTTGTCTGTGGCGCAGCTCGTGGGCTGTCAAACAGGCAACAGAGCTGAAGACTTTCCCACACTGCATGCACTGATTGGACAGCTCGGGAGGATGAATCTTCTGGTGGGTTCTCAGCTCACTCATAGTGGGGTATACCTCCCCACACTGTCTGCACGTGAAGACACGGTTCTGAGTGTGAGTCAGCTCGTGCTTACTCAGCATATGCATTTTCGTAAAGCTTTTTCCACACTGAGAACAGTCAAACTTTTGGACGCTATGAACACACTGATGTCTAAATTTGTCCTGTATTGATTCAAAGCTATTCCCACATTTGATGCAGATATAAGCTGCTTTTGTGCACTGGGTCCTCCTGTGAGTTGACAGGTCAGAGGTCCTCCTAAAGGCCTTTCCACACTGAGAGCACTTGTAAGGGTTTTCTCCCGTGTGCAGCCTCTGATGCTCCAGCAGCTCGTAGCGGTAAATGAAGCACTTTCCACACTGAGTGCATTTGTGTGCAACTCTCTGCCGTAGAGGGCCCATCATAGAGCTGGACATTACAGGACTCCCAGCAGATGTAGGGGGAGCTCGGCAGGTGTCTGAAGCTCCGTCATTATTCTCCTCTCCAAAGTTCACATCAGGAATGCTGTCACTACATTTCTCTACTGTTGTTTGTTCTGCATTGCTGCCATTCTGAATGTTTGTTTCCTCCTCAGATAGCCATCTTACATCCTGTATTGCCATATCTCCTGCATCCTGAGGAGAAATCCCCTCAGATTCTCTTTGGTGTTGAAATGTTTGTGTGTTAGGATCTGCATCTTTGGCGCTGGCCTCTTGCGGTAAAGGAGGGAGAGATAATGATGAGAAGAGCCGCTGCTCTGAGGGGGAGGGCACTGTTGGAAAAGAGAAATTCAAAATGTGAGACAATGATTCATTTACACTTCACCATGTAAAGGTGATGACTTAATCCAAACCTAAAGAAAGAAAAAAATCCTCACATTTAACAAGCTGGAACCAGCAAATGCTGCTTGAGAAATCACTGTCTGATGATCTGACTCATCAGTTAGTTGACAGATTGTTTCAGCACTAATGTGCACATAAAAATCTGGTTGGTATCCGAGGCAGACTGACTTACCACTGGTATCCATCTTGGCCATTTTATCACTGTGGGCGTTGCTTCTGAGCAGCACTTTGAGGTCGTCTGCTTTGGATACACACTGCATGTACTCTTCCAGCACAGAGGGTGTATCGCTGATCCACACTGCAGTCTGTCAAATAGACAAAAGTATCATCCTGATGGACTGGAACCAGACAACCAGCCTCTGGAAATGCTTTGTAAACTGTGTCATTTTGTCTTTACCTGCTTAAAGTCTGGTATTAGCAGCAACTCTTCCAGTCTGGTGAAGAACTCACAAACCAGTGTCTCCAGAGCCGTGTCAAAGTCAGACCCATACTCCACAGGAAACACGTTCTGTGAGGTGGAAAAGATCAACCCAAAGCATGGATGTAACACGTCACGTCACCGCATCACAATCTAACAAACAAAACAAGCTAATGATGAGGTGAACGCAGAGACACACCTTCAGGAAGTGCTCTCTCCCTTTCGGGTCCTCCACGAGTCTTTGAACAAGTCTGACAAAGTTGGCCTCAAGAGCTTCATTTCCTGCATGAACCTGTCAAGTAAAACATACACACCCAAAATAAGCACAACATTTCTCAAACAGACATTTAATGTCCAGGATTGAAGACGTCACACACCTGTTTGGAGCTGGATGGTAGGAGGCTGTTCAAGCATGATTTAACACCTCTGAGATCCTCTGACTGTTCAGAGCTTAACATCTGTAACGTCATCTGGAAAAGACATTTAGACATGATACAAATATTAATTTCTAAAGCTCAAATCTGCTGATAATTAAACAGCATACTGATATAGAGCCTGTCTGTACCTCTCACCTTTGCTCTTAAGCCCAGAGTGAGCAATCTCATCTGTCTATCTGTCAAGATGTCAGGGATGGCCTCAGTGACCAAAGACACAAATTCCTCCACTTTCCCATAATGCACGATGTTCCTCAGGCGAACCACCTTCCACATCACAGCCGACATCATCCGCAGAGGTGGAACCAGGAGCCTCAGCGAGGACAGAGGCAGCGGACCCTCTGTAAGGAGGAGCAGAATACTGCACTTAAAATATATGTTCACAGCATCTTTACTATAATGTACAGTCTCAACTCTGTTTGCAGAGAGAACAAGTGATGAACACACAGCTCATACAATCACACTTCAGTCACACCAACAAAGCGGTCTGTTCATCTTTTTGCACACATATAACATATTCTCTATGATCAGGCAGTGATCATATAAACCACACAGGGTGTAACAACAACAGAAAATAATGTGTGTAGCATTAGTTTTTATTGATCATGGATATTGAGTACAGAATATGGAAGTTTTCTGAGCCTGCTGATGTGTTAAGTCTTGACCTTTAAAAAAGAAAAAGACTTTAACCTCAGTGGAACTTTTACTAAGTTAGTAAAATTTAAGAAGAAATGAAGCTAACTAAGTATATCACTTAAGGTGCCAAAAAAATAGTATATTTATATTCCATATTATGTATTTGTATTTATAACATTCCTGTTTACATTCAGCTTATTCATTTGTACATACTTTCTACTATAAATTCACTATTTATTGTGAGGTTATTATCCCTATATTTTAACTTGCAATATTTTGTCTTAGATTCTAATTTTTTTAGTTATTTATTTTTCTTCTCTCATTCTCTTATTTTGGACATATCTAATAAGAATTGTTGAAGGGAGCCTGAGACCCAAGATTTTCACAGACAACTACCTCTGTACTTGTTGTGCTTACCATGAAACTTAGTTGTAATTATGTGTGAGAGCAAGAGATGCGCAACAAAAAACTGCCCCTCAACAGAGTAGAAAAGTCAATTCTTCTGTTCTTTTTATGCCCCAAATTAGATGTATATAGCAGTGGTAGAATGTAACTAAGTACCTTTCCTCAGTACTTAACATTACTCAACTTGAGTATTTCAAGGTCTTTACAACATTTTGGAATCCAACATAGTATTTTTTACTCCACTACATTTATTTAACAACATAAGTTACCATTTACTTTGCAGATTAGGATAATTAATACAAATATATTCAACAAATATGAATACATTTTAATGTATATGGAAAACTTAGTTGTTCCAGCTACCAGCTGCAAATTAGAGTGATGTTCACATTAGTTCATCAATGATTATAGTTCTATAATGCATTAGCTTATATGATATTCTGAAAAGGGCCATTTCGCAGAATGAGTACTTTTTAGTTTTTGCTATTTGAGTACGCTGATAAGTTTTTTCACTTTCACTTGAGTAAGATTTTGAATGCATTGCTGTTACTTATAGCAGAGTATTCCTGTGCTGTTGTACTGCTACTGTAACTTGTACTTTAAGATCCGACTATTTCTTCCACCACTGAAATAAAGTAAAAACTGCCATTGCTTCTCCTTATAGCGTTACATGTATCTAAAATACCTCTAGGTTTGATTATGAGTGTTATTAGTTTGCAGTCAAAAGTTGCTGCTAGCAGGTAAGCTAATGTTAACACCATCACAACAAACAGATATAACCCCAGGAAAATCCAAAAAATTACCCATATTGTTCCCCCGAGGAGCTATGATAATTGAATTAACACTGACGAATGTTTCCTTATGAAGAAAATCCTCTTTCTGCAGTTAGCAGCCCTGACACTTAGCTTCCAGCTCACCAAGCACCTCGCTATTTGTTGTCAAATGCAGCTTCCTGCTTCTACTTCTTCGTGTTGTGTTTTTTCGGTTGACATCCGGTTTCTTTACCGCCACCCACCGTCTGCCACAAACATGGACGTGCTATTGGAACATGGCTACTGTCGCTGCCCGAGCCCTGCTCATGACCAGCGAGAGGCTGACAGAGGTGACTGGTAGCTTACACTAGCAGCTCATTATCACAGAAAGAAGAGTTTATTAATGCAGACTTAATTCATCTATCGTAGCTCTTCGGGGGAACACAATGGGTAACGTTTCGTATTTTGCCTGGGTCATATGGGTTTGTTTTGATGTGGTTGGCTTGCATGCTAACGTCTTACCTCCCCTATCAAACAAATAATAGTGATAATAAAACCTGAGGTATGTTAGATAAATTAGATAAAACACGAAAGAGAGAAGCCACTGTAGCTTGCATTACGTTGGATTTATTTAATTTAGGGGCTTATTATATCCAACTGAAGTTTCCCAATTTCATTGAGGAATTGTTGCTATGTGTCTCTCGTCCCATTTGAGAGCAATTTATCATTATTAATTTATCCCAATTGTGCCAGAGAATGCTTTATATTACAGTAACACAAAACACAGTAACAAATAATTAATATTCACAACCAGCAACATATAAAGTGTTGAAGGAGCAAAAAGCAGTGCCTGATAGAGTAACAATAGGAGTGAGATAAGAAAAAGAGTTAATAAAAATAAAATGGTGAAAAACTGTGCCTGATAATCAATGTTGTATTGAATTTGATACGACAATGAGAAGTAGTATTGAACATGATTTTGAGAACATCATATTGCGCCACAAGTAATACTGCACAAGATATTAAAAAGTATCATTGTACATCATATACAGTAATAGTGCCCCTAATGTAGGTGAATATTGTTGTTAGTGTCCTTTGTCTCAGCTCTCCTCCCTACAGGAGTTACACAGTTTGATGTCCACGGGTAGAAATATCTTCTGTGGCGTTGTGTGGTGCTCCTTCCTCTGTGGTCTCAGTCTGTGGATAAATGTGCTCTGATATGACTCCAGGGTGGTATGCCGGGGGTGAGAGGAGTTGCCCAGGATACTGAGTTGTTTTCTCAGTATCCTCCTCTCTGACAGCTCCGCTAGAGACACCAGTTCCACTCCCAGGACAGAACCAGCTCTCCTGATGAGCTTATTAAGTCTGTTAGACTCATCAGCTGCCTTCACCCTGCACTCTTCCGTATAGAAGATGACGCTGGCTTCCACTGAGTGATAAAACATCTGCAACATGGTTCTGCTGAAGTTGAAAAGTCTAATTCTCCTGAGGAAATACAGGCAGCTCTGACCTTTCTGTTATGACTAAGTTTCAAGATCTCCTCTTTAAAAATGCACTACAGCTACAGCAGCAGTCGTTGTTAATAAAAATCTTGGGTCTCTGGCTCCCTTTAGCAATTCTAATTAAACATGTATGCAAAAAAGAACAAGACAAGAAAAAAAAACACTGAGACAAAGATATGAAATTGTGCAAGTTAAAATATAGGAATAATAATGTAAATAAATATAAAGTATTTTAAATTTGTAGTAGACGGTCTATGCAAATGGATAAGCTGAATATTAAACAAGAATATATAGTAAATCAAAACACATAATGAGTATAAAAATACTTCTATATTACTGTGCTCTATTGTGAATTTTACACATCCCCTAATTAATATTTTTGCACATCTGACACTAAACTGTGCAGCTTTTTAATGTTCTGACACAGCTATATTGTAAATAATTTGTGTGGCACTTTTTTAAACTATCTTTGCCATATTTTGATTTTAAATTTTCTAGTACTTTGCCTTAGTTTTATTTCCTCTGAATATGTTTTATTGTATGTTTTTTCTTTGCACCAAGAACCAAAGTAAATTCCTTGTTAAGTGACAAGGAAAGTATAAAAGAAGAAACAGTCATGACGACAGTAACAGTGTTCGAGAAGCCAGACTTTGGTGTCAGTTCTATTAGAGTCAATGAGATGGGCACTGTAAATCACACTATAACCCATCAGATCTTTTTTTTTTAATCCAAACATGCAGGTTCATTGTCCTTATTATTGATGTTCATATCGATAATGGCTCCGTACAGTAGCTGCATCTCAGCCTCTGCTGAACAGAGCCATGATCTGTTTGAGGCTGAGACTTAACACATCCAAACACATCAACAGGCTCAGAAAACTTCCACATTTTATATCCATTATTGATAAAAACTAATGCTGCATGCAGTCTTTTCTGTTGTTGTCACCCCCTGTGGGTTTATGTGATCACTGCCTGATCATTCAGAATACATGTGTGCAAAAAGATGAGCAAGCCACTTTGTTGGTGTGACTGAAGTGTGACTGTATGAGCTGTGTGTTCATCACTTGTTCTCTCTGCAAACAGTGTGGAGACTGTACATTATAGTAAAGATGCTGTGAATGTATATTTGAAGTGCAGTATTATGAAGCAAGTATGATAATGCTACAGTCACCTGCTTCTCTTTACAGAGGGTTCGCTGCCTCTGTCCTCGCTGAGGCTCCTGGTTCCACCTCTGCGGATGATGTCGGCTGTGATGTGGAAGGTAGTTTGTCTGAGGAACATCGTGCATTATGGAAAGTGGAGGAGTTTGTGTCCTTGGTAACTGAAGCCATCCCTGACATCTTGACAGACAGACAGATGAGACTGCTCACTCTGGGCTTAAGAGCAAAGGTGAGAGGTACAGACAGATTCTATATCAGTATGCTGTTTAATTTTCAGCAGATTTGAGCTTTAGAAATTAATATTTGTATCATGTCTAAAATGTCTTTTCCAGATGACGTTACAGATGTTAAGCTCTGAACAGTCAGAGGATCTCAGAGGTGTTAAATCATGCTTGAACAGCCTCCTACCATCCAGCTCCAAACAGGTGTGTGACGTCTTCAATCCATCCACAGACATTAAATGTCTGTTTGAGAAATGTTGTGCTTATTTTGGGTGTGTATGTTTAACTTGACAGGTTCATGCAGGAAATGAAGCTCTTGAGACCAACTTTGTCAGACTTGTTCAAAGACTCCTGGAGGACCCGAAAGGGAGAGAGCACTTCCTGAAGGTGTCTCTGCGTTCACCTCATCATTAGCAGTTTGTTTGATTTTGATGCGGTGACGTGACGTGTTACATCCATGCTTTGGGTTGATCTTTTCCACCTCACAGAACGTGTTTCCTGTGGAGTATGGGTCTGACTTTGACATGGCTCTGGAGACACTGGTTTGCGAGTTCTTCACCAGACTGGAAGAGTTGCTGCTAATACCAGACTTTAAGCAGGTAAAGACAAAATGACACAGTTTACAAAGCATTTCCAGAGGCTGGTTGTCTGGTTCCAGTCCATCAGGATGATACTTTTGTCTATTTGACAGACTGCAGTGTGGGTCAGTGATACACCCTCTGTCTGAAAGAGTACATGCAGTGTGTATCCAAAGCAGACGACCTCAAAGTGCTGCTCAGAAGCAACGCCCACAGTGATAAAATGGCCAAGATGGATACCAGTGGTAAGTCAGTCTGCCTCGGATACCAACCAGATTTTTATGTGCACATTAGTGCTGAAACAATCTGTCAACTAACTGATGAGTCAGATCATCTGACAGTGAATAAATGCTGGTTCCAGCTTGTCAGATATGAGGAATTTCTGTTTTTCCTCTCTTAATTTTTAAATGTATATCTTTGGGTTTTGGACAAAGATGGTCAAACAAAACAACCAATTTTAAATTCATTCATGAGGAGTACTTTTGGAACATAACATTTGGTTATGCATTGCGTCATACTGTAAGAGTGCAGAGCAGAAACGTAATTGATAGGGATGTTCGATATTGGCTTTTTTACTGATATCCGATATACCGATATTGTCCAACTCTTAATTTCCGATACCGATATCAACTGATACCGATATATGCGGGGTCCCCCCTCTCAGAAAAAATAAATAAAAGAAAACTAAATCATTTTAGGTAACTAACTTTACACATATTACAAACAAACAAAGATATCTCAAAAACTATACACCACATCTCTCATATTTTGACATTTTGAGTAAGAGGAGAAGTAGCTGAAGAGTTTGATATATAATATGTGCATGCTGTGTAAAAGTTGTTTCATTAAAAAAGTAAAAAGCGATACCGATAATTTCCAATATTACATTTTAATGCCAATATCGGCCGATAATATCGGTAGGCCGATAATATCGGACATCTCTAGTAATTGATAATTGACCTGGGGTTTGAAAGTTCACTTTCTCTGCAGCAGCTGCTCCTCTCATTTATCACTGTGATCTGATCTACTTTTAATCGGATCGGCACATCAGTTATCCCTGCAACTAGAACTCTACAAAGTGCTGCTGAGTGAAAAAATGAAGTCATGAAGAGTTCCGCTGGTGCTGCATTCACGCACCCACAAAAACATTGATGCAATTTTTTATTTTTAAAGCAGCCACAGTGCGGAAATGTTAGCACCACTTTGAGAAGTAACTCTCTTAAACGATGGAATGTAAATTAATAATTTTCTTACTTTATACATTTCTCTTTTCCAACAGTGCCCTCCCCCTCTGAGCAGCGACTCCTCTCATCGTTATCACTCCTTCCTTCACTGCCAGAGACCACACATACAGAATCTAACACGCAAATATTTCACAACAAAAGAGACTCTGAGGAGGATTCTCCTCCGGACACAGAAGCAGAGAACAATACAGAACAGGAAGCAGGAGAGAAATGCAGTGACGGAGCTTCAGACACCTGCCGCACTCCCTCTATGTCTGCTGAGAGTTCTATATTGTCCAGCTCTATGATTGTTCCTCCGCGGGAGAGAGTTGCACACAGATGCAGTCAGTGTGGAAAGTGCTTCATTTACCGCTATCAGCTCCTGAAACATCAGAGACGCCACGCGGGAGAAAACCCTTACAAGTGCTCTCAGTGTGGAAAGGCCTTTAGGACGACCTCTGATCTGTCAACTCACAGGAGGACCCAGTGCACAAAGCTTATATCTGCATCAACTGTGGGAATAGCTTGAATCAATACAGGACAAATTTAGACATCAGTGTGTTCATAGCGTCCAAAAGTTTGACTGTTCTCAGTGTGGAAAAAGCTTTAAGAAAAAGTGCTTGCTGAGTAAGCATGAGCTGACTCACACTAAGAACCGTGTCTTCACGTGCAGACAGTGTGGGGAGGTATACCCCACTATGAGTGAGCTGAGAACCCACCAGAAGATTCATCCTCCCGAGCTGTCCAATCAGTGCATGCAGTGTGGGAAAGTCTTCAGCTCTGTTGCCTGTTTGACAGCCCACGAGCTGCGCCACAAGCGACAGAAAACACAGATTTGTACACGCTGTGGCAAAGCCTTCAAAGACAAACACGGCCTGAATCTTCACATGCGCAGTCACACAGGCGAGAGGCCGTTTCAGTGCATGTTCTGCGTGAAACGTTTCTCTGCATTAGGAAACCTGAACATACACATAAGGACGCACACTGGAGAGAAACCGTATCTGTGCTCCGACTGCGGCAAGGCTTTTGTTTCAGCCGGCGAGCTGCAGACACACAGACGAACCCACACTGGGAAAAGCCATACAAGTGCACTGTATGTGGACGGGGATTCACCATGGGGAGCACACTGACAATTCATATGCGCGTTCACACTGGAGAGCGCCCTTACATCTGTTCTGAATGTGGGAAAGGTTTTTCACGTGGTGGAGAATTAAAGAAACATGCTATGAAGCATACAGGGGTGAGACCCTACGCTTGTCACCTGTGTGCAAAGACTTACACATGCCGCAATCACCTGAAGAGACACTTGAAAACTCACAGTGTAGAGCAAAACAAGACTGTGTAATTCATGTGATTACCTTGTGCCATTGTATTAATGTTGTATTCATACAATGATTCTGTCCTGTTGCGGTGTTGACTGTAAACTGTGTAAAAGGTTTCACACTCACCCTCTTGTAAGGACTGCGTTGCAAAACCTCTTGTTTGTACCGATGATTCCTTATCCTGTGTTGTCAGATCTGTCCTCATTGTACCCTCTACAATGACATCTAAGTGTATTACTTTTGTTTTCTGAAGCCCTAAAACACGTTAGGAGTCTCTATGAAAACATACAACAAACAATACATTCCTTGCAACTGCAGTGTGTGTATGACTCTCTTGACAACAGAAGACTTTGTACTTGAATTCAACATAAAAATCCTGCAGTGGTCTTGCACAATATTTGTTATAAACGTAACATTAATACATAAGAAAACAGAAAGTTACACACTTAATGCTCCTGTCATCCTGATAGGGGGTTTCTAGATTTATTACACGCAGAAATTATAATCAGTTAGTGACAAATTCTTCTAAAAATGTATGTATTACCTTAGAATTACACTGAACAAAAATGTCGGTTTTAGTTTTTTGAGATCTATGACTTTATGCATTCAGTAGATATTTTTCTCTCAAAATTTGGCAGCAAAATTGTTAAAATCTGGGTTACTTAGCGCATCTCTATCTCCAATGTCGTTGCGGTTGTGAGGATGTGCTGGATGTGCTGCCAAAATAATGGAAATAACTCTGGAGGTGGCTTATGATTGCAAAATGAACATTCAGTTCACAGGCAACAGCCCTGGTGGACATCCCTTACAGTTGCAGTGAAATGAACTGAATGTGAAGTCATTCCTGTTGATTTGGCAGTACATCCAACCAGCCTCACAACCGCAACAACATTGAAGATGGCTTATGGTGGTAAAATGAACATGAAATTCACAGGCAACAGCTCTGGTGGACATTCCTTATAGTAGTGAAATGTTTATATTATTTAGAAAGGGACAGTGCACATCAATGAACATGATCACTTAAGTCATGTAAATGTGCCAGATTTAGCCATACAGCCCTGGCAGGTTGATGGTGTAAATGGTCTGAATGTGTAGTAATTTCCCTTAATGTGTGAAGTAATTTCCCTTAATGTGCCAGTACATCCAAAATGTGCAGTTTCATCACACAACACAATGTCACAGATGCCACCTGTTTTGGAAGTACGCCGTTGGTATGCTGACTGCAGGAATGTCAACCAGAGCTGTTACCTTTGAAGCCGTCTCAAAGTCATTTCTGTTAATTTGGCAGTACATCCAACTGGCCTTACAACCTCACCTGATGAACTGCTGTTTGGTGACATTTTTGTGAAGAAATTCTTTCACTGTGCAAACCAATTGTTGCACCGGCTCCTCAGGTCGCTGGTCTTAGACCATCTCTCAGGTGAAGATGTGGGACGTGGAGGTTCATAGCTGGTGTAGCTACATGTGGTTGTGAGGCTACTTGGATGTTCTTTCAAAATAACAGAAATGACTTCACATTGGATTCAGTTCACTACCATAAGGAATGCCCACCAGAGCTGTTGCCCTTGAACTAAATGTTCATTTCTCTACCGTGATGCTGGGTTCACATGACATAATATCAGCCCAATTATATCCAGATGCAACGTTGTATGGTGTCGGCTCTGATCATGAATGTCAAGAGTGTCGTACACAATAATCCATCATTTCATCTTGTGTAGTGTGTCACAGGAAACAACAACCAACGTCCCAGCAGAAAGTCTAGCGTGTTTGATTTTCTTTTTCTCATTCACAATTTCTCCCGTCACAGCCGTCAGTTTGACCAATAGAAACACAGTGATCTGCTGCCATAGACAACTGTCTGACAAGGCATGTTACAAAAATGTTGTTTCCAGTAATTTGGCAGTACATCCAACTGACCCTGGTGAGGACTCAAGCATGCAGATGAGCTTCCCTTAGATGGTTTGTGCAGAAATTCTTGGTTGTGCAAACCTGTTATTGCATCAGCTGTTCAGGTGGCTGGTCTCAGACCATCTCTCTGCTGCTTTTGAGCTTCTGAGTGTTCATTTCACTACCATAAGCTGTCTCTAATGTTGTTTCCCTTAATTTGGCAGTACATCCAACCTGCCTCACAACCACAGACCACATGTAACCACTCCCGCTCAGGACTTCCACATCCAGTGTCTTCACCTGAGAGATCGTCTGAGACCAGCTATCGGAACAGCCGATGCAATAATTTGTTTGCACAACTGACAAATTTCTGCACAAACCGTCAGAAACTATCTCAGGGAAGCGGAATTGACTTGTGCGGTTGTGAGGCTGGTTGGATGTACTGCCAAAATCAGGGAGACAACATTGGAGATGACGTAGTAAAATGAACATTCAGTTCAAGGGCAACAGTTCTGGTGGACTCTATGCAGTCAGCATGCCGACAACACGCTGCCTCACAACTTGTGACATCAGTGTCTGTGTGTTGTGTGATCAACTGCACATTTCAGAGTGGCCTTATATTATGATCATCCCACGACACACCTGTGTTGTAATCAGCATCTTGATATGTCACACCTGTCAGGTGGACGGACTGTCTTGGAAAGGGAGAAGTGCTCATTAGCACAAATTTGTGACAAAAATATGAGATAAAAATATCTGTCGAGTGCATAAAAACAGTCTTAGATCCTTAACTAAAACCTGTATAAATGTGAGTTAAAACAAAAGTGCTGAGTTTAAGTTTTTGTTCAGTATATATGATTTAAAGACATTAAAAAACATGATGGACATGAGAAAACACTGCTTATCAAGTTTGAACATTACTGTAAAGGTTTACTTATTGGACTGTCCGGAGGGGCGGTGCCTGTCACATAGACAGTACACAGTGAATGGGACTCGTCTCATCCGGGCTGCCCCGTGAAGGAAAACGAGCGCCGCTGTTACAAACTGACATTAGCTGGCCCAACGCTCCCCAGAATGAACAACGTGTTTCAGGAAGAAGTTGGCGCCTGAAGCCCCGTATGCGGTTAGCTAGCCCGCTAACCGAAAGTATGAAAAGATACTCCACTGTAACGATTTTTCGTCCCATCGCTATTAAAGAATTCCAATATGAACGACACGGGTATGTATTAGCTTGTGGAGCTCGGTAAAACTGTGTATATCGCTTGTGCGGCTAGTCGAATAGCTAAAGCTAAGGATTAGCCGGGGCTCAGCAGGCCTCGACTAATCCCTGGAACAAGAATTGTTTTTCCCAATAACGAGCCGGTTTTACCAGGCAACATCGGCGGCCTGGTGGCTAGTCTCACAACGTTAGCTAATGCTTTGCTCTGGCACAAACAGTAACGATGATAAACCGGTTAAAGAGGTTTAATGTATGAAATGAAGCCCAGCGGCTCGCTCTTTTTAATTGATAGTTTGATTAGATATAAAGTGACTAACGGTAACGTACATGCTAACAGTTATCTGGTTAAGAGCGTTAACTCTTCGTGTCTTGGCTACTCAACACTAAACGTTACCCTCTTTGTCATTTTGCTCAGTGCGGACTGTCCTAATGTTTAGAGCTGCACACATACAATGAGTGTTTGGAGGCAGATGTACGCACACATCCCTTGTGCTTCAGATAACGCGCCCTGCAGTGTTGTATTTCACACTAGCTGGTGCACCATAGGAATGATGCTACAGGGACAGACCGTGTGGCTGTAACGTTTACTGATTGTAAAGTGAGATCCTGCACTGATTAGGAAATGCATTTCCAGTCTGTAATTAGCACAGGCGTCTATTCAATTCCTCCTAAAAATAAGTGCATAGATACTTCTAAGCAGTGTTGAGAGGGTTACTTTTAAAACGTATTCCACTGCAGGTTACTGAATACATGCCTTGAAATGTAATTTGTAACGTATTCACTCAGATTACTCAAACTAAGTCATGTATTCTAGATTACTTTGAGAATACTTCATATTAGGGGTGGGCGATATGGCCCTAATATAGTATCACAATGTGTGACTTGAGGATATATATATATAAATCAACAGGTGATTTCCTTCTTTTAGTAAAATCCTAAATGATTGAGTTGTTTTTTTTTCCTACCTGGACCTTTATGCTCTGCCATTACTCCTCTAATCATCACGCTGTAACCTGTGACAGGCTGTTATGATATGATATATGCACATTCACATATATGTAGCTTTTTTGTAGAGCTGTGAGGTTTCGATCACTAAAGGTTTATGACAAAATCACTTGATAACACCGACTAAAAGAGAAGCGACTAAAAGAGTCTGAGAAGTCCGGAGCTGTTAAAAGACATTCAGGACGCCACAGTTTATTCCACACTACTGACGCTGCTCCTCTTTTTAGAACCACCATGGAGTCAGTAATAATTTCACTTCCAGCCATGTTCGTTGTTGCAGTGCATAACAGTATGACATCAATATGTCAGCAAATCGAAATATTGCAAGTATCACAATAAGAATTTTCCAAATCATATTAAAATTATACAGGTATAATGGTAAACAATATGCACAGCTCTTCTTCAAAATCATCTTGCTGCGCTAATTTGTCCGGGTCAAAAACACATGCCAGCGTCCTGGCTGTGCATCTCCTTTGCCAGATAGGTTAATGGGAAAGACGCTGTGTCCTAACAGCAAGCAAGCATTGCTTTCCATCCACACTGAATATGATGAATAGCTACTTCTGTTACTTCACGCCGACAGACCATGTAGGTTACCTATCAGCTGTCTGCTCGACCAAAGACATAATCACTTTAAAGATGGATGAGTGGTTTCTACCTTTCTATGTTTGCACTTTTTTAACATAAAGTACAGCCTACAGCAAGTGGCTTGTTATGAGCCCAGGTCATTTACCAGAAACTTTCAGCTCCCTGGAGAACTCGCTCCAGACAGCTGCCATCTTTCACAGGTTTTTGCAGCTAAATGAGGAGTTATCATTAAAGATAATTACTCATTTCAGCCTCACAAATCAGACACTTTTCATCCATTGTGGAGCTTTCAAAGCAAGCAAAAGGAATAAATTGAAACAAGGCAGTTAGGACACAGGCTTACACCAAATAAAACAAAAACAAATAAAGTAATCTGTGCAGTACAAGACAGTAACTCTCTTCAGAATAATACAAATTTAAACTGTAATTGAATGGGATCATATTTTGTATTCTGAATTTGTCCTCACATCCCCTTTGTTTGACCCACTCTTAATGTCTCTTTGAAGAATTCAGCGTCCCTCTGTCCTCGCTGGCACTCCTGGTCCCACCACTTCGGCTGATGTCAGCAGTGATGTGGGAAGTGGTTCGCCAGCGGAACATAAAGCACTATGGGAAACTGGAGGAGTTTGTGTCCATGGTAACAGATGCAGTTCCTGAACTGATGAGTAAAAGAGAAGGCAGACTGCTCTCACTGGGCCTGAGAGCAAGGGTACGTGTTTTAAAATGTGTAGATCCGTTATGTGTATAATGAGAGCTGTTCAAATAACAGACCTGAGAAAATGGTATCATGGAAAAGAGCTTAACTTCTCTGGAAAGGTACATGGGGCACATTTCACTTATTTGTGACAATTTATAGACATCGATTTATTGATCATGAAGAGAATCATCAGTTGCAGTCTAATGTCAACAGTAAAATCAGGAATTCAATTTCTTCTAGACAACTCTGGAGCTGCTGCGTTCTGAACACCCGGAAGATCTCAAGGCTGTTGAGAGCCACCTCAGCAGAATCCGATCTTCTTGCATTGAGGAGGTGAGTATTTTTATTTTATTTTTTTGTAGACCTGAAGCGAATCCATTAATTGATCAGCAGAAAATTAATCTGCAATTATTTTGACATTTGATTAATTGTTTGACTATATTTTAATGCAAAATTACCAATATACTGACTGGTTCCAACCTCTCAAATGACTTTTATGTCTGATGTGACAGTAAATTGCAGATCATTGAGGTTTTGATTGTTTGTCGGACAAAACACTCAAAAGACATGGCTCCAGGCTCTGGCAAGATGTGTGCATTTTTCACTGTTTTCTGCTTGCTCCGCTGCCGTTTAGTGGCCAGCAAGCGGAGCTAACTGCTAAGAGCCACCGCTGCAATTAACATACTATACCATCCACAGTCAGACACACACGGCTGATTATTTACTGCTGAATTACAGCTCACAACTTGCACCAAACTACCGATGCTGCTCTGGTGTCAGTGTGTTTGCACGGCCGCTCTCTGCTTTCAATGTCCGAAAGTCCACCACAAACTTTTCTTTTTTCCACGTCTTGTTTTAACAAAAATGAAACATAGATTTCGTCTTAGTTTTCATTATGATAATTTTTTTTTTAGCTCGCCGTCGTCTCATTTTCGTCATGAAAAAAAGGTTGTTGACAGAAAAATTTTGCTATAGTTTTCATCAACAAAATGAACACTGATTTGATTGCATTTCACAAGTAGTGATTGACATGATTGACAGCTACATTAGAGATCCTTGGCTCTGATTGGTTGTTTCTAACGTGCCGCGGTCTGATTCTAGCAAATGGTATAAGAGGCAGTTTGAAGAGGAGGAATGACATGTCCTTTTTCACAGACTGTCTCATGTAGTTCTTTTTGAAAGTAGTGACAGTTTCAGCAAACATCACAGTTATTCTACAAACTGTAGCTTTAATCAATAATGAAAATAACTTGTGCCCTAATATGTTGTCTATATTTTCTTCCCTTTCTCTTTGATCTGCCTGTAATCATTTGACTGCGATGCTTTGTTTTCTAACCCAGACCAGTGATGCTGTAATTGAGGCACCAGAGGCGAACTTTATGAAGCTGGTTCAAGGCCTCATTGAAGACACTGATGGCAGAGAACACTTCCTCAAGGTAAAACTTCATTTAATTAATAAGGTGCTCTAAATAACATGATCTGCCCAAACTCAAATGTTATAAATCAATTAAATGTAGGAATTGCCTGTCTGATCATAAACGATATTTCCATGTGCTGTATTTTTTCCACGTGACAGAATGTGTTTCCAGTGGAGTACGGCCCGGACTTTGACACGGCACTGGAGACTTTGGTTTGTGAATTCTTCAGCAGACTGGAGGAGCTGCTGCCAATACCGGACTTCAAACAGGTGCAAGGAGGATTTATGAAAGATTAGAAAATAAAGTTAATAAATAAGGAGACATTTCAACTTTAAAGTCAAACTGTCTTTTCTTTTTATAGACCGCATCCTGGATCAGTGCTGCCCCCTCTGTGCTGGAGGAGTACATGCAGTGTCTCAAATGGAGAGGACCTTAAATTTCTTCTCCAGAGCAAACAGTGCCATGGAAAACTAGCTAAAAGTAGTGTTGGTATGTGCACAATTTACATTTGCTAAAATCTAGTCAAATAGTGTATTATGTTAGCCACACGCTAGAGGATAACTGTGCAGATTTTGGGTCTGATGCACCCCTCCCTGCAATGGCAGGTGGTGACAGATTAAAGGCCGGTCTGAACAGATTCAGGGACTCTGAGAATCCTTAAAAAGTCTTAAAATGTCTAACATTCAGTTTTTTATAAATACTAGACATTGAAAGTCAAGAAATAGTCTTAAATTTGAATATGCAAGGTCTTACTTGCCCCAAACATTTATCTAGATTTTTCATCCATCTTTTCTTTATGTATTTGTCAAAAACAGTCCAGCCCCTCTGCTTGTACATCCACATTTCTGATGTGTCAAATCTTTAATACTTTATTTTTTTACTTTATATTTGCACTTACCTGATGGCAAAATGTAGATTAATCTAACTCACTTGTGGCTAGCAGTGTCGCCTCACAGCAAGAGGGTTCAGGGTTCATATCCACCAGCTGGCCGGGGCCTGTCTGTGCGAAGTTTGCATGTTCTTACCATGTCGGCATGGCCTCCTCCCACAGTCCAAAGACATGCAGGTTAATTGGTGACTCTAAAATTGGCCGTAGGTGTGAATGTGAGTGTGAATGGTTGTCGGTCTCTATGTGCCATTGGAATAGGCTCCAGAAAGAGGTGAATTTTGTTTTTTGTTTTCACACTCGTCTGTTACAGAAGCAAAACAAACCAAAAACCTTCAATTGACCAGTGCATGAAAAAATGTTTTCAAATGTAGTGACTCTCCTTAAAATATAAAAGAGTCTGTCAAACCTGTCGGGTCTGTGAACTTCCATGTTTTTACAATCAGTTCAGATTTAAAGAATCCTCTAGTGTGCACCAGGCATTAAGTGGAAAAGAGGGCGACTGTGGTGTTAACATTTGTTCTCCTCTTATTTTCCCGCAGCTCCTTTTCAGTCAGATGATCTTCTCATTCCCTCTCTGTCTCTTCCCCCATCGCTGGAAGTGGCCATCGCTTCCCACCCGAGTGCTTGTGACGATGAAAATAATGACGTTCCTCAGATTGTCATGTTCGATGAAGAACTGTCGACAAACCCTTCCACCTCAGCAGACTTTCCCGAGTCACCGAAAAGGACTGATAATATCCCGTCATCTCCTCGCAGGAGACAGCAGTCAGGGCTGCATAAATGCCCCGAGTGTGACAAATGCTTCAAGCATCACTCTGTCCTCATCGAGCACCAGAGAGTCCACAGCGGGCTGCAGCCTTACAACTGCTCCGAGTGTGGGAGGGCTTTCAGAACAGCCACTCTGCTGGCCGGTCACAGGCTGCGCAAATGCAAAAATGCTGCATATCTGTGCATTAAATGTGGAACAGTTTTCCAACCTCACTAGACAAATTCAGACACCACTGCCCAAAACGGGGCCGTAACTACGACTGTGGGCACTGTGGGAAGAGTTTTCAGAAGTCAAGCAGCTTAAAGGAACATGTGCTGACTCATGTCCAGAGCCGCCTTTTCAAGTGCAGTCATTGTGGGGTGGGTTTTTCAGGAATCGGTGACTTGAAGTATCATCAGCAGGTAGATCATGACAAGCCTTATCAGTGTAAGCAGTGTGGAAAGAGCTTTATCTCCTCCAAGTGTCTGACCAAACATCAACAGCGACATGAAGAGGTCGGTGAAATGGAGACCACCAAATTAATGAGTGGAGGTAAACATAGGAAGGGTGGCTCCGCTCTTCGGATTTCCTCGGCATCTATATCCTCCAGGAAAACATCTGTCAAAGCCGTCTACCCCGAGGGCGAGTCACCCATAATTGTCCACTGTGTGGAAGGAGCTTTAAGTATCGGTTTGAATTTCTGGAGCACCAAAGGTTCCACACTGCGGTGAAGCCTTACAAATGCTCTCAGTGTGGAAAAGCCTTCCGCACTGAAGCTCACCTCTCCAGGCACAGGAAGAGAAAGTGTAAAAACGCCTCCCACATTTGCACCAAGTGTGGGTGTCAGTTCAGGTCTCTGCACGAGCGGGTCAGACATCAGTGTGTCCAGCTGCTGACAAAATACGAGTGTTCTCATTGTGGAAAGACCTTCAAGATGGCCCACCTGCTGAGGAACCATCAGATGAGTGAGCACCAGCTCCCCTACAGCCCCAACCACCGCTTCAGGTGCAGATACTGTGACGAGACTTTCCCTGGCATCAGTGAGCTGAAGTATCATCAGAGAGTGGACCATGAGAAACCCTACCAGTGTCAGGAGTGTGGCAAGTGTTTCCTGTCTGAAAATGCCTGGCCAACCACGAGCTGCGCCACAACGATGACCGACCAGAGAGCTGTCTCGTCTGTGGCCGTGGCTTCAGAAACCGCTACGACCTGAAGCAGCACATGCGCACTCACACCGGAGAGCGGCCTTACCAGTGCACTCACTGTTCACAGTGTTTCTCCACAGCAGGAGGACTGAGGAGTCACACCAGGGTCCACACCGGCGAGAAGCCGCATGTTTGCCCAGACTGTGGTAAAGCGTTCTCCAGATGGGTGCAATGCGCACCCACAGGCTCACCCACACCGGAGAAAGGCCCTTCAAGTGCACAGTGTGTGGCAAAGGATTCACAATGGCGCACAAGGTGACAGTTCACATGCGTGTGCATACAGGAGAGCGGCCGTACGTGTGTTCTCAGTGTGGGAAAGCCTTCTCAGATGGAAGTGTGCTGAAGCAGCACATGCTGAACCACTCAGGGGTGAGACCATACCACTGCCAGCTCTGTCCCAAGACCTACACCTGTCTGAACCACTGAGGAGGCACCTGAAGAGCCACTCTAACATGAACTGAAGGCAAACTGCTGCAGAACATTTTACACACATACTGACACGCTGCATTCAGCAGTTAGGACACTACAGCTGCAGTGGACCAACTAAACAAGCAATACATGAAGGACTGTAGAATGATGCTGTACAGTTGTTAAAATTAAAATGACCAGTTTCCTCTTTAAATGTAGTTACACTAGCCAGTTCTCAAGGACTATTTAAACATTTAAAGGAATAGTTCCAACATTTTGGGGAATGCACTTATTCGCGTTGTTGCTGATAATAAGTTGAGAAAGTCGTTGTCTCACATCACCTGTGTCTCAGGAAAAAGTTGCTCTTAAACGCACTGCAAAGTCTCCAGCCGATGGCCAACTAGTATGTATTTTCTGCGCCTGCGTGAGAGGAAATGACTCGCCACAGCCGCAGGTGGCGGTAGTCTGTAATCATCATTCAAAAGGGAAACCAGAACACTAACAGGATGGATTTAAGACACTAGTTAGCCAGTTAGCACATTAACAACACAACCTTATGTTCAAAGGACAAATTGTATTCACCGTGCGCTAGCGACCAATAGCACAAACAATTACAAACTAGCTCCTGCTAAAGAGTTAAATAGCTACAAAAATATTCGTACCTGATATAAAAGTTTGTTTTCGAGCTCAAGCCCATTTGTTTGCTTTCCTTACTTCCGTTTCTCTGCACTGAGCTGAGTTGCCAATCAGAGTGATTTCATTTGCAGATGCCAGTTCAACATGCTAATTTGGCCGAAAAACAACCAACGAGGGCTGACTAAGGCCAACATTGCGGAACACACCTCAAAAACTAGGGCAGGGGTCAGCAACCTTTACTATTAAGAGAGCCGTTATTGGCTAAAAAAGAAAAAAAATCTGTCAGGAGCCACAGAGCATATTTGTTTAAAGGTAACAGCCTCGTCTAAAGTAGCCCATCAGCGTTACGAATAGGTCTAAATGAGCATTTATTAATATGATTTACTAGAAGGTGGCTGCTCTGCAGTGGGCTATATATCAGTATTTATTGCTTTAATTTTGCAGCATTGGTGGTGAAAGCAAATGAATCCGTCCAGACGCTGTTAATTTCCTTCAAGACTTTTACGTTTTTTGGATTTGGAATCCATAGCTAGCCTTGTTAGGGAGACTCCAGGCAGCCACCGCTACTAAAGTTCATCAGAGTAAAAGACGCCAGATGGTAGGCGTATGACACATTTTTTAATTCGATGTATAGGCTGCACATTTTTACAGTTGTGTAATGCAGTAATGACCCCAGGCCTACAACCATGACAAGTGAAAACCTGAATGTTAAAAAATAACTGTTATTCATTTCCATATAATTTTATGTCAGAGCCACAGGGAGCCAGTGGAGAGGGTCCAAAGTGCCACAGGGTGGCTACCCCTGAACTAATGTGACAGATGCTCACCGATGGCCAACTCTCGGCTTGGTGTGTCAGGGCCTTTAGCACAAAGAATGGAAGCAGGGGGAGACAGATAGCCTGGCTCCATCCAAAGGTATTCAAACTCTGCCTGTCAAACAATCAGTCCTGTTACATGTAAAACCTAAAATAACAAGATATAACATGCCAGTCAGTGAGCTTTGTTGGCTGTAGCTTCATATTGAACGGACAGATATGAGAGTGACATCAGTCTTCTCATCTAAAGAGAAACACAAGTCTGTATTTTTCGTTTGTATTTATTTATTTTATTTGTCATGTGCACAGATACCTTGCACACTGAGTCTGATTCAGTTTATTGTTCTATTTGTTGCGCGAATTTGCAATACGAGACTAAATTTGAAGACACATTTGATCCCTCTACTGGAGGTACCTCCCCAGCTGTCGCCACTCTCCGCCTACTTTCTGGCATTTGGAATGGTGGCTACACGAAGGGGCTGAGCTGTCCTCCATCTCTGTCTCCACACTGTCGCTCTCTGCGTTTGTGTGTGGTCTTCATCCTGAGACAGCCAGGCAGAGAAAACGACTCGTATTCAAGGTGGACAACTTCACCGAATTTGTTTAATTGCATTTCTTTTCCTGGCAGACTCCTCATCACCCTCACCCACCTGAATATTAATATCTCAGCTGTTGAAAGTGGCTATCTGAGTTTTGAAATGATACTCTGCGCCCTGTCCTTCTCTCTTGTTACAGGTTAACGTCACATTTTCTGCACTGCCTCTTGGTCACAAAACTGTCTAAAGTTTTTTTGACGATCTGAAAAATCACATATAAAAGTTTCAGTGTGTAAACAAGATTCGCACATCAGGTCGTGCGCATTTTTAACATCTAATACTTTAAGACGAAAAATACAGACTTGGTGTGCAAAGGCCTCAACTCAACAGGAAAATAAATAGGTGTATTTTACAAAATGTCGAATCATTCCTTTAACATCAGCACAAGCTCGTTCTCATTCCCCATCAGGTTATTCCTTGAGCTTATTTTTTGTTTCCCCTCCCCCCGTACATCAGTGTCCTCTGCATGAATATGTTTGGATGTTACTCTGGACATTATTGAGTGAGATGCTGTAACTTTGGTGAAAATATATTTTTGGAAAGGCCTCGATAGTGATAGAAATTAACTGAAAAAAAGGCTGTGTAAATACGCTGGAAGACAAATATTGTGAGAGTGCAAAGTTATAATGATGACACTGTTTATTTCAACATGACATAACTTTATTCCTAAAGGCCTTATATATCCCCACAGCTATGGTTTGCAACGTTTGTGAATTTCAAATTAAATTACCTTGGTTATACTTTGTGCATGTTGATGTAATTTATTCAGCAGAGGGAAACATCTGGGAGCGTCCTCGGGAAAGGTGTGCTGGAAGTTACAACAATTCCAAAAAAGTTTCATCTATATTCAATTGAATGCAGTATAAGGAAAAGATTTAATGCTGAAACTGATGAAATTTATTATTTTTGTAACACCTGCAACTCATTTCTAAAAAGTTGGGACAGGGTCATGTTACGTCACCAAAGTGTTTGGGAACTGAGGACACTAATTGTTAAGGATGGGTATCATTAAGATTTTAACGATACTACTACTCTTTGATACTGCTTACTGATCCAGTACTTTAATGGTACTCATCAATTCTTTTAGGGGTTTTTAAGAGAAAAAATTAAACAAATTAAGAACAGAATTAACATGGCTTCATTTTTATGTATGTCAGTACAGTATATAAAATAACATTCTGCGACAGCATTGTTTAAAAATGAATTTCAATTTTTAATTTTATTTATAAAGCCCAATATCAGGAATCACAGTTTGCCTCCAAGGGCTTTACGGCATATGACATCCCTCTGTCCTCAGACCCTCACAGTGAATAAGGAAAAACTCCCCCCAAAAAAAACTTCAACAGGGAATTAAATAATAGAAACCTGAATAAACTGCTAATATAAACTATAATGATAGCTACTATACTGATTAGCAAAAATGCCTCAGTGATGAATGTCTTAATTTTAATGCAAATTAGAAACTGAGTTGGGGACATAAAAACTGTTTAGAATAATGTTTATGTAACCTAAATAAACAAGAAATAAGTCTTCTGAATGTCTCCAATACTGATAGCAGAACCATAAACATCTGAGCTTATCAATACTATGGTCTCTAACAATTTGGCCCCGGCGCCTGTTTAATATCAGGTTTCAGTATCCATCCCTACTAATTATTGAACTTCTGAAAATGAAATTCTTTCCCATTAGTGCCTGATATATGACTTAACTTGCCCGACAGTCCAGGGTCTCTGTTGTTGTGTTTTGTGCTTCATAGTGTGTCACACATGTTCAGTAGGAGACAGGTCTGGACTGCAGGCAGGTCAGTTTAGTACCTGCACTCTTTTACTACGAAGCCACGCTGTTAAACACGTGCAGAACGTGTCTCATTGTCTTCCTGGAATAAACAGGGACGCCCCTGAATTAGACGGTGTCTGGATGGCAGCATATGTTGCTCCAAAACCTGTGTGTACCTTTCAGCATTCATGGTGCCTTCACAGATGTGAAGTAAATTACCCATGATGCCCTGGGCACTAACACACCTCCATACCATCACAGATGCTGGCTTTGAACTTTGAGCTGGGAACAATCTGCATGGTCCTTTTCCTCTATAGCTCAGAGGACACGACGTCCATGATGGACTCGTCAGACCACAGCACACTTCTCCACTTTGTGTCAGTCTGGATCAGATGAGCTCGGGCTCGGAGAAGTCGTTTGTGTTTCGGGGTGTTGTCGATGTATGGATTTCACTTTGCATGGTAGAGTCTTGCATTTGTAGCTGCAGAGATGAGCTGTGTTTACTGACAATGGTTTTCCAAAGCGTTCCTGAGCCCATGTTGTAATATCCTTTATACAATTATGTCGTCTTTTAACCCTTTGAAGCCTGGAGCAACATCACTTTTCTTGTGCTGCTTTCAGACGCCTTTCGCGAGTATTTAATGCAGAGTTGTCTGACAGACTGAAGGTCATGTGCATTCAATACTGGGTCTCAGCCTTGCACCTTACCTGCAGAAATTTCTCCTGATTCTCTGAATCTTTTGAAGCTATTATGGATTATAGTTGGTGAAATCTCTAAGTTTCTGAAAATTGTGCGATGAGAAACATTGTCCTTAAACTGTCGGACTGTTTGCCCAGGCAGTTTTCACAAAGTAACCGTCCTTACTTGTGAACAACTGAGCCTTTCGAGGATGCCCCTTTCATATCCAGTCATGATACAATCACCTGTTACCAGTTCACCTGTTAACTGTGAAATGTTCCAGGTGTTGTTTTTTTAATGTTCCACAACTTCTCCAGTTTTTTTCTTGCCCCAGTCTCAACTTTTTTGTAACGTGTTGCAGGCATCGAATTCAGAATGAGTGTATATTTTATATAAACAAGGAAGTTTTCAGTCTTTGGACTGTATTCAACTACATATAGGTCCAGAAAGATTTGCAAATCACTGCATTCTGTTATTCATGTTTTGCACAGAGTCCCATCTTTCTTGTTCATTTGCTGTTAAAATATAAGAAGCTTTCACTAGATGGCAGTAGGTGACAAGTATCCGTGTCTCCCCCCTTGCTCTTCTTGTGTTGTCGAGCAGTGGTGATTGTAGCTTTTGAAACTAATAACACAATTAATCAAGTCTTCTGCTTTTTGGAGCAGATGATTCAGAAGATGTCTGTGGAGATTATGGGTTGATAAATGGTAATGCAGAGGAAGTTTGGCCCATTTCCTGTCATTAACTTTGATGTGGTTCAGAGTCCTGATTGGCCTGTAATTTCCTGATGTTTTGAGTGGCGCCTAGCATCGAGTGTCTGAGGTGGTTTAAACCATGACAAAGACATGTTGTTGTGTTTGCATGGTGCCACTTGAGCTAACAGCAAGATTTGATCTGGACCAGCACTGCTCCCAGCACTTTGTATGTTAACTTCAACCTCGGGCAGATGAAGTCTTACATCATGTGTCTAACAGGCACATTGTGATTAATCTCTTCCATCTGTGCTGCGCTGACTTTCATGTTTTCACTGGGAGACGCTTCTCTTTTTTCTGAAACCTTCCTTGTTCCATTCTTCTCTTGCATCTCATACGTGGTCAGTTATGCATAGTAGCTTTTGAGCCATTTTCTCTAAAACAAACAAAAAAACGACACCGTTCACAGGGAGATCAACTCCAAAGATGAATGTGGTGGTGTGTTAAATGTTGCAAGATGTTGAAACCACAAACTGTTTCAGAAAAAAATAAAAAGAGTCAGGCAGGAGACACTGGCTGTACTCAGCACTCTCCCTTCTTTCTCTCTGACTCAGAAATGCTGCTAATCTTCTCCACTGAGAGTCCGGATCCTGTGGAAACTCGTGCTGCATCCTGTCTGCCAACAGGCTGTGCCCAAGACATTATGCAGAACCGTTCGGCTTTAGGAAGTATGTGTGTTCTCTCAACATGTAACTGGAGTTTATCTTGACCTTTTTGAGGACATGTTTGTTTGTTTTGATTGTTTCCTCGGGGTAAAAGATAATGACTCCATAATGAGGTAATTCAGTGATCTTGATCCCACACGCCAGTCTCAGGACTGTAAATAGCAGGGGGGGACTCCAGTCACTTGACTTGGACTCGATTCAGTCAAGTCATAAATTTGAGTTAAAGGGAAACAAAGGTATTTTTGAGCCTGGACTCTATTTTCACATGTTTTTGTGTCTTAGCGCACATCCAAAAAGTGAAGAAGGTGCTGGACTAAAAGAATTAAATTAAACAAACAAAGAAAAGTCCACACACTTCAGCTCCCTTTTTAGGTCCATTTATTCCATCATCATGGAGTGACGTTTCGGGCCACGGGTGCCCTTCTTCAGACGGAAGTAGTGACTAATTAGACTTTAGTGACTAATGAGGAAAACAGTTTTTGAAACTGGTTTTGGAGGAGAGTGCTGCGGTGGGCAGCGGTGAAAACAGGCTGCAATGTAATCCCTGTGGGCAATTGTGCACTGTCAGTGAACGTCCACTAAAAGTACCGTTTTTTGCCACTCACAGGCTCAGATTGTTTTTAGAAGTGTCTGACAACATTACAGAAAGGATCCTACAAAGAAAATTAAATATTTTTACCATACGTTTCACTATAACAATAACAGTGGAAATGTTGGTGAGAGTTGTAGAGAAAGTTGCTGGCAGTTGGCACAGTTATTTTCTCAGTCTACAGCTGCTGCGGGAGGCAGCAAAGCATCCTTTCATTTTATAGTTGTAGTTTACTAATGTATATAAAAACTTACCATGGTATGAACAGTGGTGACATAAGTTTTAAAAACCAGCCACAACTCAGTACTAAGCTCTGTTGATTAATCAACGGTCTGCAGTGTTTCTAGCTCCACCTTTTAGTATTGGATCAGTGTGCTAGGTACCCCAACAGGGGGGAGACCAAAAATGGAGATGGTACAGAACGGTTCCTTTGGTACCATCCACAACTTTCACATTGGAAATGGAAAAAATGCGCACCAAACTGAACTGTGCTGTACCAGACTGCTTGGTGAAAACAGGGCTTTACTGTTATCTAATATATGTTTCAGTGTCATGGCTGAATATTTGGCTGATTACGACAATGTGGAAACGTCTGTGAGACTTCACAACGAGACTTCTCCATCAGCGAAAACTGGTTACACACAATAACAAACAGACCGGATCATCGACGTAAACTTGCGGTGCCTAATTGCTTGTAGGGATTATATTGCAGCCTCTTTCACCGTTGCAGCTACAGCTCTCTTTCTCAAAACTGGACCAATATAAAAATTGTCTCCGTTCGTCACTTAGACATGAAAACATGGGAAAATAGGGTCCAGGTTAAAAAATACCAACACATTCTCACTCCAACCTCGACACATGTTGACGTTTGGTCATGGACTTTCCATGTTTAGATTGGACATGAAAGGTACCTGGGTGCGTTGGTTGTTGACTTTCTGGGACAACGTATCAAGTATTGCCTGTTATGCATTGTCTTCTTGCAAGATGCACTTGTAAAATGTAACATTCACACACACAGTGTGTTCTGAAATAAACGCATTGCATCGGTACAACAGCGCAAATTGACATTTTATTTCCTTCAATAGGAAAAAGAACGGGGTTTGTCTTTAAAATTTTATGGGACACAAACACCCCTCTCCTGGGTGAAAGTTGTGTTTTTTGGACCCATCCATCCACCCACCACATTTCCCTCTGACGCTGCCGCCGCCATTACACTATCAAGGCAACAGCGTATCATGCCAGTGTTGGATGGCTGTTATCGTCCATGTCTGACGCCCAAGTGCCAGATTTCAATGACTTCAGAGTGAGACTGGGTTGAAAATACCGAGGTTACCCTTGAAGCCTCAACTTGACAAAATCAAAAGATTGAAATTCACAATTCTCAACTTTGTTTGAACCAATCAGATACCGTCCAATGCAACGTATCCTCATACAATGGTTTGTTTGACATCTAACAAATTACCACTCCACGATGACAATAGTTCTTAATAATGTACAGTTACATAGATTAGGTTTAGGAATAGACAAATGGAAACAACGTACCCTAAAATAACTCAAAGTTAACTTGGTTTCATTCAGTCCCAAACTCTGGTCTCCTGGGGGAAGTTCCTGTGTTTGCTTACCACACATTGACTTTTCATCTTCGTGCTACTTAATTCTTTACTCCCATAAGCGCATTGGTCATGTGGTGGCAGCCTTCCCGCTCTGGATTAAATGGGTTACATAAAATTTGTGGTGCATAACTTTTCGTAGGTACATATCGGAACAATGAACAAGAACAGCCTGTCCAAATACGTTGCGGGAGAGAACCATGGAGAACTAATGTTATGTTACTGAGTACCAGTTTGAAAAAATTGATACCAAAAATTATTTTGTTTGTGAACAAAATCTCCGCTGTGGTCAACAAAAAAAAAAACAAACAGTCTGCAAAATGGATCTCCAACTTTATTTGACATTTGTATTTGCACAAAAAAACAGAAAGTCGAGACTTTGCTTGGCCAGCTGCCCCCACGATCCAGCCCAATAAACAGTAGTTAAGCCAGTGCACACTGTATGATAACTGCCAATTTCATATATCACTACAACCCTACTGATAACTAATAATTTTGGTCACATTTATCGTGACATGAAATTTTCATATTGTTTCATCTCTGGACTTGCCTGTCTTAAATTAGGACTGGAGCGCAAAGACTCCAGACTTGTGACTTTTAAAACAATGACCTGGACCCACCTCTTGTAAAAAGGCCCAAACGAGATGAGAGGTGCTTCCAACAAAGTCGCCCAGTGTAACTGTGAAAACCAAAAACACTCCTAAATGCTTCGCTAATGATTTTCTCGAGAATTTCACAGAGTAATGATCTCTGATTAAGGCATTGAGACATCAAAATGCATGCATCACGATTAAAACACAGCTGCCAAAAATCCAACAGATTTACTATGAGAGCTTGCTAATAAACACAGATCATTACCAGATGTACCCCCCTCCCCCCTTTCTCTGCATCCCTCCTTCCCTCCCTTCTTTCCTTTCCTTCCCTCCCTCCCTGCTCCACACAACTTTTTCTCCCTGAAACAGTGATCTCAGTGGAAACTCTGAGTCCAGGCCAGACTTTCCCTTCACTCCCACACTTTGAGCACACACACACACTCATGTATGTCCACAGCAACCGTGCAACATCCACCCCCATCAACACCTTGCCAAATGTACACTTCCCGCCTACACCTCTCTGCCTCCTTCCATGGAAGTGCCTCACTGCACCCGAAAATTCTTTCCAAAGTCCTCTCCAAGATCTGCCCAGGAGGAGCACTAGATGGCACTGTGTCTCTTCCTGCTACCCAGGAAAAATGAGTAAAGCTACCCCCCACCACCACCTCCCCATTCTCCTGCTTTTATGTTCAGGTCAGGTCAAGTGAACCAGATGTATTCATACCCCACCCACCCCCGTATTCCACGGAAATGAGACTTCTACAGAAAGAATATAAAAATCCTTCCAAGATGTGTCAGCTGCTTTTCATTAAGTTTGATTAAATGACTCCCGTGTGCATCTATTCACGGCTACATTTGTAGATTTTGCACAAATTCCAGATCTCATCCAACTGCATGAGTGAAAAGAAGCTGCGAAGCTTTTTTTCTGGTTTTATTAAAACATAACCAAGATCAGTTTCTGCAGGGACGCTCTTTCCTGCAGAGACAAACAAATCAGTGCATGTTGGAACCTCCTTCACAGTCAGCAGCTTTTTTGTTTATTCCTGAGTATCCACGTCCCTGCGGACCTTTTAAGGAAGCAGGCATATAAGGGATTTTGTATAAACTTTGGGCCGGTGCGCGCTCTAGTCTACTCATCGTCAAATAGCGCGCGCCTGAGCTCTTCCTCCTCCCTTCTCCTCCTCCCTCTCCGTGCCGTGCGCTCTGGTCCTCCTCTGCGCGCTCTGTGTCTTCGCCTCGGACAAACTGCGACGGAGCACTGGATCACGAAAAGTTTGGCGAATCGGTTTAGAGGTGCCGGGCTCGGGGCCGGAGAGGTTCGGTGTTTGTTTCTGGGGGTGTTGTGTGTTTTTTTCAATTATTAGGTTTTTTGCAGTTTAGCCATGGAGACTCTCAGAGTGCTCCTCGCGCTGTTGTGCGTTCTCTGGGCTGGAGCGCAAAGCCCGAGGCAGCTGAGAGGCAAGTTTGTGGGTAAGTTTGCAGAATATATGTTCATGTGCTTTCCAAGAAACTGCTCTATTGTCTTCTGTATGGCGTTATGATGCTGGGTTTGAATGTGACATGTTTTATGCTGAGGGGATGTTTGCTGCAAGAGCTGGTCCAGCTGTTCAGTGTCTCAGGGTTGCATAGTTCTCGAAGTCTGAGCCTTACTAATGAGCAGCACAGATGCAATAACTACTGAGAGTAAGCTCAGAATATGACAGTAGCCTAGCCCAGCATGAGCAGGCCTTAGTTTGGTCCTATGGTTGTCTTATTGGGCTGAATAGTGAGCGTTGGGTGTACTGCAGACTCTATCAGTGCTGTGGGTGCCAAAGTTCTAAGTGAGACAAGAACCAAAGCAGGTAATGGCACATCAGGCCTGCCTCCATGCTGAAGTGAGATAGTACAGGTGTATATGCAGAGCATAATGTTATGGGTACAGGCCTGTCTACCTGGACAGATCAGGTAGATCAGCCTCAGTGTGACGTAGCGTGCTCCAGGTAGCATCATGCAGGCCTCCAGTGCTGCAGCAGTGATGCCTGTGCTGCAAATGCATTTTAGATTTATTGGTTCATAAACTCTTTGTTAGCTTTATGGTTGTTGAGTGGATGATATGTACTGACAGCCTTGTTTGTTTGTTTGTTTGTTTGTTTTGTTTTGTGAGCAGACTGTCCCGTCGACATTTTCTTTGTGCTGGATACATCTGAGAGTGTCGCCCTCAGAAAGAAACCTCCCAAGTTTTATATCGACCAGATCAAAACATTCACCAATAACTTCATAGATGAACTCAAGGAAATGTAAGACACACACACACACACACACACGCCTGCAATTATGGAAGAAGCATTCAGATATTTTAGTTATAAAGAAGCAATAGCACAGTGGAAAAATGCCCTGTTACAAGCAATGCATTTAAAATCTTAAAGGGTAACTTTTCACCTTGCTGCACTGATGTACAGGTGTATTCTGGGACACCGTGACATCACTACGCTCAGCCACTTCCATCACTGATTAAAACTTTTGACCACAGACAGCAGTGAAACAGTGTTTTTCAGCCTGGTGTTAAATTACTCCTAAGAAGTGCAGAAACATCATTAGCAAAAAGTTTTCATGACGCTGCAGAACTGCTTGTCAATGTCCTGAAGTTATGATACTATTATTATATTGTTTTATTCTGTTTATGTAGCCTACTGTTTCTCTAATCTACACTTATGCATCGATTTTTACTCAGTCATCACAGATTTTGTGTGTAAAATTGGAATCTGCAAAGAAACTAACTCAAGCTGCCTTTTTAGAATTTATAAATATTTATAAAGATTTAAATATTTACAGTATTTGCCTCTGGAATGCAGCAGCAGAGTCGAAGTATGACAATGACTTCAGTGCCGTACTTAAAGGTACACTATGCAGAATTGTTGGTTACTGTCGGTTGTACCCGACTCTGAATTATGTCAGTCAAATCAGATTCGGCCATTTAATATGAATTTTGACAATTCGTTTTTCCATATAAAGCTTTAAAGTTTGAACGGGGCTCAGCAAGACATGTGACAGCAGCATTCATGTATTGTAAAAACAAGCTAACAATGCTAACGATGGACCAAAACATCCTCAGAAGTACACTGCACAGCACACTGACTAGCAACTGCAGAAAAATACTTCTCCACACACTGACAGTGGGTCATAAGTGATGATTGAGATGGATTTTTTATGAGTTTGCTTTTTAGGGGAAATCCTGCATAGCATACCTTAAAAGTTACAATTTCGAAGATCTCTATTTTGTTGTCTTTGGCGGCACCTGTGGCAATAAGCGGTAATTACAAGTGTGTTTTTAGATCTCACCTCCCACAGATCCAAACAGTGTCATCTTTTTGAGTTAAAGATTGAGTCTGTTGCGTTAGCTCTGCCTACCCTCTCTGGCAGGCCAAGCACTGCTGGGTGATGAAAAACCCGTCACTAAGGCCATGTCCACACGGAGACGAGATTAGGTGTATCCGCAAAGGTTTTTTATCGTATAGACCTTTCGTAAACACGGAACCAGTGTTTTAGGAGCCCAAATATGCCAACTTACGTGCTTATGGAAAACTTTTAAAAACGAAATTGGTTCCGTCTTGGTGTGGATATGGCCTAAAGCCCCTTTCCCACTGGACAAAACCCTCACTAACACCTGGCTTTTGTATTTAATGGGAGAGGTTACAATTGGCATTCATTCCCGAAACAAATGACTCTGCAGTAGTCATGGGCATTAAAGCTCTGACCAGCAGTGATAGAAATACGACACTAGAGGTGGATGTGCTAATTTCACCCCTTGTCCAGCACGTTGCTACAACATATCACCACAAAGTCCATGGTCTCTGTCCACGCAGCGTTCAAACATCGTTCCAATTTAGTCTGCATGGAGTTTGAAAGAGAGCCTCCATTGCCTCCATGCTGCTTTCTACTGTTAACTAACCTGTGTTTTGACGTTGGATGTGACACAAAAGAAAGACGTACTTGCGATGGCATATTTTAAGCGTGTTTCCCCACGTTAAAAAAAAACCCCTGCATATACGTGGGGGAGGAGAGGGGTGTAACTGTGCTCTGCTTGGGATATTTGGGGGGATTTTTACAGAAACCCAGTTTTTCATCTCAACTCCATTGTGTTACCTCATTTTGCAAAAGATAGTGTTTTCACAAAAACGAATGTAAAACCTTTCAGTTATTACTTAAATTAGGTGCAGTACTTATTCCACCACTGCCTGACTGTATCATGTTGCATATTGATGTTGTGTTGACTTAAAAGTTGTACTTTTTGATAATCATTTTTTAAATCTCAAATTATTTTTTTTATATTCTATGACAAAATACTTTCTCTCAAAACTTTTTTTAGTCTCAAATATTATTATTTTTTGCTCAAACATTTTTTTTTCTCTCATATCATTTATTTTCTCACATGTAATAAAGACACAAATATAGCTCCATACTTTTGATTACTCTGCCTAACACCTGTATTCATTCAGACGCCACCGATGTGACCGCACCCTGACGTGGAACTCAGGAGCTTTGCACTACAGTGACGATGTCAAACTTGTGTACGAGCTGAGCGACATGAGGATTAAACGCGATGACATGAAGGCCGCCGTCCTGGGAATCGACTACATTGGCAAGGGCACATATACCGACTGCGCCATCAAGAAGGGCCTCGCTGAGCTGCTCACTGCGTAATAATAACACACACACATACAAACACACACACACAAACTTTTCAGCAGTCATAAGGAGAGCGACATCATGTGAGTTTGTGTATCTGCCTGCATGCAGGGGCTCCCACTACCAAGAGAACAAGTACATCGTGGTGGTGACTGATGGTCATCCTATCACTGGTTACAAAGAGCCATGTGGAGGTGTGCAGGAGGCTGCGAATGAAGCCAGGCAACATGGAGTCAAAGTGTTCGCTGTCGCCATCTCACCTGACCAGGAGGTACAAAACACACACAGACAGTTGTAGTTATCAGAGCTGTGCAGACGCCCTCAGAGGGGCAGGTGCTCAAAGAAAAAACACCATACACCAACATAACTTAGAGCGTAACCTGTTGAATTATTAATAAATTAATTATAAACAACCCATATTTAAACAGAATGTAACATGAAATTTTACAATAAGCCGCATCGCACAATTATTGTCCCCCACCCAGTGAGATGAGAGGGGATTATTCTAAATAAATATGAGGAAATTGTGAATGTGATACTGTCATTTGAACTGATGTTCCCTTTGAATTTCTCAAATACTGCTCAGTAAAATCAAATGAATCTTTGTATGGCTGTCTTCATGTGATGATGATGATGCTTTGATGATGATGATGATGATGATGCATTCTGTCTGTCACCAGGACACCAGACTGTCAATCATTGCCACAGACCAGACCTACAGACAGAACTTCACTGCTGCAGACGACGCCAGATCCACCAAGATGGCAACCATTCGCACCATCATTGACATGATCGTATGTATCCTCTCCTCTCCTCTCCTCTCCTCTCCTCTCCTCTCCTCTCCTCTGTGTAAACACAATTTAACATTTGGATTTATTAACTAACTGTCTGTTTTCTTCTCTTCTTTTTTCCAGACAAATGAGACGAAAGATGTGGTAAGATATTTCTGAAAGGAATTTTTTTTTTGCATGTGTCTGTGTTACATTTAAAGGTCCTGTATGTTGGGTTTAAATAGCCTTTACCAGTGAGGTTGCAGACTGCATGTAGGAGAACTACAGTAGCCTACATGAAAACAAAAACGCCCCTATTTAGAGTAGACTTTGGTTTGTCTGTTCTGGGCTACTGAAAAAACAACATGGCGGACTCTATAGAAGAGGACCTGCTGGAGTACGACGCGGAAGCTAAGCGAAATAAAGTCTTGCCTAAAATAGTCAGTATCAGTTTTGGTGTACTTTATTTAGAATATTTAACTGCTTTACCTGAATATCAGACTTTGATTTCTAACAGGAAAATGAAGCCGTTGTGTCGTTCTCTTCAAAGCCAGACTCCATTGACAAAAACAGTGACTTAACATCGCTGAATGCAGGAGCTGCTGGTCTACTGCTGCCTCAATCAGTGAGTTAGTTTGTGTTATTGTGTGACTTCAGTGTTTTAGAGGGTTAGTTTGGATTCACCACAGTCACACAATAACACACACAAACTACCTCATCAAAGCAGTGGTAGATCAGCAGCTCCTGTTTTCAGCAAGCTAAAATTACTGTTTTTCTTAGTGGAGTCTGGTGGCTTTGACGAGAGCAAAGATGGGGACCTGAATTTGTGAAACAGGCTGTGTGACAGCAAGACAAAGTGGGGAAAATACTCCAAATTTCAGGTGCCATTTGCCTAGCTTCTGTGTCGGATTCCAGCCTGCTTCTCTAAACTGGTGGCATGCTGACCACCATCTAATATATGTCATACACTGACTATGGATAAGTACGTCATACAACCTTTCGGATTTCTTCAGCATCAAACATCGAAAATATTGCATCTTATACTAAAAAAATGGACACAGCTACAAATATTTGAGTTCCACGAATATTGTTATTTTTTTATCCACAAATTTTCTTTTTATTTATATACATATATTTGGTGCAATTAATGTGCGACATTCCTCAAAGCTGCGCTATCGTTGGTGAAAGTTAAGTTTTGCTCCTTCATTTTGGTGTCAGCTAGAGAGTCACTTTAAACTAGATTATATTTTTAATTTTGGAGATTATGGAAACAGGATTAAGGACGATTTTAGTTTTAGTTTATTACCATCATTTTCCCACCTATAAAACTCAAATACACTGATAGATAGACAATAAGTTAACATTGAGTTATTACATTTTAGCGTTTAAAACAGCACCGAAAAACTGAATTTGGCCACTGAACGCACATGTTCAGCTATTGAATGCTACTAATACAATACAGTTGTTTGCTGTTGGTTTTAAGTCTGTTGGTTGTTGTTTTGTTTAATTTTTAATTTTTCTTTTAATTTATTTATTTATTTGTTGCTGCTGTGTTTTTAGTCTGTTTGTTCTTTTATATGAAACTTTTTCTGCTGCTGTCTGGACTCCCTGGCGAAAGAGATTTGAATCCCAGTGGGAATATTTCTGGTAATATTTAGTTAAATGAATAAGTAAATAAATAAATAGATATCTCAGAAGACTTTAATTGCAAATAAAATGCACTTTGCATAATCAGCAAAATGGCGATATTACCAGGAGTGGAAAGTCCCTAACAATGTAACTACAGTCAGATTACACAGATTTTCGAGTGTAATTTGGGTTGATTACAGTTGCTAATTTTGTGTAATCCTGAATACATGTTGTCTGTTACTATTCAACCCTGTCTCAGGTACGTAGTAACTGTATGAGCCTGCAGAAAGTGTACTGCAGATCCAGAAGACTGAATTTGCTCTCATTTCGAGCCATGGGACAACATGTGTGAACAGATGTGTTTGTATTAACTGCAACATTCCAACAGCAAAACTGTTTACGGGGAGTTTTTGCTGATGCAACTTGAATCAGGACAGATTATAGTGGCTAAGTGTCATGGCTTTAAAATGTTTACATACCAGATTTCTCCACCAAACAGACTTTTTTTCTTTATGGCCACTAGAGCTGTGTATTTAGTGCAATCAATCTTAGCTGAATATACTGAGGATGTCTCAGTATTAAGTCTTGTTCCAGCTGCTCCCCTCTGCCGTGTAAATTCTGCTGAACTCTCCCATACTCAGGAAACAAGGGGGGTCAGGCATGACGGCGACAGCAAGCTGAAACGAGCAAACTGAGATCGCAGTGATTTTCACGATCAGCTCACTCTATATCTCCAACAAAATCACTGCACTTGTATCCTAAATATTGGACATGTTGTGAGTGTTGGGAGGTTGCTGTTGGAATGTAATAGGTTACAGATCATTAGTTAAAATAGTTTACAGATAATTGGTTATTGCACAAAATAAGCTCTGTGGCAAACAAAAGTTTATGATACTGACATGCTTTGTTCAGCAAGATAATTTTTGCAAATGAACACTTCTGATTTCTGAAGCATCAGTGCAATCAACAAAGTAAAAAGCTAACATTAGGCAACAAACAAACTACATCACAGTCGCATGATTTTAACATTGCCACCACACCGAGGCTGTAAAGCCATGCTCAACGTGATGACGTTCTGTAGTCTCATTTAGCCACACATACAGCAAAAAATTCACAAGTGTGCATTTACTGACAGTTAAGTCTCTAAGTTTGTGTTATATGAGTCCTTTAACCAAAAACCCACATGACTTCCAGACAAGGGAATTGTGATAGCAAAAATGCTAACTCATCTCCAGGTTTTAGGACTCATTCCTGCGCCACTCCATTCAAACAAGAAGGATAAACGGATAAAAATCAGCATTCAAAATTTGAGCACATACTGCCAAATGAATGCAGCCTGTTTAGACGTAGAGACAGCTGCTCCTTGTAAACCATCCTACCATTAATGGTGTTGCACTCAGATTTGCCCCCACCGCTCTGCTGACTCAGTCATCTGTAAATATGCCAAGAGAGGACTTTCCTGCTCTGCAATAAGATGCAAAGCAACAGAATGAATGTTTTATTCTATATAGAAGCTTTTTACTGAAAAGAATGAATGTAACCCCTTTGTAATCACTAATATTTTGATCAGCAACTGTCATCTGATAGCTAAAGTGTTGCTTGTGATCAGACCTGGAAACACATGGGTCATGTCTCCTTAGATTTAGATATTTAGACTCATATGTCCCCCTAAACTATCTGATTGTGTCACCTCATCCCTGATCGGCAAACCACTCACAATCATTCACGACTCAGATCATCCGCTCCACCAGTACTTTATCCCCCTTCCTTCTGGATGCAGGTTCAGACTACCCATGTGGAAAGGGGCCAGTTTCATCAGGAGCTTTAAGCTCAAAGTAACCTTCCCCTGATCTGAAATTCAGTCCGTGGTGTTTTATTTTATTTTATTTAACCTTTATTTAACTTGTAAGTCCCATTGAGATTGAAAATCTCTTTCACAAGAGAGACCTGGTCGAGGTAGCAGCCAATCAGAGCATATTTAAAATGCAACAAACACCATGTTTTTGTCTCTTGTGTATTAACTCTTTATGTCCTGCATGTCTGTGATGTGCATTCTGTTTGTCTTACTTGTTTGTGCTGTGAATTTCCTCCTTGACGACAAATTAACTATCACTCCATTGGTCAAGAATAGCCAATAATCATCTACATATGCAGAGACATTTTTCCTTCCTCAAGGTGCTAATCATCTTTCTTTTTCTTTTCTGCAGTGTTGCTCTTTCGACTGCCATGTAAGTACGCCGTTTATCATCTTATTCCCATCATAAATTCTTCTTCGGCTTTGAGCAATTGTCTCACTTTTTGTGTTTTGTCGTTTTGTCTGCAGGCTCCAGGAGGGCCTAAAGGACCAGACGGAGACACTGGCGCTAAGGTGTGATGATATGATGTGAAAACAACCCTTGCATTGAGTGGCACTAGAGATGATTGTCGGGTAAAATGCACAAACTCTACATGATCTTTATTTTTTTTGCCCCCGTACAGGGAGAAACAGGAAGACCAGGGATGCCAGGAGAGAAAGGAGATGTCGGCGACATGGTAGGTGACCTCCACCATCGTCCTCCACCCACGCCAACGCCAACATACAAACATGCACCCAAAAGGACATTGTCACATGTTTTGGTTTGATGAAGTGTCACTCAGATGTAATACTTCTGTCTCTGTGTTACAGGGCAGCATCGGAGATCCTGGTCCCGTTGGTTACAGTGGAATGAAGGTAGAGTGCACTTAATGAATCAGTTCACATGAGCGAAACAGAACAGGAACAATGTCTGTCAGTGACATATGGAATAGGTTACATCTTACAGAAACATATGTGTAGCCATTTTGTCCAGTCTTTTACATGTTGTTTATTTGAAGGTCAGTTTCTTCATGTGCTTTACTTCAGTGACAGTTACAGTGCAGTCCTGCTTTGTTGAAGGGTTTGTATGCAGCCTGGTGATGCATGGATCACAGCTATATCTGCATGCGTCGAGGACCAGGTCATAAAAATCAGGGCCGCCTCACCAATTAATTGGTATAAGCAGTTAAATGACCAGAAGACAATAACGAAATAAATAACTTCCTAAATAAAAACTGACAACAGTTATGGATTTTTGCCAATAAATAGTGAGAAAACAAAAAAGTTAGAGAGGGCGCAATGGACAATTTAGGTAGACAATAAGTAAGAAATCTACTGTCTTCTACCAAATGAGCAATCCAAGGATTCTGTAGTTATAAAAAAAAAAAGATTTTGCTGTTGTTTTAGGTATGATAAGTTAACCAATATTAACCTGGCAATAGAAATGATCCTCCAGTGCTTACATTGGTATTTTTATTTATTTTGATGTCACTTCTTAGAGTATCTTCAAAAGCTTTATATCCCCAAAGTCTTAAAGTCAATAAACCATGATCATTTGAAAAGTATTGAAAGCCTTAGCTTAACGTTGCAAAAAGAACAAATGTTGTTGTTATTGTGGTTTTTATTTTAAAAAGTTATTACTGTTCACTAAAACTAAATTTAAAACTAAAACTAGGTGTTAAAATTTAAAATAAGAATCAAACTTGAAACAATATTATGTGCTTGCAAAACTAAATTAAACTACAAAAATATATCCAGGAAATCTGTTTAGTTTTAGTTTAATCTGTAAACACGGGCGCTGGTGACTTAGTGGTTAGAGCAGGCGCCCCATGTACAAGGCTGTTGCCGCAGCGGCCCGGGTTCGACTCCAGCCTGTGGCCCTTTGCTGCATGTCATTCCCTCTCTCTCTCCCCCTTCATGCTTACCTGTCCTGTGCATTGAAGGCAAAAATGCCCAAAAAATATCTTTCAAAAACAAAATCTGTAAACACAGCCAGTGTGAGGACACATTAGTGCAAATGTTTATAGAGAGACATCTGCATGGCTGTGAGCCAGCTGCCTTCATAAAGTGTCTGTTTGAAATGTTACAGCTGTTCTTAACTTCTTCAGTCTTGCCACTGAAACATACCTCTCATATTATAATTTAAAAAAAACCCCAAAAAAACCTAAAAGTCATACTGAAACTAATAAACACTTAATTATAACTTAACATTTTAAACAATAAAATCTGAACTGAAATGAGCAAACCAGCTCTGGAAACTAAACTAAACTCAAAAGAAAAATTAAATAAGTAAATAAAAACTAGTGGTTGCAGCAGGTGGGTGAAATAATAAATACCTGTTGCCATTTTTATTTTACCAAAAAAGAACTGTAAATATAACTTAATTTATTCCAAACCAGCCTTCTTCAGTGTAACTCAGTGTAATATTTTACCATATCATTGCTTATTTATAATATAAAGTTCAATAGATACAAGCAGCGATCACTGCAGCGGGAACTATGAATTTGTCCCCATTAAAGGAGACGCTGTGCACATTTATGCACAAGAAAAGCAGCATAACTTCACTGATTATTTCTGAAGCTAAAACTTTAGTTCTTGTCTTCTGTCAAATTTATAACTAGTTTTTAGTTTCCTTGCTTAAATGCTCCATGATATTTGCTGCAGTGATGTTTCTGCATGCAGGGAAACGTTCTGAAAGAAGCCTCCGTAATCATCGAAGTCAAAGAAAACTCTCATACGTCACCACAGCGTATAATATAAGCGCACTATATCCTACAGAGACCGGTAGAGGGGAAGTGAAACATCCATGCAGGTACGGGTCTCTAATTCAGAGAAATTGGATCCATGCATCACCGCTGCAGCCGTTTCCTAGTGATGGCCCTTATCCTCCTTCTTAGCTTCACATTAATGTTCATGAGCAAGAAACAAACTGACAGGTAGGGTTGCAACGTTATGACGTTTTCACGCTACGATAACTGTCTCAGAAAATATCATGGTTTCACGGTATTACAGAATTAGAATTATTCTCAGTCAGAACGACCCTTTAAAGAGCGAAAACGTAAAGGTTAGTTGTGATTGAACAAATATTTATTACTATAATTGAAACCTGAAACCATTTTGTTATGGAAGTTAATGTAAAAAGTCCCCTTTTGAAAATAACAAAAATAAAGGTGAGATTCTTCGTCCAGTTGCATTTTTTTTACATCCCTTCGCTGCTTGTCATGATGATAACTCTGATGTGTTTCTGTTTGCAGGGAGAACGGGGAGGCAGAGGAGAGAAGGTACTGTAAGATCGCACAAACACATAAACAAGATTTAGTCAAAGTTTAAGCATTGCTTTGCTGTATAAGTCACAGACATTGCAGGCTAACGCTGTGTGTGTGTTTCCTGCAGGGTGACAGAGGACACAAAGGCTACAAGGTGAGCTCATGTAACAGGTGTCTGATCTTCAGGTGGATGCTCTTGTTTCTGTGATTGTTCTGAAATCTACATTACTCTTTTCTTCTTTATCTTTCACTGATTCATAGGGAGACAAAGGTCAAAGAGGAAATGATGGAATCGATGGACGCAAGGTGAGTGACAGACCCGAACATCCAAACAACACATCCCTGGCTCTCTGGCTGTCTGTCTCTTGCTGTGTTGATAAAGTTGCTTGAAGATACTGTTCCTCTGGTTTTCCTCTTCAGGGTGAAGATGGTTACCCCGGTCTTCCCGGCTGTAAAGGATCTCCCGGATCAGACGTGAGTCCTATATCTCAATCTCAGAATAATCCCACTGTTGAGGGGGGTCTCACATTCCAGCCTTGACATTAAAGTCACATGTTATAGACAGATTGAATCACAACCAGATGGGAACCGGTCATTAGAGGCTAACACACGCTGACGATGACATCAGGTTTGAGAACTGCAGCAGATGTTAGGATACACACACAAACACACTCTTTCTTGCTATTTTGGTGACTTAAAGGGATAGTTTGGATTTTTACAACTGGGTTGTATGATGTCTGACAGCTCGGACATTCAGAGGGAGCTTGGAGTAGAGCTGCTGCTCCTTTGTGTCAAAAGGGGTCAGTTGAGGTGGTTCGAGCATCTGATCAGGATGCCCCCTGGGCGCCTCCCATGAGAGGTGTTCCAGGCATGTCCCACTGGTAGGAGGCCCCGGGGCAGACCCAGAACATGCTGGAGGGTTTACATACCTCATCTTAGGATCCCCTCAGGAGGAGCTGCCCATAAGCACAAATGTGCTGTGCACTGTATTATATTGTGTTTGGATCAGATTTTCAGTGGTTTATTGAAGAGACAACAAATTTAAAAATCAGTGATAATGACAGTGATGGCAAAATGCTATTCACTGTGGCGACAGGAGGATATCTGTCAGGGCCCTGACTCACCAAGCCAACATTCGGGTCGTCGGTGAGCGTCTGTCGCCCTAGTATTTGCGGTGTGTCCCACACCGTTGGCATTTGTCAGCCCTTGCTGACTTTTTTTCAGCCAGTCCAGCATGATAAATTGGCGTCGGAGCCAGCTTAGCCCATTAGTGAATGAAATCACTCTAAATGACAGTTCAGCTCAGCGCACAAGAAGAGAAACGGAAGTGAGGAAAGTAAACAAAGGGCTAAAGTAATGGGACAGTGAGATCACAACAAACTTGTTTTATCAGGTTGGATTGTTTTTTTAGATGAGAGAATAATCCTATGCACATAACATAGATGCAAGGTGAGCAAAAAACAGTGTATGTGAGGAAAAAAGTAATACCTGCAAACTTACTTCATGCCACACAAGTTTACCTGGACATTTGTCAGGTCAAATGATCAGGTCAATTCATTTGACCCGGATCCAATTAGGATCAAAACGTTGGCTTTATTAAACTTATGTGGCACGGTGGCAGTGTGCAGGATTATTTTTTTTAGCCATTCAGCCATTCATAATGGTTAGTGGTATTGTTAGCCTGCACACAGTAAATATAATTTGTTCTTTCAACATTGGGTTGTGTTAATAATGTGCTAACAGGCTAACTAGCATCTTGAATCCATTTTGTCAGTGTTCCGATTTCCCTTTTTCGATGACAAATACAGACCACCGCCTGCGGGTATGGAGCATTATTTCCTCTTAAACAGGCACAGAACATATGCACTCATTGGCCGTAGGCTTTGCAGTGTGGTCAAGTACAACTTTTTGGCCTAGATACAGGCAACGCAACAGTCAGCCTTTGCCGCCTAGTTCTTTGATCTAGAGATTGAACTAGAGTATACAGAAGAAGTTATGCAGAGGGAGACTAAACAGGAAAGGGAAGGGCTTTCTGACAGCAAGATGGAGCGGTGGAAATATTCTCAATGTAACATCCACTGATATTGATTTTTATTAGGCAGGCCCTTCTTTAAGATAGCTAAAATATGTTTTGCTGCTGCCCCTATCCACAGCAGTACATTGCTTAGCTTCTGTGTCAGTACTCCTGCCTGCTTCTCCAAACTGGGGGTGTGCTAACTGATATCTTCTATAGATAATATCACGACAGATGAGTACCCCATAGACCCCACTCCAAAAAAATCCAAACTATCCCCTTAAGCCCCCTGTTTATCAGATACACACGCTCCGACAGGCCATTTCCTTATCAGCCTGAGGCTCAGCCACATTGTTTACACATTAGCCATTAGCCACAATTGCATATTTAGGAATGCCGCCCTCAGTGGGGCCCTGACCAACATCGCGCCCTGCGTCTAGATCCGCCTGCAGCAGACGTTGGTTCTTAATCACTGCTGCGTTTACATTCTCTGCTGTCAGATTGTTTAAATGAAGCCATAAAGTCACCCTGTAAACAAACACGCATACATGTGCGGCGGCCTCAGAGACTGAGTGTTGTGGCTTCAGCTGCTTGTGATCATGTACTGAGACTGTCTCTGTGTTTTCTGCTTCCAGGGCATGCAGGGAGACTCTGGACCAAAGGGAGACCCTGGTCTTTACGGACAGAAAGGAGAAAAAGTAAGATTCAAAGAACAGGGTCTATTTGCTCCGCAGGCAGTAGTCCAACACAAATACATCACAACACAACACAAGATCCATATCTCCTACACTGTAGAGGGTGAGTGGAGTGGATTTTCATTCCTGTCTCATCCTAGTCCTGTGTAGTGTTTTAAAATTATACAGTAAAGAAAATAGTGTTTATGTTAGCACTGAATATTTCTGTCTAAAAACAAAGCACATTTTATTAGTATAGCATAATGCTGACATAACTCCTATCATAACAGCCATATTGTACATATATTTTAGTATTTTTTACATTTTTATTGTAATGTTTTTGCCTGTTGTTGACTGAGTGCACCAAACACCAAGGCAAATTCCCTACAAGTGAAAACCAACTTTGTAAAAAAAAAAAAAAATTCTGATTCTGACTGCTACAACCATGTGTCAAATAACTAGTGTTTAGTCCGTTAGCTCGATGCTAACACATAAAAGGATAATGGGACGTAGCATCACATGATATTATTATCTTAACAAACGATCCACTTTACTTTACATGCCTAACATAAAACAACATGTGTTCACACATATAAGCATATATTTTTTTTTCTATTCACTATGAAAGCAAACTAGTAGCTGCTGACTTCACATTGTAAGCTCAATATTGTTATTATGATTCCCCTGCCGCCTGCTTCTGAAAACTTTTTGTCCCATCCCGTGGGAATTTCACAGGAATCCTGTGGGTCACAGGAGGACAGTGAGGGTATCTATTCGCATACATACAGAAAGTATTAACGTGGTTAATGTATGGTTAACATTAAATGGGGAGACAGGTGGATGGAGGCCTCTCTCCGTATTCTGCATTCATTCTACCCGTATTTCCTGAAAGCTTACGGACATAGATGAAACGGAGCACCACCAGAGATCGTAGAGGCAGTGTGGTGTAGTTCAAGCAAAATACGACCATAGGAGATCACAAAGAAATTTAAATAATGGCGGAACAACACATGTCGGGATATATTTTATGGCCTCACAGACCACCGCCATCTACAACGCTACCTCACTTTAATGGTACTATATTACAACCTCCTACGTTGTTGTCTCGTTTGTTGTTCCTCCGTCCTGATGGAAGCATCTCCAACACTGACAGTACATAAACAACAAACAACAGACCTCTGTTGCCGGTTGCTACTAGAGAAGCACCGTAGCTAGTTAAGACAAAAACACTTGGGCTCTTGAAGATTTCGAATCGCCTCTCTGTGTTCTGTAATAACACATTGTGTGCTTGTTTCAGGGAGATCCTGGAAGAGACGGTGATCCAGGAAGGCCTGGAAACTACGGCCCACTGGGACCTCAGGTAAATCAGCGCAAAGAGCGCGATGACAAAGCACAAAGTGTATCACATGAAGCGAGAAATATGACATGTTTTGTTTGTGTTTGACAGGGTGAGCGGGGCCCTCGCGGAAACAACGGGGACAAAGGAGAACGCGGTGATGATGTAAGTGATGAAGCTCCTGACAACACCAGAAAGTTTGTGATCTTTATTGTCTCATCTAATATCCTGTTGTGTGTGTGTGTGTGTGTGTGTTTGTGTGTCTTAGGGCACACCGGGACGGGATGGAGATCGCGGCGAGGGAGTAAGTACGATTAATATTGACTTTTAATGAGTGTTAGTGTGTGACATCTGCCAAAATATGTGTTAACATCAACTCAAATCCCTTGTAGGGAGAAATTGGAGAGAAGGGTGAGCAAGGTTCCCGCGGAAACAGAGGTCCAAGAGGAGAGCCGGTAAGTAATGATAAGGATGATGAGAAGTCTCTCAGGGTCTGTCTGATTTCAGCACCTCCTCCTTCATGGGAAATTCTGTTTGGCAGTTGAGTTAGCCGCAACCGCAGTGGCCTTAATGGAATACTGTTTTCATAAAGTCATTCCCCGTGAACTGCTGCTGATCTAACTTTGTTTAAAACTTGGCTCTGTCTGCTTCTCTTGTCTATTGTTACTGTCTTGAATGTCTTTAGCTTCATACGTTTGTTCTTTTCCCTGTCAGGGAGATCCAGGACCCCGTGGAGAGCAGGGGAGGGAGGGCTCAACTGGCCCCAACGGAGAACCTGTAAGACACACTCAAATATAATCACGCACACTCACACAGGAGCTACAGTACCACTGTTCGTTAGCCTGTTATGTAGAGTTTCAGCCCCAAGTGCGAACCACCCACTTTCCTCCCTGGCAGCATCCTTTTCTTTCCAGTCGGAGAGGAGGAGTGTGCGCATGCGTGCTGCACTTGTGCATCGATATTTCATGTTGCGGGGAAGTGTGTTGGGCAGGAGCTTAAACAGAGGCGAACCTGGCTGCCGCCCCAGAGTGCTGCCCACTCCCCCATCTCCCCTCTCTCATTCTCATTTTTTCTCTCCTCCCGGGAACATCGACACTCACTCTTTCCCCTCTGACTCAGTTCTTCTCTCCGTCGGCCTGAGCCAAAGCCTCAGTATGGTTTTCTTAATAAGGCACCAGGCAGTGTAATAATAATAATATGTTACAAGCATTAGTTGTGGTAACCTCCGTGATGTCAGAACTTTCAATGGCTCTTTTGTGCTTTTGTGCTGCGCCTCCTCTCCTCACCAGAGCTGAACCAACCGTAAAGAAGTGAATAGTACAGAAAACATGGAATAACTGACATGTGGGGCCGACCTCATACACTCAGGGAAAAACTGTACATGCGGTAATGTGCTGCACATCATCTGCACACATTAAACAAACCACAGACTGCATTACATATACAGAGTGTTTAATGGTTACAGTGTTTTTGTTTAAAGTTAACATAAAATTAAAGACACACTCTTACATTTATGCAAAAAATATTAATTTCAATAATGCACATCCACATAGATGGATCCTGTTTTGATTTAACTCTGATTATCAGACACTGAAAACCTGGGCAGTTAGTCTTAAACAAACGTTTAAAAAAATAGCCTCCTGAACTCTAAAAGTTTCCCATTTACATCCTCATCAACACATTAACAGGGTTCCTGCAGATCCTTAAAAAGTCCTTAAAAGGCGTTGAATTTATTCATCTAAAAATAAGGCCTTTACTGGTATTAAAATATCTCAAAAACTAAAATGCTAAGACTTTCAAAGTAGGTAGATTAGTAGTAGTAGATTTTATTAATCCTTTTTTTAATAAATTAATTTTATGTGAACTTATTTTAGATTTTATTTTATACATTTATTTATTTATTATTCATTTTATCATATATTTGTTTTGTTTTATTTTATATATTTATTATATACATATATATATATATATATATATATACATGTATTTTATCTATTCTAATCATTCCTTTTTTTGTTGATTGTTGCATTGTAAAATCTCAAATAATTAGTGACATATTCTTCTTGAATAATTAAGCGAATGCCTCTTGCATTAACATCTCACAAATCAGGATAGCGGAAACTACGGCGAGTATTAGGGCCACATTGAAGAAATTTTCTTGGTGAGATTTTGAGAATAAAGTCGTAATATTACGAGAAAAAAACTTTTAATATTACGAGAATAAAGTCGTAGTATTTAAGGAAATAACCAACAACAAACAGAATGAGTTAGAGGATGAACCTGCTTGTGGCAGCTGCTCTTTGTCTCTATATTTTCCATGACTTATACCAGCCAAGCCTTCTGCTTTTAGACGTTATGTATATATTTGGCGTAGCGGGACAGTGTTTGTTACAAGAAGCGAGACTCTTCTGTATGTGTGTGTGTAGAAAAGCACCGTAACCAGGCCGTCAAGTGCAGCAGACACAGTGAAGTACATGCTTTTCCAAAATTAAAAAAAATATATATTATAGGTCCTTGAAAAGTCATGAAAAACTCATGTTTTTTCTTCGTTTTGTTCTGGTTGTACATTTGGTCTTTATTTTCAATCTGGGTGGCACTAAAAACTCTTAAAATGTCCGAAATCTAACTCGTCTCAAGCTGCAGGAACCCTGGTTAAAGTGATTTGTTCCATTTCACAGTGTGACTTCACTTTAAGGACAGGACTGAGGTGCTGCACGTAGCAGCTGGGCTCAGCTGTTGTTTGCCAGGAAATAGGGCCAAACCAAAAGCTAACACTTCTGTTAACTACAACAGGGCCTTGTTTTCCATTTCTATAAATTCTGTGTAAAATGCACAAGATACAGTGTGTAAATTAGACCGCTTGGGAGGTTTGGAAAGAGTTCTGTTTTCAGGTTTTTTAGGGGGGGATTTCTGCATGATTCACATGGGTCAAATTTATGAGGAAATCTGGGTTAATCTGGGAAAATCACATACCTGAGTGATGTGCAGGTGTACTCCAGGACACTGCGACATCACTGTTGGGTGTGGTTACTGTGGGTGGTCCAACAGTCCTTGAAACAGTAAACCAGGGGGCAGTAATAAACTTTTTTTCAGCCTCGTATTAAATACCTCTTTAGGTTGAGACAGTTTCAGGCCTCTGTTTCACCAGCCATCAAATGCCAAAGACTCAACGGGAGCTGTAACTGTTGAATGCTGATAATAACCATTGTCATATCCAGTGGAATTTTTTCCATTGAAAAAACCTGACATGGTCACTGGTGAAAAGACTTTTAGAAGTGGTTCAAAATAGGGCTGAAAATTCTATCACAATATTTTTAGGCTATATCTCAAGACAAGATATATATCTCGATAGTGTTTAAATCTCTTCAGAAGCACTTCATCAATGCTCATACTGGGAGACAAAACCAAACCAAATACCATCTCTGATGCAACAAAGGGATTACTTATTTCTTTTTTTTTCCAGAAATTTTAACACAAGGACATTTTTGATCAATAATCATCAATAATATGGATAAGTGGGTGAAGGCAAGTATTATAAAACTGATATAAATGTCTGGTGAGTTGATACATTTGCATCACTTACAGTAACTGTAACACAGCCATTAAAACAAGGGAAAAAACACCATTTATGCCACATCACGATACAACTATCTCCAGAATAGATGTCGCATATCTAGATAACGATATAATATCTTCCTATTAGCCAGCTCCAGCTCAAAAGTAAAAGTTTTTACACAAACTATTTAATTAAGTTGATTAAACGTTCACATTTAGACAATATTTCACTGTGATTTGCAATAGTGAGATTTTTCATCCTGTACAGTATGCAGATTAATAGCCTAACTAAGAAATCACATCCAAATTTTTAAGTTAACACTCAATATTGCAAATCCTGATGAAATAGGGTTTAAACATTGATGCTGTAACTGCACTGTAGCTGTTTGAAAAGAGGGTGAAACAAGATCTGAGACGTTCAGATTGAATATCAGTCTGTTTTCAACCAGAAATCAAAGTTCATATCCCAGTTGGTGCTCACTGGATATCTTTATTTTAAAGTTATTACCAAGCACAGCATTTCATTAGGACAGAAGTATGAAGAGAACATAATCAATGAAAAAAATAGTCTCAATAAAAACTTTGCCTCTGTCTTATAGGTCGTGTTGTTTCATAATGGTGTCACAGTCTGTGGCCAGTTTTTTTCTGTTTGCTTTATGTGGTTGTTTTTGTCTGCAAAGTGTTTTAACAGTGTCATTAACGCTGTTGTTGTTTTCCAGGGCGAGCCTGGCAGAGCCGGGTCTCCTGGCTACAGAGGAGATGAAGGACCACCTGGACCAGAAGTGAGTCCGACAGGCCACACACACACACGTACACACACACATGGATTATTTATATGCATACATTTAAACTTAAACCATATTTACTCAATCAGACTCTTACTATTAGTGTTTCAAGTGGGTGGGGCAAAATTGGGAAAAGGTGATGTCACATGCACCAATCAGGATTTAGAAATGTGCGTCGTTTGGTCACTGTTAATTAAATCCAGTGGTGGAAGAATTACTCAAATGTTTTAGCAGTACAACAGTGTGAAGATACTCTGTTACAAGTAAATATCCTACATTCAAATACTTAATTAAGTGAAGTACAAAAGAGCTCATAACAGTTGATAAAAAATACCTTTTAATTTATTAGTGTCTTATTTAGTAATGACAAAGTTTAAGTTGAACTTATGAGAAATTATACCAAAAGTTGTTTTTAAACTATGATTTACACCAGGGGTTCCCAGCTGGTGGTTTACGGTTCAAAAGTTGGTCACGGGTCCTCGCAAACATGTCAAGTTTTTAAAAAACACACTTTATATTGAAGTACGGCAGATTTTCGGCACAGCTGTTGTTGGTGCTGTCTCCTGCTGTAGACTGAGTGACTAATAGACAGCTGTTTCACAAAGACACCAAACTTGCTCGACGATATGGCCAAATGCAAGTAACCCAACCCTGAATGATTAAACTGTGTGGACCTTGAACTAATGACCAAGGCAAAATCTGGACCCTGTGGCTGAACCAGTTTGGAACCACTGATTTATGCTTTTTAATGTTATAGCAGTTACTAAAGATTTAAAGCTGCGTTTTCAGGAGCTTTAAATTAACACTTCATCTCCCAAATGACAATTTGTGTGTCAGTTACTCACCCTGTGTTACATCAGATTTATGGAGAAAGCTTTGTTTTTCTTGCATGCATCCACAATGAATGAAGAATCCAAAAACTGAGAAAATTTGTGATGGATTGAAGTCAATGGGGTCCACATTTAACAACAACAAAACTTTATTTAGGGGCCGTACACATTCCACGTCTTTAACCGCCTGGAAAACGCAAGGTCAGGTGCTTGATGCTACTCTTCTGCCTCTTCTGTGGCAACTTTCAAGAGTGCTGTGGCAGGTTGCATCTGAGGTTGCTAAGCAACGTATCAAAGCCTACAGACCTAAAATCCTGAGTGCAGAGCTGATCTTCCAGGCACTGTTTGTGTGTAGGCCTGTTGTCCATGGGACAGATGTAAAGCTCTGGCACGTCTGTATCCAGTGGATGTAGCCTTGGCCAGGAGGAGAGGTCACCAGGTGGTACCCAACCTTAATCGAGTGTTTCCTTCTTATGCCAGAGCCAACAGGAGACTCTTTCTGCTGCCTCTCCCAACATTCGAACTGCACTTTTGCTCTTTTGCACTCTTATTTCGATTTTAGTCATCAGATTCCACACTACATCAAAAAACACCCTTGGTGTCACCCATCTTGGGCCACTTGACTTTTACCTTAATTGGTTGGGGTGGGCTTTCTGGAGTGGCACTGGGCGCTACAGGTGCTTTCAATCAAACCCAAGTGCTTTTGCCCCCAAAGTGCAGTTCATTTGGGCAGGTGTGAACACAGCAATCGCTCTTGGGTACATACCAAAACAACCGGGCCGAGACCTTCTTGAAGAGGTGGTCACGCCTCACTTTCAAACTGTATGGTTTGCCTAAAATGAGCAATGCGAGCAACATAGTCCACAATGAGCAGCACTAAAATCAACCTGTGAGTTGTCCCTCCATTGTGACATTAGAAAGTGTCACATTTATCTTGCAAGTGTACTCTTCTTCAACGTTTTGTTTACTTCCTGGATTTTTCCAGCATGTAAATTCTGACCTATCAAGAGCAGCTTTCTTGCCCGAGGCAGTTGATCTGGTCTGGCTGTAAATGCTGCCGTGAGAACACGAACCAACTCTAGACAATTATGCAAATCTGCAACAAAATTAGTCCCTGATTCAGACCAAAGCAAGACAACTCGAGGCCTGAAAGCACCCTGAGAGATTACTCCAACTGTGGTGGGCTTCCCATCTAGCAATCTCCTGAATCTGTGCGGTGTGCATGTATCTCTCCTCATCCACACTTGGAATTGCTCTGATGTATCTTGAGCCCTAGTGCATTATGATTGTCCTGCCCAAGTTGTGTTAACAGATGTTTTGATGTAGTTTTGCTGATGTTAAACGCGGTCCCAGTTTACTTCAGTTCTTTAAGAATGTTCTCAGTTTTTGAATTCTTCGTTCTAAGTTTTCCTTAGCAATTCAACGTAACACTGGTGGAGTGACTGATACACAAATGATCATTTGGGGGTGAAATAAGGCAAGGCAACTTTATTTATGGAGCACATTTTTTTACAAAGAAACTCAATGTGCTTTACATTAACAAAACATCAAGCATAGTATTCCTTTATAATTTAAGCCCCCAGCACTAACTTTACAGCTCCAACTGTGACACCACATATTTAACTCCAAAACCCATAAAAATGTCCTGTTCACTGTACCCCAATCAAAAATCTGCTATTATTATAAATCTTAAATATTACACACATTATCACACGATCCAGGAAATCAGCCAACAATAACCTGTAACAGATTGTAATAAATTATTGTTACATAAACCGCTGAAGTTCAGTTGTTTTTTTTTTGTTTTTTTTTTTGTTCACACACACACAAACAATGTCCTCACAACATCCAAAAGTTTTCAACAAACACATGTCCCATTTCATATGTTTCTAATCACATCATCTGTTTCATCTCTCAGGGACCCAAAGGACCGAGAGGAATCAAAGGAGCTCCGGGAGACAGAGGCCAGATGGGGGAGAGGGTGAGCATGGGAGACAGAGAGCGGGAGGGAGACAGATGTGTGCCATCCATCATTTTCCCTGCCATGAGGCTTGTGTATGCAGATGGATCTGTAAGTGTGTATCGCTCTGTTAATTTCAGGGAGTAGATGGTGCGCCAGGAAATGGTACCGCAGGCTGTCCTGGTTTCCAGGTGAGTGTTAATGCATGTCATGTTTGACACACTTTGCTCTGAGTAAATGTGTATATTCTGAACGTTTATGTCTGTTTTAGGGTTATCCTGGGCCCCGCGGAGACCCTGGTGAGCCGGTAAGTTATCTGTCAAATCTCTGTTTTAACTTGGAGCTCAGACTCTGGGCCGGTTTGTGTTTAAACTGATGTAATGGAGTTTATTACACAGTATATTTAAAGCAACTACAAGGAGTTTTTCCACTGGTTATGACACAGTTTCAGTTTAATACTGATGATCAGCAAGAAGATTGGCAATTCCTATCTAGTTATTCTTAAAACATGTCCCCAGGTTCGATTCCCCACTGAATCAGACAAATTGACTTCAGCATGCAGACCGGAAAGGCCTATGTTTAAATTTTCCCAGGCAACATTTGGCAGAGAGACATACGTTAGCCGGTTGAAAGGAAGCAGGAGCAGATTTCTCTTCAGAGAACTGATTTTTGTGTGTGTGGTTATGGCTGATACTGGGACCAGCAAAGAGGAAAAGACATGACTTGACCACAGAACAAAAAAAAAAGCTAAAAGGGCCAGTGATAAAGCACGGGCTCAACTTTGGTGGGTCATTCAACAGATGGAGAGAATTGCAGGATTTGAAAGGATTTGAACCTGATCCTGAATTGGCCCTCTTACTCCTAGACACATATCTCATAATATTACTGAGCAATCAAATTTGTAAGCTCACCTTTTTATTGTTTATTGTTTATTTGGGTTCCCATTAGTTGTTACCAAGGCAACAGCTATGCTTCCTGGGATCCATGTTAAGAAAATAATATAGACACGTATATTTCACATACATGCATACATAAATAGTCCTAAATCACCAACCTCGGCCCCGCCCACCCCAATTAAAACATTATACTGTAAGACTTGAATTAGTAGCCTGTGCTATTATTTGCTTAAATCACTGAAATCAGCAGGCCTGTATTTGGGACAGGCCCTTAATTCCTTTCACACAAAACTGTTGCTCAGCAAAGATGGGAAATAATGAGAGGTTGGAACAATGCTACGGCACCCATCCAAAGAACCTTCATAAAAATGAACTACTTGGCAAGCAGACCAGGCCTCTAATTGAGACAGGCCTTCATTTGTCAAAATGTGTAGCCACACCCAGCTAGTAAAAGGGACTGGGCCTTTATTTGGTACTCGGCTTTTAATTGAACTTTTGGACTCGTCTTTTAATTGAACTTTTACAGTAAATACAATTACTTCGCTAGCATCACTCCCCCACCAGTGTTGGCCAAGCTAATTGTCAAAATTAAGTTTCACCACATTGGCTATCCCCAGAGAAATGTAGCAAGCTAAGCTACGGTAAAATGGCAAAAGTAGCGCACTTGCAAAACGACTTTTATTTTTTGACTTTATGTCATTTCAGCGTTTCCACAGTGATCTGAAAAACTCTCAGCCAAACAACAGGCAAAAAATGTTTAGTTGAACTTTTATATATATACTATAAAATACCAGACTTACATTGCATTGCTAACCCTCATATACAGGCCTCGGTGTGGCTCTGGCGTCAGTCACATTACATATCCTCAGTTTTATTTTCCTTACTTTTATCCACACCTCTGCAGAAAAAAAGTCCACTGCACTTCAGAGCTTTTCCTGGGAAAAAGAGCTTGTAACTTTTGTGGACATTACTCGGTCAATTAATCAACCTCGCTACTGAAAAGAAAGTAAAATTAGTTGAGTGTTTCTTTTACTCACCTCCAAAAAGATCTTTACAAAATGAGGTGATGGTGCTTATGGGAAACACAGTCTTTACCCCAGGAAACATTACCACTTTTGTCCACAGGGGGCGCCAAAATCAATGTTAAATAAAAAGTAGTTGCTTTAATGTAGAATGGATCTTTTGTTGTGTACAGCAGGTTTTAAAAGGACACTTCACCTGCAAAATGGATATTTGTATACTAATTATTCGCCGCGTGTTACCTTGAATTTCTGAAGACAAAATGCGTTTTTCTTGCATGCCTCCACAGTGAACTAAGAATGAACCAAAAAAAGTTTACTTTCTTCATGAATTGTCGTAAATGTAGTCCACGTTTAACATCAGCAAAACTCTCACACAACTCCTGCAGTATAATCCAAGTCTCAGTTATCCATTCGTATGCTCAGTACTTCACAAACACATTTTCATTTTTAACTGCTAAAGCAGAGTTCAAACACACGCACTGCTCGGCCGTGCATGAGACTGTTTGGACTGACGCGTTTGAAGTCAGAACAATTTAGCATAAATTTAACTGTTTATGAAGTACTGAGCTGGATAAATGAGATTTGGATTATACTGCCCGAGTTTGTTTGTGAGAGTTTGTAGATGTTTTGATACTGTTTGGTCCCCTTTTACTTAGATTCATGAAAGTGTTTACATTTTTTGGATTCTTTGTTCTCCATAGAGGCATGTGAGAAAAAACAAAATTTACTTAACAAATTCAAGGTAACACACGATGAGTAATTAATACACAGATGGTCATATTGCAGGTGAAGTATTCCTTTACACTACGCTGAATTAGATTGGTCTGTCTTGTACTTTGTGTTTTACATTTACACACCGACACTCAACATGAGAATCGTGTTTGCCTGCCAACACTGTGAAATCAGTTGTCATGCTCATGTTCCCTATTGACCTCTCTGACATTTCTTATGTGACCTTCAGGGTGGTAAGGGAACTCCTGGACCCAAAGGAGACGACGGAGATCCTGGAGATCCAGGCGAAGATGTGAGTGTGCCTCTGACTTGTCTCCTTTTTGCAGTTGCTCCTCGCTCTTGATCTCATTTTATTTTTTCTCCAATCCGTTCTTGGCAGAGAGCGCTGACAGGATGTGAGTCACATGTCGCGCTTTATGGCTGCATTTACATATTTCTTTTTTACTGGTCTCTTTTAAACACGTATAAATATAATAATGAGTCTCGCCTTTTAATTCCTGTCTTTCATTTTGGTGTGTCTGTGTTAGCCCCCCACATTCTTTACTCTTATTTTTCTAAATCTATCTGGCTCTCAGACTCTCCTTCTGTTCTGCAGCTGGAAATGCTTTCTGCAGTAGGTCTGTTAGTGTGTGTGTGTGTGTGTGTGTGTGTGTGTGTGTGTGTGTGTGTCTTTGGGGAAGAGGGCTTTGAGCTGATGCAGCTGTGTATATGTCGTAGTCAAGGATACCAGGAAATGAGCAGAAACGATGAAGGGGACTACATCACTCTTTTGGTGTGTGTGTGTGTGTTTGAGTGTGTATGTGTAGCAACTGTACACGTGTGTGATTACCCGTGACCATATAGCGTGCCCGTTTTAAACACATTAACCCCTGCTGGTTTAAGTTGGTCATGTTTACAATAAAATTATTGCATTTCCAAGGTTCACGTTTCACGGCGTAAACATTTCTGCATGTGTTTGTACTTTCTATCATCCGTGCATCGGTGCACCCTGACCTTGCTCCTTCAAGAGCAGTCACACGTTGTAAACTCTGGATTTACAGTGTCGGATCAGTTTACCACTCATCAAGAACTGTAGCTCGCAGCAGGATTAGACGCGTGCACTCCATTCAGGTATAACTCACCCAGTCACGTCAGTGTTTACCTTTTCCATGTTCTGCTTGTCGTTGCGTGGTGACAGCAGCAGACAGGAAACTTCTCATAACATCTGTAACTGATTCTACAGCAGGAGCTTTAGTTTGATTATTAAGAGCCATATCACCAACCAAAATGTAATCGAGTCAAACTTCATGAATTGTGCTGCTTGAAGGTTTTGGGTTTTTTTTTGCTCCTTCTCTAAAGGAAATACCAACAATCAACACCACGCCTCGATCTGTCTATAAACTTGTGGTGCACTTTGGAAAATGTTTGTCAGGAATGTAAAGTAAATGGGCTAAAAATTCACAATCACTCATATGGTCTCTAACGAGCTCCACTTTTATATCTTCTTGTACTCTTGGTTAAATATATGTAACCTTGTTTGCAGCACCTTTTTTTAAAGAACAGTTTAAAGGTTTTTGGAAACCACTTTCTTGCCGAGAGTTAAGGTTCAGGCTGCAGGCAAAAGTCACCCAAATCTGTTTTATTTGTTTTTTTTTTCATGACAGGATGTACAGCACAAATCACCTTGAATCTGATCTTTTCAGTTCTGATGATTGGGGCCACTTTCACACGTGCTCCTAAATCAGATACAGGTCTATATTTTTGCAATGCGACTTCAGTCTGAATAGTTATGTCAGAATTCATGCGAGGTTTACATCACATACCTAAACTGGAGCGTCTTCCCACGAGAGTTTTGAAAAGAGGCCCCGACAAATGTAGTTAAAAAATAGTCCGTGACACTCTAAAAAACTGAATAACGTGTTTCAGTGAAGCATCACATCATGTTTCCACCACTCCTGGCTCTAATTCCACATCCACACACACTTCCGTACAGAGGTACAAGATTGAAGTAGCAGCCATTACTCCCCAAAACCAACAATTAAAAATTTGGCTCTCTTTCTCCTCAACCTCATCCTTATTGTCAACTGCTAAGGATTTTTGCCGTCTTCCAACATGCATCAACTTATAAATGAAACTGTTAACACTGACCTCTGTGGCCCAGCCCTAATGTTGGTATTGTATGATCCTGCATTCACGAGAATATTTGTAAGTTTCATACGTATCATATCAACACTTGGAAGTGGAGGAGATGGTAGATGGAGAGCAAAGTTGCCAACCACTGTTTAAGAACAAACTACAAAATCTGCTGTTTTTAGTGAGCCATTTTACAGCAGGTTATTTGCCTGACCTTTTTTTGTCCTGAGGCAGAACTTCTTAAAGTCCAGCCCACATAACCCCTGGCTGTTGGGAGACGTTCTCCCTTTCTTGGTGGGGTTTTGGAGAAAGATCACGGTTTGGGTTAAAACGAAAACCCTGGCAAACTTCTCGCATTTGTTAACCCCTTGTACAATCAGATTAAACAGAGGAGATATAACTTGCTACTTAGTGAGCTTTAAAGGTCTACTGTGTAAGATTTAAGGGGATTGAGAGCATCCAGCAGCAAGGACTGCAGATTGCAACCAGCTGAAACTTAACATTCCTTCAGTGTTCATTGTTCAGGAGGTTTTACAATGAGCCGAATTATCCACAGAGGTCTCTTCCTCTCCAAACAAACAGACCAGGTCATTAAAACCAGTAAAAACACTGAATAAAGCAGTTTCACTTTGTAAATCAGTTTTCTTCAATGCTGTTTGGCATGTTAGAGATAGCTGCTAACCTAGCACTTGCTATGTGTGCTCACCTATTTTCTCTGCTAATTCGAAATCCAGACATTCAGGAGGTTTTTAGTGGAGCTGAATTATCCACAGAGCTCTCTTCCTCCACAAAACAAACAGACCTGTAAAACACTGAATAAAGCAGTTAAGATGTTTAAAAAAAAGGGTGTTTTCTTACACTCTCCTAGCAGAGCAGAAAACTGAACACACAAATGTCCCTATCTGGAGCCAGTGTTTGGTTTGTTCATTCTGGGCTACAGTAGAAACATGGTGGTGCAACATGGTGATCTCCATAAACAAGGACCTGCTCCCCATGTAGATATAAATGACTCATTCTGTGGTAACGAAAACACAACAATTCTTATTTTCAGGTTATTTATACACTGAAGAAAACATATCTATTATGTTATGTTCTATTTCTGCTAATTTATCCCCCTGAATCCTGCACACTGGACCATTAAATGTGCTGGTGGGCAGTTTTCATAACAGCTGGACAGACCCAGGCCAGTTGTTTCCCACTGTCTCCAGTCTTTGTGCTATAAGCTAACCAGCTCTATGGTATCAGTCTTCTCATCTAACTCTCAGCATGAGAGCCAATCAGAATATATTCCAAAATGTCAAACTATCGCCTGAAACAAAATATCACTAATCTTCCCTCTGCTGCTGCTTCACTGGTCCGTCCATGACCACGTCCTAAAATACATAATAAAACAAAACATATTTTGTCTCAATGGAAAAAAAAAACCGAATCCATGACATTCCACTTATCCCGAGAGGCATTCATCCAACTCTTTTCTCTCTTTTAACGGTCCATTATATCTGTTTCTCTGAACAATCACTTGTTTGTTTCCACCCGTTTTACACTCTGCTGCTCACTGTTTTGGACGGCACAGTGGAAGAAACAGTCGCCAGTTTAAAATGAAATCACAAGACATCAAACTGGCCGAAGCTATTTTCAGGGAGTCAAAAAACCACTGGCCCCATTGTGATTTTTTTGAGCGACAGGTCGTCTAATTTAAATTGTTTGAATACTTTCACACTGCGCAGGCATGTAGTCTGTTGCCTGAACTTTCTCTGGCCAGAGGGCTCAGGAGGGTACAGACAGACAGACAGACAGACAGGAGAGTGTCAGATAAGATGAAGGTGGAGACGGACCTTCTGACTTTTTCACCTTTTTAACTTTTACCTAACACACTGTGGAATGATAATATACACATATTCAGCAAGGTACGACAAACAGTCACATCTGGCTGTGTGTCGTCAAATCTGACTCAAGGTCAGGACGTGTGTGTGTGTGTGTGTGTGTGACTGTGGATGATATGGCCCATGTCCTTTACATCAGACTGTTTGAAGTGAAGAATGTGCAGTAATCTGAACCGTGTGTGTGTGTGTGTATATGTGTACATGTGTGTGTTTTTATTCAAGGCTGACAGCAACTATGTGTGTGTGTGTGTGTGTGAGTGTTAAAAGCCAGGTGGTACACATTACTTCTCTCTCTGCCTCTCTTTCTCTGTTAAATCCGTCCACTCGCTGTAGGTAGCTGGTTGTGCAGATCTGATGGTTAAATTCGGCGTCCAACTCAGATCGAAGAGCAGGAATTTTTCACCGCGATGATTTGTGACCCTCTTGTCCTCACTGCGTCTCATTTCTGTCTGACATGTTGAGCTATAAAGACATTTTTATGTGACTACCAATCAAAATGTATTTGGAGCAGAGAGGAGATAAACTGTGTGTTGGCAGCCCGTTCTGATTCGCCTGACGTATTGTCACACCAGTCGGTGTCTCAGCGACACACAAGGCACCTTTAGCATTTCTTCACAGTGTAACACCTGGAAACTGTGAAATGATTGGGGTTAAGTGTAGGAGCCATGTCCACCAAAGCATTTTTAGTTCAGTGTAGAGGTGAGAACCACCATCATGTGTTTTGATAAGTTTACAGGCTGTTCATCTCACTTCAGCCATGTTTTGCAGCAGCAAATGTACGTATTAGACATCAAAATCAATACTTGGCACTGTGTGATGATATCAATATTGCCACACAAAATATGGCGATACTATAATGTATCAATTTTTTGTGACAAGGTCTGAGCATCTATTCTAGATTTCAAGATTTTAAATATGTTCAATTTTTGGGTGAAACACTGCGCTCATCACTTTCACTTTTTACCCAGCTGTCCAGTCACAATTGAGGAGGGACAAATACTACAAAGACCAACTGTCACGACAGTCAAGGAGAAATATGTTAATATACTGTGTAGTATTTATTTTTTTTTTAATTTATACGTTTCCTCTCATGTATGCACACCAAACGGATGGTCCGTCCTCTCTCCCTACATGCTTCAGCCTTCCCTTCATCCAGAGCAAGTGCTCTAGAAAGAAAAGAATAGACAGACCTTTATTGTCATCATACAACATGTGTATGACGAAATTAAAAAATTGTGCCGACTGTTTTGCTTCTGCAAATATTCAGTACTATAGCAAGGAAACACTACCGAGTGTCTCAGCTGTGCCTCCACAGCGCTCCCAGCTGGACATTTCCTGAGGAGCGCCTCGCGTTTTCAGCTGGGGAAGAATGCCTTGGTGGACACTGGGCCTCGTGCCAGAAATCATGGGGCATGGACACTAAGCATCACGTAGGCGGGGTGGAGCGTGGTTTGTTGCATGCTACAAAGAACCCGTCTCTGTAGCGTGTGGTTGTTGCCAGCTTCCCTGTGTGTGTATTGAGTTTAGCCAGGTAACAATGCAGCTGGTTGTGCAGGTTTAGGAAGTGTAGGCTACTGAATTAATTAACTGGATCAATTTATCTATAGGATCTATTGATTTGATTGACCCACAAGGTTGTTCAGCGGGGTTGCATTGCCTCTGGCACAATCAGGTTTTAATTTTTTAACATTTTTAAACAAATTGTAATAACTTTTTACACAATTCTTTGTGGTTTTTACCTGTTGTTGGGCTGCCGAGCTGCACATACAGAAAGAAAAATAATAAACCAGCCACGAAATGAAAGCATTAAGCCTCGTAGTTTCCCGCATGGGCAAGTGCGACCTCCATGGTTAGCGCAGCAGCTTTAATTGATTATAACAGACGCACGCACTCTGCTGTGAGGCATGCTGCGGCAGACATGTTGTGCGACAGTATCTGACGTAAATTGAATGAGAACGGGCTGATGTGATAAAACCTTTTCAGTATCAGTTTTTTTAAAGAAAAGAATAAATGCTGCTCTTTCCAGAAATAAGCTTGTTAAAGTTTTCAGTATTGTCCATGAGTTAATACTTTATTTAAAAAACAGCTGCTGCCCTTGAATCAGCACGTGTTTGAAACCCGTTACATAACTCCATAATGCGTGGCATCCGCTCTTAATTTGCAATTTTGCATCAGTTTGAAATTCTCTGCAGCTGTCCACAGTTACAGCAAGACGCCCGCATTTCTTTAAAGTGTGTAACAGTATCTGTGGAAACATGGAGCTTAAAGACGGGGTAATTTTTCTCAAATTGATTTGCAGTGTTTAAGCTCTTTATTCTCCACACTTTTAGAGTCTGGGTCACAATCTCACAGCGATCAGCGGAGGGTCAGAGTGCAGCAGCTGCAGGGGCTTTGACTGCTCTGTCTCCCTGCAGCTGCACTGGTGTGGCAGATAGAGAGACGACAGGACCAGACCTGGCCTCAATTAAAATGGATTCACAGGATTTTTTTAGCCTGACTTACCCTTTGGAAGTGTTTTGATTTGTTGATTCCATGTCCTGTGTGATATACTGTAGCCTTTTAGAAATGTCAGATAGGCTCATCATTTAGCTGTTTGAGAATGTCTTTCATGTGAACACAGACAACATGGACAACATTCAAGCTTTTTATCATCTCTGTGCACAGTGCAGTAAACTGAAGAGGAGCTCAATTAACCCACAGACCGACATGCGTAACCGGGCAAAAATTTTCTTGGCTGGTTAGCCATTGACATCCCTTGGCTTGACTATAGAGGAATCCGGCGACCACTTTGTGTGTTTACTGGGGTGTGCTGCTCACAGTGACAGTGACTGTGTTAACTGGTGACTTTTAAGACCCGTTTCCATCTAGCAGTACGGTACGGTTCAGTTCGGGTTGCTTTTTTTTTTTTTCTGTTTCCACTGTGAAAAGTTGTGGATGGTACCAATAGAACTGTTCCTTACGTCCCCATTTTTGGTCCCCCCTCTGTTGGGGTGCCTAGCACACAGATCTGGTACTAAAAGATGAATCTGTGAACACTGCTGTTGTCAACACTACTTGATGACATGAATCCATTAATGCAGTTTTTATATGACATGCACTATTAGTTTAAGTGGATCTTCAAGCATTTATATATGTAATATAATATAATTTCAACCAGTCAATGTGAACTGCATATATTCTAACTAGACTTCCATTTGTGTCACCAGTGATGAGGAAATACAGGGCACCTCCCCACATTTAAGAGTACTGTTTATGGTGGAAACACTTAATGGACCGAGGGTCTAGGTACCATGTCTGAAGGGTTACCTATGGTTCCAAAGGTACTATACCAAAAGTGTTTGATGGAAATGCGTCCATTGTTGCTCGTAGAAGTTGTTTGTTTCCTTCCAGCGCCTCCCTGTATTCATCTACAACAAATGTTTTATCCTTCCAAAACATACGTTTATTTTAAAAAAAAGAAACTAAATACAGGTATGGGCCTCTCTCTCAATCTCCTTTAATCTTCTCTTTTCACAGAACAACCAGCCAGGACCTGATGGACCTAGAGGGCCCAAAGGTCACAGAGGACCCGAGGGCCAGCCGGTAAGAATACCACAGAGCCGCAGCATGAGCTGACTGTGTGTGTGTGTTGTAGGATCGTCTGCATGTGTATGCAAGTTTGAGGGACTGCCGTTCACACATGCAAAGTAGACCCCTCCCTTCAAGACATTAACCTACTCTGACATTCAAACATAGTTTTGGGATCGTTTATTACCTACAGCAGAACATTCAGCTGAACCTGAGTTTAACCTGGTTTGGCTAAACTGAAAGTTACATTTTAATTTACATATTTATAAAGCGAAGACAGTAATATGTTAGTGTGTGAGACTGTCACTCAGCATGAAGCCCATTCATTCAAGACATTAGAAAGAGTTCATGAAAAATATATTTTCATCAATGGAAAAGGGCCTAAATCTTATCCAGCAGGTGGGCACTGTAGAGACAATTCTTGTTATAAACTTTTGATGCATGGAGGTTTTATATTTGTAAAACTTTCCTTGAGCCAAGAAAAGCAAATTAGTCCTAAAACCAGGAAATGGATTAGCATTTTAGCGCTCACGGTTCTCTCATCTCAAAGTCAGTGGGTTTATGGTTAGTTGTCTGAAATAAGGTCTGTGGTTAACACAAGCTAAAGAGACGTAAATGTTTTCTTCTATGAAATAAATACGTCAGTAAATATGTCGCTTGTGAATTTTGAAGCTTTAATGTGCCTTAAAAAAGGCAGTTGCTAACAAGTGGCTAAATGCTCGTAAAGTCATGCAACCGTAGTGTAGTTTGTTTATAGCGTCACATAAGGTTTTTACCTCTGGCGATTACATTAAGGCTTCGAAAATCGTCAAAGTGGGTTCATTTGTGAAGATAATCTATGAAGGACAAAGTTATCATAGACGGTAGTTTGCCTCAGAGCTTACCTTCTGCAATAATCCAAATCCTATGGAAAAATCCCAGAGGCTATTTGGCGACAGAACCAGGGCGACGTTAACTTCTGTGTCGGGGTACAGAAAAACGTCATCCCTGCAGAACTCTGTTGGTTGGCTTACTGCTTCCACCTTAGGAGACACTGCCAAAGCATGTACCCTGCATCATTACATGGCAATGATGAAATTTGCTGTTGTTGTATTTTTATAATCAATTGAATTAATTTAATCGATTAGTTGTTACAGCTAGTCTTTTAATGGGATGACACTATTATGTAAATACAGAATATAACCAGACCTTTAGTGAGATGGGCTAACAAGAACAAAGCTAACCCCAGCACTGTGTGGTTCCCTGCCTGTGGGCCGAGGTTTCTTCTGATCCCATAGACCTTCAGTAACTGAGCCACAGTTAGCTAATCCCCCAACTCAACATCAAACCACATGCAAAGACATAAAAGATGGCGTCCCTTAGTTTCCCTCACAGTATGTTGGAAAGATGGTGTAATTCCCTTTCACCAACTGGCAAGTGAACTCTTGTGGTATTGGACCATGTGAAGGATGAACAAAGATCAGATCTAAATTTAACACTGTGCATGAGGACATGTTCTCAAGTCCTCAAACTCTAACCTTTCACACTCTCCCTGCTTCTGTCTCCACCTCCTCCTCCTCCTCCTCCTCCTCCTCCTCCTCCTCCTTTCCTCACCTCTGGCTTGTGTCACTGCTGCATTTTTCTCTACAAACAGTTTGCGTCATGTGTTCTTGGGACAGTTTCTCACATCTACAATTAACGGCCGTCTCTCTCCCGTGTGTATGTGTGTTTGTGTTTGTGTGTGTTTTTGTCTGCACACATGCAAGCAAGCTACGTTGGCGTCTTTGTCACAGAGAAGAATGCCGTTAAACTGAGTTTAATGTCTGGTAAAACAAAACAGATGGTTTTCCTGCAGCACAGCAAAAAAACAAAATGCTGTGGCAATGAACTTTTGGAAGATTCACATGTTGTTGCAGAAAGATAGCAGCGCACACAAATGTGTGGGCGTGGATGTGGTTTTTCAGTGACTGAGGGATTCTGGTTTGCCGTGATGGTTTTTCCAAAGAACTTTCTTTTTTTTTTTTTCCTTAATTCCGCTTAAAAACAACCAAAAAAAAGAGTCTTCCAGTTCTTGCTCTGTCATCTTGAAATCAGACCAGATAAACTTTTGTCTGGCCAGTTTTTTTCTTGAACAGATAAATACATCTATCAGGGACATTAATCACTCAGTCCTACTATCTTCTTTTCTCACTCATTCTCTCGTCTGCTTCAGGGACCTCCTGGGCCTCCTGGACCACAAGGAACTGATGTGAGTATAAAGAAAAATCCAATCAGTCTATTTCATCTGACCCTTCGCCCTCATTTTCACCACAGGACAGGTCGGCTAAGCACGACAGACTTAATTCTCCTCGAGGCTGCACTGGTTTTGACTCTGAAACTGATACTGTATGTTCAGTCCAAAGCCACACATTCAATTTCCTGAACACAAAAAACCCCGCAGCCTCCTACCGACCAGTCCTCCGAGTAAAATATCACCATTGTCATGTTTTTTATTTTTCATTCTGGAGCAGCATGAAACAGTCTAGTTTACATAAAGTTATGTAATGTGATTTAACGGTGCATTGCTGTACTGTAACATGTACTCCTCCGCTCTCTTCAGGAATGTGAAATTCTGGATATCATCATGAAGCTCTGCTGTGAGTTCAACGCTCAGTATTTTTGCACATTGTAGCCACATGTACACTACGTTAAACGCTGAGACCCTGATAAGCAATCGAAACGTGAAGAATGTGAGGGTTAGGCAGGTTATGTTTTGTTAGGCTCTCTGCTGGAAAGATGGTCTTGGCTGTCTATGTAACAGAGACGCAAATACTTTTGAAATTTGTACCACTTAACCAGAGAAAACAGAGGAAAAGGGTTGTAGCATTAGCTCAAGAGTTAGACAGCCTACAACTACCAGAATGCCCATTGGACCAGGCCTATCAGGCACAGGCCCAGGGCCCAAAGTGCCAGGGGCCCCCTGAGCTTCACCTGCAAAATGTCACTTAAATTAACACATGTCGACCTGAAGGAGACACAAAATGACCTCAAAGAGTCACAAAATGACCAAAAAGACACAAATATAACTTAGAGTCACAAAATGACCTTGAAAGAGACAAAGTGACCACGAAGACACAGAGAAGGACTAAAAAGAGACACAAATATACCCTAAAAAGATACAAAAGGACTGCAGAGACACAAAACAACTACAAGGAGAAACACAATTACAGAAAAAGACATAATTATACCTGAGTCACAAAATGACCTTGAAAGAGAAACAAAATGACAACAAGACATGTACAGGAACAACAAAGGGACACAAAACAACTACAAAGACACACAAAATGACCAAAAAGGACACAAAGAGCCTCAAAATGAACTTGACAGAGAAACAAAATGTCAACATACAGGAACAACAAAGGGACACAAAGCAACTACACAGAGACACAAACTGACTTTTCAAGAGACACAAAAGAACAACAAAGAGACACAACTAGACCGTTAAAGAGACACAAAACGACTACAAGGAGATACAAAATGACCAAAAAAGACACAAGTTTGGGATCAATTAAGTACTATCTATCTATCTGAAGTCACAAAAGGACCTTGAAAAAGACACAAAATGACAAAGAAGACATGAAGGGGAACTTCAAAGAGATATGAATATACCTCAGAGACACAAACTGACCTTTTAAACAAACAAAAAAACCAACAACAATAAATACATGCAAAGGAACTGCGAAGAGAAACAAAACGACTTCAAGGAGACATAACAATCAAAAAGACACAAATATACCACACAGAGCCACAAATTAACCTTTAAAGAGACACAAAATGGTAACAAAGACACAAAATGACCAAAAGAAAACACTGATCTCTACGTATTCATATTTACAAACAGGAATTTTAACTACTTCACTAAAAACTGCCAAATCTGGTTCGTGTGCCCTGCCTCTAAACTATTTGAGTCAGAGGTGGTAGCAGGTGTACGACAATGAGGAAGTAGTTCGAGCAACAGCCCTAGAGACAGCGAAAACCTACCAGATGATACAAATTTTTACATAGTTCATTTACACATACTACCCAGGCTGTTACAGTATGATACAAAGGTGGTTAAAAATCAGGATCAAAGTATCTCTTTGATTAATTTTCTTTTCTTTTTGTCTTCATCTTCTCCGAATGTCGTCACAGCTTGTTGTGGTAAGTTTGAGCTCAATCTAAAACACAGTCATCGTCATTATAATGGTTGCTCCTGCCTGACAGCTGTGATCATATGTGATTGTGTTTGTGTGTGTCTCCAGAGTGCAAGTGTGCGCCCCTGGACCTGTCGTTCATTGTGGACAGCTCAGAGAGTATCGGTGATACAAACTTTGCTCTCTCCAAAGACTTCATCATCACAGTCATAGACAGACTGATGAAAGACCAGCAGCTCAACGTAACTTCTTTGAATCCATCTTTGGTTTTGACATTTGACTCCGCTGTTTTTCTTATTTATCCATGTTGGCACAGCCTCTGTGGGATAACCCGCCATCTGACCTTTGTGGATTGTGTTGTTTCTTCAAAATGACACCAAAACCATTGCAAAAAAACTGTTAGGAAATGATGTTAGGAAAAGCTGCGCTCAGAACAAACCTCAAATAGAAAGTGTGAATGAAAAATATTGTGTCGGGTTTTGGAACTTGCTTTTATGTCTCTCCAGTGACTCTTCTCTCCCAGTGTGGATATAATTAGTCAGGATGGGTGGGACGCAGAAATGTTGACAGAGGAAACACATGCTTGTAGACAAAACACACACAGCCCAAAACACACGGTCACCATGCAATGCTTTTCTTTCCAGTTTTCAAGTAATGAGTCCGGCCTGAGTGTGGTGCAGTACAGTGGATCCAAAGCACAGGAAAAAGTCCGACTGGGCGTCGAAGCTGCCACCCTCAACGAATTCAAACAGTGAGTGTGTGAATCCACAGCCCTGCTGCCTTTCTTTTCCTCTGGCCCTCTCCTTAATAACGTACTGCAGCGTTGAGTCAGAACTGATTCAGGTCTGAACTGGACTGACTGGAATGATTCTGTTTCTTGACTGTCAGCTGCTTCAAACTTGGCTTTAATTCTTTTAAAAATACAGCCATGTCTTGATGACACTCTTGATGGCTAACTCGAGGCCAACCATTTATCCTGATCCCAGTCTGATCCCAGTGCTAAGCCAGGCTAAAATACAATCCACACTTACATGACAGATGAAATACATACCACACCTTGAGTTTGTAGCAAAGCAGCAATGTTTGCATAGGTTTTTATGGGTTAGTGCCGGCGATAGCTCCGGCCATAGGCATTATGTTTTCAGGTTGTCAGTCCATCCATCCCATTCTCCTGAACGTCTCAAGAACACCTCAAGTGAATTTCTTCAGATTTGGCACAAACGTCCACTTGGGCTCAAGAAATAGACTGAATAATGGTCACTGTGACCTTGCCTCTGTCTCATTCTCGTGAATGTGATATCTGAAGTACATCTCGAGGGAATTTCTTCAAATTTGGCACAAACGTCCACCTGGACTCAACAATAAACTGATGAGATTTTGGTTGTCAAAGTTCAAGGTCACTGTGACCTTGAGTCTGTCTTATTTTCGTGAATGTGATGTCTCAAGAAGGCCTTGAGGGAAATTCTTCAAATTTGGCACAAACATCCACTCAGACCCAACAATGAACTGATTCGAATTTGGTGGTCAAAGGTCAAAGTCATTGTGGCCTCAAAAAAACATGTTTTTGGCCATAACTCAGGAATTCATGTGCTAATTATGACAAAATTTCACACAAAGGTCCAATAGGATTAAATGATGAAGTGATGACATTTTAGATCCAAAATGTCAAAGGTCAACTTCACTGTGACATCATAATGTTCTGCATAAAACACTTTTATTCAGCATCATATCTCAGGAACATAAGGGGAGACATTTGGTCAGATACTGAATTGGTGACACTAATCTTGGGTGTCCATCTTGAAACTGTGCTGATTGTATAGATCCTCTGTGCTGCCACATTAAAGATTGACTGGTTCTGAGAGACATACAACTGCAAGGCAGTAATTCCATTTTTTTAAAAAGACACTGATTTGATTTTGTGTGTGTGTGTGTCTGTATAGGAAAGTGAGAGAGTTGCAATGGCTGGCTGAGGCTACCTACACAGGCGAGGCCCTCGAATATTCCCTGGACAACACAATCAAACTGATGACGCATGACAACAAAGTCGTGATTGTTCACAGACGGACGTTCTGATATTTACAGGGACAAGGTTCCCCTCAATGTACTCTGTGGTAAAGACCTCCGGGTGAGTACAGAACACAAAGATATAGAAACAGTAAACGTTCATGCAACAATCATGAAGTACCTGTTAAACTGAAAACCTCTGTCCTCCTCTCCAGGTGGGCGGTTTAGGAATGAAGGACTACTCAGGCCGTGAACCCAACCAAGAGCAGCTTGGAGAGTTGGTTTGTAAGAGTGACCCCAAACCAGGCTTTTCCTTTGTGCTGGACAACTATGCAGAGCTGCTGGCGGACTCTTTCCTGCAGAACCTCACAACCAAGATCTGTCTAGGTAAACATACACACACACACATTATTGATAACTTCCATCAAGTCAATACATTTGTACCAACCAGTGTAGTGGTAATTTTGATAATAAAAAAAAAAATACGAAAACATTCATCAGCAACCTTTTTTCCATGACGAAGATGAGACATTGAGGATCTTTGATATTTAAAAGTTGACGAGATGGCATTAAAATGTTGCAACCTTATATGGTCTGGTGGCCCACCTGACCATATAAGGTTGTAAGATGTTGGTAAACGCCAAAAACAGTCAGCGCCAGGATGTTTCGCCAGCACTGGAGCAGCGTCAGCCGTTAACTTGAGCAGTAAATAATCAGCTGTGAGTGTCTGACTGTGGACGGTGGAGCTGTTGAATGGATTTGTGAAGTTTGTTAGTTGCCGTGGTGGCTGTTAGCAGCTACCTCCACTTGTTAGCCACCGAACCACAACAGAGCCAGCAGCTGCCAGACTTGCCAGGTAGGAGGTTTGAGTTAGAAGCCCCTCTATGACAAGCAGGATCAGAAAAACACAGATGTTTAAATGTGAAACTGCTTCATTCAGTGTTTTTACCAGTTTTAATCACCAGGGGCTCATTTACAAAGCAATATGAGGATCCATACTTAAAATGTACGTATGGACAAAAGCCAAAAGTGGTGTGTGCCAAAAGCTATTTCACAATCTCTATAATCAGAATTCCAACTCACCATCTGCATAAGCAATTTCCCGTCTCAAAAATGTTCGTAAGCATGGGTTTCAAATTTCTAATACCTGTATTAGCCAAGCTGCAAGCCAACATGAAGCCCCAAAAACTGCAGTTCCTCTATTGGCCACTTGAGGCTGGATCCAGAAGCGAGACAATCTCATGGACCCTCATGTTAAAATGTCCAATTTACAGCAGAAATAAACATATTTACAACCTGATACGAAAATGGTTTTGGTCTTTAGAGTTTATTTCCTTGTTCATGACAACTGCACAGGGGTGAGTTTTTATGTAACTCACCAGTTTACGTTTTATCAAGGTTTAAAGTTACGCATAGTTAAAGGCAGGGCTGCTTGAGTGACAGGCAGTCTGCAAGGCATCACCACAGTCTATGAGTTGGCTCTGGCTTTCAACAGCTCCACCCGCCTATTAGATATAGTCACTTTTGGATCCAAACAACAAAGATGGCGACAGCCAAAATGCCAAACTCGCGCTTCAAATTGGAGTCCACAAACCAATGGGCCTCTGACTCTATGTCCATCATTTATATAGTCTAGCCTAATTGGATTAGTTTAAACAGAGTTTGAGTTGTCATTGACTAAAACCAATAAGCATCTGCGTCTTAGGACGAAATCTAAGAATCTGCTGTAATTTACACTGACTAATTTACCCCTGTTGTTCTCTCATTCAGAAAAGAAATGCCCAGACTACAAATGTCCCAGTAAGTCTGTTTTTCTTTTTCAATAATAATAGTTTTACACTTGGTTCACTGTTTTTTATGTTTACCTTTCTTACGGCTGTTGACCTGCTTTGCCATTTATATCTTTAGTAACATTTTCTCACATTCTGTCTGTATTAATAATCAGATACAACAAACATAAGATGTAAGAGAAATAAAACATGAAACCACCAACAAATTAAACCAATAAAATGTACAAGTGAATTGAAAATTGTATAAATGCTATGTCTGTCTTGCACATTGTTTCTCTGTAGTCTGTCATTAACAGAACCATTGTAAACAGATACTGATCTGATATATTGTGTGTGTTACAGTCTATTTCAGTGAAAGTGCCGATATTTTGATGATGATGGACAGCTCCGCTAGCGTGGGCCAGAAGAACTTTGAAACAAGCAAGGTCTTTGTCGAACGCTTGGCCGAGCGTTTCCTGACTGCAGAGACGGGATGCTGCCACTGTCAAAGTAGGTCTGGCCCAGTACAGCCGAAAAAGCCGATTGGGAGCAGGAGCTAACTACCAACAAGACCCTGCTGATCGAGCAGACAAGAAAAGCGACCTTCCAAAACGACGGCACCACGTGCTGGAGGCCATGGACTTTGCCATTAAGAATTTACGTGGCCGCCGTGGTCGTGGCCGTGGGGACGCATCGGGAGACAAGAGGAAGCTGGTGCTGTTCTCTGACGGCAGGTCTCAGGCCATCACCCAGGCCCAGCTGCAAAAGCGCGTTACTGACGTGGCGGATGCCGGCCTGGAGCTCTTTGTCATTGCTGTTGGCAGCCAAGTCAACGAGGCCAACCTGCGCATGCTGGTGAGCAGGGGGCGGCCGGACGACATCTCCTACGCACAGCGCCACCTGTTCCGTGTCCCAGACTACGCCTCTCTGCTCCGCGGGGTCTTCTACCAAACCGTCTCCCGCAGGGTGGCTATGTCCTGAGCATGGGGAGAGCAAACAACAGGACCAACACGCTTTAGATTTTTAGTCCCAGTATGAATAATCAGTCACTCATTTACCAAACACTGTTCAAGTTCTTAAAAAAAAAAAAAAATTGTCACAAAACGACAAATGATTGTGTGGCAGACAAATGGAAATGTCTTCAGTTTCCCAGGGACTTTTTTACCCTGAGCTCAGCATCCAAGGCAGACTATCTCAGGCTGTGTACGATTTCCACCTCCTATTCTGGGACCATTAAACTATAACCAAAGTGATGGTGCTAACCTGAACCGTGTCAGAGATGTAGAGCTCGTTGTGACAGTACACAACTGGCAGAAACTGCTGCCTGGCAAGCAAAGTGCAGGTACAAAAGTCCCACTTCAGATGGTTTGCCTTGGTCCTGGAGAGCCACCAGTAGTCGCCACAACTTCAATAAACTTCTAGCTTTTAAATGCATTGGGTTGATTTGTACTCAGGTATTCTGCATCACTTTCAGCTAGTCTGGACCCTCGACTAACTTCAGCGAACGTGTGTGGGTTGAAAACAGCTCACTGGTAGCTCTCCAGGACCGAAGCTCCTGCCATTTGAAGGGTTTTGTTTAAGGTTTAATGTGGACTCATTTTGTAGCTCTTACCACACTTTCAAGTGGTGTCGAATTTGTGGTGTTACAATGTAAGCAAACCAAAGAACGTACAAAAACTGCTACTTTTAACACGGCTGTCCAATCAGTGTTGATAATGTTGTCTACTGAAGCAATAACTCTGTCAGTGTGCGCTTTATTGATAAGCAAGCTGTTGTTTTTTCTGCATTTGGAGCCATGCTTACATGCACCAGGATATATGCCATTGCGATATTTGTCGCCATCGAAGCACCTGTTAATGTACAAACCTTTCATTATGTTTAAAAGACCATGTGTTTCTTCCAACCAGAAATGTGGGCTTTTCTTTTACATCTCAAAACTGTTGGTGAGTTGCTTTGTGCACGATGTACAGAGCCGTCCGTAACTAGGCGAGACGCATATTCCGAATTTGCTGTATTCATGTCCAAATGCTCCTAAACCTGAGTAACATCGGCACATCCCACGTGTCTTATACAGAAAATGTGCCACTCAGAAAAAGGCCTAGTTTTGAAAATCCAAATGGAATATGCTGTTTACATGACCTGTATCAAATTCAATATATTGTCTTATTCGTTTAAAAAAATGTGGAATATTAGTGTGCATGTAAAGGTAGTCACTGTCACGTCAAATGGCGGCGCTGGAAGCACAAAGAACAACAGATTTATTTTATAACTGCAAACTCAGCCCTCATTCAACACAGCAAGCAGTGAGGAATTTATCCTTCAGTTGACTCCATTTATCACCAACACTAATTACACGTCCACATAAAAGTGGCGTATTCTCCCTTTAATTTGGACGGCTGGCTCATGATTGGCTGGTCAGCTTTATTTTAGGTGTAGCCACTATAAATCATATTAAAATGGTCAGCTGGAAACTTTTCCAACGTGTTGAAAACTCACGCCCGACATCACTTGAAGGCTCTGTTAGAAACAGGATATGACATCAGACAGACTCCTAAACAAAACCATCAGCACTTCACCTGGTACTAATGAGGACACGACAGCTGGACTCAACATGTGTTATTCTGCCCGGTGTGTGTGTGTGTGTGTCCGTTTGTGTGTGTGAGTGTCACCACATCAATTACATGTGTTTGTGTGAGGAGGTGATTCTTTATGTGTAGCCTTGGGCAATTGTTCTCTAAACAGTTGTGCTCGGGTCACTGGCTCATATGACAGAAACCTGTTCTTCTTTGGCGTCTGTCAAACACACACACACACACACACACACACCTTCGTGCTTCATCAGTGAGGTAGGAAAACATCTGTCAAGGTTGAAGGCTGGAAAAGAAACCTAATGGGACTCATGCCCGTCACACCCACACACAAGACAGTTTGTACCTTTTAGCTGAGCTGTAATTTCCACACCTTAAGTTTTGCTGTCAACAGTGACCCAGAATCACTGTGCTATTGATATTATATGTGGTGCTATTAGTCTCAGTGTATCAGTCTCTACCCATGTTGTTAAAGAAGATATTTTTACCTGAGGGTGCAAAACCTCAGTAGTTTTGTAAGAGCTCCTTCAATAAAGGTTGCTACACCACAGTGTCTCGGCTCACTTTTGTCCACACACACACACACACACACACACACACACACACACAAATCTGTGGCTTCCAAAGCCGTTATAGACCGAAGCACAATAACTTCCAGGTAGAAAACTCCCACATCAGCTGCATAAAATGAAACGGCGCTGAGCAAGTGCTGCCTCAAGTGGTTAGTTTATAGCTGAAGTTCAAGGAGGCTACATCATCAAGTCCTGCCAAAGGACTGCTCCAATTTCAAGTATCATCCAAATTCTACCAAGGACAGAGTCCTTCCTTAAGAGAATTTTCAAGGATGCATGTGTGTATCCTAAGCGGGTATGAGGTATCCACACATGATTTGCTGAAATTTAAGGCAGGGCCTCCTTGATGAAAGCTGTGCCAGCGGAGCTTGGCAGGATTCAGATAACTGTTATTTATTTGGATTAATGTCTTCAAGAGTTTTTTTTCATACAAGCATGTGAAAAGTATTGACAGAAACCTCACAACTTTCCAATGTGTCCACTGCCAATAATGAGATTTTTTTTTTTTAAATAAACACGTGGTTTAGATAAAACCCAGAAATGCATTCCTCCTGAAAGTGATGGGACTCTGATAACACTGCTTACAGTTGTTCAAATTGTACAACAACATTAGAGAGTGCCAAAATTATCACAGTACCATGAAACCCCTCAGTCACCAGAGGGTTAATGACGCAAACTTAGGGACACTTGTTAGCCTGTTCTGATATGTGTTCACCAAATGCTAGGAAGGATTCTTGCTCAGCCTCTGAAGGATCGTTCCTTGGATGGACCTATCTTACCAAGGAAGCATCCTTTGACTTTTGTCCATGATGACACGTATCTTAGACAGCATCCTCCTCTCTGACACTGGATTTACCTTTTGATGTGTTTTTCATTCCACACTGCGGACGTGCTGTATCTTTCACAGATCAAGCTGCGCTTTGCTAGCCGTACCAGCAGGCGTGGTTCCATCTGTTTTTTTAGCATCCCAGTACCCATGTAATCTAGAAAGCTAAATAAAATGGCACAGAGCAAAGCCAACCCAAAGTGCTTTGTGGTCACAATCTACAGGTTAAGAGAACCGCAACAAGGATTTGAAGCAAACCAGACTTGGACCACTATCTAACGAGGTCTGAGTATGGTTCGTTTCAGAGGTTCTTTTGGAGTATTTACATATGCACAAAAATGCTGACTCATCACTGTGAGTTCACTTTGAGGACTGAAAGGTAACAAGTGTGAAGACACCCTGATTTGCTTCGTTTAAAAAGGACTATATGTGAAAACACCCTTAGGACCATTCACACTGGTGCTATTTGGTCCTTTAAACAAACCCTGGTCCGCTTCCACTGATAGTTTGGTTTGTTTAGAGTGGTGTGAACACTCATTCAAAATTTGGTGCAGACCAAATGAGCGAACCCTGCTCTGCTTGAAATTTGGGGTCTCAGTCCACTTGCAAGTGAACCCTGGTGCAGTTTGCTTACAGTGGGAAATGCAAACGGACTATCAAGCGAACCAAAGAGAGGAAGTGACATAGAGTGCAGTGTATTTTGGTGCTTGATGTTTTTATGGTGACCAAGCCGGCTGAAGGGGATGGATTCTTCTTCCTCGTCCTTTTTTCTTCCTGGTCAGTGGTCGTTTTGGGCCATACCGCCCCCAAACGAGCAGCTGTTGTAACTGCATGATGTTGTTAAGGCGGTTTGCTTTGTGAACACCAGGTTCTCTTTGCTTTTGGATTTAAGCCCTCTGGGATGCTCGGGAAAAGAAATAACGAACGGGTCAGGCAGGCAAGGAGTGAATCGAATGAAGAACACGTCAAACAGAAACACTAATGTTTCCTCCAGTTCTCAGTTCATGTTAAAGCCTGGGCCTTCATTACTATAATAACACTGTCAACGTGCCTGTCAAGTGTTACCGCACACCTCTTTCTCTCTTGATGTAATTAAACTACTGACTATATACTGTGTAATACAAAGCAGTAAATTTCTGAGCTCCGGGGGAACTATAGTGTGAACAGAGAGAGGACTGAGGCTCCATCAGAGCTGAAGTCTTCTTTCAAATGAACTGACAATATGAACACAAAAAGAACAAAACAAAAAGTCCCTTCTCTGTTTGTCCACTTCTTGGTGCATTTTAAGAGGACTGAGTTCGGTTTGTTTAAAGGACTATATGTGAAAACACCCTTACAGCTTTTTGGAATTATTCCCGTCCAGATCCCTCATCCATTTCAATGGACAAAACTTTCTAGGATGTCTAGATCTATAATCACTGTCATCTGACTTCATCCAAGTGCACAGGCTTATTGATGGGATTTCTGTCAACCAATCACAGTGTTCCACATCATCTAAAGTCGACTGCGGTCGAGCCACACCCTCCTTTATTAACAAGCATGGTCACCACGAAGGTGGAAGGAAGTGTAAGGTATGATTCAGTCTAATAATCATATTATTTGAGGACATATTTCGTGTTTAAACTGTGTTTAACTGTAAAATGAAAGGATGTTTTACCAACTTAATTCACTGGGCCGACTGCCGGCAACATTTTGGATGGAACGTTAACTTGTAATGTTACTCAATACATAAGGTTAAGACGTGAATCCATCCATTTATATGGCACTTTTAATAATGAGTGGATCTTCAAGCATTTATTAATTTCGGCAGGGTTATGTGAACTGCATATATTTTAATCCTCCCTAATGGATAAAAAAGACATCACGGGTAGATACTTAGGTAGGTACTTTATTATAATCCCAAAGGAAATTGCATTTTCAGCTGCTCATACATAAAGATAAAAACACAAATCATACACACAGTGCATAAAAACAGAATAAAGTGCAAGAATAAATAGTAATAAAAATAGGATAAAAATAGCATGACAGTGAGATGTGCATATATGCAAATGTACAAATCCCCCCCGCAAATCATCCCCTCTCCTCTCCAGTGTTGTGTTGAACAGTCTAATGGCTCTGGGCAGGAAGGACCTCCACAGCCTGTCTGTGGAGCAGTTCAGTGACAGCAGCCTCCCACTGAATGAGCTCCTCTGCCCCATCGCCAGCTTATGCAGTGGGTGGCAGCAATTGTCAATGATGGAGAGCAGTTTGGAAATAGTTCTCCTGCCTTCCACCAACACCACAGACTCCTGCTCTGCACCGATGACAGAGGCGGCCTTCTTGATGAGTTTGTCCAGCCTCTGTGTGTCCCTCTGTTTCGTGCTGCCTCCCCAACACACCACCCCATAGAAGAGGGCGCTGAATACCACAGACTGGTAGAACATCTGCAGCATTCTCCTGCAGACATTAAAGGACACCAGTCTCCTCAGGAAATACAGTCTGCTCTGCACTTTGTTGTGGATGATCAGTGTTAACTGACCAGTCCAGCTTGTCATCCACCTGCAGCCCCAGGTACCTGTAGGAGGCAACCACCTCAATCTCCTCGCCACTGATGTTAACAGGCAGAAGAGATGGCGGCGCCTCCTGAAGTCCAGTACCATCTCCTTTGTCTTGGTGGTGTTGAGCTGCAGATGGTTCAGGTGACTCTAGGTGGTGAAATCCTGTACTCTCCCTCATCCCCCCTCCTAATACACCCGACAATGGCAGTGTCATCAGAGAACTTCTGTACATGACAGAGTTCGGTGTCATGCCTGAAGTCCGCTGTGTAGAGTGTGAAGAGGAGGGGGGCCAGTACAGTCCCCTGTGGCACCCCCGTGCTGCTGGTCACTGTCAGATGTTATGGACCCCTACCTGACAAATTGAGGTCTGCCAGTGAGGTAATCCGTGATCCAGGACACGAGGGCTGGGTCAACCTGCATGGTGGTGAGTTTGTCCTTTGGACAAACTCACCATCGGAGCATTGTTCCTGGGGGCTACAGCAACACTAAACCCCCGAGCTTGCCCGGGAAGGACTAAATGCACAAACCTGCTATTTTAAGATGTCCCAGTGAGAGAGACTCTCACTGCAGCCTGTTCTATATTGTTCTGTATTGTTCTGATAATGTTGGCATCTGACCAAGAACTGACTGAACTTCAGTATTTCTGCATTGCTGCCAACCAAAGTCAAGCAACCCGAAAAGCATAATCTATCATAATCTACCGTAACAGGAGCGTCAGTGACCTGTTCACAGGTAAAAAAACAAAAACAAAACAAAAAACAGTTGCCTACCATAATGTTACTCTCTACATTTTGAAATAAACAAATTATAAGCATGACTTAATATGACCAAGACACCTAAGGGTAAAAGCACTTACAAGCAAGTGTGCGCCAGACATACTGTAAGTGAATGGGTTTTCTGGTCGGAAAGGTAATGTGCTCATGCCCCACTAGAGGGCGCGTCAGGCTTAACTTCAGCATTCCACAAAGTAAGAGTATTCTGATTACTTTTTGCTGTAACGAGTAACCTAGCACGTTCGTTTGCTGTTTGAGTAATCAAATACTTGAGTACATTTTCTACAAGCCATCAGTTACTTCTGTTACTTTTAGAACGCTGGTCCTTCAGCTCCGAAACAGCAACGACTGCCTTTTGGTTCTAATAACGGCGATAACATTAAACCTGTCAGTCTGAAAGAAGCCACGAAGCTTGTGGCTCGCTACGTGGTCGGAGAAATGCTGCCGTTGTCTACGGTGGAGTCTTAAAAAAGGTGGAGGAGTCGCTGAGAGACAGGTCAGACTCAACACTTGCATTATGCCTGGTAAAACACTACATGACTTTTCTGCCAGTTCTGAAAGTCACTATGTCACATTACACATTTGTGGAGTCATAAAACCGCGCCGTGACTTGGCGAACAGACATGACACACTACACAATGGTACTCACCAATTATCCCCGGTCGTCTTTCATGACGTGTGTGATGTCATTGGGTTATTCTTGTCCTATTTTCATTACTTTTACTATTATTTGAGTCACCGTGTGTGTTCATGTGCCATGAACAGACACAACATTCATGTTGTTGTAGTCACCTAAAAGCGTCAGCAGATGGCAGGAGCTACATTTGAAGCGCCATACGTCAACATTCAAGCCACTGTATCCACCACAACCAAGTTCTTTCAAATGTTTCACAATAAAAGCCTTTTAAGAAAATGGAGGGATTCTCTAGCCGAGGTTATAAGGGGCTTTTAATCTGAAGGAAAATCAGGAAGTGTTGAGTTTGAAATGACGACACAATATGTTACCTTTATAAAGACAACAGAACGGATAAAAAGTAAATATATAAACACACAGAGGGATTAATAAATAACGGACTGTCTATAATGTAGTTTGTTTCAAATGAAGCTGGGAGCCTCTGCAGTTGTGGTGAGTTAAAGCCCCGCCGCTATTTGTTAATGTTATTACTTTATGTCCGACCGTGAGGATGTACCGTTATTTGCTAGCTTGATGCTAATGACAGTAACGTTAACTCAGCGGGTTGACAAAGTGCCTCTGCTGTTTCACACCATCATTTCCCCCTTTTACTCTGTGTGGTAGAGGAAATATTAAAAATGCTGGGGTGTTGTTGTCATACAGTTGTCTACGGCAGCAGATCGTTGTGTGTTTCTACTGGTCAAAGTGACGGCTGTGATGGGAGAATTGGATCTCAGTGAAGGGCAAGTGGTCCATAACTTTAATTTTGGAGACAAAAAAATGTAGGCTTAGTGCCCTGTGGTCCATTGCCCAAGGAAATGTAGAAAACTCAAAAGTACTTTTCTCAGGGAGTAACTCAGTAAAGTAACTGGTTACTTTTTAAAAAAGTAACGCTGTGAGGTACTTTGATTACTTTGAAAGTAACCCTTACCCAGCTCTGCCCCAGGCTGTATGTTTGATACACCTGTTTTAAAGCATCACTTTATTAATTGATATCATTTGATCATTTGTTAAAAATAAAGAAACTTGTGTTGTTGTTTTTAAGTAAAAAGGTCTGTTAAGCACGTTTATTGTCATTTTTTACAATTAGGTGGTTTCTGCGTTTATATTATCTGCCTATTGGAATGGACAGGAAAAATAGCACATTATAAAGTACCCTAATTAAAATGCCTACAAAATTGCCAATGATTTATGAGTGCATTAGAGAATAGAAAAACACCGTTATAGTTTTTATTTTGTGTTTGGAACATAACTGCTAATAACCGAGGCGGCAGCCAAGGATTTTTTATACTGTGCATTAATCCAGATGTTACTCAATACCACTAAAATCATTTGTTTTCCATTGCAAAGCCCAACTTGCCTCAAATGACCCGTCACCTCTGCTCCTAAACATCAGCATGTCAGCAGTCTCATTGCGAGGATGCCAGTATGCTGACCTCTACATTTAGCTCAAGCACCTCTGCACCAAACTACAGGCTCTCAGAACAGTGTTCTAAATAATATGACAGAAGTGGCGGTACATTTCCAACCTGTCGCACACTGCTGCTCATTTCTCCACCCTGCTGACCTTCACTGATGTCCTCATGTCCCTGAAACTCAGCAATTAACTCAGTGTGTAAACTGTAATGACCACTAAAGGCCCAGTTTCCCTGTAAAAGCTGATTCATTATTTAACGACTGGACACAGCAGGGTGACGGTGTAATTGGGAGGCTTGCCTAAATACAAGTCCCAAGTCGCATTATCTCAGCAAGTATCTGCCTGTTCAGGTACCCTTCAGCAATGGATATCTACCGGCTCCAGCACTGACCTGACCTCTGACCTCCCAGGATGAAGAGGGTCAAGAGAAGAAAGAATTCCTCTGAGGTGTATCTCTACAAACATCTGTTTGTTGTGTCCTACTCTTCACCCCTGGACATGCAAAAACAGAGGTGGGACCAAGTCACCATTCTGCAAGTCACAAGTAAGTCTCAAGCCTTTGCACTCAAGTCACAGGTCATGTCCTTAATCCTAAACGTTGAGTTTCAAGTCCTAAACAAGTCATAACAGACTTATTGCTAAACATAACGCCATTAACACCTGAGGGCTCCTGGGTGAAAGTTCTGGGTTTGTTGGACCCATCCACCACCAGTCCTGCCTGCCCTATAGGGACTTTCCAGCTCCTTTTATCACATCATTACTGGCAGTTTTCAACCTGATGCCATCCAGCGGTGTATCATACCACTGTGACAGGTGCTGTCTGACCATGTTACAAACTGACGCCACCCATCCGCGTATCACACTGCTGTGACAGGTGCCGACAGGTGGCTGACCAGCAGCTATCATATCATAGAGGAAAGTGGCCTTTGGCGTCAACGTCAAAATCACTGACAAAGCTGTGGTATTTGCCAACTTCAGCATGAGAACAGGCTGGAAATAATATATTGAGTCAACAAAAATAATGTTTGTTTTGTAAAATTTGTCTTTATTTGTGAAAACAAGTTTGGACCACCAGTTGGGAACCACTGGGATATCGAGCCCGGTCTCACTCCGAAGTCGTTGAAAGCTGGTGCTTGGACAGTGAAAGTGAGTGGCGTCAGAAACCAACGAAACAAGGTGTCCTTTTTAACATTGGCATGATATGCAGCCAGTACCGTTATTGTTTAACAGCAACCGGCGGCATCAGGGGGAAAGGCAGCGGGACAAGGACAAAAGTTAAGGTGGCGAAAGTCCGACGGGTGCAGACGGGAGGGGTGGTGGATGGGTCCAACAAACAGCAACTTTCATCCGAGAGAGCGGTGTCTGCGTTAGTTAAGATTCTAAAGCCAAACCTTGTTATTTTTTTCCTAAACCTAACCATGTGCTTTTGTTGTTGAAGGAAAAAAACGCCAATTTGTGGTGTTGTACCGACGTGGTGCGTTTATTTCCTGTGAAAACGGAAGTGTATCTTGAAAGAAGACAATGCATGTAACAGGCAGAACTTGACTCGGTTTCCCCGAACATCAACAGCCAACACAACCAGGGTACCTTTCATGTCGTATGTGGACGTGGAAAGTCTATGACCAAACCGGATGTGTGACGAGGTCGGAGTGAGAATGTGTTGGGATTTCATACAAACTGTCATATGAGGAGTTGTTGAGTAAAGTCACGAGTCACTGGTGTTAAAGTCAAAGAGTTGCAAGTCTTTTTGATTCTGTCAAATCAAGTCTAAAGTCAGGAAATTTGTGCCTTGATCTGAGTCAAGTGACTCTAGTCCACATCTCTGGCAGAAAATAAGCAGTACATGGACAAATGTTAACGTGTCTTCCTCTCTGTGGCTCAATGAGAGTCACACGTGTTTTATATTAAACCTTCACACTCAGACTGCGGCAGAATTTCAGTGGAACTGTCTCGGTTTGAGTTACTTTCCTGTTTTGTTTTTTCTGTGGTCCTGATTTTGAGCCACTGTTTTGATCTGCGCTGTGTGCATGCTTGTGTGCGTGTGTGCATGTACACGCACTGCATGTGTTTGCCTTGTTTAATACATCTCTTCCTGTCTCAAAGTCATTTTTGAAGGTCTGGAGCCAAAGCTGCACTTATCAGCGCGTTCCACCGAGCCCCTTTGTGCATGTGTTTGTTTGTTTGTTTGTGTGCATGGGTGTGCCCACTTGCATGCTGATGCATATTTCTGTGCATGATTTACAGCATGTATGTATCTGTTTGATTTGTGTGTGTGTGTGTGTGTGTGTGTGTGTGTGTGTGTGTGTGTGTGTGTGTGTGTGTGTGTGTGTGGACTGTTCCTCAGAAATTTGTCTTGGCTCCTCTAAAGTTTTTCTGAAACCAATTTCCTCCCTCCTCTTCTCTGAAGTCGCAGCGATTAGACCTCTCACTACCATCTTACTCTCAGACCTCAGCACAACCTTTTTCCACCAAAATTCACTGTTAGTGACATAAGTTTAGCACATGGACTTTACCCCCGATGTTCATGGTGTGTGTGTGTGTGTGTGTGTGTGTGCGTGTTTGTGTGTATGGACTGTTCCTCAGAAATTTGTCTTGGCTCCTCTAAAGTTTTTCTGAAACTAATTTCCTCCCTCTTCTTCTCTGAAGTCGCGGCGATTAGACCTCTCACTACCATCTTACTCGCAGACCTCAGCACAACCTTTTTCCACCAAAATTCACTGGTAGTGACGTAAGTTTAGTACATGGACTTTACCCCCGGTGTTCATGATGTGTGCACAACCTTGTTTGTGTGTGTGTGTGTGTGTGTGTGTGTGTGTGTGTGCTCATGATGCACTGGGGTAACGACTCCCAGCTGCCTTGTCTGAACAGAAAGCACATCTGGAGGAAAGGACGGGAAAAGATTCCAAAAAGAAGCAAAGGAAAAGAGGAGTAATTTTATCTTATCATAAGCTCAATGCAAATATCCTTTTTTGTCTCTTCGTAACATATAAACAGAGTCAGGAGCTGCTGTGGAAAACATCTGGGAGAACTGTGTCACTCCTATACATACGCAGACAGTCATATCTGCTGCAGATAGCATGGACATGTGCTGTTTGACTGTGTGGATTTGTGGAAATTGTATGCATATGCTGGCTTTGCTTTTATGTTTTTTTTTATTGTCTGTGCATTTTTGCATATGAAGCGAGTTGAGTCGGTCCTCGTGTGTTTTCCATGGAACAGCGAGAGGAACGTTGCAGCAGTGTTGGTAGACTCGAGCTGTTTATGATTCTGGAACTGATTATACAGAAATCCCCCCAGACTGAAACGCTCTTTCAGTCCATGTGAAAGAAATAAAGAAAAAAAGAATTAAAGAGTGAGGGAGAGTGTGTGAGAGAAAGGAAGAGGGGGAACAGAGAGAGAAGGAGAGGCAGAGACTGGTTTACTCTTAGTTGGGAGGGAGGTCATTCCTACTCTATGAGTCACACTTTTAAGAGAGACCAGAACCCCCCCTCTCCATCACACACACACTGCTTCACTCCTCTCCTTCTCTTTTTAAGGAAAATTTTTTCCCGGGCCAAGACAGAGAGAACAGCTTCAGAGTAATAACTCTGGCCAGCAGCTGCCCTCCTCCTCCTCCTTTTCTTTTCTCTGCTGTCTCACCTCCAACCACCTCTGTACTGATCACAGCCCTCCACACCTTCAGATCAAGTTAAGTTAAAAAGCACGAGGGGCCACAACATCAAAACTTGCATGTATAAACACGTCTCCAGCAATGACCAGTCCAGATCAAACTTTTACCCCTTTGATGTGATATTCTCAAAGATATTAATTCCGGTCTCTTGCACCTGCCATACACAGCTGACCCAAACGACCTCTTCGTCTCCCCCTCCACGCTGATAGCCTCTCATGTAACGGATGTGTACTTGGATGTAAACCCCCTGTTCCCAACATCGCCTCCCATGTCCTGGCCTGGATAACACATTAGCGGCAGTGTTGCTGGTTAATGCATTGGCAGCTCTGCAGGCCGCATCAGAGAATTCAAGCAAATTGGACACTCTGATATGCACAGCAGCCAACACAGAGTCGGCCCTAACCACTGGGATATGTAAGCCGTTATCAAGGGCCCCCCTGGTCTAGAGAAGATTTTTAATGAATATGAGACATTAAGGAAATAAAAACTTGACTTCTGGTGGCCATTTTTGCCGACAATAGTGACAAAACAATGAGCTCAGAGACAAGCACAATGGACAATTTACCATCTAATGCTATTTTCCTGTCCCCTACAGAGGAATCACTCCCAGGATTCTGTGGTCAAAAGGGGTTGACAGGCAAAAACTCTATGTACTGTAGTCTATTTAAAGGGAACGTCTGGATCTTTTCAAGTGGGGTTGTTTGAGGTATTTATCCATAGTCAATGTATTACTACAGTAGATGCCAGTAGACACGCCCCCAGTTTGGTGGAGCAGGCCAGAGTACCATCATGTGCTGCTGTGGACAGGGGCAACAGCAAAATGTATTTTAGCCACGTAAAAAAATCTGTATCAGGCCAAGCGTACGCTATATTAGAATATTTTAACTGCTTTACCTTGCCGCCAGATAGCACTTTCCAACAGGGAACTGGAGCCGTTACATTGCTCTCTTCAGAGCCAAACTCCATTGAGAAAAACAGAGATTTAACATAGCTGAAAACAGGAGCTGCTGGTTTAATGCTGTCTCAAATGATTGGTTGATTTGTATTATTGTGTGACTTTGGTGTTTTAAAGGGTTGGTTCACAATTACACAAGTCACACAATAACACAAGCAAGCTAACTGATTGAGGCGCTCCCATGATCAGCGAGCTAAAATTATTTTTTGTCAATGGAGTCTGGTGACTTTGACGAGACTATAGACGGGCAATTGCTTAGCTTCTGTGTCAGTACTCCAGTCTGCTTCTCCAAACTGAGGGCGTGCCGACTTACAGCTACTGTATGAAATACACTGACTGTTGATGTACCTTATGTACCTTATACAACCCCAAGTAGCCAAAATGACGTGACCCAGCATTGGCTCAAACTCAGCATGCCGGAAGAAATTAGTTGAGCCCTGTCCAGTTGCCCAACTCGGCTGAGACCCATGATGGATGACACCTTAAGGTGCTGACACACCAAACCATCATCAAAGAACTAGCGGCAACGAAAGCCAACTGTTGCGTCGTCTACGTCGCCTCATGTCACCCTGTGTCAGTTGCATTTGAACACACTCCAAAGACTACATCCGACGGCCAAGTAGCACATACGTTCGGCGCCTGCGTGAGAGGAAATAACGCAAAATGGGAAACCGAAGTCCGAGGAATGCATGAGATAAACAAAGCAGCGGAGTGAGAGAGTGATACATCCTGTCAGCTGAGGGGTTTCCTATCTGTGCAGCCGAACACGGACTATTACATCCAGACAGTCCCGGTGTTTCCTCCGCAGGCTCCACTTCACTCAGCTGCCCGATAAACCCGCTGCTTCTTCCCACTTTAACCTGAATAACAAACCGGGGCTTGGTGCTCCGGTTGGATCCAAATAGAGAGCCGGGGCTAGCTGGAAGGGTAGTGGAGGCTAACTGGCTGTGTTTCCCTCCGGTCATGCTGCGGCTATTCAGTTTAAAGTGGGAAGAAGCAGCGGGTCTGTTGGGCAGCTGAGTTAAGTGGAGCCTGAGGAGGAAGCACCAGTTAGCGCTGGTTTCACTGCAGGCAGATTCACTCACTACAAGGGCGAGGAAATAAAACCTGAACAGCCAATCAGAGTGATCTCTCTCACCGACAAGCTCCGCCGCCGATTCAACATGCTCAGTCTGCAAAAACTAGGCCGACAGACGCTCACCAACAGCCTTTGACCGACGACCAACCGTCAGCTTGGTGTGTCAGGGCCTTTAGACTGGGACCGTGCTTCACAAGATCCAAACTATCTCCTTAAGCGCTATATCACAGGCAATTGGACTTGCTTGAGTTCCTTGAAGACGTTTAACCTCTTATCCAAGAGGCTTCCTCAGTTCTGAAGGAGATTACCATGACCTGGATGACTGACAGTCTTCACCAACATATTTAAAGATAGTGTTGCTGCTAATGAGTCCCACTTTAGTCTTTACTTGATTGTTTGTACATTATGTGTGCTCAAACTAATACACAAGCAACTCAGTGCCGTGAGGACACACAACACTGAGGGGGACCACAAACCAAATCCTGCTTACTGCCCCCAAAAGTCTTGGGCCGGCCCTGAGCCAACACACGATCTGCAACGACATGACCAGAAATGTGCTTTACATTCAGTGTTGATGTACGCAGATGTGTACATACATGGTAAATCCTCTAACGGGGAGACCTCCCACCATGTCCACCAATACTCCAACACATACAAATAGCACCTACATGGGTATAAACATGGTGAGCAGACTGATTGAGGGTCTGCTAGTGTTTATATTGAGTATAAACTCCTCTCACTCGGCCTACTAATTGCAACCAGATCACCAGACACAAATGAGGTCCATTTGTGTGTGTGTGTGTGTGTGTGTGTGTGTGTGTGTGTGTGTGTGTGTGTGTGTGTGTGTGTGTGTGTGTATGGCGGGGTTAAGTCTACTCTCTATCCTGTTCTATTTCAAACTGGCTCACCACATGTATGAGATTATCTGTGAGAACCTCCTGGATGTTCTGTCTCGGGGACATGAGATGGTGTCCATCAGGTTGCCATGTGTTCCGCTGAGGGCCACATCTATAAAATTGTCATTTCTCTTGATACTAAACGGACAGTGCAATCTGTTTGTGGACTTTAATGTATCTACAATGGGGGGATTCTGTTGGAGACTCCAGCTGCGCTTTGGCATCCTCTTTTACTGGCTTATGGCAGTGATACATGAGGGTACACGCGCGCGCGCTCACACGGGTTCCTGCGGAGCCATGGCGCCTCCAAGCGGACAGTAGCGGGCACTGGGGTGCGTCGTGCGCGCACAGGAGGAGGGATCAGAGCTGGTCGCTGGGGCTGGACCGGGACAGGAGAGCAGCGAACGAGCGGCTCTTCTGCGGGAAGTAAACGCGCATCCAGGGCTTTATTTCCCACTTTCTACCTCCCCGTATCTCCCTTTACTTTCTCGACTTTCCATCCTGCTGAGATGAGGAGATAGTCAACAGAGGAACAGTTGCTCACGAAGTTTTGAAGTTGTTGGAGAGAGTTCGGGTAAGCAGCACTTTTACGCACAACAATGTGCCAATCTCTCTGTCTCCCTCTCTCTATGTCCTTCCTTACCCCTGTGTGTCTCTGCATGTCTCTCTGTCTCTGACCCTCTCTGTGTCTCTTTGCACGTTTTCAGACTTAATCTCGTCAACAGAAATGAGGATTTTTTTCAGCCAAACCAAACTTTGAGTACGCAACTCCGACCAGTTCCCAAAGCAAAAAAACTTAGTTATATATAATGTGAGTTCTATCAGTTTCGCTTTTATCTCTGCATGTTTCTTTGCATGATATTTACATGTGCAGTGGTGAAAAGCTATGAGGACTTCCACTCAGTCCTCTGGACATGGGGAGAGGAGTGGGAATATCTGCAGGAGCGACTCCTCCGCAGCTCCCAGCTGTCAGTCCGCCAGAGGGAGCCACAGCCGAGCGCGGCTGTTGGTCGGTGTGCACTTAAAGGGCCTAAAATGATGTGTCTGAAAATATAGTTTTCCTTAAACTGTTTTATTAAAGCTATCATAAGGTGTGAGACCATTTGGTTTCAAGTAGCATTTCAATTTTAGATAATATTGTTTAAATAGACAATCTCATGGCAAACTGCTTGGCTTGTGGGGTGGCATTTATGTTCACTGGGAATTCTAAAAGTTTTTCTCAAGAGTGAGATGTTTCACATGTTTGCCAGTTGCAGATGTGTAAAAATGTTGCAGTGGGCATCAGCTGGCAGATGATCCAGCCCCGGACGCTCGCTATAGAGTGATGGACAGACATCAGACCAGCTGTAGGCTTTGCTGACATGTTGCTACTAGTGTCAGTGTTCACTGGATGTCAGTGCAGTCAGCTGCCTCCCAGAGGCCTTCCCCTCCCACACAGCCAGCAGAGCTGGAGTTTTAATCAGGCAAAGTGGCACCGTCCCAAGCCCCAACTCTCAGGGGCCCTGAATCAACTGGTTGGTTTGTGGTTATTAAATTGATTGTTTATTTGTTGTGGTCCCACATGATTACTTGTCTTGTAAGTACTTACATGATTCGTATCCCTTTGTAATGTTGTGTTTTAGCCAAATTACGAACAAGGGTCAAAGTGCAAGGGCCCCCTTACTGGTTAAAGCTACAGCTAATAACTTTAATAAAAATAACTTTTTGTCATATTTGCTGAAAAAGGTGTCACTACATCCACGTGATAGCAGATGAGACAAATTATGTTTCTCTTCCTCTTCGTACTGCTTTTAATGGCATTTGTTAGAAGTTACACCAGCTGTTGGAAAACAACCAATCAGAGGTGAGGAGTCTGTAACACAGCTGTCAATCCTGTCAATCACATCTTTTGAACTGCAGTCAAACTGTCAAACTATGCAGCACTGATCAAGTATGAATCAAGATTCTGTTACTGGATTGCCTATATTTTGCCTCAGGTGTCTTCAGAAACATATTTCAGTGTACTGCTTAGCTGTGAAATGAGAGGACACAAACGTTCTCATTTTACAGCTAAACAGTACACTAAAATATGTTTCTGAAGACATTAACAGTATCTGATTCATATTTGATCAGCGCCACCTAGTTGCACAGTTTGACCGCAGTTCACGAGCAGAGATTGACATGATTGAAAGCTGCGTTAGAGACTCCTGAACTCTGACTGGTTGTTTTTGTTAACGTGCTGTGGATTCTTGCAAGAAGCACACGTTACCTGTTTCATGTAATACTGTGTGGATAAAGTCACGGTTTCGGCAAATAAGACAAAACATTATTTCTATAAAAGTTGCCAACTGCAGCTTTAATGTGGCCATGTCAGCCAGTGAACCAAGATTCTCTGCGAGGGCAGGGAGCACCTCTGGAGGGCAGCAGACTGAGGCCTTGTGAAATCATGTGGTTTAAATCCAAAATGTGAGTCTTATATATTCAGTCAGCAGCTTGCTCTCTGCTGCCACATGCTTCCAGTCTGTTCATTTTGTGTCATCACTCAAAGTCGTGTTTGTATATTTTTTCTCGACTTGTGAGGGTGAGGTGCTTTGTGTAATTAGTTCCATTTTTTGGCGTCAAACCCAAAGGTCTCATTTGGTTAAACAGTGAGTCCTTGGGCCTGTATTTATTAACTGGATCTGATTGAACTTCCATGGATTACGACTGAAGTTTGGAGGCATGTTAAAGAAGTATTTCACTGATGGAAAGATGATCTTTCTTATAAAAACTAGGCTGTCTGTGCAGTAAAGATGCAACTTTTTGGTTATGTCTGTAACTTCAATTTTAGAGCCCTGTTGTTTGAAGAAACAGAGCGTTCTACTCTTACATGAATAGTAGGCTACATAAAGTTTAATTTGTGTTTGTCATAACTTGTCATGAACATTATGTACATGTCATTGACGTTTATGACTGCTGTCATTAAGTGTCATTCGGTTTCTGTAATGACAAGTTGACATTAGCAAGAAATGCACCTCTTCTTGTGTTTATGACAAGTTGACATAATCATTATTATGGTCATGACAAAGACGTCCTCTGGTAATATCATCTAGGTTAATGTCAAGTTGTCATAATAAGGACATCCAAACAAATTAATGTCAAGTTGTCATGACAAAGACAACTTCTGGTAATGTCACTTTAATTAATGTCAAGTTGTCATAATCAAGACAACCCAAACAATGTCAACTTGAAATTACAGATACCGAATGACACGTAATGACAGCAGTCATAAACGTTTATGACATGTACATAATGCTTATGTCATAGTTCAAATAAAGTGTTATCAAACATAGTTTATAGCTTCTTGGGGCGACCTCTAGTTAGCTCTAGTTTTGTAGCAGCCCAGTTTTGATTCCAACCTGTGGCCCTTTGCTGTGTGTCATCCCCCCCTTTTCTCTCCCTGCCTTCCTGTCACTCTTCAGCTGCACTATAATAAAGCCAAAAAGCAAGGAAATTTATAGTTTCCTTGGCAGAAATGGGGCAGCACTATCTGTACTTTGAGCTAGCGAAAAATCCACAGGTTGAGCTGAGAGATGAGCAGGGAGATTGTAAGATAGAGGGACGGTTCATTTACACGTACTACCTACATTTCTATGATACAAAGCTGGTCGAAAATCGGTAAAGTTTAAGTCCTGTCTCCAGGTTTTTCCATTAATAATTCATAATACAGCAGATGTCAGCCTTTGTTATCAGTCACTTCTCCTAGCGTCTGTTGTTTCCAGTTCCACCATTAAACACAGGAGGGAAGAGCCATGTTCAACTCCCCATCCCTTCAAACCTGTTACATAACTGTGGCAGCCATTTTGTTCCCTGGGCAACAGTCAGTAGACTGTTCGTCGTAAAGCTTAAACTGATACCAGATGCAGAATCCAGATGAAGAAAGTTGAGTTATTTTGTAAATTACTTCGGCAGTCAACTACAACTCACTACATGACAAAATCATAAAGCATGTGGAATAATGAGAAAGGTCTGTATTCATAGACTATGCAGGTTATTTTTAAATAATCACTGCGTCATTTCTTGATTTAGGCTGAAATTTGTCATCTGTGTTTTTCTATTCTGCACCCTTTTTTCTTTTTCACAAATTACCTATTCACTTTATTGATTTTAAGAGATGAAGTGAGAAATAAATGAAGATGTTGTCAGCTCAGATGTGTGTCTTTTGCCTTCATGTGTCAGACAGGAGAAGAGGAAGATGCTGGGGTTAGAGGTCGCCGCGCTCTGTCTTCTTTTAGGAGCCCTGACCCATGGCCAGCCAACAGGTTGCAGCAGTGAGTGCCATAAAAATGAACCCTTGTTGCCTCACAGCCGCAGTAACATGACATGTTAATATGTTAACACAGTTTACGTGACATCACATGGAACATTTCATCCCGCTGATTTAATTGATTTGTGATTTTCCGTGGTCGTTTTACATGTGTTTTGTGTGTGTGTTCCCTCCAGAGACGAATGAATGTGCCATAGACGTGTACTTCACCATAGACACGTCTGAGACCATCGCCCTGCAGGAGCCGCCTCCCGGTGCGCTGGTGGAAGGCATCAAGGTTCCCCTGCTATTTCATCAACACAAAATTGTCCCATTTCACAGTGTCGTCATCCCTGAAGTTGGCTGCCATGTTGTTGTATAATGTATCGTGTCTTGCCCTTGTAGAAGTTCTCCGAGGAGTTTGCAGCGCGTTTACAAGAGGAAGAAATCAATGGTGTTGTGAAGGTCGACTGGAACGTCGGTGGACTGCACTACTCCCAGAGACAGGAAGTGTTCAGTCCCATCGTACCCAAGGATGACTTCATCGCTGTGAGTGACACACACACACCAACTAGGGCTGGGCAATATAAAGATAATACATCGTTATCGAGATATGAGACTATATATCTCCTTAGATTTTGGATATCATGTCAAGATGTGGCATGAATGGTGTTTTTTCGTCTTGTTGTAAAGGCTGCATTACAGTAAAGTGATGTAAATGTATCAGCTTACCAGACTTTTTATTTGTTTTAATGCTTGCCTTAACCCACTCGGTCCTTTTATCCACATTATTGATGATTATTCATCAAAAATCTCATTGTGTCAATATTTTCTGGAAAAAAACAATAGTCATCCCTACAGCTTTTTCTTTTTTTTGGTAAGTACTGGCAGTAATGAAGGGTTTTTGAGGATATTTAAAAATATCAAGATGTCTATATCAAGATATAGCCTAAAAATATCGTGATGTAATTTTCAGAGCATATTGCCCAGCCCTAATGCCAACACACATATGCCTACACTTCCCAGATACCAACATGTTTAAAATGCGTTATGCAATGTCCAAATAAAGACACAGTGCCCAAAAAATAAACCCAAATACCATTCATTCCAAGAAATAAACAGTGGTTGTCATAATGGTAGCACACTTACAGTTTTCTAGCTTAAAACTGAATTAAAATGATATTTATTCATTCAAAGAATAGTTTGACATTTTGGGAAATTCGCTCATCTTTTCAGATTATGGTTATGTGAGAGTCTGTTAAATATTAAGCAACAGCTGGTTAGCTTAGCTTAGCACAAAGACTGGAAACAGGGGGAAACAGCAAACTACCTAGCCTAAATCTATAACTGCAGCAAGATTGCAATAATACATATGGTTTGTTTACTGTGAGCAGTTACTTCCTAAGTCTCTGCTGGCCGCCTGGCAAGTGGCTAACACATAGTCCAGCACATAACCCCCGTATAGCAAGGAGCCAGGCTAGTCTTTGTGCCAGCTAACCGACAATAGTAAATAGACACACATGATAGAACTTTTAATCTAACTGTTCTCCAGAAAATGAATGAGCATATTTCCAATAATGTCAACCTGTTCCTGGGTTCCTGAGCAGTTGTCTGCTTTTCCCGATTGGTAATCAAACCATAACAATTAAATACAAATAGGAATAAATAAATGAATGAATGTATAAATAAAATAATATTAATTATTGTATAAATAAATACAGGAATTATTTTTTTTAAGCAGAAATAAAATAATTAAAGACATAAATGTAAAGATAAATACAGAATTATTAAATCAATTCAGAAATAAATACACACACACACACACACATATATATATATATATATAATATGAATAATAGAAATAGAAATATATAAATAAATGTCAAATGAATACAGGAATAAATGAATACAGAAATAAGAAAGTAAAAGAATAAATTAGCAACATTGGAATAAATATTGAAATGAATAATGCATTAGTTAAAAATAAATAAATGCCAAAATAAACATTTTGCAGTGCATAAATAGGTAAATAAAACTGATAATAATTAAACAGGGCATAAATAAATAGTGTACATTTATTTCTACATTTTTTTAACAACTACATTTTTTTATTTATGTATTTACTGTGTCTGTCAGTTAATGATGTCAGAAGTCCTAACCTCTGCATTTAGTACGTGATACGCCCCACACATCGCTCGCGGGAGCAGCCGATGGCAGGTGTCAGCGATTGTCGGGGGCCGCGTTTCGCAACACTGCGCGGTACGGAGGGAAGGCGGTGCGCACAGCTCGGGCCCGTCAGTACCCCGCGGGGTGCTAGTTATTTATTTGTTTGTTTTTATTTATTTCCATTTTTATTTCAGCATTTATTTACTCTTATAGTTATTTATTTCCATATTTATGTCTTTATTCCTCAATTCATAGAGACATTTATTTATTAGTTTATGGATAGTTAGGTAATTTTTTTGTCCTCCATATTTCAGGCCGTCAGAAGAATCAAATATCTGGGTAAGGGCACCTACACCGACTGCGCCATCTCCAAGATGGTCGACGAAATAAGGGCCTCACCCAACAAAGGTGCCCTGCGCTTCGCTGTGATCATCACCGATGGCCATGTGACTGGAAACCCATGCGGAGGCATCAAAGTGGCAGCAGAGAAGGCTCGCGACGAGGGCATTCGGTTGTTTGTCGTGGCGGCATCGAAGAACATCGACGAGACAGGGCTGAGGGAGATCGCCAACTCTCCAGCAAAGGTCTACAGAAGTGAATTCATGGCTGTGGATCTGAGCTCAGGCAGAGCAATGACACATACAGAAACCATCGATCGCATCATCAAAACAATGGTAACGTACAAACACCCACAGAAACACAGAGAAGCATGAAACACGATCGGCACCTCGTCTGCTCACACCTTGTTCCTTTTGTCTTCACAGAAACATTTAGCATATGTAGAGGTAAGAACGCACACACAACCAATGATCATAAAGGTTTATTTTTCAGGCTGCGTCAATGCTGACTGTTTGTCTTCATTTCCTGTAGTGTTACAAAGTGTCCTGTCTGGAGACGCCAGGGCCCCACGGTCCAAAAGGCCACAGAGGACAAAAAGTGAGCTTCACGCACACACATACACGTACTCACACAGAATTTACACACTAGCCATTTTAACCACACATATTTTGTCCTTTCAACTCGTTGACTGCAGGGAGCCAAAGGAGACAACGGCGACCCAGGTCTGAAAGGAGAAAGAGGTCGCCCAGGAGACCCTGGTATCGAGGGTCCCATCGGTCAGCCTGGTACCAAAGTAAGACACTGATCATCCATCTGCCCATCATTCATCGTTCACTACCATCCGACAAAGCCTGAAACGATTTTTCTTTTCTTGTTTTCTCCTCTGTAGGGAGAAGCAGGTTCCAAAGGCGATAAGGTGAGACTTCACTTTCCTTTTGTGTTCATCAATGTATGACTGAAGTCTTTGCACGCATTACTGGGTTTGTAGAGGAACGATAATGACTTCTGGTCTGTTAATAAAGGAGCACATCATATTGATCGTACATAAAATGACTGTTGATCTTCTGTCTGCCCACAGGGAGAGATGGGAGCTCTGGGGAAAAAGGTAGGACCATTTATGATTTATTATCCAACTGAATCTATTAATTATCATTCATTTTTATAAAGTAATTGGTCTTCCACCTCTAATTGTCTTTTCTCTTCGTCGTCAGGGTGTGGCTGGTATCCCAGGACGTAATGGTACAGATGGACAGAAGGTAAGGACTGACAAAACAAAACACCACTAACAATCATTACTGAATTAGTAAAACTGAGCATAGTGGACATTTTGTAATTTTCTCCCTTCGTCTTCAGGGTAAAATCGGACGGATCGGCGCTCCCGGCTGCAAAGGAGACCCAGGCGACAGAGTATGACATTCAACATGATTTCAAATGATCAGTGCGTCCATATTGTGTTGTGTTCTGGCCTATTTATGATGTGTGTTTGATGCTTTGTAGGGTCCTGATGGTCACCCCGGAGATGTCGGTGAACGTGGTTTCCCTGGAACTGACGGTGAAAAGGTACACGCTCTTCAATTAAAGGAACGGTGTGTAAGATTTAGTGGCCTCTCGTGGTGAGGATTGCAGACTGCAATCAGCTGAAACTTCTCCCGGTTAGAATTCCTTCAGTGTTCATTGTTCAGGAGGTTTTTACCGGGAGCCGCATTATCCACAGAGGTCTCTTCCTCTCCAAAACAAATGGATCAGGTGATAAAAACCGGTAGAAACACTAAATACAGCAGTTTCATGTTATAAATCAGTGTTTCTCCAAAACTGTTTGGCATGTCAGAAGCAGCCTAACTTAAGATCCAGATGTTTGCAGGGTTTTTACCAGGAGCCACATTATCTGTAGAGGTCTCTTCCTCTCCAAAACAAACAGATCCGGTGACGCTGCTTTTTTGCAGGAGGGCTGCTACCTATGGTGGCTGACACAGAAAAATAAAAAAGCCAATGTCCCTTTCTAGACCCATTTTTCGGTTTGTCCATTCTGGACTACTGTAGAAACAGAGTAGTGCAACATGGCGATCTCTGTCGATGAGGACCTGCTCCCTATGTAGATAGAAATGGCTCATTCTAAGGTAACAAAAACACAATGATTCTTATTTTCAGGTGATTATACACTAAAGAAAACATACCTTATTCCTTTTTTGAACCTATATCGCCCTAAATCCTACACACTGGACCTGGACCTTTAAAACAAAATTCGTCTGCCATCCAACCTGTGGTTAAACTCTGCTAACTGTGTGCTTGTGTCCTGTCTTTAGGGTGATCCCGGTCGCCCTGGAAGACCTGGTCCCTCTGGCCCGTCTGGAGAGGGTGGACCAAAGGTAAATCACAACACAGGCGCGGGGATATTTGTTCTTTTCTGAGACAGATATTAGGTCTGAGGTCATGTTAAACGGCTTGAGGATTGTTGGAGGTGAAAGGTGGAGGCTAAACTCTGGTGTTTCTTCCACAGGGAGAGAGGGGAAGTCCTGGATCACCCGGCATCCCTGGACTGAAAGGAAACCCAGTAAGACTTATCACCACGAGCAGTAACACGTTCAAACACACTCTCATTACATGCATCATGTATCTCACCTGTGTGCTGTTTTTTTAGGGGGTCCCTGGACTTGCAGGAGCTAGAGGAGAGCCGGTAAGAACATCTGAGTCACTCATAACTTAATGTCCCTCTTTGTTGTTCATCTACATTGGCTTTGTGTTGAACTGTTCTTGTGTTCTAGGGGAGAAGAGGAGACTATGGGCCAAAGGGTGCTCAAGGGCCAGATGGAGTTAAAGGAGACAAGGTAAGAATTTATGGACATAATCGCACAGGTGTGATACACGTCTGTGTTATGAACTTTTTGTCTTGACTAATATCATAATGTCCCTAAGTGCAGCCCACAGGCCAGAGGTGCCTCCCAGAAGCATTTAGTGCGACCCCTGTATGTGACATTAAATGCCTGTATTATATTTTAATCATCCACGGTCGATTTCAATGTTTTCACTTTCAGTAGCTTACAATTAATCTAGTGGGCTGAAAAAGAACCCAATTTCAAAAGCCAGTCAATTCCTATGGATAAAGATATAAAATAATGGACGTAGCTATGGTGACAGCCATCGCCATCTTGTTTTTTGGGGGCCAGACGTGACCATATTTGGATGAGAGGGTGGAGGTGTGGAGGAGCGAGGGGTGGATCTGACTCATAAAGTGGTCCTGCCCTTAATTATACAGTACATAGTTTTAAGCCTTAATAAAATGTAAACGGGTGAGTTATGTAAAATTCAGCCCCCGTACAGTTGTCATGAATGTTAAATTAGCTACAGAGACCAAATCTAGTTTTGTACCAGGCTGTAAACATGTTTATTTCTGCTGTAAAGTTGGGCATTTTTTTACATGGTGGTTTATGGAGAGTGATTCATTCTTGGAGCCAGCCTCAAGTGGCCATTAGAGGAACTGCAATTTTGGTTTAATTTTTTTTTAGCCCTGGTGATTGCCACTTGCCACCGTTGTGTTAAAATGCCCAACTCTACAACAGAAATAAACATGTTTACAGCCTGGAACTAAAACAGTTTTAGTCCAATTCCAGCCCAACACAGCGTCGTACGGTGACGGCTCTGATTGTGAACGACAACGAGTGTCGTACGCACTAATCCATCATTTCATCTCGTGTAGTGTGTCATAGTAGACGACAATCAACCTCGTCAACCAACCTGAGACCTCTCACAACATTCCAACAGAGAGTCTAGCATTTTTGATGTTCTTTTTGTTGTTGACGACTTTGACCAATAGGAACACAGAGTTAGCTGCTGCCATAGACAACTGTATGACAACAACAGTGACTAAAATAATAGTAATAATAATAAAAATAGGACAAGAATAACCTGATGACATCGCACATGTCGTAAAATGATTGACCATCGTGTAGTCTGTCATGTCTGTCAGCCAAGTCACAAGACTTACTGCAAAATTAAACCTGAAAGCTAAGAACTTTTTTGTAGTTTATGTACCAGGCGAGTACGTTTTTGTTTTATTGGTTTTAAGCCTGTTTTTCACCAGCAAAAATTAGCATTATTGTTACCACAGTCAGCCATAGCTGTAAATGCACTGGGCCAACCATGCTAGGAGCTGGCATTAGAGTAAGATCCACTCTCTCATCCAAACACCGTCCAAGATGGCGACAACCAAATTCCAAACTCGAGGCTTCAAAGCAGAGGAACATAAAGCAATGGGTGGCGTCATGGTGGCTACGTCCACTGATTGCTACAGTTAGATGCATTTAATACACTCAGCTACTGCGTCAAACACTAACAAACATCAGTCATGAAAACGCTGAGCATCTCTGGCTCAAATGATTTGTTTCCTGAGATACATTACTCAACCACAAGGGGGCCTCAGTGCTGCTGATTTTATGTTCCAGGGTGAAATGGGATCAGAGGGCTCAAGAGGACTTCCAGGAGAAGAAGGACAACCAGGCGCAAAGGTGAGAGGAGCCATGATATCCTTGTAATGTGTTTATTTTCATCTGAACACCATACACACCTCTTTAGTGTAGCCCCTTCTGTTACACCTGCAATCAACTTTCTCACCTCTCAACAGGGAGACAACGGGCTGCCAGGCCCCAGGGGACCACCGGGGACAGCAGGAGAGCCTGGAAAAAATGTACGTTAAAGGTTACAGTGGGGAATCATATGAAAAAGATACAGTACTTCATTTAGTTCACATTAACACTGTTTGTATTACAGGGCACCAGAGGTGACCCTGGTGATGCTGGACCTAGAGGAGAATCTGGACCACCAGGACCAAAGGTATGTGTCTCTGTGTCTCAGTCAAGTCTGATTTATACTTCTGCGACTGTGCGGCATATGCATGTTGCGTTTAGAGCTCTTTTTGATTTCGGCTCTTGTTGTTGTAACGGATGTGAGGTACTTGTGTAGAAATCTCAGCTCTGATGTCCAATCAAAAGTCTGCAGTGCATAGTGCGTTGTCACATTGTTCAGGAGGTGTGTGACGTAATTCTGTAGCTCCGTGGAGTCCCGCTAGCCATCTCTGTGGCCCTACAGAAGCTGTGTGCAGAAGAATATATTTTCACTGAAGAGCACTGCGCAGTGTAGATGTGCACACGTGACTATGTATGTGCACGCGCTCAGGTAAGATGGCTGCCAACAAAGAACAAAACTGGTTGTTTTTTAGCAAGACACTGGCAGCATTTCCGGCTGGGATTGTGCCACCAAATGCAGGTATTTTTATTTATCTAACCATAACCAAGTGGTTTTTGTGCCTGAACCTAACCATGTTAGCCAAAGCATCGTTCAAATGTAAAGTTTCAGCATAGCCGCTGCGTAATAAGGTACAAATGTTACATATCCACGGTTTGCAGAAACCTACAGTTCAAACACATATTTTCGCAGATGGGTTGAAGATCTACAGGAAACCTGCTCAGATGTACATCATGGGTTCCATTAGTCCAAAGAACACGTCCTCTCCCTCCTCTGACATAATTTGTCTGTGGACTGCATGGGTCAAATTTTTGTTAATATTTCCTTTTGAATAATGGTAGACCTCCAGTTGTCTGTTAGCTGAAGCTACTCACGTCCTCTGGGCAAACATGACGTTTCGTCGGCTCATCTGCCCTTCCATCATTAGCTGCTTACATTCCAGTGGATATGCCCCCGCAGTGGAAGTCTCTTGCATCAAAGATATTTTATGGATCTAGAAAGCAGCTCCAAAACTGTCTTGACAAATTTCTGTTTTTTCTCAGCCTGATTAGCTTGTCCCCAGTATTGAGCAGCTCCTGGTTCCACAAGTCTCTCCCTAAGTTTAACGTTAACTGTCCCATGAGCTGACCCTAACCGTTGCACTTTAACCTGATGTAATGACATTGTCACATCAGACTGGAGGAATGAATTAAATTCACACATTTTAAACATATTTTTATGCCCACGTGTCGGCGATAGCCGTGGCCAGAGCCATTATGATTTTGGGTTGTTCGTCCGTCCCATCCTTGTTAGCGCGGTATCTCAAGAACGCCTCAAGGGAATTTTTTCAGACTTGGCATAAATGTCCACTTGGACTCAACAATGACCTGATTATATTTCGGTGGTCAAAGGTCAAAGATCAAGGTAACTGTGACCTTGTCTGTCTCATTCTTGTGAACATGATACCTCAAGAATAACTTGAGGGAATTTCCTTAAGCTTGGCACAAATGTTCACTTGGACTCAACAATGAACTGATTGGATTCCGGGGGCCAAAGGTCACTGTGACCTCACAAAATATGTTTTTGGCTACTACATATGCTAATTATGACAAAACTTCAAACAAGTGTCTAACAGGATAAATGAATGAAGTGATGATATTTTATATCCAAAAGGTCAAAGGTCAACTTCACTGTGACATCATAATGTTCTGAATAAAAACCCTTCTGTGCCCATTACTCAGTCATATCTCAGCAACAGAAGAAGAGACATTTGGTCAGGTACTTAATCGATGACACTAATCTTGGGTGTCCACCTTGAAGCTGTGCAGATTGTACAGATCTTCTGTTCTGCTGAGGGGAGCATGTGTGTGAAGCATCCATGTTTTCACAGACATGGATGCAAACTGTAAGAGAAATTTCCTGGCAGGCTATATCATGTGCCATTCAGAATTTAAAACAAATGTTCAGAAGGCCCATGAATTATGGTAAAATAGCCAACTATTTTCAGGCTATGTCAATAGGGGGTGCTGCACCCACCTTTCCACACCCATGGCAGAAGCTCAGCACAAGTTTTTCCGCAGATGTATAAATTAAACTGAAGTGTGTTAGCATCTTCCTCGGATGTTTTCAGGTGCCAGCTGCAGTTTGTCTTGACTCTTTCTTTTGTGTCTTTTTCAGGGAGACCCCGGAAGACCTGGCTTCAGCTATCCTGGGTCAAGAGGAGAACCGGTAACGTGAACACGCGCTTCTCTTTACAGTGGCCAGAAGGAAGTGACACACATGACAAAACAAAACTTCCCTCTGCTGTTGTACAGGGTGGCAGAGGAGAGCCCGGCAACCGTGGACCTCGCGGCAGCAGAGGAGACTGTGGTCAAAAGGGTGAACCAGGAGACCAAGGAACTCCCGGAGAGCCAGTGAGTAAACTCTGTGTTGTTTCATGTATGCTGTTATGAAACAAAAGGTGTACAGTGCAGGTACACAATGCTAATTTTTCTGCTCCCAACAGGGTGAGCCAGGTGCTCAGGGTGAACCTGGTCTAAGAGGGCCCAGAGGAGAGCTTGGGCGTGATGTAAGTATGCAAAAATCACACAGGTTAACCCACATACAGGTGTTCTCCTATAATATCAGGAGTTGCATCCAGCTAGAGAACGTAAACCTAAGCTGATGTTTTCATATGTTTAGTTTTTGTTAACGTTATCTGCTAGCAACCAGAAAGCTGAGAGGCAGGATGTGATTTTATGTGTTCTCCTTCTCTACAGGGAGATCCTGGTCCTGAGGGAGATCCCGGCCTCACTGTGAGAACACTTCATCTTACCGCTCTTTTATCACCAACACATTAACAGAAACATGATGGATATGATGATGATATAATGTTTGTTCCTGCAGGAATGTGATGTTATGAACTACATCAGGGAAACCTGTGGCTGCTGTGGTGAGTTTAATGACCACTGTGCAATCATGATCCGATGGCACATTGATAGGTCATCAAATTTTCACAGTTTGTGTTTCTGTCCGCAGACTGTGAGAAACGCTGCGGAGCCGTGGACATTGTGTTTGTGATTGACAGCTCAGAGTCAGTGGGTCTGACTAACTTCACCCTGGAGAAGAACTTTGTCATCAACACCATCAACAGACTGGGATCCCTTGCTAAAGACGCCGAGGCAATCACAGGTAGACATGCAAGTCTCCAGGCACATGTTCCCTTCCTTCTTAAATGACAACAGAATTAGTCTGTCTTAACAACATGGCTGAGAACTTGGTGTAAACATGGCTGCTTGTGTTCACAGGAACAAGAGTGGGAGTTGTTCAGTACAGTCACAACGGAACCTTCCAAGCCATCCGGCTCAACGACCCCAAAATCGACTCATTGTCTGCCTTCAAGGTCTCAAACATAAACACATGTGCAAACTGCTTTGAAGTGTATTTTTAGGGTGTAGTACAGACTGTTGTTTTGCCTTTTTTGTCCAGATGTTTCTTAATTAATTTGGGCTGATGTGCTGTCTGCAAACATAAAGCATATGGGAGTCATGTGTCCCTCTCACTATACTTCTAACATTTATCAATACATACAATCTGGGATGCACAGCACTTTGAAGAATAAGGCTGGCAATATTCTATATTTTTCTTGGTGTCAGAATATCCCATAAAAGACCAAACACAAAAATAAGTTTATCCTGATAAGAAGTCTTGCCAGTGCAGACAAAGGTTCATAATCTTGGTTGTGAGGTGGGGTATCAGCACTTCCTGCAGATGCTCGATCAGATTGGGATCTTGGCAATTAGGAGGCCAGTTTTGAGGCCTTGAACTCTTTGTCACATTCCTTGGACTGTTCCTGAACAGTTTTTGTGGCATGGCACATTATCCTGCTGGGGGCCACAGCCATCAGAGAGTGCAGCTACAATGAGGGGGTGTTCTTGATCTTGCAACCGTGTTTTGGTGGGTGGAACGCATCCAGTTGCATCCACGTGAAAGGACCAAAGGTTTCCCAGCAGAATATTGCACTATAACAAGACGGTCAATGTTTTTCACGTCACATATCAGTGGTTTTAATGTTGCGGCTGATCAGTGTATATTTGTGTGAACAGGTGTTTCCATTTTTGCCATCAAAATTTGAGAATAGTACTTTCAATTGAAAGTTGCGATCTTTTTCACAGAACCAGCCCACAGTAAGGTTATGTGAACTAGGAGCACCTTTGTAAAACTGATGAAGGCGCCTTCCTCAGTACTGACCCGACATCATGTATCATCTCTCACATGCTGACCTCTCCACGATTCAGGATGCAGTGAAGCGCTTGGAGTGGATCGCTGGAGGAACATGGACTCCATCTGCTCTGAAGTACGCCTACGACAACCTGATCAGGGACGGCCGCAGAGCCAAGGCCAACGTCAATGTGGTTGTCATCACTGACGGACGCTTCGACCCCAGAGATGATGACTCGCTGCTCACCTACCTCTGCAGGTGCCTGACACTGGGGCTGTGCTTAGAGATTTTGTTTAAGCATTTGCACAGAAGAAGAAGTTCTATCTCATTGCTTGTATTTTTTTGTGAGCAGTGATTCCACTGTTGAGGTGAGTGCCATCGGTATCGGAGACATGTTTGACCAGGCTGAAGAGAATGAGAGTCTGAAGAGCATCGCCTGCCAGAAGGATGGCAGGGTGCTTGGCATGAAGCGTTTTGCAGACCTGGTAGCCGACGAGTTCATCGACAAGATTGAAACAGTGCTCTGCCCAGGTACACTCATTACAGTGACACACATTATGTACAGTACATTTATCTAGTGGATCATTAAGCTGTTTTTGTTTCTGTTTTGTCTCTGACATTCTGTGTTTATCTGTGCTTTAGATCCTGTCATCGTATGCCCCGATCTCCCTTGTAAATCAGGTAAGATTTTACAACAGTATCACTTAATGTCTCAGAAGAATTACAGCATTTAGGCCTGGATAACGAGCATTATTAAAGGGACAGTTCAGATTATTTGAAGTTGGGTTGTGTGAGGTACTCATTAGTCAGTGTATTACATACAGTAGATTTCTGGCAGCATGCCCCTATTTTGGAGAAGCAGGCTGGAGTACTGACTTGGAAGCTAAGCAATGTACTGCTGTGGACGCGGGCAGCAGCAAAACTTATTTTAGCCACTTGTAAAAAAAAAAAAAAAAAAAAAGTCCCAACCAGCAAACTCAATATCAATTTAAGTATGTGGTACATTGAGAGTATTTTTAAAACTTTACATTTCCATCAGATAGCCCGTTCCAACAGGGAACCGTTAACTGCTTTAGTTCCCAATCTATGCTCTCCTTGCTGAACACAGGAGTTGCAGGTCTGCTGCTGCCTCATTCATTAAGTCACTTTGAGTGTTGTGTAACTTTGGTGAACCCTTTTAACCCTTTTAATCACCCAAGTCACACAATAACCTAACTATCTATCCAGTTGAGGCAGGGGTAGACCAGCAGCTCCTGTGTTCAGCACTGTTAAATTACTATTTTTCTCAATGGAGTATGGCTATCAAGAGAGCAACACAACGGCTTCATTTCCCCATCAGAAATTACTGTCTGACGGTAAAGCAAAGCAGTGAAAATTTCCTAAATATAGTGTATACTTAAACTGATGATTTTTTTACGTGACTAAAATGAGTTTTGTTGTTGACCTCTCCGCAACAGTACATTGCTTAGCTTCTGTGGCAGTAGTTGTGCCTGCTTCTCCAAACTGGGGGCGTGCTGACCGCCATCTACTGTGGCAACACACTGACTATGATAATTCAGCCCATTCAACCCCACTTGAAAAAAATCTACCTCTTTAAGGCGTCAATATGCTTCAAATGAAGTTCTTGTCAAATAGTCAAACAGCATCTGTAAAAGCGTTGGATTTGAGAGGGGTGTGTCAGATGTAACCTAAGCTGTACTTGTGTATGGTGACAAAGCTATAATAATGCTGAGCTCAGCATTTTATGATTAGTGGCATTTGACAGAAACTAAACAGTCGTGTGTGGTTTTCAGCTTAAGCTTCAGCTAAAGGTTTTATGTTTTCTTCATGGTAACCTGAGAATTACTTTCATAGATATGAAATTAATTAATTAAAGACAATGAACAACTTTGCGCATTTTTGACAATCACATAGTAGTAGTCATCATAGTTAGCAAGCGAACAACGTTACACTTCCTTCTCAAATGGCCAAAACCTTCTTCCTCCAAATGTGTAGGCAATAATAGTTGCCCTTTGCATTTGTGTTGTAGCTTTTGCTTTTGCATTTGCATTTGTGTCAAAGCCTTTGCTTTAGCATTTGTGTCATAACTTTTGCATCTGTGTTGTAGCTTTTGTTTTTGCGTTTCTTTTGTTGGTTAGCATTTCTGTCGTAGCTTTTGCGTTTGTGTTTTCTGTTAATGCACTTATGTTTTTCAAATTTGCAAAGCCTTAGATATGCAGATGATTTGAAACATCTCAGCCGCCGTACATACAGAGAAGGTATAAACATCTTGGCCTTCATGTTTGGACAACACTTGTTACCACCTAGTTTGTTTGAAGCATACTGACGCCTCTAAGCTATGTTAAGGATTGGACATGTTGTGGCTTGAATTAATGTCAATGTGTTTTTAACACAGTTATGTCATTTCACCTCCTTTGCTGTGATGCAATAATTCATGTCCCTGTAAAGCCAACACAAAAGACCAAACTTTCAATCTAGTGCAACTCGGTGTAGCCGCGGCATCTTTGTTGGCTGTGTTGATGCGTCGTGTCTGTGGGACCCCGCCCACAATGTTATTCCGCCCGCTTGTTTCAGGAGGGGGCGTCAGAGCGGGGCAAACCCCTCTCCCTTGGAAGCCACTGGCCGAAGAAGGCAGCCCCTCATTGGTCCCTACCTCTTTGGAGGGTGTGACCAGACTGCTGAACGGCCTGAGCGAGCAGCAGTACGGGGTTGGCGTTGCAACCATGGCGTACACAGCCCAGAGAGCCAAACTCGCCCAGGGGGAGGACAGGCAGCAGTGGACCCAGCTGTTCATCGACTCCTTCAAATATGTCTATGGAGACATTATGGGAGACCCAGAGAAAGCCTTAGGACTCTGCTAATGCTAATATGCTAACCATGCTACCTCGCCATTATGGACGCCAATAACTAATAGCTTACTGCTGGACATAGAGTACATTTTATTAAAACTGTGGGCATTTTTTGTAAGCTCTACGAGTGCAATATACACTTAGGCTGATGCCATAGGATTGCATGATATAAGGCTGGCCCTGTCCCAAAATTTCAAAGCTGCGTTATATACACTTATTGTATATGATGGTCCGAAATTCAAAATGTGATGCTCCTTCTCCTCATAGAGTATTTCTGAAACAAAGGAATTCTTAACTCACAAAATGACGATTTGTATATTAATTACTCAGAGCATGTTATCTTGAACTCACAAGGAATGCATTGTTTTTCTTACATGTCTGTACCATGAACGAAGAATAAAAAAAAAACGAGCATTCTTCATGAATTGAAGTAAATGGGGAACATGATTAATGACAGCAAAACTATTTGAAAACATGGGTTTACAAACACTCCCACAACATGTGCAGAATAAACCAAGACTTATGTATCCAAGCGAATGCTAAGTACTTCTTAAGCGCATACATTTTGGTAAAAGTTACGATTTATACAATGTCAGTAACAACAGTCTCACGTGCGGCCGAATGTTTTCTTTCTTCACTTTTGGTTATTATCCAATCGGCCTTAAATTTCATTCTCAAATTCACTCACATTTTATATTGTAACGTTCTAGCATACATGCATGTAGTTTTGCTGCCCATTAAACATTGTCCTCAGTGACTTCTAATTATGGAGAATGTTTTTTTGGATTCTTCGTTCATTGTAGAGGCATGTGAGAAAGTTTTCTTCACAAGCTTCAACGTGACACGCGTTGAGAAAATGAAATAAAAATGGTCATTTTGTGGGTGAGGTATTCCTTTAACGTACAAGGAGCTGCCTCTTAGAAAAGTATGTCTGTTATAAATATGATACATATCATTCCTTCCACCTCAGTGGAGCAACGTTTTCCATTCACATGGAAAGCGGATGTCGTCCATTTGTTGGAGGCAGATTGGTCTGTAGAGCCATTCTGTGTAGTGTACAGTGGCTCTTTGATGAAGCCTAATTTCCACTGTGAATCACGAGCTCGCTGAATCACTCTGATGACATTTTTTTTGCTGTTTTGCACATATCCATGGTTACGGCCTTTACTCTTTTTTTCTCGTTTTCTCTGTGAATGAGTCATGTTGGTGAAAAGGCCATGACATGTGGAAAATATCTGGTTTCATACATGTCACAGTATACTGTATATGAGTCAGAGGTTGGTGTATGTGGATGTTTGGTTAATTGTCTTGGCACTGACAATGAAGGAACTATTGTATGTTATGCCCTTGATTGGTGCATGTTTTTTTGCATGCGGCTTGGCTTGTATGATGACTAGAGGAAAATGACTACAGAGCGGCTTTAACCAAATTTCATGTTAGCTCTGTGACTGAAACTTGCTGATGTGAACTTTGTTGTGAGATGTATTCATGTTTTAATGTCTCAAGAGAATAAAATCATAGAGCAAACTAAAAAAAGTGCTTTCTTGATGAGGCTACTACTAGGGTTTACATGATGTCAGACAGATCGACTGCAACAAGCATGTATGGAAGTACATTATGTTACAGTATATCTTTGCTGGCTTTGACCTCCGAGCATCTGTGTTCCAGCTGCAGCTCACCGAACGCCATGTTTGATTTAAAACTTGTGAGTATGTGTGTGTGTCTGTTCCAGAGCCTGCAGTGGCTAGCTGTGTTCAGCGGCCAGTGGATGTGGTGTTCCTGTTGGATGGTTCTGAGAGGATGGGACTGGAGAACCATCGCATGGCCAAAGAGTTCGTCGCAAACGTGGCCAGTCGCCTCACCCTGGCCACTGGCCCAGACGACAAGAGGAATGCCCGCTTTGCCCTGCTGCAGTACGGCACACCTTCAGAGCAGCGGGTGGAGTTCAAGCTCACAGGCAATCTCTCAGTGATCTCTGATTCACTGGCAGCGATGACCTACCTGGACTCCTCCTCTTATCTGGGCAGCGCTATCATCCATGCTGTCAACAACCTGGTGGTTCCAGAGGTATAAACACAAACACTTGTCTTGGATTTGTTGGCAGGGAACCCGTGACAGAAACGTGTAAAGGAATAGTTCAACATTTTTGTTAAATTTGCTTGCCTAAGTAAAATAAAGCCAGGCCCGTTATGACAGCCAGTCCGCCCCACCCAATCCGCAAACATATGCATTATTCAATGACCTGTACCCAACCTGCAGACTGCAAACAGGGCTGAAAGTTTCTGGTCCATCACCATCCTTTATAACAACCTACCTGCTGTTGGCTATGTTGGATGTAAATTTCAGTAAAAACAAAATATAAAAACAGTGTTTTTCATTTAAAAAATACAAATGCAGGAAGAAAGCAAGTACTCACCCATCTTTTAAGTGGTTACGTGTCAAGTATACACAGCTGAAAGGGAAAGTGATGCAACAGTAGTGCATATTTAAAGAATTCGGTGTGGACAGAGAGGCGCATGCTTGCTCTTAGGAGAGCGATGGAGAGGGGCAAGAGAAGGTGGAAGGTGGACTGTTGCACAGTGTTTCTGTAACTTATTAATAACTTTCTCAGAAAGCTGCTTTGTCACTTACTGACCTGCCCGAAACCTGCAGTACTTTCTGACAAGTTACCCAACCACGGGTTGTGGGTGAACCAATGCTTCACTAGTGGGAATGTTTCTTGGCTAGATGCAGTGACTTCTCTCCTGGTTGCCTGGCAACCTGAAAGGAATACTTCACGCCCCAAATGACTTTTTTTTTTTTTTTTATTAATTACTCACCACGTGTTACTTTGAATTCGTTTTCTCACTTGCCTCAAGTGAACAAAGAATCCAAAAACAGAGAAAATTATTAATAGGATTGAATCTTATTATCCCTGTTCAAGTTGGCGGAGTGCTAAACTGGAAGTTAGCCGCTCAGTTGCACTCAGCAGTGCTCGGCCATTGTATGTCTCCAGTGTGTTTGCTCTAAGGGCTGCACAGTACTGAAGTAGTGCCGATAATCCCCAGATCATTGAGGGTCATTTTATACATGGCAGTTGAACCATTTTGGCTTCATGCCCCACTGAGAAAATTTCATAGGCATGAACGGGGCCCCACATTCAATGCTATATCCAGTTCTGCTAAGACAACCATGGATCCAGTGGCCAGTGTAGCATCTCTGTTTCTATATCTATGGTATCAATCTTCTCATCTCGGCTCATGGCAAGAAAGCAAAAAGTGTATTCCTTTAACATTTCCTGTTTTGTTTGTAGGTCAGAGCAAACCAGGCTCGTCGCCACGCTGAGCGTGCCTTTGTGTTCATCACCGATGGCATCACAAGCAGCGACCAGCTGAGTGAGGGCGTGGAGGCCATGAAGCGAGCCCAAGGTGTTCCCACGGTGATCGCCATGGGAACAGAGACGGACGAAGAGGTGCTGAAGAAGGTGTCGCTAGAGGACTCGTCAGCCATCTTTAGAGGAGCTGACTACAGCATGCTGAACAAAGCCTCGTTCTTTGAGCGCTTTATCCGCTGGATATGCTAGTGAGGAACTGTCAATGCTCTGCACCACAGAATTAGAATCCACAGAGTGAAAGAAGGGCCAGCTCCTTCAAGCGTACACGTAAACACACACAGAGGCGTCAGCAGACCTCTGTGGTTATTATCATTACTGGATGTAAGGCACTGAGGCGGCTACATATCCCATTGTCATGGGTGAAGATTCTTGACAAAACAATCCACGTAGGACCGGCCAACACACAAACACATAGGCATGCAATATTATTTGTAACTTGATTGTTCTATTCTTTCTAAATCTATGGTCAGCAACTTCCAACCAAAGACACTCATAAGTATCCAAGAGGAGAGCAGTGTGATTATTGAATGTGTACGAAACTAATAGTACGCTTTATTTTGTTTTTATTTTGTATTGATTTTCAGTTTGCAGAAAAGAATTCTCTCTGTCTCTTTGTCTCTGTCTCTCTCCCTCACAGTCTGTTTACACAAAATCAGTATTTACATTAAAGGTGCTAAAGTAGAAATAAAGGACAAAGCCATCTGAGGGGTTCTGAAATTTTTTTTTTTACATCATGTTATGCTGTAATTGCTGTAGTTTTTTTTTCAGAGGATGAAGACATGTAGACATATCTTCTCCAGGGCATACAAAAAATATCACAAACTCAGAGAATCGCACAAAGCCGTATGCTGTAGTTAATTACACAGACAAACATAAAAGAACCAAATCTGTAAACATGAAGTCCAAATAAAGCCTAATGTGGTGACCCCAACACTGTCGTCTGTTTTTACAATATATGATAATGTGGTAATATGTTTATAATCAAAGTGCAGATTGTTATTAAATCAGTGTAAATTTAGGGGCTGTTCTTTATTTATCAGAGGAGGGGGAGGGTGGCGGCTGGGGTGTGACTTTGTTTTTTGTTTTTTTACCCTCTCTATAGCTACAAATATTTCTCCTTGAGCCTCCCAGAGTGACTGAGGGAAAATGAATGACCCTCCCTCCATCATAAATTAGTGATTAGATTTTAGAAATTACCCTCTGAAAGGTGAAATTTCAGGATGAAATCCTGGAGTTGAAAAAAGCCTCAGTTTTTCCACTCATGCAGCTGATTTGTAGGGCTGCCCCCAACTAAGAATTTTCCTAGTCGACCAAGTCATCATTTAGGGTCTAACGAACCTTCATTAATATAGGCCTATATTTTATCTACAAGTGCACGTCACACACTGAGCAAGCCGCCTGTTAATGATGCTGTCGGCAAAGCAGTAATGATTGTGCTAAGTGGCTAAAGGGCATGTAGCTACTGACATGTTTCAGATGATACGTCATGTTTGTAGTCGACCAGTGAAGATGAGTTTACATATCACCTTGGGTTCGTCCTTCACCTTCTCAAAATGATCCCACACTTTGGATTTCCTGCCCGACATGTTATTAACTAGCCTGTGGAATAACCGCGTGTTCGTGTTTTTTTGTTTGTTTGTTTGTTTGTTTTTTCTGCAACTAAGCAATCAATGAAATCTTGCCAACTGATGAACTTTCTCGTCAACTAACATTTGGTCGACATAAATTAGGAACAGTCCCTGAGAGGAAAGGAAGTGGCTCTCAACAATGATTTTAGTAAAGAAAAGAAGCATTGAAAATGTAACACAAACATACATAATACAGTTCGCCCTTCTTGAATGTATAATAAGAATATTAATAATTAAAATCAAAATAATCTGTCCTCAAATTATTTGGATCCCATAAGACAAAGTGTCTCTCCATAACATCATGTGTGACAATGGGTGTTAGTGCATTTGGCTCCCTCTGCTGCACACAGGAATACAAAGCAGCAAATTCAACAATGAATTCTAAGTAATCCATTACATTATATAATTCTGATAGTTTTAACGCAAATTATATTTTCGCTGCATGTTTATTTGACAACTTTAGTTGTTATTTTGCAGTTTCACATAATGAATACAAAATAAACATTTTGTCAAATCAATTAATACATTATGATACAATATTGTAGATGAAGCTACCATGCAGTATAACAAGTAATCAAATGTTACCCCATGAAATCAGATCAGGACACACATTCACACAAGGATATACTTTTATTTCATGTTTGTCAAGCCTGTTGTTTTTGCTTACACCGATGCTTATGTGGAAGAATGAGTGTATGTCTTTGTTTAGAGTGACACATCAAAATGGAAGCCCATTTCTGCCACCAGTGTCATGAAAAAAAAAAGATCCTGTAAGTTTTTAGAATATGAAACAAGCTAGTATTTTAAAACAATGACTCACATTTGCAAAAATAATGACTTATCTCAAAGTAATTACTCAATTTTTCAAAATAATGAGTTGGTATCACAAAATATAAACGTGATATTTCAAAAATAATGACGTGTTTAGCAAAATAATGATGTATTTATCTCATAATAATGACATGATATCACTAGTATCTCAAAGATAATGACTTATTTATCTCATAATAATGACCTAGTATCTCAAAAACAATCACTAGTATCTCAAAACCCATCAGAAACTTTGTCAAAATATTTATTTAATTTATTTAATATCTCAAAAATACTGACAACAGATATGAAGGCATTATTTTTCAGATAGAGATTCTTTTAATCACATAGGAGGGAATGAGCCTCTGAATAATCAAACTGGTGTTTTTATATTATTCTTATTATTATTTTATTTTATTTTTTTGTGAATGTATTTATTAAATTATATTACATATATATATATATATATATATATATATATATATATGTATATGATATATATATATATATATATATATATATATATATATATATATATATATATATATATATATTAAATTTAGAAAATAGTATCACTGGAGTTCAGTCACTTTAGTTTCTTAAATTATGTTAAATATCCACCTGAAATATTCTGGCATACATACAGTGATATAACACATCACAAATTGCTCCCTCTTGTACCTCACAGACAGTAAAATAATATTCAATAACAAATCTAAATCTTTACAGTGTCTCTTTAGTTGGAAATATTCGATGCAGCATGTTTAAAGTAAACCTATTTAGTTTATTATTAAGACATAATTTCTCCCAAGCTGCTTTGTATCAGTGAATGACTCCATCCGGTCAGGAGGTTTGACCACTCCAGGACACCGTAAGTGACGTGACCACAACATTATCACATGAGAGAAAGTAGAATCACTGCCTAACGGTAAGTCATCTATAATGATTAATGCAACCTCCATGCATTGTCTAGTTTTAATGGCTGTTGCTAAAATAATAATAATAAAAATAATAAGAAGAATATTGAGCTTTTTAAACCTTTTTAAACATGTATTCAGTGGGGAAATGAGGGCTGTGTAATAAACCAAAAACTAATTTGGTGTGTAGTTCAAAGTTCAAAGTCTGCACAGTAGTTTCATAAACACGCGGCATTGCAAAACTGCACAGAGTTGGGAAGAAGTTCAGGTATGTGCTGCTGCAGGCTGCTCTCATGCACTGTTCATACGTTTTATGACACAAAGTAACGCAGCAATATTCCTTCATATGACACTGACTGTGTGCGGAGCCCCGTCTTTGGGAGGGTGCGGTCACGTGACCAAGGCGCTGACGGGAGCAAACAAGGAAGCGGTGCTTTAAGGACGCGGGTCGGGGCGCCAGGTGGTCTTCACGGGACTCTCCTCGGGAAACGGGCGTCCGAAACCGAGTGAGTTTTTTTAGACATCTTAAGGGACACCGTCACCACGTTTGTTTTATTCGTGGGCGTTAACCGTTGTCTGAGCATATGTTGCTACCTAAAGGTCCGGTGTTCAAGTTTTAGGGGGATTATTAGGTTGAATCCAGTGGTGAGGGCTGCAAATTGCAACCAGCTGAAACGTCTCCCGGACCCGTTGATTTAAATCGTAAAAACACAGATTAAAACAGTTTCATGTTATAACTCAGTGTTTTTTCTACGAGGTTTGGCTTGTCGGAGACAGGCTGCTTATAAATCTGTGCTCACCCTCCTTTTCTCTGATAACTGAAAATGCTCATTGTATTTCTGATCCAGATGTTCAGGAGGTTTTTTACTGGGAGCCGAATTATCTGCAGAGGTCTCTTCCTCTCCAAAACAAACGGACCTGGTGATTTAAACCGGTAAAACACTGAATAAAGCAGCTTCAGGTTACAACTCAGCATTTCTACAAAGCTGTTTGGCATGTCAGAGACCAGCTGCTTTCTTAGCACAGGTAATTCTGTGCTCATCTTTTCTCTTTGATAATTTAAGATCCAGGGACTGGTTGCACAAAACACCTTAAGTTTTCTCCTGAAGTATGACATCTTAAGGCTTAATTTTTCCTTAGCTGAGGGAATTACACAGTTGCACAGAATCCCTTAAAAGGTTCCCTTAGTCAATGAAAAACATTAACTCATTTACTGCCTTGAAAGAGATTTTACAGTAATGAACGTTTCCATAAAGATTGTTTGTTTGCTTGGACTCACACTTTCACACTTCTGATGCCTGTTATTGTCTCACAAAGTTGGCTTATAGTCAGATAGTGGAAAAAATGGCAGAAGAAAAGAAGACTAGAAAACCTCTTGTGCAGCTGTTGAGGGATTTCTTAAGTGCAAAACAAGGAGAAAACCATAAATACTCAACTGAACATTATTAGCAAATCGTGAGGAGAAGACTTAAGGGTGACTTAAAGGTTTTGGTGAGGGATTTGGGACGGTATTATAACATGGGATTACTCAAATAAGTACAACTATGTCAATTTTAACTTGAGTGCTATACTTGAGTTCATGTACTTACTCCCTTTCACCACTAACTGTATGTTTGTTATGAGAAGAATAGAGTCATTGTCACCAGCTTGTGGGCTGAAGCCGGTCATGCACAAGAATTTAATTGCATTAGAAGTAACTGGGGTGTGTGTGTATATGTTTGTTTGTCCCAGTGCTTCCAGTATGGAGGGAGAGGCCATCTCCACCCTGTGTACCCCTGCTCTGGTGGTGGATGTGGACAAAGTGAAGAGAAATGCCCAGAGGATGATAGAACGATGTCAGAATTTGGGGGTCCAGCTCCGGCCACACATGAAGACCCACAAAACCCTGTATGAATGTACATATACATACACACACACACACTCCTACAATACATTTATTCAGTCTGTCATAAGGGACACTGATGAGGTCTATGTATCTGTGTTCATGTCTAGTGAGTGTGCTGACATAATGACAGGTGGATCACGGAGGTGCATTGTGGTCTCCACGCTGGCAGAGGCCTGTTTCTATGCTGACCATGGGTTTGATGACATCCTCTATGCGTACTCTCTTCCCTTTGATAAGGTCCTTTCAACTCACACACTGTAAAGACCAGTTCTGTATGTTGTTATAACTGAAAAAGCACGGGTTTCATGATGAAATTAAAAATGGCTGAATTCTATTAAGTGTCTTCAGTTTCAGTTCAGCTGGCACCAGGCATCAATTTAGGCGCTTTCCCATTGCACAAAACCCTGCACACAGCCGCTGTTAGAGACAGTTGTCCTTGTGTTTGCTTTTGTTTGTTTTCCTGTAATACCACTTGTGAACACTGTGTGGCAGTTGCATACAGGCAGGGAAATGCAGCCAGGTGTGTTGCATGCCTGGGGCCCAGGCCCAGTTTCACCGTGGTCATGGCGTCAGGGAAGAAGATAGTGAAGCGGTAATCAATGCGTTAAAACGACCTAACTCTGCTCAACCATCTCTGGATACAAGTTGTACTGAATGTGAGCAATACAAGCAAGAAAAGTAAGAGAAACGTGTGGACTCAGTGAATGAATTGAAGAGCTGATGCCTATGGCAAGCTTCAGTTAGATCTCATTGACATGCAGCAATGTAGTGACGTACTGGAAAGCCACTTTACCCGCTAACGTCAGGCTTTTGTATGTAATAGGAAAGGTTACAATCTGCATTCACACCCAGGTCAAATAAATGACTCCGCAGTAGTCACAAGTGTCCAGCTCTGATCGGCTTTGATGGAAACACAACACGTGGGTGAACGCGTCCCTTTACCGCCACAAAATACGGTCCATCTTCACCCAAGCACTGTAATATTGTCACTGGGCTCCATGCTTCTTTCTACTGTTTACTAACCTGTTTTCCGACCCGTCTGTGACATCAAAAGTGACACACCAGGGGAGAAAAACAGAAAGGCATGCTGGTCTGCTGCAGAGGCGTGTATGCACCTGTAGTGTTCTGGTAATGGGAAAGGAGTCAAACCTACTTTAAGTCAGCTTTTCACGTTTAAAAAAAAAAAAACATGTACATGTGCTAATTTTGTTGGAAAAGGAGTATATTGCATCAGAAAGATGCTGGACTCTTACATTGGACAGATGTAAAATTTTGGCTGGAATAAAATCGGGGTTAACGATATTTTAAATGTCTAATGACATTAGAATTTCACTTTGTGTGGACGATAATGTTATCAAGTTTTGCAGACGCTGGGATTTGTTTGCTATACCAGTGGTTCCCAACTGGTGGGTTGCAGTCCAAAAGTTGGTCAGGGGTCCATTCTAAATGAGTGACTTGCAAATTTGTCAAGTTTATAAAAAATTATTTATTTATTCATTTTTCACTTAAATCTTTATTAAAACAATTTTATGACATAGACACGTCAGTCAAAACAGCATAATGAAATAATTGAAAAAGAATAAGGGCAAAATGAAGCAAAAACTGCTTTGGTAAAAACACATTTTTACAGCCTTAAGGATTAGTGTATTTGTCATTATTCCATTCCAGTGTCGTCTTTTTGAGTCTTGCATAGAGTCAATTTTTCCCATTTTCTTTCTAGTTGTGCTTCTTGTAGTCTCAGTATGTGTGTCAATTTGTCCATCAGAAACATTTCTTCCACAATTAGTAGCCATTGGTCCTTTGTTGGTGACGTTTCTTTACCCCAGTTTTATCGAATATATATATCACTAGCAAAAACATTTTCTTCAGAAAATTTACATACATAATGCACCAAATGACAAATTCAGCCAAATATTAACAGCATTGTTGGCCAGCAGGAATTGCACATACTGGCTCACTTTAAAGAGAGGCATCATTAATGTTATTAGTTACACTTTTCCCTGCTGCTTTCCTTCTCTGACAAGTCAAAATGTCTGCTGTGAAAAAAGCCTCTGCATAAAAGTAATGGAGAAGCTGCTCACTGCTGCATTTCATGAAAATAACTGCAGGTGGTGCTGAAACAGCTCCATGGAGATCTCAAAAAACAAAAGATTTAATGACAAATTAAATAAAATGCTGCTTTGTTATTGTGAATTTTAATGTCACAGATGCATAATTTTGTGTAAGTGACTGAATCAAGTGAACACAATGCAATAAACATTATATTGACTTTTTTTTTTTTGCTTTTATGACTTTGATCACACTCGCTTATGTCTGACTGTGTGTGTGTTTATAGGTGGAGCGCTGTGCAGCCCTTTCAGAGCGTCTGGATCTCTTCCAAGTTTTACTGGATCATCCTAATGCTCTGGAGCAGCTCAAAAAGAGACCACTGAGAGACGGTCGGCTGTGGCACGTCTGGCTCAAACTGGACTGTGGCAACGGGAGAGGTGAACATGCAGCTCATCATCAGCTGCTGAGCTGTGGAAGTCAACAGCCTGCTGATCCTCTGTTTGCTCTTTGCTGTAGCTGGTGTCCTGCACTCAGACCCTGAGGCGCTCAGGTTGGCTCAGGCCATCACTGAGACACAGGGTGTGGAGCTGACAGGAGTGTACGCTCACTGTGGGAACAGCTATAACTGCAGAGGAGTAGAGCAGATACAGGCCGTTGCCCAGGAGACCACCGACCTAACTCTGCAGTTCATGGAAAAGTATGGAAAAAAATATAAGACCAGTAGAATCTAGTCATGTCGTATGTAACCTGCCACAGAGATTGGTTAAAATACATTCAATGTTTTCTCAGGCACATGAGGCACATTTTTTAATATTAACTACATTTGGTTTACTCTCAACCTACATGTACCATTTTACCTGAGTTTTTAAAACTCAGAGGTCAATTTTTTCCCTCTCACACAGATTCACACATCAAGTTTCTTTTTTTGGCTTGCGCCGGCAATAGCCAAACGCAGTACATTTTTGAGTTGTCTGTCCACAGGTCCCACTCTCTAGAATGCAATATCTCAAGAACACCTTCTTTAATCTCTTTAAATTTGGCACAAATGTCACCTTGGACTCAGCGATGAACGGATTAGATTTTGGTTGTCATAGGTCGAAAGTCAAGGTCACTGTGAACTTACATTGTACAAACTGGAGCTTAAAGTAGAGTGAATATTGGACTTGAATGATAATGTTGCATCATGTTTGTTGGTGGATGTGTAAATGGACGGTTTACTAACATGTTTGCCATATTAATAGTTCAGTGTTGTGTTTGCAGCTTGTTGCACTGCCCCCAAGTGGCCAAAAAATAAAATTAATGCAGATTTAAGTTGTGTTACCTTATTGATAGTTACCACTACATCACATTAAGGCCCAAGTGCACTTACAAGTAAATAATCCATTATATTTATGTCTCATGAAATGCTTTCTTGATATGTTCTTTCTATAAACTTCTCTGGTTTCGTTTTCAGATTGAAGGCCATCGGTATCACCTGTAAGTCCAGCATTGGCTCCACCCCTTCCTGTAGTCACCCAGTCAAAGACATGGGGCGGCTCAGCGAGGTGCATCCTGGAAACTACGGCTTTTACGGTGTGTGAATGGATGTAGCTGTAGTTGTATCAGTGTTAGCAGTTTGGTCATGCTGTCTTTTAATTTAAATTAGTATATTGAAAAAAGACTCAAAACTTTTTTTTATGCCTCCGTGCCGACAATATCTGCGGCCGGAGGCATTGATTGATTGGTTTTTGGTGGTCAGAGGTCAAGGTCACTGTGACCTTGTGTGTCTCATTCTCTAAAACACGATATCTTAAGAACACTTTAAAGGAAATTTTTCAAATTTGGCACAAATGTCAACTTGGAATCAACGATAATCTGATTAGATTTTGGTGGTCAAAGGTCTGGTCTGTGTAACCTCATCTGTCTCAGTCTTGTTGTGTTTTTTTTTCCTTTTCCTGTCTACTAGACGTGCAGCAGTCTGTGATTGGTTCATGCACTGTGGATGATGTGGCTGTGAGGGTTTTGACGAGAGTCATCGGACATTGTCCTCACAGGAACCAGCTCTTGATTGACTGTGGATGGACTGGAATCAGGTACCTCCATCATTATTGTTTGCCCTGTTTTGTGGTTGCAGAATGAACTTTACCTCTTTACCGTTCTATGATGACATAATCCTTAATGATGCACTCTCCTCAAGTCTTTTTGACTTAGATCCTCCTCCAACAGAACGCTGAGTTATATTCATTTATATATAAAAGTCCCACACTTGAACTAGAGTTTATTTCCTCAGTTCCTTCAACTGATGATGTTTACCAACTGGAGCAGATACATTAACCTACTTGTTTTATTCACCACTACATTATTGATTTTAATGCTGAAGCATCATGTTTTCAGGTTTTACTGTCCCATTCTCATGAGTGTAATATTTTAGGAACTTCTTGAGGGAATGATTTTCAAACTTGGCACAAACGTCCACTTAAACTCAACAATGAACTGATTAGATTTTGGTTGTCAAAAGGTCAAGGTCAGTGTGACCTTGCATCCTTCGTTATATGAACGCAATATCTCAAGAATGCTTTGAGGGAGTACTTTAAGATTATGCACAAATGTCCACTTGGACTCACGAATGAACTGATTAAACTTTGGTGGTCGAAGGTCACTGTGACCTCACAAAACATGTTTTTATGCCTCCATGATAGCCGTGGCCTGAGGCATTATGCTTTCAGGCTCTCCGTCCCTTCATCCTATTCTCATGTACACAATATCTCGCGAAAGACTTGAGGGAATTTCTTCAAATTTGGTACAAACAGCCACTTAGACTCTCAGATGAACTGATTAGAATTTGATGGCCAAAGGTCAAGACCACTATGACCTTGTGTTCTTTTCATTTTGTGAATGCAGTATTTCAAGAACACCTGGTGGGAATTTTGTCAATTTACGTCCTCTTGGGCTTGGACAAATTAACTGATTAGAATTTGGTGCTCAAAGTTCGAAAGTCAAGGTCACTGTAACGTCACAAAACATGTTTGGTTTTTTTGCCATAACTCAAAAATTCTTACGCTAATCATGGCAAAATTTCACACGGTTGTCTAATAGGATGAAAAAATGTGATGCTGACAATATATACCCAAAAGGTCAACGGTCAACTTCACTGTGACACCATAATACTCTGCAGAAACACTTTTCTGGCCGTTGTACAACGTCATATCTCAGGAACAGAAGGGGAGACATTTTATCATCGTCTGTGCTGCTGGGGTTAAGATGTGTGTGCATCCATGTTTGGAGTATATAGTTTCTTTGCACCAACATCCATATTTGAAGCATTTTTTTACTGTCATGGCTACAAGTTTGTGCTTTGTCCTGTTTTTGTGTTAGTCCCCCATCAGCGCATTGATTTTGCTGATATTAAGCTTCACCTCACTGCAATATGTGAGGAATCTCTGTCAGCCCTCAGTGAAAAATAGTCTTCGAATGCAGAAAGCATGTTTCTCACTGGAAATTATTCACTGAAACCATACATGTCAGTACAGTGATAACGTCCTGGGACTCTGGACAGACATGGATGTAAACTGCAAGTTGTTGGAAGCAAACAACTGTGAGGCAGTTATTCTACTTTAATTTCATTGCAGTTCTCTTTTGTTTCCATATTGTCTTTAAACCTGTTTTTGCTCACCACTCTCAGTCTAGACGGAGCTGGAAAACTTCCCACTGGATATGCTGTGATTGAAGGACACCCAAACCTAAAGTAATGCTACCTACTCTTGTCTCTAGTCTCAGTACTAAATTTGAGAGTGACTGAAGTTCTGATGAAATACATATTTCTCTCCAGGTTGTTGTCTATGACCCAGGAGCACGGGAGAGTGGAGCCCATGTCGGGACAGCTGGACTACAGTAAATACCCCCTGGGCTCTCTGCTCACTCTGATTCCCTACCATGTGAGTACAGTTCTGTGTGGAGTGAAGTTCAATGCTGTGTGTGTTTTATTGTGTCACTCTCTTGTTTGACCCTAAATCCATTGATTTTTACAGTCATGTGCAAGTGCAGCGATGCATCCCGTGTACTATGTGCACTCTGAGGGCCGTCTGGTGGGGAAGTGGACACCAACACGTGGCTGGTGAACAGCTCAATCATACATCACCTTGTTAAGATAGCTACTTGAACCCTGGAAGAACGACTTGCTGGAGCTACTCCTGCCACCTGTAGTTCATTCCAAAATATTAATGTAGAGCTATTCCATAATCACGGATTATGTACTTTTTATACACTTATTCCCCAGTTTTTTTATCTGAAGCAACATGGGAGAAATAAGGGAAGAAAAACACATCTGTCTGCTCTTAAATGATTAAATAAATAAATCTTTCTTACCATGTTGTCTGCTAGTCATTCCATCAGTGTCTTTATAAGGAGTCAGTATGTTAGTGTCAGTTAGACCAAGACAACAGGAAACTGTCCATGCACAATTGAATGTAGCCTGACATATTTCTTTGAACCTTGCTCTTAAAGAAGTATTCATGAATTTTTAAAATATATTTTATTTAGTTTTGTATGCAATATTCTGTCACTAAATGTCATTATTGAAAGTGTGGGCGAGGGTTTGCCCACAGTGTGAACTGCAGAACAACTGCTGGCATGGATAGATTACTGAACAGGCCCATCAGGCACAGGCTCAGGGGCCCAAAGTGGGATCCCCCTGGTTTCCACCTGCAAAATGTCACTCAAATTAATATGAAATGACCCGAAGGAGACTCAAAATGGCCAAAAATGGCATAAAGATTACTTTAAAGAGACACAAAACAAACAACGTTACCACAAAGAGATGCAAAGTAAATGCAAAGAGTCACAAAATAACAACAAATAACGCAACGAGACACACAAAAAAAGAGACCCCAAATTACCTAATCATGCCTGTTGTCTCATTATCCGCCCATGGCTGCTTGTGACTTCATCATGATGTACATACAGTATGTGCAGTCAGGGAGTAAAAATATTATGTTATTATCTTAGAATTCTGAGCAAAGATTTCATGAGAAATTTTCTGGATTAACAACAATATGAACTTAAAATTATGAGAAAGGTTTAGTGTCCACCTTTGTTGTTTCAGAAAAACGAGAAATTACAAGATTTCTCTCTCTCTCTCTCTCTCTCTCTCTCTCTCTCTCTCTCTCTCTCTCTCTCAAGAATTGTTCTGTTTGTATTGGGATTTTTTTCCTCAAGTGAATACATTATGCCTCCTTTTTTGTTCCCAACCATGGATGGATTAATGAATGGGTGTACCAGTCACAGGCGGGGCTGAAGATCAGGCCTTTTCCGATCTTCACCTGGAAATGTCACTTAAATGAACATAACCAGGAAGAGACTCAAAATGACCTGAAAGAGATGCAAAGGAGCTGTGAAGAGACACTAAATATCACACAAAATAAGAGTCACATAATGACCAAAAGAAGACAAATTAATTCAGAGACACGAAATGACCCAAAAAAAAGACATAAAATTACCTTAAAGCGACACAAAATGACTACAAAGAAATGCAAAACTACAAAACAGAGACACAAAACCACAAACACATGCAAAAAACAACATAAAGAGGCAAACCACCACAAAGTCTGTGTGTCTTGCTCCTATGTAGTAGAGGTGGTGGAGCCTTTTGCATATTTGTGCCCACGGGCCCATTGTCTCATAGCCCACCCATGTTCTCAGTTTCTACTTCTTATTTTCTCTTTTTTAATAATAGGTCTGCAAACGTTTCTGGCACATTTTAAATAGGTGTTACTGTGATTAACATTTCAGTAATAACAGTAAAGTATTAAACTTATATAAACTTATATATTATTATTATTATTATTATTATTATTATTATTATTATTATTACTATTCTTATTCTTATTATGATTATTATTATTATACTAGCTATCATTCATCACCATCATTATCGCTGTTATAATTGATTAAAATCATAAATCTGAAATCTCAGCAGCCAGTGAACTGCGATTGTGAAGCACCGTGCGAAGTGCATCTTGGGAAATGTGGTTTTTACCAAAGCTAACGCTCTGATTGGCCACCGTGTGACCTTTTACTTGTCACGTGGTTTAAAAACTTCAGCAGGATGGCGCGGAAAGTTGTCACAGCAGCACACAGTGTGGTTCTCAGTGCATGAAAGATTTGTTTACGTTTTTCTCGGACGATACGGACTCATTAGCCGGTAAGTTACCGTCGTTTAGAGCCGGTTAGCTAACGTTAACGTTACTGTTACACTTTACTGTGAGGCGTTCAGGGAGCTGCCGCTGTCCACGGAGAGACTAATGTAACGTGCAGCACACTGACTGACAGAGAAGAACTGCATTAAAAGCAGTAAAGGTTATAGAAGCTAAGTGTGTTTGTGTGTAGCTGCTGTCACACTGTCTGTTGTGTTTCCCTGCAGTGATGATGAGTGTGTTGGAGGTGAAGTTCATCGGTGATGGAGATGCTCTGGAGCACATCGTGGACAAACAGGAGGGTAAGAGCCACACACACACAGACACACACACACACACACACACACTTCACCTCTCCTGCTTACATAGTTTATGTTATTTGCAGGTGACTAACTATCACTAAGTGGGACTTTTACTCTTAGTGGAGTGTTTTCAGTGTGTGCTATTAATACTTTACCTGAAGTAAAGGACCAGAGTACTTCCTCCACCACTGCTGACAGCCCTGTCTGTCTGTATATGAATATTCAGGTGTGCAGAGCAGCAGTGGGGCCGTTCAGAAGATGGTAAAGTTTAAGGGCCCAGCTGGACGACGAGCCAGAGAGGATGCAGAACACGATGGGGATGAAAACGGAGTCCTTGATGAGCAGAACTATGTTCAAGCTCTGGGAGCAGACAACGCAGAAGGTGAGTGAAGGTCTACCTGTCACGATTTTTCCACCTCTCTTTGTGTTGTAAGGGTGTTTTTATTGAACTTTATTCAGCCTGCTGCTAAATAATACAAATAAATTCCCAGCTGTCATTTACTTTACACTCAGTGAATGCAGCCCAACAGCCCTGTAAAAATCCTTTCTTTATGGTCCGGTTGGTGTTTGCTGTCACATAGGGGCGATTCTAACAGAGTACTTTGTTCACTCCATTTGAGAGTAGACTTAGTTTGTATGCATTATATTAAAATATGTCGTATTTTCACGATGAATCAATGTGGAGCTGTCACTGCAGCTGCACTTGTGACTGTCTTTCATGTGTTGCTGTTCTTTCATGCTGTTAGATGTTCTTCTTTGTCATTTGGCATTTAACAGCAGACTAGAACATTTATTTAGCAGATTTACGAATCCTAGGATAGCAAAACAATGACCCACTCTACTCTCCCTATGATTGGTAACTACTCGTTTCTTTCTTTCGTTGGTTGGATTGATTAGGTTTAGGCAAGAGGAGTGGGATTTGTTAGGCTAAGGGTAAGGCTAGGGTAAAAAAAGGGTTGTTTTTCCAGACAACGTTACATTAGACATCAGGCTTATTTTCCTAGTCTTAACAGAAACATGCACGAGGCTTTGAAGTTTCATTTGCCTGAACACAGAGTCACTTGCCGTGGGCAAGCATTAATGTTGAGTCTTGTATTTCACGCATCGACTGTATCTTCCAGGTGTGTCCAAACTATTTTGAATGGGGCCAGATCAGATAATGTGGCAGTGACTGGTGGCCAGCTGCTTTTTGCATCCATGTGTGTTATTAAAAAAAAATCGCACACAAATATAAATGCAACCATTTCATCTTTCAGTTAAAAAGTATTCAACTTTACACAGCTCCTGAAAGCGGCAGCCATTGCTCTTGACTTTATGCTTCTTTGCTGTGGCCATGTCTGCTACCAAGCAGGAAATATATGGTCTTAGGTTATTATCATTTGCTTGTTTACCGTGTGTTGTTCCTATTTGGAGTATGTCTACAAACTGCATGATAATCCTGCCATCGTGGAGTGAATGACAAGTGATCTTGCTTCATTAACCAAAATATTGCGTTAATCATATAGTATATTTTTTGAAAGATGAGCCGAGGGTTCTTTAGAATCAGTCTGCAGGCTACAGACCTTGGATATGGCTGGATCTTACATCAGCCCAGCCCTGAAGAAAAAGGAGTAACATTAAGTCATTAAGAATCCGTTTTCATGGCGTCCCTGGTTACATCTGAGTTACATAATTTTCTTGGTTTTACAGAGGATGAGGAGGGAATGTACAGAATGGCCGGATCCTCCATTTTCACCTTTCAGAAAGCCAAACGTGGACACAGCATGGCCCAGACTGGTGAGAGCCTCCCACCTCTTCTGTCACACATTCTTGATGTCGGCTGCATCTATCAGACAATGCTTAACTTGGTTTTGTTTTTGTGTTTTTGTAAACAGCAAGTGAGTTGGCTCGGACTCCCGGGAAAAGCGTGACCTTCAGCACAGCCCCCAACACTGAACCCTCGACTCCCACCCGAACAGGACGCAGTGAGTGCAGCACACTGTCTGTATATCTTGTACATGTCTATCCATCCTGTACATTTACATACAACTAAGTCTGTTCTTTGTCTCTCTGACTAGACCACAGAGGTGAAAGCAGGACACCACAGAGGGTGAGACCTGAAGGGATTTTTTGCTTACTTGTCATTTACACGTCAGATCCTGCAAGCTTTTATAATGATGTCGCCATTTTTCTTTAGCTGCAGTGTCAAACATGTTGTTATTTTCGAGTTAACCTCTATTTTCTTTGTGACAGAGCAAGAAGGTTCAGTTTGTCTCCACAACACCCCACAGACTCAGGAAGAGAATAACAAGTGAGTGTTACACGTATGTTACAGTTAAAATAGATGGTGGCCAACCAATATTGTGTTGAACGATAATCTCTAACAAATGGTCATTTTGTGGCTGAAACATTCTTTAAGATATAAAAAGTCCGACTTTAGCTGAGCTGTTTGATGCTTTCAGCTCCCAGCATGAGGTCAGACAGCGATAGCGAGCTGTCGCCCTCTGACTCTGGGGAAGAGGAGGATGAAGATGGGATGGAGGAAGAGCAGAAAGTAAAGAAAGAGGACAAGGAGAACTCAAAGACTCCAAGAACGCCCAGTAAAGGTTTATCTGCAGCTCTGTACAAGACTCCCGCCAAGAAAAGCAAGACCACGTCTGAAGCCCCCACTCAGCCCACTATGGTGGAGGAGTACTTTGAAGCCCATGGCAGCTCAAAGGTCTTGACATCAGACCGCACCCTGGAGCGTTTACACACCCCTAAACTCGACAGGGTCAGTATATAACAGCCAGCGTTACAAATGCATTTAATGAGCTGTGTTCCCGTGTTACTGAATTCTTATTTTGCGTTTGTAGGAGACCTTGGTCCAGCTCCTAGAAGGAAAGCCTTCCTGCTTCTCAAAAGAGATCCAGCAGCTCCACAACAAACACAGAAACCACTTTAGCAAATGGATGTTACAGTTACAGTGAGTGTGGTTCACACTTTTCGTGCCTTTTCTTTTGTAATGTTTGAGAGACAGAAAGTGAGTCTGTGTTTGCTTTGTGTAGGTTGGGATTCAGCGTGCTGGTCTATGGTTTGGGCAGCAAAAAATCTCTGCTGGAGGACTTCCGTGTTTCTCAGTTGGCTCAGGAAGTCCACCTTGTGGTCAACGGGTTCTTCCCCTCCATCACTCTGAAATCAGTCAGTATGCACAGAAGACTCTCTGCAACATAGAAATGCTTTGTTGGTTACAACTTAACACAGCACACAATACGTCATATACCACATGCCCTGCTGAAATACCAGGAAGGTATGAAACTAGATATTGTCCAAGCCCAATACTCATCATACTTTGCTTTCATTGCAGATCTTAAATGCTCTGACATGTGAGGTTCTGGAGCACCAGGGAAGTTTCCGCTCCCCCTCAGACCAGATCCAGTTCATCACTCAGACCCTTAAAGACAGTGAGTGTGTCAGTCGGTCGTTTCTGTTCTCTGCCTGTCATTGAATTCTGTTTAATAATTTAAGCATGTCCTCGCAGGCCCAGATCTCCACGTGTACCTGCTAATCCATAACATCGACGGCCTGATGCTGCGAGGAGAGAAGACCCAGAGTGCACTGGGGCAACTGGCAGCCCTGCCCAACCTGCACTTGGTGGCTTCTTTAGACCACATCAACGCTCCTCTGGGTGAGTGTTTCTAAGTGTGTGTGCTGCTGTGGTTATTAATGTACTGAAATGTATTCTCACAGCTGAATCTTTCTCGTGTGTCTCCAGTGTGGGACCAGTTTAAGCAGAGCCAGTTTAACTGGCTGTGGTGGGAGTGTGTGACCTTCAAGCACTACGCAGAGGAAACGTCGTATGAAAACTCACTCCTGGTGCAGCAGACTGGCGCTCTCGCTCTATCGTCCCTTACGCACGTGCTACGCAGTTTGACACCCAACGCAAGGTACCACACACACACACCTTGATGTGATTAACTGTCAGAGCTGTTAAAGGGCGGCTCCATTATTGTTATCCTTATGTATTAAAATCTGAAAATTCTTATTTTGATTGTATGTTTTAGCATCAAAATGCTATTTTCCCAAGCTTCTCTAAAAATGTTTTCCTCTGTGACCTGATGTCAGTGTCTGTATGATGACATTGCTACATGCAAACCCCCCTAACTTGGGTAGTGATCCATTTTGTGACTTAACTAAGCCTTCTTTTAGAGTTGTGTGTTATCAGTCTTCAAAAATAAGCCAGCACTCTCCCAGTTTGGAGAAGCATCATGGCATGAGCACTCAGCAGTCTACTGCTGTGGATGCTGCATTAGTTCAGATCTGAAAGTCACACAATAACACAAACAAACCAGAAAAGTGCACCCAGTAGAGTGCAGATCTCGGCCAAACAGCCAGATTGTGGCCACTCTTGACAGTTCTTTTAATTCCAGCAGACCCAGCGCAGCACGTTTCGAACTATTTAACCATGCAGCCTACTTACTTACCTGTGGTAGAAACACCAGTATCAAGGAAAAATGACCAAATCAACGAAATCTCTAGGTCTACAAAATCATGCAGGCAAAACACTCCTGGTGTGGTATGACACCATGCAGCAGACAGAACGAAGCTGGGTTGCAGCAATGTCATCCGTAATGCAGCACAAGATGGCAGTGAAGATAATAAAAACTTGGGGACTAATTTATCTCGTATTCTGCCCAACTATATACTATAGTGTAACTAACCGATCAAGGCAGCGGTAGACCTGCAACTCATGTTCTGCTTAGTAAAATTACTGTTTTTGTCAAAGTAGTCTAGTGGCTTTAAAGAGAACAACGTATCGGCTTTAGTTCCCTGTTGGAAAAGCCAACCCACATCTACTGTAGGGAACACACTGGCTATGGATAAAACCCCACTTTAAAAAATCCAAACTAGCCCTTTCAGTCGTTATTATTATTGTCACTGCTTTTCTAACAGCTGAATTGGCCTTTCCATGTGAATAACCCATAGAAGAACACAAATGGAGTCGACCTTTAAATGATTGATGAATTGCTTGAATTCTTCATGGCTCTGTGTCGTTTTCTTTTTGCAGAGGAATTTTCAAACTGTTGGTGAAATTCCAGCTGGAAAACAAAGACAACCCTTCATACACAGGTGTGCACACACAAACCTTCAAATTGCTGTCCAGATTTCACCCCTTAAATGTGTGTGTGTCTCTTTGTGAGTGTAATTTGTTCCCATCACTGTGTGCAGGATTATCATTCCAAGATTTCTACCAGCGCTGTCGAGAGGCGTTCTTGGTGAACTCTGATCTCACACTGAGGACTCAGCTGACTGAGTTCAGAGACCACAAACTGATACGGACACGCAAGGTGGAGTCCTGTTTCACTTCAGAATTCCTAACTCTAATTCAGTGATGAAACTCTCCGCAGCCTCGACTGTCTCACCTACTTTTCTTCCCACTATTCTCCAGGGTGCAGATGGAGTGGAGTGCTTAATCGTTGCGGTGGACGCCAGCACACTGATGGATTTCCTGGAGAACGAAGAGGGTGACTGAGACGAAAAGGCTTTAGATCTATAGTTCATTCACTGACTTTGCCAACAAATAGTTTGGTTGAATCTGTCACTGACATAAAGTCCCTGTTGCATCTGATCAAGATGAAGACATGAGCCCAGCTTACAGGCTCTGCACAGTCTAAAAATCATGGATTAAATTAGTCAGACATGTCTCACTGTAGCAATGTGACATTCACGTCTTGTGTTTTGATGTGCACTCCCTTTCAGCCAACATTTGTATAAATAAAATCAACGCTTGAAGAGCTAACGAGTTGTTGCAGTTACATCGCTTTAATTACAGAAATAGATTTACAGTTAGCAAAAACATACATTCTTTTGTTTGTGAAGGCAGGAAGGCATGCTGCTATAAAAAAAAAAAAAAGCAAGAGAAGTTATTCAATACTCCCCTCCACATGTAAAAAACTAACAGAAGGGAGAGGTCAGCGAAACTACGCCACGTGCCATGCATAATGCCATGTGAAGGTAACGGGTATAAAAGGGGGCGTTTAAGGATCCTGTTTGTAATCCCAAGAAAGAGGTTAAAGGATGAGTTTGGCATTTTTTACCTGGATCCCATGTTTTTGTGTCTAAGTGACTAACAAGAACGATTTTGAAACTGGTCCAGTTGGCCAAACAGGCTGCAATGAAACCACTCAGAGCATGTCAGTTTACGCCCTCCATAAGTGCTTGTTTTTGACACTGACAGGCTCAGTTTGTTATTATTAGTGTCTGACAACATTATGGAGAGGATCACTACGGAGATAGCCCTTTTTGTTAAATAGTAAGATCCTTTTTGTTTAACCAGAAACAGCCCCAAAATCTTCATTACCAAACCCACCAGACTCCATGTAAATAAACAGTAATTTTAGCCTGTATAGAGCCAGTATATTTTCACATCTAACTGGGTGAATTAAGAGTTAACTTCAACTAAACTAGAGCTGGTGATTGTTTGAACAGTGGAAAGACAAACCAAGACGACTTTTGTAATTTTTAATTTGTGTCTGACTGCCCTGAATTAGAGATGTTCCGATACCATTTTTTCCCTCCCGATACTGATTCAGGTGTCTGAACTTGTGTATCAGCTGATGCGGAGTACAGATCCAACACCACTGCGTTTAAAAAAAACAGTTGTATACAGCTAACCCTGTTCGGATATGAAATGATTGGTATTGATGTTTGGCACCGCTCATGTTAAACCCTTTGAAAATCCTAAACAGATACATATAGAGAATCAGGAAAAGTCATGGAATTAGTACAAATTTTTGAAAGTTATGGAAAAGTCATGTAATAACCTTCCACATGATGTATCCTAACTGCAAATTAATTTTCTGTAGCCGTTTATATAACATAGCTCTAATATACATAGATATATGACAACGTTTAGATCACCATCACATACGTTTGCTTATTTTCTCTCCGCGACCTGTCCAGGGTGCACCCTGCCTCTCACCCAATGTCAGCTGGGATAGGCTCCAGCACCCCTGCAACCTCTAACAGGATAGGCAGTTACAGAAAATGAATGAATGTAGGATCCTTTCCATGATGTTGACAGACACAACAATCTGAGCCTCTAAGTGGCTAAGTGGTTCCAGGTTGAAAAACACCAAACTTACCCTTTAAATATAAGAAGAGGAAGGAGAGGTTTGGCCCTGAGTGCATGCTATGAAATGTTTCAGTGTTGGATGTCAGCAGTTTTCTGTGTCTGCAGTGAATCTGTTAGCGTCTCTGAGTCCAGTGTGTGCATCTGGAGTCTGTTCTGAGTCGCTGTGTATACGACGTGAAGCTCCTCTTCATCCAAATCCCTCAGCAGCAGCAGAACTGCGTCCAGAGTGTGTGACTGAAAATACAATTTGAATTGACTGAGATTAAAACGTGTATTCAAACACTGAGTTTTAAAAGGCGTGTTTCGGAGATAAGAGGGCACCTTTTTCATTGATGGTTTGTTTTCTCTGGTTGACGGAGAACAAAGAGAGGGGAACTTGTCTCTGGAGAGCGGCTTCATCCCCAACTCTTCCCTGATTTTGCTGAGAACACAAATCAAGAGAGAAAAGCTTTGCTCTTAAAATGTCTACATTATTATGACAGATGGATTTCAATCAGTGCATGTTCTATTTCCTGTAAGTTTTAGTGTCAGTCCACAGGGCTTACTTGGTCTCCTCCATGTTGTAGTTAAGAGGGTCATTCTCTGTCTCTGCATCTGGAACTCCATTGGTGGAAAGCTGGTTTTGGATGCCGCCTGGAGGGGTGGTGACCTCCTCACCCTCCGCGAGAGCAAGTGCAATCTCATCTTCTGTTACAACTGCAAACACACACACAAACACCGTACACATGTGCTTCATCACAATTGTTCAAGATCAACACAATCATTTCTACTTGTCCCAAAAACACTGCACACTCACCTTGGTTGTCGAGCTTCTGGAGGCGAGGCAGGCAGCGCAGTACAGTGAGGCGATATTGGCTGGAGTCGGTCCCACAACAGGGGTTCTCTGCCAACCAGAGCACTCTGAGACGCGTCAGTGGACGCAGATGAGAGAGCTCGGAGAGTGAGGGAATATTGTTCCTCCTCAGGTAGAGCTCACACAGAGACAGACAGCCAGACAGAGGAGACAGAGACGAGATGCTGTTGACACTACAGAGAGGGAGAAAAGGAAGAACGTCACAGCCGGGAGTCACTGATCATCTCAAATGATTCAGGTACACCCCCCCATGGCAACAGTAATCCCAGATGGCATGCCCCCCAGCAGGACAATGCACCATGCCACACTGTAAAAACTGCTCAGGACTGGCCCGAGCAACGTGACAAAGAGCACAATGCATCAATCTGGCCTCAAAATTCCCAAAGCCCAATCTGATCGAGCAACTGAGGGACATGTTGGTACCTCAGAGGTACAGCCCATCCATGGGGTTGGCTCTGACCTGTTGAGGCATGGACACAAGAGCAGACCTCTGGGAGCGTTTGCAGTGAGTGCTGTGGTTTATGAGATGGGGTACCAGCACATCCCATGGATGCTTGATCAGATTAGGATTTGGGGAATTTAGGTTGACACCTTGAGCTCTTTATCACGTTCCTCGGGCCATTTCTGAGCAGTTTTTGTGATGTGGCATGGCACATTGTCCTGCTGAGGAACCAGTGCCATCTGGGAGTGCGTTGCCATGAGGGGGTGTACTTGTTCTGCAACAGTGCTGGAGTGGGTGGAGCGCGTCAAATGTTATCCTCATGAATGCCAGGACCACAGATTTCCTTGCAGAACGTCGCATTGTAACAAGATGAGCAGTGTTATTCACTTCACCTGTCAGTGGTTTTAATATTTTGGCTGATCAGTGTAAATGTGTGTGTGATTGTGTCAGAGAGAAAGCAAGACTTAATGTACCAACCTGAGTGTGAGCACCTCGATGTTGGCCATTTGAGAGAAGATAGAAATCTGGAAAGAGCGTGAAGTGGAACACTTTTATTATTGCATGGATACATACATACAACTTTAATTAAACCTATTAAAAAGAGGAGCAAAGTCAATTTAAGCATGAACAGTAAATTCAGTGTAAAATCAAAAGCATGAATTAACAGAACACTCACATCAGTCAGGTTGCATCCCCTGCAAGAATTAAGTGAAACGTTACCACAAATGGGAGATATACAAAACATATAAGCATTCCCGTCAACCTTGAGTGTCATCGTGTAAACTAAAAACTAGCAAAATAACTGGTGACGTTAACAGGTATGCTAAAATATAAACACTTACCAGCAGTTCAGTTTCTTCACGCTGTCCAAGTCGGAGGCCTTAGCCTTCGCAAGAACCTGTTTCCGTGTTAGCTTCATGGCTAATCAGCTAATTCAACTGTCAAGAAGTAATATTTTTAATGCACTATATGCTCACAGGTAACAAACGCCGCATTATGACAGACGAAGTGGACAAACATTTCGAATCAGCAGCGGGGATGTTTCCACCATGTCAAATACGCATGCGCCTATCCACCAGGCGTCCTTAGTTACAGTCATTTCCGGTATACATATTTCCTACGTCAAGAAATTATTATTATTACCGTTGTTGAAAATGTGCAGAAGCGCCACTAATTGGCGAAAGTACTTTATGTTTGATATAATATAGTAGAATAGTTTTATTTTTATGTAGTATCGGCAACATATTGCGAAAACTCAAAGCCCCACAATGCAGCGCACACGAATGGGTAAATCGCGCCTGCGCGGTATGAACTCCCTCTTTGGACCTACGTCTCCACTGAAACGATGGTGAGCGGAGAATGTCCCCTTCCTAATCCGTGTCAATCTGACATATTCTGTGCTATAAATGCTATAATCACATATTTGGAGGCTGTGTGGTGGCCATGATTGTCAGGCCGGGCCGTTATTTGTGTTGATTTTGTGAATATGTCAACAGCAAAAACGATGTTTTCATGTCTTGCTGTGACAGAAATGGCTGCCACCATTGCTATGCTCTCTGAGTTACAAGTGCCGGGCGGGCCAGTTGTATTCCCGTCGTCGGTTAAATCCTAAATTCATGCTGCTTTAGGGAACCAGCAGTGAAGCGAAGTCTTGTGCTCCGTGTTTCAAAAGAGTTTGTAGTCTCATAACTCGGTCCACTGTTGAAAAATCTGTTTGAGTTAGCGAGGAGGCTAACGTTAGCTTGGTTGGAAGAAGCTAGGCTAGCTGGATACACCGCTTGTGACACAACTTCATTCACCCCGGTTTTTCGAGTGTTTCCGCTTAATATCTTAAAAAGTGTGTTGGATACTTGCAGTAACATGACACGTAGTCCTTCCTCTCCTGTACACCCGACTGTATAAACGTCATAGTCACAACTCTTTGCGGGGTTATTTGGAATATTTGGATATCCGGTCTCCTGTTGCAACAGTGCTACCTGGAAGTTACGAGGCAGATGTTAGCAGCAGTGTTAGCCCAGTATGTCAGAAGTGGTTACTGCTTGTACACCTGCATTAACTTTGCATATTGTAATTTACGTTCACAGGCCAAGCGTACCAAGAAGGTGGGGATCGTTGGTAAATATGGCACACGTTATGGTGCCTCGCTGAGGAAGATGGTGAAGAAAATTGAAATCTCCCAGCACGCTAAATACACCTGCTCTTTCTGTGGCAAGGTAAGGACAAACTAAAATACTCTACTGACACTTATTTATTATCATACTCAGGAAGCAGTGTCCCTATTAAGTGAGCATCGATCAGCCAAGACTGCTCAGGAATGGCTGAGGGATGTGACAAACTTCCCCAGATCCCAATCTGATTTAGGCTAAGTGTGATGTGCCTGCACCCCTAGTCCACAGTAGGGCCTCCTTGAATCAGACTTGGCTCTGACCTGTTGAGGAATGGGTGTAGGACCTCACTTGGTTTGCAAAAGTGTTTGAGTGGGTGGTGTGTGTGTGTGTGTGTAAAGTAGCATCGACACGAACATCAGGACCCAATGTTTCCCTGCAGAACATTGTATTGTAACAAGATGTTCAATGTTATTCCCTTCACCTGTCATTGGTTTTAATGTGTCGGCTGATCGGTGTGTACACTGATGTAAAGGAACACCAGGAATGCCTGCAGCAGATGTCACATTTTCATGTTTCCCGTAGAGTGCACACATAATGTTTGGTTGTTGTGTAGATACTTTTGTTGTAACTGTTATAACTTTATATTGACAGACCAAGATGAAGAGGAGGGCTGTTGGTATCTGGCACTGTGGGTCCTGCAGGAAGACGGTGGCTGGAGGTGCCTGGACTTACAAGTAGGTTTCTCTCTGCTGTGCTGTAATTCTGGCAACTTATAGTCGCTGAGACTGAGATTGTCGCTGTGGATGTGTTCATAGCCATTATGAAAAAGTAGTTCTGGTTTGAGGGTTGTATCATCTGCAAAGCCCAATGTCTTAACTACCAACAATCATATTTCTGTACTGTTGCCTGCTGTTAGGGCCACGTCTGGGTTTTGTAACGCTGTTTGACAGTAAATGGTCAGACACAGACGGAATGAACAGCCATACTGTTTTCAGACAGAAAGCTGGATGTCATTTATGTCAGTGCTAATCAGTGGTGTCTACATTTAATGTCCAACAATGATTAGCCTTTTGAGTTTGTGCAATAAATACGTTTCCTATTCAGCGCCAGATGGTTCAGTCAAAATATCGGTAACAGGTTTGTTTGCAAAGCTTATGGGAGATAATGGTCAGTAACGGTACCACTCATCACACCAACAAATCAAATGTCACACAGCTGCACTGTACCTTGTAATCTGAGATTACCATGCATATGAAACTAGTTATTCAAGAATTCAGTCAGCTCTTCCAGATTTTCTCAAACATCCAGGGAACATTTGCAACATAGCAACCTCCCAATTTTGAAAAAAGAAATATGATCCAGCAGCTACACGTGCATTTCTTCCCTCAAATTTTTTTAGAAACAAATTTTGTTGGATATTTTGGGGACATCTGACTTTTCCAAAACCGCAGCCCTGTATTTCTGTTAAATATTGGAATGAAAGTTGATGACAGCCCAGGGGACAGCACATTAGTCCAATTAGATGTAGGGAGGGTTCATGTTAGTGTCAATGGAGACAACCGTAAATCTCCCAGTGGGAAGCCTAATTGCAATAAAATAGCCGTGGCCTTGCCAGACCACAATATGACAAATGATGGGATGGCTGGGCCAACCTGCCATTAAATAAAATAAAATCAATATTATTGCATTGAACAATGTCAGTGAACCACCAAGCCACTCTGTAGAACAAATGAAGTGTTTCTGTGAGTGCAGGCGACTACGATAAACTGGAATTTAAAAAAAAGAGTGGAAGTGTGGAAAAATATAACTGTGGAGCTAAATAAACACCGGAATGAAGAAATCCAGAACTAAATAAACAGGTATGAATAAATACGAGAATGAATAAATTAATATGGCTGAGTGCTGAAATACATGAATGCTGAAAATGTTAAAAAAGGTATAGAAATAAATGTGTAAATAAAATGAAGTTGATCATTATATAGAACATATCAGTAAGCTCACGTTAAGCATGGGATGGGCATCTCTGACTATGGAAGTTTGGGATTTTCCATTATAATGTAAACACCAAATGTAAGTAATGTCTTTGTTTTGTCTCTTTCAGCACAACTTCTGCTGTCACAGTCAAGTCCGCAATCAGGAGGCTGAAGGAGTTGAAGGACCAGTAAACCAGTGCGATGATCACTGGTGGATTTGGGACTTTTTCTATAATTTAACCGACCTGGACATGGGCCTCAACATCCACAAATAAATCGGTCTGGAGCGGAAATCTTTGTTTGTGTCTTTGTTCATCTCTGTTATCATGTGGCAGTCAAATCAAATCTACAAGAAGATCCCTCACTAAACATGTACAAGGGAGAAAGTTGCTCTGGATCTCAGGGAGCCAGTGAGGTCAAGTAGTACAACTGTCAAGTAAATTAGCATTTAATTATGCCACAGCATAAGAAAGGGTTCTCCTGGCCTGTGTTTCCTTTTAGCATGTCAGACTAATAACTCGGATTTGTGTATGTGCTCTCTCTGAAACTGGAGTAATAAGTATGCTGTATTGTCAACCTGTGGAAAATGAAGTTGAAGCTCCAGTGCTCTGCTGCTCTGCTCTAATTATAAAAGGTCATTGGAGAAATACTCAACCACAGCTTAAGTGTGAATATAGACCCTTTTCACAGCAGACATTTTGACTTGACACAAACGGGTGTAATTCATGACAGCATTTCATATATCCAACACTTCTGACATCTGGTATCATAAAGCTTTAACGTACCTGAGGAACCTACTGTACCTACCTACAACATGTACATACCTACACAAGTGACAGGTTGGCTCCAATGTTACCTCCATCATTACAATGCTGGTTCACTGTTCTGACTCAGCACACTTATGTCCCTAAGGTGTTATTGATAACACCTGTTCATTTCCCTCAGCGGCCTGTCGGTGTCTGCTGTGGAAAAGGTTTATTAATAATCCTTGTTTATAGTGGAGTGCATACTGTATGTAACAGTGGATTTGTATACTGTCACTTTAATTGGACATAAGAGGTTAAAGTTTATTTTATTTTTTTTATCTTTATTGATCCTCAGCACAGGTGAATAAGTACCTACAAGTACGCATACATACAAACACAGATTTACAGTAAAAGAAACAAATTGCAGAAAATGTGCACAGATTATAGAATGAATAACTTTTTTTGTTCAGGTTTAACTGTTGCACTTACATATTTTAAACTGTCACTGACTTGTGAAAGGAAAAACTTGCCTGATAAGGTTTATAATAGGGATGCACGTTAATATTGGCACATCATTGCTATCGGCCAATATCAAACGGCTAACATGCTTTTCTCTTTAATTTGTCAAATAACTTATTTATCTGCAAAATACAATATTGTGAATCCATAATTTATAATGAAACATCTCATTATTTGTTGTATTGTACAAATAGTGAAAAAGAGTCCTATTTGAGACAATTAAAGCACAGAAAACTTTAAAGTTTTTAGTTTACTTGGAAAAAAATGTTCTCAAGGCTCGCCTGAGCACAAATCTGAAAATATTTCAAAATCAGTCAGACCACTTGCTAAAGTGAGTTATTCTTATTCTTATGTAGTCTTTAAACGCATGACACTGCTGTCTGTATTTCATTATATTTTAGGAAAAACTTGGCCCTATGTCCAGTGGCAACATATAGTACAACCAAGTATTTGGTTTCTGTGAATTCATAACACGTTAACTTTCAAAGATATGCACACATTTGCAGTGCAAAAGGGTGTTTAACTACTGAAAAAGGGTGACTTTTCGTGTGATTTTAAAATTCCAGTTTTCCTAACTTCTCACCAGCGGTGTGTCTGCACCAGATGTCAACACTTCAGACCATTAGCTCTCAACCTCTTTGTTTCAAGGACCCCTACACTGATACACACAAGGTCACAGACCCCCATTTGATAAGATTTTGCTTCAGGGAGCTCCACCAGAACAGATTTTGGTTGTTCGATAAAATTAAGACATCAAGTCTATAGTAGTCAGGTACCCTTATCACTCGTACTCATACTGGACTTCAGAATAAAATACTTTTACAACTTAAAACAATACAACTTATTTTTCTGGGGACTCCCTGGGACCATTGCCTCAGACCAATAACAACAAATGCTTTGGCATCTGTCCTTGTTATTCTAAATATGGTATTTGGATACAAGTATATTTCTTAGTCACATTTAATACCCACGACTCTGTAAGTGACAATTTCAGTTAAAAAAAGACCAGAAAAAAAGTTCACTAGTTAATTATATTTTACATCATGTTTATTGTATTGAAACTGCAGTAAACCGTAAATTCCTGAAGATGGTAGCACTGTAACACCAAAGACACTCACTACCGTCACATGACCAGCAGGGGGCGCAGCGTCGATTCTCCTCAGTAGGTTCAAGATCTAGACATGGCGGCGTCCAGTGTGTTCAGACCAGGCTTGTTTAACCATAAAGTGGCGATTGTAACGGGCGGCGGGACCGGTATCGGTAAAGCCATTTCTGCAGAGCTGCTGGAGCTCGGTGAGTGTGTGTGTGGTCAGCAGACATTAACTGGACACAGGTTATAAATGATCAGCAGCTGACTGAGTGCAGGAGACCCGTGAACTTCGGCACAGATAATTTGTTTTTGCACATGATCCAGTAGATTTGCCCTCAGAAGACGTGACCTTATAACCCAGGGACAGAAAACGGTGCTCATCTGACGGGTCACAGTATTTGGTGCAACACCTGGACAAAGTTCTTCTGTTCCCCGTCAGATTTCAGCAACGTGACAGTTCATTCACCCCTCGAGTTTGTCATGGCTGAATCAATACTGAATAATAACTTGAGCTGACCTAAGAAAAGTGTCGCATTTACTACATGGAGTTTTGAATAGCTTTGGTTCTAATCTTTATTATTGAGAGCACTGACACGCACATGAACACGGATGGGCAGTATTTCTATTACTTGTATTTAAAATACGTATTTCAATTACATTTGAGTATTTTGTAATTTTAATTTGATGAGGCCCATAAAAAGCAAATGTAATTTGTAACAAAACACTTTTGAGGGGAGTAAATTTGTATTTAAAATACTCAAAATACTTTCTCCACCAATCAAAAAACAAAAAGAATAGGCTACACATTCTTGGATGTAACAATATTTTTTTACTTATTTTTATCCATATGTTTTTTTAAACCTGGGCCATTCAATGACCTAGTGGTCTGTTTGTGCATAACATAGGAAATTGTGTGTTGTTGTGGTTGATGCTTGGGATGAGTATGCTACAGATGAATTGCCTCGCGTGGGATCAATAAAGTTGTCTGAATCTAAATCTGACTCAATAAATAATATTTTAGGGTAGCCTACATGTCCCTAGCTTTTTCTTTTTGAGTTATTCACAAAAAGAATTGAATCGGTTAGTGTAACCTTTGGACGAATCATGGGCATTCTTTCTGGTATAGTTACTCATGGTCTGTACTTGCAGTATGCACATTTTGAGCATTTTTGGTCAAGCACTTTTTGAGTTATTCACGAAAAGCTTTGTGGACCAATCGACCAACTGACCAACCAACCGACCAACAGAGAGTGACCTATAGAGCGGCGGGTCGCTGCTAAAAAGAAAAAGAAAAAAAGTATTTTCTGTATTTGAAAATACAAAATACATGTATTTTATTTTGATACATTTTCTGGCACCAGTATTTTGTGTTTTATTTTGATACATTTATTTGAGGGGTATTTTGTATCAAAGTGCATTTTGATGTATTTTTGCCCATCTCTGCATATGAACAATCACACAGGAGCAAGCGCTGAGTGATTCTGACATTCGATTATTTCCCAGTAATTACATCACATAACCAAATGTTGATTAGAAAAATTGTATCATAAAGTGAGCAGGCTGCCAGTACTGTTATATTTTTGTCATGACAACTCTTTTGTCATCAGGTTGCAGTGTGGTGATCTCCAGCAGAAAGGTAGAGAGGTTGGAGGCGGCAGCTCAGGAGATGAGACAAAGAATCCCTGCCTCCAGCCCTGCGTGTGTCACTCCTCTACCGTGTAACATCCGAAACCAGGACGAGGTAAACGTGCACACACACACCTTCAGCTTCTGTATCTGTGTCATGTTGATGTTGTCAGTGCCTGATCACCTGTTCTGAATCCCTGTGCCGCAGGTGAAGAATCTGGTGTCATCAGTGCTGAAGCGGTTCGGCAGGATAGACTTTCTGGTGAACAATGGAGGAGGTCAGTTCAGCAGCCCGGCAGAAAACATGTCCTCTAAAGGCTGGAGAGCGGTGATCGACACCAACCTGACAGGAACCTTCCACTGCTGCCAGGAGGGTAAGCTGACTGCTGACACTGGCTCAGTTATACAGAATGAGAAATAACATAAGATGGCTATCAGCAAATTAAAATAGATAAAGAAATATGTAAGTAAATAAACACAAATAAATGAATAAAATAAAAAAATAAATACAGGAAAAAATGGAGAAAGAAGTAAGGCCTCATACCCCATCAACATACAGACACAAAAATACAATTTATATTTATAAAAAAAATAAAATAAAATGTAGAAGTAAATCTAGGATGTACAAAAAAATGTAAGATATTTATGTATGTCCTGTTTATGATAAACTTGTATTTATCAATGCATTTATTTATTTATGTATTTATTCTATATTTATTTATCTATTCATGTATTAAATTATACATCTAATTTTTTAAGCCATTTTTTTTACATGTATTAATTTCTGTATTTATTTATTCCTGTATGTTTTTATGCTTTTGTTTATTATTATTTTTATTTATTTATATATTTTTTTCATTTATACCTGTATTTAATTATACCTTTATTTATTTTTTCCTGTATTTTTATATATTTATTTATTCATTTCTATGTTGTTTATTTATTCCTGTATTTATTTATTAATATATTTTAATGTTAATTAATATATAATTTATTGCTGCATTATTTATAACATTATTCATGTATGTGTTTATTTATTTATGCTTTTTTTCATTCATTCCTGTATATCTTTATACATTTGTTAACTTATATATTTATTCCTGTATTATGTATTCTTTGATTTACTTCTATATTTATTCTTGTATTTAATTACACCTTTATGTATTTTTTTCTGTATTTTTATACCGTTATTTGTTTATTTATTGCTTTATTGGTTATTTATTCCTGTATGTATTTTTTTTCTGCAATATTTATAACTGTATTTATATATGTATTCATTTATTCCTGTTTTTATTCCTGCATTGATTGATTTTTTTCCCCTCAGTATCAGTGTGTGTTTGTCAAAGCTCTCAGTGTGACTGTGTTGCTGTTGTTTCCACACAGTCCACACAGCGTGGATGAAACAACATGGAGGTGTGATCGTTAACATCATTGCCGACATGTGGAAAGGCTTCCCAGGCATGGCGTAAGCAGCACCGCCTCACTAATTTCACACATGAGTTTGCAGCTCACACACTCTTCTTCTCTTCTGTTGAAACACTGTATCTCCCTGACAGACACACGGGGGCCGCGAGGGCAGCAGTGGACAACTTAACAAAGAGTCTGGCCATCGAGTGGGCGGCCTCAGGAGTCAGAATCAACTCTGTGGCACCTGTAAGTCCAGGTCATGAGTTAATGAAGAGTAAGTGTAAGAGGAGGTCTGTAATTGTGCTGTAATTTATAATCTGTCCATTTGTCTGTTTGCAGGGAACGATCTTTTCCAAAACTGCAATGGAGAACTACAAGGAGCTTGGACCAGCAATTTTCAAGATGGCCATTCCATTCAGCCCTGCAAAGAGGCTGGGAGTACCAGAGGAGGTGAGTAACCATCTAATAACACCCGCAATATCCTAAGGAAAGGTGCTGACGAAATGACACAAATATCAATAAATAAAAGTATAAAAAATACATTAATTAATTCATTGATAAGAGAATAAACAAATACTGAAATAAATGCAGAAATAAATTAATCATAAATAAAAAAAAATGCAGAGAAAAGGAACTCTTACCTCATTAACATACAGACACAGAAATGTATAAATAAATAAATGTAGTTGTACACACATGTAAACATTTATTTACTAATGTCCTGTTTAGTTGTCAACTTGTATTTATTTGGATTTGCATTTATCTATTTAGATTAACATTTTATTTACTTAATCATTCATTTAATGTGCTACTTATTTATATATGCATACATTTATTTCTGAATTTTCTGTATTCTGTATGTATTTATTTATTTAATCATTTAATATTTATTTCATTTAAATTCATTATTTCATTAAATGTATTTAAACATTTATTATTTCTGTATTTATTTATTCACATTTATTTATTTATTTCAGATTTTTTATATTTATTTATACATTTGTTATTTTTGTATTTATTTATTCCTGATTTTTTAATACATTTCTTTATGTATACATTTATTTATATTAGTTTTTTTTTAAAATTTGTATTTATTGATATCTTTATTTATTTATGTATTTATTTTTACATTTATTTATTTCCATATTTATTTATTCCTTTTTTGATTTATACATTTATTTATTGATACTGGAGTTAATTTTCGTCCTCCATAAAGAAACTCCATAAGAGCAGCTTTGTTATATTTAAAAGTCTTTTAACAATGCACCGCAGTGCAATACATACACATACATATGCATATGCAGAACAATTTGAAAATCCCACTTGTCTGGGGGATTTTGAAGTGCTTAATGAAGTCCTTGTCCTACACATGCAAACATCTGTCTATACTTGATGACACTGTGTTGTGGAATGGGCTAAGCTATAGGGAAAAACACACCATAAAATCCATGTTAGCTGTCAGAAACTGTTGTGATTTCTTCTGTTTTGTTTGTTTGTTTGTTTGTTTGTTTATAAAATTGTGTTTGGATGTTTAGATCTCATCAGCCGTGTGTTTCCTGCTCTCTCCTGCTGCCTCCTTCATCTCTGGAGCCACCCTGAGGGTCGATGCAGGACAGAGTCTGTACCACTCCATTTGGGAGATACCTGGTGCGTACATCTTGCTATAGCATCTAAACAATTACAGCATGTATACTATACAGCATTCTATACTGTGTGCTGAATTGTTGTGTGTTCTGTGTGTCCGTCTCCAGACCACAGTGCATGGCCCGAGGCTCCAGAGGGAGAGAACCTGGACGCTCTGAAAGACCTGCTCAACCCACAAAGCAAACTCTGATTCACTTTTATGGCAGAGTCTGAGCCCGGGTCATAAACACACAGTTGGCCAACAATCATGGACCATGAGCTGTAAAGGCACCATAAACACAGTTGGTGAAACAAGACACCAGAGTGGCCTGGGTAGAAGATGTTGTGATTTATTATTATTGCAAATAATGTAAATAATTGTTTGTAGTTATTAACAACATGAGTGTCTAATAAGTTTCTTGGATAATAAGCTGTGACATAAACTGTTGAAATGTATGTAGAATGTTTTTCCAATGCCTTTGCCAGTAAACACAAAGTGCTTTTAACAAAGTGCTTTAAAAGTGGAGACTAAATACAGAAAGACGAAAGGAAAATAGCAGTGATTTATTTTAACTTTTGCACTGATTTAGTGTCTCTGAGGCTAATTCAGGAGCTAAAATATCAAAATCACCTTTGGTTTTTTGCTTGGACCAGAAACGGTTACTGGTTTCACAATTAACAGCAATAAATTTTTTGATGGTTAGTATCGCCATTTCAAATTTGAATTATCCTTAAAAAGAAGAGTGTGATTGCTGCACTTTTAAAACTCACGGTAAATATCCAGCATCAACCAAACATAGCGACAGTTTCACAGATGCATGGGTTTCCTCTGTAATTCCCTGAGTGGGCGTGCAGCAAATCTGGCTTCTGGTCCCTGTCCTCACCAACAGTGGCACAGACACTCGAGCAAGCATGTCAAAGACAGACTTTCTTTAATGTTAATTACTGCACATATGATATAGTTTCCATGTGTTTACATAGGAAGTGAGCTGTGTTATGATTTTAATGTTCATGCAAACAAAAAGTGCTGCTAATTTTGTTTGTGGTTTTTAATAGAAGAAAATTTCAATTAAATTAAAAAAAACACTGATAACATTATTTCAGTGTGTGTATCAGTCACTTTTGGACATGTTCAGCATATTGTAACAATACCATGATGATACTTAGGGATGTCCCGATCCGATCCGAGGATCAGGTATCGGCACCAATCACGTTTTACAAAATCAGAATTGGTAATAAAAGATGGAGGAATCAAAACAACAAAAATGGCCACGTTTTTCATCTATGTTGTTCATTGTTGTCTCCGCTTTCCAGTGTATTGTAACTGAGCATCCTGGGTTCGCCTAACTGAGTGCCGCTAATGAGCAATAAACAGACAGGAGTCGAGACAACAGGTTCAGCAGCCACCGCTTCTCTCTTTATTCCGAGCAACACAGCCACACCCCTAATGAGACTTATAACCATGATAATATTGGTTACTATAATTATGATTTTTTGTTTGTTTGTTTGTTTTGTTACAGGGACTTGATCATGTAATTCTTCATAAGACTCAGACTTGTGCTATAGATGATCATCAAGAAAGTAAAATGTTTCAGTGATGCACAGAGAGCAGATGCTTTACATTGACTGTCTTTAATATACAGTTACAATACAGTAATTGTTAATTTGATATCTTAATGTAACATGATTCCTTTATTTTTTAACTTGTAAGGGTAAACAGACAATTAAAATAACTTGATATCTTGCTATATAATGACGAAAAATCTGTGTGTGTGTCTGTTCCACGTTTTTCTCCTTACTGACTTGGTCAATCCATGTGAAATGTGGCACAGTGGTAGAGGGTCATGGGAGGATGCGAATGAAGCAATATTACATCAATTGGCCAAAGGGGGGCGCTATAGCAACAGATTGAAATTACAAACTTTGAATGGGCAGATCTCATGCCCCGTATGTTGTAGAGACATGAAACTTTGCACAGAGATGCCTCTCCTCATGAGGAACACATTTGCCTCAAGAACCCATAACTTCTGGTTATACAGATTTTCCGCCATTTTGAATTTTTTGAAAAAACACTTAAAATCGATCTCTTCCTAGGAAGTTTGAGCGATCTGCATGAAACTTGGTGAACATAATCTAGGGACCAATATCTAAAGTTCCCTCTTGGCAAAAGTTGGAAAACTTACTAAAACTGAGCTTCTATAAGGCGATGAATATTGCGGAGGGCGTGGCTCATCACATAAAGGTGTATAACATCTCAAGAGTTTCACCCATCACCACGCAACTTTGTAGTCATATGACCACACATAATCTGAGCTAATTTCTTATCTAGGCCTAACCGCCATATGGATTTTTACTAAACTTGGTAGATATGTAGAACAGGACGCCTCAAGGTGACTGGAGAAATTTAACTCTAATTGGCAACTGGGTGGCGCTATAACAACAGAAAAATGCTTAAAAATGGCTAAAATATGATTGATCGCTGTGGCTCGTGGCCCGATGTTTTGTTTTTTTCTGATTTTTGGTATGACTAAGTCATGGTATGATATGCTGTACATAATCACAGAAACTGTCAGTGTGTCATCCTGTCAGTCCGTTACTCTGTCTGTCCCACGTTTTTCAAAAACTCAGTCTGAATACATTGCTCCTCTTAATGGGTTCAGCTGACTATCTAATCTGCAATGTCCTATGACCTGTATCCCAAACACACACCATGTGAAACTGTACGTGGGCAGCTGTGCACTCAGTGGGTCTGGACTAGTTACTATAGTTTATGAGACAGAGAATAACATCTGCAGTTATATGCCACTTACCTTACAGGTAATAATCTCAGTGGCCTTCTCCAATGAAATAAATAACTTACTACACGAACAATGAAGCTGCAATAAGTGAAACATTCAGTAACTAAGATATTGGCCTTGCTGCACTGATGGGTTTGCTGATGTCGTAATGTAGTAGGCCTGAGTATAATTTCTTGCACATGAACACATTTGAAACTTTTTTTATTTTATTTTAACCAGCCTAACACAAGTAGTATAATATCACTGATAAAACAGCAGGCATTCATGACACAGCAATTAATGACCACTATGTGTTAATATTTACCTGTAAACGGATTTTCTTGTTCTCAAGAAGTAGTGCTGCACTGTCAAATCGCGTTTCTAGTGTTTTGTCCCGAATGACTTACCGTAATTTTGCCGTAAAACAACGTTAGCTGTCGCAATCTTCGGTCCAGAAACAGAGGTCACAACACAGGCTCAGGTACAGTGTGTATTTCTGTTATATAAACTCTTACCGTTCCATATTCTGTTACTTTTTCACAGTGGCCGACAGCCCCTGTGAAAAAGCACAGGGGTGTAGATAGTGCGTCTTACAACAAATGCTGCCATTTTATTTATTTATCGAGGGTACGTAGCTAGCAGTTAGCTAACGTAACGTTCATGCTAGCTGAGCCTACCATCGCTTCACTGCGGGTTGTCGTGACTCTCACTTAAAATCAAAGTTTAGATCCATCATGTGCGACGGGATCATTTATTTTTAGGTGGATAAGTTTACTAAGTAATCAGTCATAGTGAGTGGATTGAGACAGCGAGTCACTGATAACGTCAGGCGTGTGCTAAATGTTAAGTCACACGATCAACACCTGTCAGTATTAGCAGGTTTAAAGGGCAACTAAGGTGTTTTTCACTCTGCCCCCTGTTATCACAGTGACTAATGAGAACAGCAATTTTTTTTTAAATGGTCCAGTACTGAGCGAGAGGGCTGCAGTCAGCAACAGCGAAACAGGCTGCAGTTTGACCACTTGAGGTAGCTGTGCACCCTCAATTAATGTCCACTGAAAGTGTTTGGTTTAGCTACTGACAGCCTCAGATTATTGTTGTACGTGCCTGACCACATCACAGAAAGGATCCTTACAGAGATAGACATTTGTGCTAAAAGGTAAGATCCTTTTTTGTTTGACCAGAGTAAACCCTGAAATTACATAAGTTATTTTAGCATGTACAAAGCCAGCATACTTTCACATCTAACTGGGTGAATTAAGGCTTTATTTCAACCAAACAGAGTTGATGAATGTTCGAAAAGTGGGATGTTGAACCTTGACAGCTTTTGTTATTTTTATTTTGCTGTTTATTTTGGCCTTTGAATGAAGTGTGATTTATGATGATAAAATTACTCTTTATTTAAATGGAGCCTGGTAGGTTTGGTGATGACAATAACAAGACTGTTTCTGGTTAAACAAAAAGGTCTATCTCTGTCGGGATCCTTTCCATAATGTTGTCAGACAAGTAGAATAACAATCTGAGCCTGTCAGTGACAAAAACAAACACTTTAAATTGACGTAAATTGATGATGCACAATTGCCCCAAGTGGTTGCATTGTAGCCTGTGTTGCTGCTGCCAGCTGGAGCGGTCTGATTCAGTTACTAGACCAGTTTTAAAAACTGTTGTTGCCATCAGTCACTTGGACACAAAAACATCAGAAAGTGGTTTTCTAGGTTGGAAAAATACAAAAGTTACCCTTTAATGTTCAAAGGGAAGAGACAAGTTTATACGTTTGGGTATGAATTAGAAAAGGACAGTACACATTTTTAAATTGTGTTATGTGTTTATTGATTTTTAAGAACAAAATGACACACATAACATTCAACAGAATATACAACCAAAACAACTCAGTGCAGCTCATGGATCAAACATCTATAAAAGGAAGTGACAAATGACAAGACATTTTAGTCCCCAACTTTGTAAGAATACATACATGTCAAATAATCCAAAAATATATATTCAAGTGTGACCTCATGCCACTGTGTTTTAGTTTAAACTCCGTCTGTTATTCAGTTCAGAAGTATGCACCTTCTTGCGAGGAATTAGTTTATAGATTTTACCTACAATTTTATCAATTTTCAGTCCCATAACATCCCAAAACCTCTGTATCTTCCGACAAGACCACAGGCAGTGGGTAAGGCTACCTGTCTCTGTTTTGCACTTGACAAACATTTTTATGTAAGAACAGCCTGATTGCCCAGGGCAAGTAAAATGGCACGTTGGGCCAGTAAATCTAGCAACACACTTGGCCAATTGGTCAAGTGGCACTAAAAGAATTAAACACAGTTTTTTTTTGCCAAAGCTGATGATGAGAAAAACGTAAAGACAAAGTTTACGAGCTGGAGCACAAGTAAGCATTTCACTTGTCCTGGAAATGGGAGTTTAGTTGGGTGGCGTAGAGGAGGTGTGCAAAGCTCTATGTATTGTGTGCTTTGCCGCAAGTTAGAGAGCAGGACTTTGTGGTAAAGATTAAACATGAAAATTAGCTTAAGTCTTTGTTGTTATTTTATACCTGCTAATAAATGAAACTGTTTTTATAGCGGTAAGCAAAAATTGACTTCAGGGCAAGTTGATTTTTGACAAACTTTCCTGATTGGTCAAGTGGGAAAAAAGTTAGTGTTGAACCCTGAATTTAATTAATCCATCTTTCTAATTTGTTTTTGTCAAAATGATTCAAGCTCTTCTGAGTGACAGCCCACATTTCTGATGTTACAAATTGTTAGAACTGGCCTAACTGAGCCTAAAACTGGCTTTTTTACTTTATACTTGTACTTACCTATTAACCTAACCCACTCTAATAACCATATTCTCATATAAAACCCCTTCTTACCTGCAATGATTGAATAAGACAAAGATGATGAAAACAAAACGTATAAAAACATTAAAAAAAATCAGCATTTGTTAAAAATGTATTTGCAAAATATTGTGATTTCTGTGTTATACAAGGTATAGAAGAAGAGAAATAGAATGTGGCCGATTCAAAAAAAAAAAATCTTATCTGCATTAGAGATGAATGATTAGTTGATTAATCAATTAGTTGATGGACAGACATTTGCTTTAACTGTGAGAAAAATTTTGGCGCATTACTTGTGACTCATGTCTGCACGTTTCTCAAATTAAACAAAATAAATATAATGTGTCTCCCAGTAGGCTGATATACATCTGTGTCTGTTTTCAGCATGGGAGGTGACCACGGCCACAGCAAGATGTCCCTGCCAGACTGGCGGCAGTGGAAGACACAGGGAACGCCTCTGGAGTTCACACAGCAGAGGCTGGCAGCCAGGGGGCTCAAGGATCCGTGGGCACGGTAAGTATTTCTACCTACATGAGATGTGGCTAACAGTTAAGTAAGTCTTATCCCTGACCCTGCTCCGTATCTTTCCCTCCTGTCACTGTCACTCTCTCTGTGTGCAGCAACGAGGCTTGGAGATACGCAGGTGGCTTTGCTCATGCTGTGACTTTCTCTGAAGTGCTGCTGAAAGGATTCAAGTGGGGCTTTGCTGCGTTCACTGTTGCTCTGGCTGTAGAGTACGCCCTGTTCCCACCGAAGAAGGGCGGCCACCATTAATACTCATCATTGTCCCTCAAACACAGACCATAATGGAGTCTAATAATATTATGTATTTTCTGTTTAATAAATGTTTTTCTGATCACCCCATTGCTCCCCTTATTCTTTAAACACTCTTTCATCTTTAAATCATAAACAAATTCACTTGGCATTTAAGGATAACTTTGGTATTTTTTCAACCAGGACCCTATTTTCCCATGTTTTTGTACCTGCGTGACTAATGGCAACAACATTTTTTAGTACTGAGCGAAGCTGCCGAAGGAGCAGCCATGAAGACGGCTGCAGTGTAACCACTTTGAGCATGTTTGTACCTCCACTAAAATGTTTGTTTTTGTCACTGACAGGCTCAGATTGTTATTCCAAGTATTTGATATCATTACGGAAATGAGCCTGGTAGGTTTGGTGATGACAATAACGAGACTGTTTCTGGTTAATCAAAAAGGTCTATCTCTGTAGGGATCCTTTCCATAATGTTGTCAGACTCTTTGAATAACAATCTGAGCCTGTCAGTGACAAAACAAACACTTTCAGTTGACATAAATTGAAGGTGCATATGCCCTAGGTGATTACATTTCAGCCTGTTTAATGGCTGCAGCCCTCTTGCTCGATACTGGACCAGTTTCAGTTGGTCACTGAGACACAGAAACATGAGGAAAAAAAGGTCCAGGCTGAGAAATACAGAAATCACCCTTTAATATTTCAATAATAATGATGGGATTTTAATCTCCCTTAATATACAGTGTTATTGCTGAGATGAAGGTGCAAACATAGTACCAGGTCAGTCCTGCTTCCTCTTCCTGCTCAGTTTCCGGAGGCAGAGTTTCAAGCATTTCACTGCCACTATTACAATAACCAGCACCACAGTAATCAGCAGTGTTATTACATCCAGGCAGTAGTACTGGAACCAGTTGAGGTCATGGACAGCAGGTCTGAGATGTTTGGCCCCTTTGTGTCGCATCACAAATTCTGTCCAGTACACTGAGATGTCGATGGGGCCAAGTAGCCGGTCTGTATGGAGGGCCGACAGCTTCTGTATGTTCTCTTTATAACTGGATATAAACAGGTTTGGGAAGAGTTTAAGAACACAGCACTGAGATGAGAGGAACTCCTTTTTAAACAGATAACTGACATTGTGAGCGACCTGATCACTCACCTGGTGTCATTGATGACCTCATTCAGTGCCTGAAGAAGTTTTTCTGTAGTGATCGTATAAATGTCCAACACGACTCCAACTTTTCTGCTCGCCAACTTCGCTGCGTTGTCAGGCTGCTCTGCCGAAATTGGCACCAACACCATGGGAACAGCGTGGCACAGTCCCTCAAAGAGACCATGGGAGCCAGCGTGAGTGATGAAAGCCCGAGCTCCAGGATGTGCTACAACACAACACAGAGAAAGATGTTTATGGAAAACAAATAGGTACCAATAAATAATTGCAGAAATAAAATCAACAAATAAAACAAAATAAAATAATAAATCAATATTGAAATACATGCAGAGATCAAAAATAAATGAATAAAAAAACAAAATATATGCTCAAATAAATACATAAATAAAAATAATAAATATTGAAATACATACAGAAATAAAAACTAATGAATAAAAAAATATATAAATAAAAAGAAACAAATTAATACATAAATAAATAATAAATAAATGCTAAAATAAATACATAAATAAAAGAAATATTGAATGCATATCAAAATAAAAAATATCTGTTGAAATAAATACAGGAATAAACAAAATAATGAAATAAATACATGAATAAATAAGTAAATGCTAAAAATTAATAGAAATAAATAATTGAATGCGTAAAGAAATTAATGCAAAGGTTACGACCTCCTACATCATTAACATACTGATGCAGAAATACATAAATAAATAAATGTAGATATACAAAAATTTAGGAATAAATTGAAGATGTTTATGTCCACTTTAATGATCAACTTTTATGTTTTAATTTATGTTTTTAATTTTTCATTTATTTAATATTTATTCAAATGTGTTGATTTATAATTCATTTATTTATTGTTATGTTTATTTCCTTGTTTATTCATGCATTTATGTAGTTATTTATTTCTGTATTTACCTTTTTATACATTTCTTTCTTTCTTTCCATATTTATTTGTATATTCCTGTAGTTATTTATTTATTTATTTATACTATAGTATGTTTTGATCCTCTGTAGATGTTGGGTTAGTTCAGTTGTGAGTCATGTGTTTAGAGTGTCAGGATGTTTTTGTTCTGGTGGATTTACAGACCTAGCAGGTCATTCTGAGGCACCCAGTTCATCAACTTCACATTTTCTGGGATGCTGCCAGGAACCGTCCCACTGTACCTCCATATTACCTATCAAAACAAGCCGCATATCATTTATTGCTCTTCGATTGTTGCATTGATGTATGGTTTAGAATACATTGTCACACATGTTGACAAACCTTCTGTGGAATCTGTCTAAAGGCTTCTAGGAAGACAGCTGTCGTCTCTGCTGGCATCTCTGCCACCATGGTACCCAGAGTGAACACCACAAACCCATGTTCTCCGGACACCCAGGTCACCAAATCCTGCAAACACACACACTCTCTTTATGTGTCAATCTTACCGCACTAAATGCAGTGATACAACACGAAGAGGAAGAAAAATAAATTAAATATTTGAACTGTTTTTATTGTACATAGTATCAAAAAACAGGGGATTTACTTCAGGCAGAGGATTTCTCACGTCACAATTGATTCCACCAACTAGTACAACGTTAGGCATGAGAGGGCGTGGGAACTCCATTGTGAAGTCCATCCTGTTAAACACAGAATCACAATATTTATTTATTTTGAGACAAACAATTTAAAATATTTTTTAAGTGTGCTTTAGTGGAAATCAATTACTAATTCCTAATTACTATAAATGAATACTAGAATAAATCAAAAACTTGTAAAATAGTAAATACAGGCATCATTAAATGAATATAGAAACAAATAGAAGTATAAATAAATACAGGGATAAACAAATAAATGTATAAATACATATTGTATACATAACATACATAATGTATAAATAATACAGAGAGAATTAAGTATAGGAACAAAATAAATAATGAATAAATGCATTCAGTAATGAAGAAATATATACAGAAATAAATTTATTAATTAATTTAATTAATTAATTTAAGTAAATTAATAATACTGAAAACATAAAATTTAAAAAATACATACAGAAATAGATAAATGTATAGATAAATTCATAAATAAATAAATATAAATGTGATGAAATAATACTGCATGAAATAAATAAATGTATAAATAAATTCAGGAATAAATACAGAAAATATATAAATTAAACTAAAAATAGTTACAAGAATGAATAAATAATCCAGATATAAATACGTATAGTAACAAAATAAATAATGAATAAAAACATTCAGGAATGAAGAAATATGTACAGAAATAAATGTATGAATTAATTCAGAAATAAACAAAAATGTAAGTAAATAAATGATATTGAACTAAATAAATACAAGGATAAATAAATAAATAGATAAATAAATGTATAAATAAATTCATAAATAAAAAAAATGTAATGAAATAATCAGGAATAATTAAATGAATACCAAAATGCATAAGTGAATAAATAAAAGGATAAATGAATAAATAAATGTTGAAATAAATATAGAAACAAACAATAATTGCATAGATAAATAAATGTAAATGTATATTTGTGTCATTGTTTATCCTCCATACTTCATTTCCAAACCATTAACGTATAACCTTTGCACATATTACCTCAGCAGCCAGATATCAGAGTCCGACAGCACTTCAGCTACACCCACCTCCTCTCCCAGGAAACGATAGGCTATGTGGTCAAAGTGCCAGTAGATCAGTTTGCATAGCAGCGGCTCCAGTAAAGCCACCTGTAGGTCAGAGGCATCACAGAGCAATATCAAAGTAAGGCGTAGGTTCTCAGCAGTAGAGTTGAATCAGTCGTATTAGTTCAATTTAACCGTGGTTGCATTGAGGCAACATGTTCCATGACCAACATCTCGGACATACATGACTATTTCTGCAGATTTATGTGACAAATGGAGAAAGAACTGACAAATGTGAATTAGAGGGATTAGTGTTGCTAACACATAACCTGTGTTTTACCCAATAAATTGGAGTAGACTTAATTTTGAATAGCCATCCTTCATGCATGCACCTGCTGATGCACAAGCCCTCACCAAAGTGTTGACCGTCCTCTCCTTGAAGCTCATCTTATCTGTGTATCTGGTGAAGAAGCGGGGCACGTATGAGGGCGGCAAGGGGCAGCCTGCAGACTTCATATCCAAACCACATGGAATTCCCCTCAGCAAATTTATAGTGGGGAGACCTGAAATTGATTTCATGTATGATTGGTGAGAAATAGGCAGATGCATAAGAGCACACAGAATCAAAGTGTGGCAGAAACTCACCTAATTTCCGAGCTATTAATGAGCCTGTGGGCACCATGGGGTCTGTTAGGACGGCATCAAAGTTCTGCAAAGCGAAAAGGTGCAAAGGAGAAATGAGATAGACAGGTGAATCTTCAACAGTGTGCACTAATGAAGCACCTTTGCTACTATGAATTGCGTTGCATTGATTCTTCAGAAGAGTCACAGCAAAGTCTAAGAGGTGGAAAGTAGCACTTTTATATTTCAATCAGTTTGAAACAATGGCGGCTGTCTGGCAAAAAAAATCTTGTATCAGTTAAATAGTGAGCTAAACATGTTTCTGAAAACATTTGAGGTGAGAAATAGGCAACTCAGTAACAGAGTCTTGGTTGCACTGTCAAGTTTTACTGCTTGATCTCAGTTTTATTGGCCTTCATTTTCTCTATGCAGTAAACAGCATGGCGTGTTTGGAAAGACACTGTAGGAGAGTTAAGTTTAATCAGCATGGCCAAATTTTACTGTTTGATCGGATTTCGGTCCGAGTTTGAGACAAAGAGCGGGGGCAGGTCAGTCTCAAGATCTGCTCCTGTCCTCGTGGTGGCATCGGTGGCAGGCAATACAAAAATGCAGACGTACAGCCTGTAGTTTACTCAACAGCCTGAGAGAGAAAGTACGTCATGTGGTTGGGAACCAGTACACTACAATATTTAATTGTATGTAAATACCTTTTTATAAGCTCCACCTATTGCAGTTCCAGAGATTTTTCAGTTTGTGAAAGTTAGTTGTAACATTTTAGTTGCCTGAAAAAGTCTTGCTCAGCATTTGGTTGTGTTACAAGATCCTTGAATACTGTGTTCACACTACAAGCAACAACGCAACACAATGACCAGCTGCATTATCACTATGTCACCGTCGAAGATCTCACTCAAGCGCTCCTGAACATAGTTACGTTCTCACAGACTTGTGTGTGTCTGCTACTTGCAACAGTGCACTTCCACTGAACGTCATTTAAAGGTTGCACTTGCTCAAAAACATATCTGTGCTATTTTAATTTAAGTCCGAGCACCGATGAAGCTAGCATGAAGCTAGCATAGCATCAGTTAGCTAGGGTAAACAAATCAACGCCACAGATAGACACAAAAGCATATGATTGGTTGTCACTTCATCACGTCATTGGAGTGCTGAAAAAAATTGAAGCCAGTTTCAACTTTGATTTGTAGCATGTTACACCTGCCTGTAGCGACAAGTATTTAGCGTCAGCTTGTAGCTTAATGTCACCTTCCATTGAAAATTACTTGTAGCCTGTTGCTGTGTTGCTCATGAGTGTGAACACAGAGTAGGATGTTTCAGTTTTCAGTCGCAAAAATTTAGCATTAGTATTGTCACAGTTAGCCGTAGCTGAAAATGCACAGTGCTAACCAAGCTAGCAGCTGTAGTGTTAGGGTTAGCTCCACCTTCTCATCCAAATATGGGCACCTCTGGCTCCAAAAGTCCAAGAGGGCAACGGCCAAAATGCTGACGCTTCAAAGCGGGAGTACATGAACCAGTCGGGGAAATCACAATGGCTATGTCCATTATTTGGAGCCAACGTCATTGAAATCTGTTGCTTGGACAGTGACTTGCAGCATCAGAATCCAACGAAAAAGGGTATCCTTTAATGTCGGCATGATATTCAGCATCAGGGGAAAGGTTGTAAGAATGAAAAAAAAGCCCCAAAAAGTCTAGGGTCTGCCCTGAATCCAATACAACAACAGCCCCAGAAGGTAGTTCAACTACTACAGTCAGAAGTGATTCCCAACTGGTGGGTCACGGATCCATTCTGAATGGACCACACGTGACTACCAAGCATGTTTGTAAAAAAACACACAAAGCCTTTACTTTGAAGTGCTGTTTCCTGCTGTAGAGTGACAGACACAGCTACTGGACAGACACAGCAAACAAGCTCAATGACACGGCCAAATGCACGTATGATGACGAATGTGTTTAACTGTATTGTCCTTGAACTCATGACTGAGGAGAAATCTGGACTCGTGGCTGTGTTTCATTTTGCTAGCTTTCAAACCTGACTCTGCATTTGCACTCACCTGCTGTGCCAGATGTGAGATCACACTGTCATTGAACAGCAGGCTCTCTGCCGTGGTGTGGATCAAGCCGGTAATCTTCTGAATTTGCGCAAATTGTTTCCTTATCTTCTCCATGAAGGACAGTGCAGATTTCTGCATCATGTCCTTGTGTGTGGACATGATAGAATCAATATAAGCCTTCTCATAAGGAACAGGATAGGTCACAATGTCGTAGAAATCCGCTGGACCCAGCCGTATGCTGACCTCTGGTATCACAACAGTGACCTGATGTCCACGGCGACCCATTTCTTGGACTATTGCCTTCATACCCACCCAGTGACTCCCATCCATGGGTACCACCAGCAATTTCCCAAAGAAACCTGGAGAAGCAGAGTCACCTACAGGGGTGTTTTCAGTGGTTTCAGCCTCTTCTGTTTTCACCTTCTTCTCTGGTCTGGAGTTGTCTGCCACGGACCCTTTCGTCTTATCCACAGCACCATTTATTTGCATGTCCATGTTCAGCAGCAGGAACACAAACGCTGCTGTTTTCCACATTGTGCTCATTCCTCTGCAGCTCACTGATTGCAACGCAGGGAAAGGGGTGAGGCTAAGAAAAGGAAAAATGACATGGAAACACCCCTTTCTCTGTGCTTTGAATGCTTGTGTAAATTATCCCCGCCCTTTAGGATCCTCTGACTGGTTAAATTCCTCAGTGAATTAGACTGCAGTTGTGTGTGTTCAAAGTCCTCCAGTCCGTTGGACTCCCTGTGATTGAATTACTGTGTTATTATCGACACATAAAAGAAAGAACACAATTACAACCGATACTGCCTCTGGGGACTGGAGGAAAGTTCAATGGAGGAAGCAGCAGTGTTTGCAGAGGGATTTCTGGTGCAACTTCACCTGCGTCCAATGTGCATGGAGAAGGGAAAAAAGTCTGAAGAGGACAATAAATAGGACCAGGGATGTTTCTAGGATTTGATGACATTATGGGCAAAGCCTGGACCTCTGCAGGGGGGCCCGAGGGGAGGTAATTAAGTTAAGTATTGTAAGATGCTCTCTACTCCAGTTAGGCCTGTTTCTCTGGATTTCCCATGCAGCATGTCCTAACTTTTAAAGGCAGTGAAGTGAAGGGAGTGGATTAGCAACCAACAACCAACTTCTTTGTGAACTTGTTTGAAAATGTGCACAACTAACTACAACATCAGCTGGGTCCTGCATGATGTGATTTTTGTGGCCCCTATCTTGTGAGGGGTGAGTTTATTTTTGGCTTTTCTTTATCTTTTTTCCTTACAGCAGAAATTTTGACAATAAAAATCATCAATCAGTGTTGGATTAGTCCAGTAGCTAAATGGAATTTAGCCATGAGTCATTTTTATAATAAAGCTGTATGTCGATTCACCTCAGGTGACAAACAGAAAACTTGGAGCTAAGTGGTAGGGGTGTAACGGTACACAAAAATCTCGGTTCGGTACGTACCTCGGTACACAAGTCACGGTTCGGTTTTTTTCGGTACAGTAATGAAAAAAATAGATAACTATTAAATATCTACTTATTGGTAACCTTATTAAAACATACCACCTCAGCAGTTTACACAATTTTTGAATGAAACAAATATATATATATATAAAATCCTGCTTTTTCACATTGTTTGAATGAAAATAGAAATATAAAAGTGAAAAATAAAATCCTGCTGTTTTTTTAACACACGTTTTGAATGAAAAATATACATTTCTGCAATGTGTAATTTTCTGCCGCTAGGGGTTTCAAACCAAAACAATAACAGAAGACGGACTTGGATGACGTCATGAAGTAGCGTGGGATCATGGGAGTTTGTAGTTATATAACAAATACAGATCTAACGCTCCTCACTTATGCAAATGCGGTCCGTTGCCGGTGTAGCAGCCCCGAGCCGATCTGGTACCTACACCGGATCGTCAAACTCTGATCTAACTATGAGTAGTAACGTTACTTAGGCTGACCAAACGTCCTCTTTTGCCTGGACATGTCCAGTTTTCACGTCCCATCCAGGTGTCCGGGTTTTTTAAATAAACTGATTATAATGTCCGATTTTCCGTGTTAAAGTCATGGGCTCTTTTTAAGTGATTGTCTCACTAACCTCAGTTATTTACACTCTATTCAGAAATGCTACTTACTTTAGCTGAGTTAGCAATCTGCTAGTTATTTAAGCAAACTGCTAGTTACTTAGCTTTACAGTCAGCGATGGCTTCTCCCTCTCTGCTCCTCTCTCTTGCTCAGTGCGTCTTATGTTTAGCTATTCTTCTGCCTCTTTTATAAATGCAGTTCATTTACCAGCATCAGCTCAGCATTATAGAAACCCATCGTTAATGTTAGATGTTGTGGTTAGCCAGCCCCGCTCCACACCGCTCCGCAGCAATACACTGGTGGAAATTATTAATATTTTGATACATCAGCCAGATGTTTGCTTGCCTGTCTAGAAGAACCCACGCGAGGTCGCCATCGAATTGTAGTCCTAGATAAGCTCTCTCATCTTGGAGAGGCACACCAATATTTATCCTGGATTTAGCTCTCCTCTCAGTTTTTTTAGTTTTAGTTTTTCTACTCAGTTTTACTCAATTAAAATAAAAAGTATAGCGGAGCTGGCCCGACCGCTGTTCTGCAGTGTCGGCACACTGCTTTGTCTTGTCAACTTGTTTATTTCCATCTTATCTCCACCAAAGTGTTCCCAAACGGTGGGTCTTCAGGTTCGTCAGGCTCACTTGCCATGTTGTCAAAATGCGAGAATGCGCTGCACAAAGTGAAAGTGGAGATTTACGGGACTTGGTCCGTCACTCAATTATGTCCATCGGGGAAGTAGATATTTTAAATGGTTCGGCTCGCAAAAACGGAATTAAAATAAAACAAAATAAAATAAAATAATATCCTGCGCCCAATAATTCGGTACAGGGTCGTGCCGAACCGAAAGTCGCGTACCGAACGGTTCGACACAAATACATGTACCGTTACGGCCCTACTAAGTGGTATCCCTATCTGTCTATGACAGTTTTAACTTTTGTCACGTAAGTATGTGATGAACACATGGAGACTGTTTGTGTAATCTGTAACTTCAGGTTTCAGTAGCAGCCATTCACAACATCAGCCACAGGGTTACATAAAAATATTCAAGGACATAGATCTGCTCATTTGTTTAATTAAATTAAGAGAGCTGTCCAAAATGGGAGCATAGAGTTAGCTAATGCAGACATGAGGAAACTGAACGGGCCTACCTGGCACAGGTCTAGCAGCTTAAAGTGTCAGAGGTCTCACTGGACTTCACATCCAAAATGTCACTTAAATTCACACATACCAACCAGGAGGAGACACAAAATTACCTCAAAGAGACACAAAATGACTACAAAGGGATAAAACATTAACACAAAATTACCTCAAGATATACAAAATGACAACATAAGAGGTGATGAGCCCCAAAGAGACACAAAAACAAAACAGACAAATATGTACCTCAAGACCCCAAATCCCTACAGAGACATGAAATGCCTACAAAGAAAGACAAAATACCAAGAAATAGACTAAATTACCTCAAGTAGACACAAAATGACCACATGGGCACACAAAACAACAAAAAAGACATAAAATTACCACAAAACACACAAAAAAAAAAAATACTTGAAAAGACACAAAAACACACAAAAATTAAAATGACAAAGAAACACAAAAAGACCGAGACAGAGACAAAATGACCATGAAGACACAAAAAACAACAGAAAAGACTCAAAATGACCTTGAAAAGACACAAAAAAACAATAAAACGGAGAAAACCACAGACACACAACAACAAAAAAGACACAAAATGACAACAAAGAGACTCAAAACAACCAAAAAGAGACAGAAATGTAGGCTACCTCAGAGACATGTTTATAGAGACATGAAATGACCACAAAGGAACATAAAAAGACCAAGAAATCGACAACATGACCTCAGGTAGACACAAAAAGACTACAAAGAGACATGAAACAACTACAGAGACATGGGGGGTAAAACCACCACAAAGTCTGTGTGTGTTGTAGGACATCCAGGAGGTGGGGCCTTGTACATAATACCCAGGGGCCTCATAATCCGCCCATGGACACAGAAACACAAAATATGAATTTACAGCATTCACATATAAACACACATAGACATGTTTTCATCAGGTTTTCATGCACCTTGGGTTTTTAACAGCTCTGGAGAGAAATCTCAATGCGACTTCCTGGTTGGTTGAATAAATAGGCTATAGCTTAACAGCACATTTTCATCTGCCTGTGAGGCATAGACGAGAGAGACTGGTCGGTCAAACAGCTGCATCATCAAACATGTTTTGATTAATGTCGTTTGAATGTGTGATAATTTACGGCAGTTTGTCATTCAAACAGTCGTCCAGTTAGCGGCGGTAAGGCGCCATTTTACCTCCAGCGTCAAACAGCAGTAGAAGAAGAATCTTCGAGCAGCTGAGTCCTCTTCCGCCGCGCGCAATTTCAGAAGTTATCCTCGAGCTCAACAACTTCAGGTCCGCGAGCTCAACACGGCACGAGCGTGAATGTTCACAAGTAAGCGCCTCGATGTTTTGTAGATGAAGGTGTCGATAAAACAACTAAACATGTCGAGTCACGTAAACTGTGAACGAACGGAGAATCAGTAAGTTGTAAAGTTTTAGCTTAGCGTCAGTGCCGATGGTGTCTTCACTGTTCGCCTTCAGTCTGACGGTGTTTACTGTGTGTTAGTCCGACTAGCTTAGCCAAGATGCTAAAGGGCTATTTAGTGAGTTATGGACACATTCGTGAGTCAGGCTCTCCATCATTAACTTACCTGCCCTCTGGACAGACCCTGTGTGAAAACCTAACGTTACTATCAGACCACAGACCAGCTGAGAAACAGCAGGCTTGAGGGGAAAGTAGTGCCTCAACATAAATAGAGATCTAAGTCAAAATACAATTTCAAAAGTTTGTGATCTACTGACACAGTAACTGTTGCTCGGTAGTCAGTCCCCAGTTGTTCAGAGGAAATCTGGTCAGATTTCAGCCACCCATTGGATCATATCTTGAAAATGGGTGTCAGGATTCTGAATTCAGTTTAGATAATGTAATCCAGTCTTGGTTTTGATCTGGATTAAACCTTCAGTTATGCGTTCAAAACTTTCTTACAAGTATTTGGATACCTTGGATTCAAGTAAATCAGGATTATCATGAGAGGGCTGGATTCTACATATTTACTGCTTTTAAATATCTTGTGCAATATTTTTCACAACATCATGTGCAATATTGTTCCTCAATGTCATGTTCACTTGTCAGTGTAGTGCAATATTATCAATATCATATTTAAATTTCATATTAATTCATTTCATATTTACATTTTAGTACTACCTATTATTGTATATATTTTATATTTATATATTCTCATTTTGATCTGTTTTTGGCTTCTTGTATTTCGATGTATATCACTGTCCACATACTGTTTGATTACTTGCTGCTTTTTAGAAACTCTTGTATTTACCATACTCCTATTGTAACTCTATATGTTATGTTAGGCATGTTTTCTGCTCATTGAAGACACTTCTGCCTTGTATATTTTTAAATATTTAATACTGTATTGTTAAAAAACTGAGCCCAGTGAATGACCCTGACCCAGGCCACCCATCGCAAAGTTGTTTTGAACTGAATTGAATTCAGGGTGGATTTGAGGAACACAGTGTAATAAGACTGTTAAACTGATCAATTACATGAACATTAATTTATGTTTTACACCTGATTTGTTTAATAAGGTACTGAGATAAAGGAGAAAAAGTAGATATTGGGCTGCCCATCAAGCCTTTCAGTTAAGCAACATCATCAGATTTTAAAATCTGGATCAAAATGATCCAAATTAAATTTTTGAACAACCAGGCCCAGGGTCCCGATGTTTAATAGTAATCTTATTGGATTTCGTCTATCCGAATTGATTAAACCTTTAACGTTACTTGTTCAAAAGAAAGGGAGGATTCCAAAATTGGATTAGATTTCTTAATCCAGTCTTGGTTTTGATCTGGATCAAACCTTCAGTATATGATCAAAATGTTACACTACGATTGGGATACTTTTGATCTAAAAAAAAAAAAAATCAAGATTATCCTGATTCTAATAGAGGCATGGATTAAGGTTGGATTTGACAGTGTAATAAAACCTTTAAATTGGTCAGATATATAGACATGTATTTATATTGTGTACCTGATTAGTTTAACAGGTACTGAGAGTAGAGTAGATAAAATAGACAATAGGCTACTTATCAAGCTTTCCGCACAGTAAGGTAAAAAAAAATATGTGTCCCCATAGAATAATCCCCTAAAAAGCTGCCAATATATAACAAATTTTTTAAATCTCGAAGATCTGTGTTTCAGTCTCTTTGGTGGCGCCTACACATATAAGTGATAATTACAGTGAATTACTTGAATTGAGATGAAGCAGACACATGAACAAGATCATGTTATCAATACCGTGCTGTATATTTCCTTTTTACTGTTTTGATTTTCTGTCACTAAATTTTTTTTGTTGTCTTTATAGGCCTGCGACAGACAGCGAGCATGAGGTAGAGGGCTTGGAGTGTTCCACTAATTTGTTGTCCATTAGAGTACAGTATTACAGGTAAGACCACAAGAGAACTTTCTTAAAGTTTTCAGCCTGTGTGACTTCAGTTTAATTGTGAAATAAGAAAAAAAAAGCTGCATTAGAAGTAGTGGAAATTAGTTTTAAAAGACTAAAGACTGTCACCTTCTCCCATCTAAAGACAGACACCCTGAGTTTGTAGTCACACACAATAAAATTTTGCCAAGACTGTGGATTGTGCAGGGTCACTATTTGCAAGACTAGTTTGATTCCCTTTGAGATTATCTCCCACCCTGCGCCATTTGGCTGTGATGGTAGCAAACGCAGCAAGACTTAGCTTAATATGGTATGAATGCCAAGACAAGAAAAAGGCTGACTTTAGGCTCGTTGGACTGAGTTTCATGACCACTTTACACCAACTAAGATAAAACTCTCATGATCTTTTTCCAACATTGTAAATTTGTCTGCCACAGTGGAATTGTAGTTGGTTTAAGGCTGGCATTAGTGACCACATATCAATGTACGACACATCATAGGTGCTTTATCACATGTAGTCACTGTCGCTCTCTGCCACAGGTCATTTGAGTATTCTCTGAAGTGGAAAACACCCATGTCTCCCAGACGCTCCTCCAGACTATCAGAGGTCTCCAAGAAGAGCCCCCAGGGAAGTCACAGCTCAGATGAAGAAGTTATCCAGCGCAGGCTGAAGGGGAAGAGACAGAGGACGGGGCTGAAGAAGACCAAAGAAGGCAACAGCGTAGTTACAGATGAGGGGAGGGACATCATCGACATCATCAACAGTACACATGATGCACAATGCGTCACTGAGGACGATGGAGGAAAGTTTGTATTGGTGTCTGAAGGAATGGATGAGTCAGATGACGATCATCACTCTGTTGCCAGCAGCTTAGCCTCTGGTCCTTCTCTCCTTCGTAATGCCTCTCCAAAGAAATCGAGGCCCTCACAAGGCTTGTGCTCAGCCTGTAAGACTCTCCAGCAGAGGGCAAAGAAGATGAAAGCACCAATTAAAAACAAACTCTTAGACACTGGTGAGTGCACCCGTTCCTTGTTTTATTAACAGAAGATGAAACTGTAACGTCTGTGTGGGTAAATTGGACCATTGCCCAGAAAATACTTGTTAAGACAAAAGATATGAATATGTCTTCAGTTGCCTTCTGCATTGCAGTAATTGCAGCATCGCTAAAGCACAACACATGAATCATCCTGTGGAATGGCCCGTATTCAGTGCACAGATGCTTGCTAACATGTTCAAGCTGTCTTTGTGGTTTGTTCCTCAGATCCCAAGTCCCTGACATGTGACCAGTGGGTCCTGATCAAGACCTGGAAACCAAGGAGGCTGCCTAATGTAAGAGGGTAAGACTGCTGCTTGTGTGTGTGTGTGGTTACTGACTTCAATGGATAGTTTGGGTCTTTTGAAGTGGGGATGTATGAGGTATTTTTCCACAGTCAGTGTGTTACCTACAGTAGATATCAGTCAGCACACCACCAGTTTGAAGAAGCAGATGGGAATACTGACACGGAAGCTAAGCAGTGTATTGCTGTTGACATACAGTATTTTAGCCCCCCTACTCTATATTGAGAATATTTTATCTGCTAATCCTTGCTGTCAGACAGCCCTTTGTGATGGGCTACTGAAGTTGTTATCTCTGCTCTCGCTGCCTTGATCACTTACGTTGTTTGTGTCATTGTGTGACTTTGGTGAATCCAAACTAAACCTTTAAAACAGCAAAGTCACACAATAACACAAGTAGGCTATGATTAGGTGCTGGTTATTGTCGCTTAGCAACCTCAGATGCAGCCTACCTCTGCGCTTTTTAAAGTTGGCACAGTGGGGGCACGAGAGTAGCACCCAACCTTGTGTTTTCCAGGTGGTTAAACATGAGGCATGTTTCCTGGCCCCAGCTGATAGAGGCAGCAGTAGACCAGCAGCTCTTGTGTTCTGTGAGGTAAAATTACTAGCCCTGTTTACACAGAGATCATGCTACAGGGCCGCTATAAAGTTACTTCTTTATGCTGCCTTTACTTGTTAGATTGAACCATCAGCATCATTCCGCTCCATAAACGTATGTGTCGGCAGCGCTTTGTAAACAATAACAATGGCAAAACATGGCAATAACAATCATTTACCATCTCTGTTATAAATCTGCTGATCTCATCCTCTGCTCGGAGGGTAAGGGAGTCCTGGACCTCATTGTTTTTCCCAAATTGCGGACATTTTCGGCCAGTCTTCTTCTTGGAGTTAGCTGCTAACTGCTAGCAGGTACTAAAATCTCCAGCAGTGGGTCACACGCATAGCACGTCGTCATGACCTGTCCTGCGAACTGTGCCATTTAAACTTGTGCAGTTTCAGCATCGTTACTACATCTGATGGCAGCTCAAAAGCGAGATAACTCTGTCCCCCCATTCCACGATTGTGACTTTTATACAGAACAGTGAGGTGGAATATCGATGTGAAATTCCCACCTTGAAGAGGCACTATGAAAGAGGCTACTGTCCTCAGTGGAATCTGGTGGCTTTTAAGAGAACATAGATAACTGCTTCAGTTCCCAGTTGGACATCACTATCTGACGGGAAGGTAAAGAATTGAAAATATTTAGAATATAGCGTACACTTAAACTGATATTGAATTTTTCAGGAAGCTAAAAACTGTTTTGCTGCTGCCCCCGTCCACAGCAGTACATTGCTTAGATTTTGTGTCGCTACTCCTGTCTGCTTCTCCAAACTGGGGGTGTGCCATCTGACATCCACTGTCGGTGATACACTGACTGTGGATAGGTAACTCATAGCCACACTTCAAAAGAATTCAAACTTTACCATTAAGGTTGAATACTAGCCATGGAAATTCACATTTAGCTGTCATCTTATTATAATGCACCTCTCTGTTTTGTCAGGAAGCTTTTGATCCATGTCCAGCTGGTTAAGAAAAGACTTAAGGCGAAGAATGGTACAAACCGACCTGCGCAATGTGTGGGCGAAGGAGAGTCATCGGCCTGCTGGAGGCCGCACCCTTTCCTTCAGAGGTAATGCATCTGTACACATAACTCACATTTCCTACAGTGGAAGAGCAGCTCAATAACCTTACATAAAAACTGACTAAAACATGGTGCGTTTTCATGTCAGGAACCTAAAACGTGTCAGAGTGCCGCTGAAAAAGGCACAAAAGAAGACCAGGAGAAAGAGGACAAGAACCGGTTCTCAGAGCACTCGTGTCGCTAAGCAGCAGCGTCTCCACAGCAACGATCACATCAGTGATAGCAGTGCGGATATGAACGGCGCTCACCCAACCGGCGGTCACTACAGCAGTCCTGGTCGTAGCAGTGACAGCAGTGAAGCAGACATAAATCTGTCTGTTGAGTTGATTCCTTCCTCAGTCACCCTGGAAACCTCTGAGCCAAGAGAGACTCCACCTGAGCAGAAAGCACCAAAGAGGAGGGGAGGATTCAGAGACTTGCTTGTCCTGTTGCGTGGCAGCAGCACGATTGTCAGAGAAACACGTTAGTGAAGTGACTTTTTTTAAGCTACAGCTACAATATTCAGTTAAGTATTTAGTATTTAAGCCATAGTTTTTTGGCAGTTCCACATACTTGCATGTTATTTATTTTTTCAGAAATTTCAAAATAGAATTTATTTAGAGTTACATTTAACGGGACAACTGTAAATATCTATCTATATATTTTAATTCTGTCGATGTAAGCACAAATATCAACACAAAAGACAATAAAAAAAGTTAATTTGCTGATATGAGAAATATTTACAGATCTTTGTTTCCCAGCAGCTCTTGAACACACCATCTCTACACCATGTCTTCCTTGCAGTCCAATAATCAAACTTCAGTTGAACTTATTCAGACCTGACGGATTTTCTGGGTTTCTGCTCTGCAAGTTCATTTTTAGATAAAAATAAATAGATAAAGACAAAGAAAATATAAAACATGAAATTTTTACGTTGGAAATGTTTCTAATAAATAAGCTAAAATCACAGATAAAGAATGTGAACTAGGATAACATGAATAAATTGGATTTAAAGGAACAGTCTGTGGTTTTGGAGATGATGATGATGATGATGACGGTGAGGGGAGTCAAGACTAAACCAGATTGAGTTTGATTTCTAAGGAAGACGGCATGTCGATGATTTCTCCAAACACCTCCTGATCATAGACAACTTTAACGATGATGAGCGGGTAGGACACGTCACTCCTCCTCCCTGTTGTCCAGATCTTCTTTAGTTATTGTAGATTTGTCTCCACAGGGACGGGAACGGATTTAAAGTCTTCTGCCCTGATTTTGGCGTTTTTTCCTGGTTGCAAGTTACGGAACCGAGCTGTGTTCTATAAACGTGGTCAACAGGTGCGTTTGGGTATTGGATAGTGTTTGACCCTTTCTCTATAAGACCACATGGTGGCGCCACTTAACTGAATCCTCTTAGCCAGGAGCTGTTGAGTGTGCCTTTGTTTTAAACCTTTTGACTCATCACAGCAGGAAAAGCACTGGTGTGATTAATAACTTACAATCATTTAGTGCCCAGTGCAGCAGCGTGCACAGCAGCCTGGGTCATGCATGTGGTTAATCTATATCGTACGCAGCCTTTAATGGAATTATCTATGCCTGTTTTTCCTGTAATTACCTTTTTAAAAAAGCTTACCGATCAACAGTACAACTCAGATTAATACTGTCAGTGTGTGGAGGACAAAAATGACTCAAGTAAATAGATAAATAAAAACAAGACTAAAAACATGAACAAATACAAAAAGAATTGAAATAAGAATAAATAAATGCTTAAATAAATAAATAACATAATTAGATAAAAGGATATATGAATAAAAATTGAACTTGGAAATAAATAAATACAGAAATAAATGTGCAAATAAAACAATGAATATATCTTAAAATAAATATAGAAATCAATGTGTAGTTGAATACGTCATAAATGCGGAAATAGATAAATACATGATTAAAATAAAAAATAAAAATGTGTATAAATAATAAAAGAATAAATGCTAAAATAAATACAGAAATAAATCAGGATTTCAATAAATGAAAAATTGTTGAAGTAAATATGGAAATAAATGCATGAATATAAGAATTTAAAAAAATAAATAAATATGGAAATAGATATATATTCAAATGTAAAGGTGATAAACGGGACACAAATATTTTAAATATGTTGAACTACATTTATTTATTTATAGTGTATTTTAGTGAGGTAGGAGGTGCTAACCTTTGCATTTATTTTATGCATCTATTATGTACCTTCATATTTATTTCAGCATTTATTCATTCTTGTATTTCTTTATTCCTGTAGTGATTTATTTATTCATGTATTCATTTACTGTATAACTTATATAGTGTTGATACTTGTGTCATTTTTCATCCTCCACATTAGCGTTGGCACACGTTCCTTAAAGCAGCTTTACCTGTTAGATATTTGTGTAATTTTAATGAGGATAATCCAGGAACAGGTCTTTTTACACAGCAGTGTTATTTTTGCGATGTTTGTGCTGATAGCAGTGAATGTGGAGGAAGGGAGGGGAAACGGGAGAGATAAGGGACTGAGAGTTTAGTCTTGGTGCTGTTTACTGATGGGATTAATGTACTGGGAGAGGATGGGATTTAAGGTCAGAACTGCCAAACCAGGAAATGTGTCTGCTGACCGACACTTTGATCTCTCTGTTTTACACAAAAGGTCTAACGCTGTAGGGATCCTTTCCATAAAGTCGCCAGACACTATAATACCAATCTGAGTCTGTCAGTGGTGAAAACAAACACTTTTAGTGGATGTAAAGTGACGGTGCTCGATTGCTCGCAGGGATATTACATTGCAACTGATTTTGTTAGTTACACTAAAAATGGTCATGAAATGGAAACTATAAGCAGTTTCACTTCACAAATTTGTGTTTCCTCTACACTATTTGGCATGTGGAAGAAGAGCAACTCACCGAGCACATGCTAATGTGTGCTCACCAGACATTCAGGAGGTTTTTACAGGGAGCTGAATTGTCTTGAGTGGTCTCTTCTCAACATAAATGGACCCGGTGATTTAAGTCGGTAGGAACACTGAATAAAGCAGTTTCTTGTACAATTTAGTGTTTCTCTGATGCTGTTTGGCACGTTGGAGACAGTCGGCAAGCACCAGTTAATGTGTGCTCACCCTTTTTCTCTGATAACTACTGTAAAAAAACAGATGTTCACAAGGTTCTTATTGGGAGCCGAATTATCCATAGAGGTCTCTTCCTCCCTTAGGTGGCATCTAGCATCAGCTAATGTGTACTCACCCTTTTTCTCTGATAACTACTGTAAAGAAGGACTAACCACTACACGATGGGGGACAGTTCCATTGCTGGAACTCCCTAAATACATCAGAGACTCATCCCTACCTTTTAACAACCTCTATAAGACTCTGTGTCTTCTGTATTGTTTCCCTTCTTATAGATTATTTCATTTTTGTTTTTCTTTTGTTTTGTTCTTATTATCTGTAAATCATTTCTGAGTATCCAGGAAAGCGCTATACAAATCCAGTGTAATATTATCATTATTATTATTATTAATAATAATAATAGTAATAATAAATATGATTTTTGATGTTCACAAGGCTTTTATCAGGAGCCAAATTATCTGCAGAGGTCTCTTCCTCTCCAACTAAACAACTGATTTAAGCCGGTAAAAACACTGAATAAAGCAGTTTCACATTAAAAAAGAAAAGGTCTGTGTTAGTGGGTGATGGCAAAACGCCCTACTTAGAGCCAGCGTTTGGTGTCTCCATTCTCAGCTACTGTAGAAACATGACTGTGCAACATGCCGATATTGGTAAACGAGGACCTGCTCCCTATTTAGATATAAATGACTCATTCTTAGGTGAAGAAAACATGTGGATCCTTATTTCCAGGTGTTTATACACTAAAGAAAACATACTCATTATATTATATTCTATTTCTGACAGTATATCCCCCTAAATCCTACACTGGAGCTTTAACCTTTTAAACCTGTCAACCTTTTAAATTTTCAGCATTGATTCATTAAAGCAGTGTGACTCAGATAGGCGGACTGAAGAAATAGAGATTTTGTCAAGCTGAATTCCTTTTTGTAGTGACTTTTATCAGCATTTTAAAAATAATTAATCAATTAAATCAACAAAACACTAACAGTTTGGGTCTCCATAATGGGAGACTCGGAGGGATGTGCTCCTGCTCACATGGGTGTTGAAACATTATCGTTATGTTGCTCTTAAAAAGGTGGCACACCCTAATATCACACACACACACACACACACACACACGGTTGATTGACATTGAAAGATCAGATTGAGTCTCACAATGTTGCTGGAACACAGCTGATAATCATATCACATTCACTAACTGAGACACATTCCCTCTCTCCTCCCTGCGTCTCCTTTCATGTTAGTCGATGCATACATGCTTCTATGCATCACACAAGACAGTGACGCAAACACAACAAGTCTGTTCACTCTCTGCTGAGGGCTGAAACACATATTGCTTGTCCTGATTTAACAGAGCGTGGAGTTTGGAGACTGTCACACACACACACAAACACACATTACACATTGTCTGATTCCCATCGGCAGTCTTTCCTATTGCCAATAGTTCCTGATTATCACAACCCAGAGGTCTCAGGGCCAAAACAATTCTAGCAGGGCACACACACAACACAGTATCCTGTGATAGAGGCACTATCAGCACCTGACACCTCGAAAACAGGAAAAACGTTTCAGCAGGAACACAGATGTGTTGGTGCGTTGAGGGGAGGAGCGTGCCACAGCTATATATCCCCTGTGGACAGAAATCTTAACTTCACTCCACTGAGAGAGGAGAGGGACCGTCATGTCGTACTATGAGGTAAGGATGTCGGTCATGTGTGGAGCTTTTATGTAAATTAACAAATCTGGATCTGTTTTCTCTTCCTGCTCTTACTCATAATCATCATCATCTCCTCCGCAGCATATCGTCTTCGACTATGACTTCAATGACACCGGCTCAGGTTCTGGTTCTGGTGACATGGGGGCGGATCTGCAGGAGCTCTGTGACATGGAGCATGTGATTACTGATGAGCTCCAGCAGGTCTTCTTGCCTGTGGTCTACGCCCTCATCTTCACCCTGGGCATCACTGGAAACGGCCTGGTCGTCATAGTGCTGGGCTGCCAGCGCAGGTGAGAGATGGAGGGTTGGTGGTTGATCTGATGAATCTCTTTGTGTCTGTGAACCAATAGGCTTAATGATTTCCTCCGCTGTGTTCATCCGCAGGTCAAAGTGCAGCCTCACAGACCGGTATCGCCTCCATCTCTCTGCTGCTGATCTCCTCTTTGTTCTGGCGCTGCCGTTCTGGGCCGTGGACGCAGCTCTGGCCGACTGGCGCTTCGGAGAGGTCACCTGCGTTTGTGTGAACGTTATCTACACGGTCAACCTGTACGGGAGCGTGCTCATCCTGGCATTCATCAGCCTGGACCGCTATCTGGCTGTAGTCCGAGCCACGGACACCAACACCGGCGAGCTGAGGCAGCTGCTGGCACACAAACTGGTTTATGTGGGTGAGTGTTGGAAGATTTTTTACTTTTTGCAACTCTTCTTTCTTACCTCTTACGCCTACAGTCTCTTACCTTTCTGTGCCTTCTCTCCCTGCAGGTGCCTGGTTGCCCGCCGGCCTCCTGGCAGTGCCTGACTTGATCTACGCCCGCACTCAGGAGGGAGGCGAGGGGGCCACTCTGTGCCAGAGATTCTACCCAGCAGACAACGGTCCCATCTGGGTTGCAGTCTTCCATCTCCAGCTGGTCTTGGTGGGTCTGGTGATCCCAGGCCTGGTCCTCCTTGTGTGTTACTGCGTCATCGTCACCAGGCTGACCCGTGGGCCGCTCGGGGGTCAGAGGCAGAAACGGCGAGCTGTCAGGACCACCATTGCGCTGGTCCTCTGCTTCTTTGTGTGCTGGCTGCCCTACGGAGCGGGCATCTCTGTGGACGCTCTGCTGCGCCTGGAGGTCCTGCCGCGCAGCTGCAGACTGGAGGCCGTCCTGAGCGTGTGGCTTGCGGTGGCTGAGCCCATGGCGTTCGCACACTGCTGCCTGAACCCACTGCTGTACGCCTTCCTGGGGGCTGGGTTCAAGAGTTCAGCACGCAGAGCCCTCACTCTGAGCCGAGCCTCCAGTTTGAAGATTTTACCACGAAGACGCCCGGGGGCCTCCACGACCACAGAGTCCGAGTCCTCCAGTTTACATTCCAGCTAGTGTTTGCTTGTGCTGTATTTATGTGTAAATACTGTGTATATGTGTGCGTGTTTAATGTGTGAGAGGAGCTGTCTGCTGGCCCACGACTTGTCTTCCTCCTTCACTGTGAGATTTCTCCTGTAAATACTGTCATCAGTTTTGTTTCACTGCTGCTGTGCTTGTTGTTTACTGTTGTAGATGTTTGTAATAAAATATGCAAAATACCCATATGTGTGGAAAATGTCTTCTCTGGTGAAAAAAGTATCTTGCTTCCTGAGTGAAACTGTGAATTCTTGTTGTGACATTTAACCACTCAACCACAGCGAATGCCACTCTCACAAAGACAACTTCACAGTGGTTGAGATTGATATCAGTAAGACCCAAATGAAACCATTCTGAGTCTAGTGAGCGAGCTAATGAGACGGTTGATGAAAGCAGCTCAGCTTTATCACAGCAAACACATGGGAAAGCGACAGGAAAGGTGGAAACAAGTGTGAATCAAATCTTTTTGGTGTCCAACGCTACAAATCATGGTTGTTTTTTGGAAACACTACCGTTTTAATTTGTGTGTTTTGGGGGCAAAGTTGGCGGTTAACAGACACAGATTCTTTGAAAAAAAAAGTTGGCATTGTGGCACGTGCTCTTATCTTTATTATGATCAGCTTATCTCCCTTTAGACTGAGTCATGATCACTCAGCCGCCTGCCATCTGAATCCACTGAACCGGAGCACGAACGCAGTAAAGTTCCTTTGAAAAAGGAACTGCTTTTTGAAAATGTTGCGATAGCCAGGTGTATCTGAGTCACACGCCTCTGTGTGTGAGTGTGTGTGTGTTTGTGTCACTGTTTTGGGGGTGCAGATTTATGCTGATGATATAAACAGTTTGCGCCTTCTACGTGAGAGAGAAGGGAGCATCAAACGGTCAGGAGGTCCATTTTTTCCAATACTTAAACGCTCACACAGACACACAAAGTGCTTCCCACATACTTACTTCCACTTGGAAGTGAGAGAAACAGAAGCTGGAAGTTTACTGTGTCCTGTTTCCTGGAGCAGAGAGGAGGATGAAGAGGAGAGTTGTGAGAGAGACGAAGGGAAAGAATACAGTAAATCAGCTCCACAGTGAAGGGTCGACTGTAACTGTGTTGTATCTATGTGGCTTTATGTATACAGAAATGAGTGTTGAATCATTTCAGTTTTATTATGTATTCTTCTCCATCTCTCTTTCTCTTTATCTGTCTCACTCACTCTCCGTCACACACGCACACAAACACAATTCTCTTCTATTCATAGTGTTTTCAAAACAGGAAAGACTTCCTGCGGCTCATTTTAGGAAAAACAAGCAGCTAAAACAATCAAACAGCCGAGCAGCTCTGCACTCGACAACACCGAGAGCTGCTGCAGAATAAATCAGTGCAGAGACACTGAAGGACATCATGAATGACCAGGTACAATGTAGACATGTAAACATACATATGAAAATAGGTGAAACTCAGGATGTTTGTAGCGCTTATGAATTATACAAGTAGGAAAATGTCATGACCCGGGTTATATATTTTACATTATTTGAGTCTAAGTTATGTGGCGTTTAGCAAATCATAAACCCTAGGTCTTGTCCTTGGCTCTATGAATGGAGTGCAATATTTTTATTTCATAGCACCATTAGGTCAAAATTTAATTATGTACAAAACTTCTGATTTGATTTGATTTCATGTAGTAATTTAAATAACAACAAAAAAGCCTACAAAACAAACAATAAATCATGAACAGACATACAATGAAAATCATAAATTAACATTTCATGTCCGAAAAGGAGTAGAAAGGAGCACCGAACTTAGTCCCAAACTATACTGATCCATCACTCATCAAACCATTACATAGATACACTCTCCTCACCATTGATCAATCACACATTTACACTACTGCACTTCTTAATACCTGATAAGCAATATTACCCTGTGTATAAAACAAATACGATAATACAAATTGTGAAAACCGACAACAGTCGCACTCTGAGTGTGCTTTATATTGACTCTAATCATTTCTGTACCTTGTGAAAATACTGTCTTTGTTCCCCTTTTTAAACTGTCTGATATCTTTACTCTGGTTAAGTTCTCCATCCAGTGCGTATTATGAAATCAACCCACAAACTGATGTACACATACTTTTCACAGTGGTGTGAAAACAATGTTGAAAATTTTAGTTCATGTGACTTCAAAAACAGGTTATTAATGTGTTCCCGATATTCAACATTATGTAAAATTCTTCCGGCTCTTTTTTGCAGTATGGATAATGGCTGCAGAGTGGTTTTGTAGGTGTTTCCCCAAACCTCAACACAATGATTTCATCAGACATCAGTGCAGAGTATACAATGCTTTGTGATCCAGTGTATGTCTGGCTTTGCCCAAAACTGCAACACTCCTTGTTAACTTTGTTCCTACATATGCTGTATGCGGTTTCCAGCAGGTTCTATGGTCTCTCATCACATCAAGAAATTTGTTTTTGACCAAACTGCATAATATTCTCATCTGTCTCAACTGTACGTTGTGTGTAGTGCTAACTGGCAAATGTTAGCATGCTAATATGTTAAACCAGAGGCAGGTGGGAGGGGTGGATGGGTCCAACAAACATCGACTTTCACCTGAGAGAGCAGTGTTCGTGACCCGTAAGATTCTCAAGCCAAAACATGTTCTTTTTTCCAAAACCCAACCATGTGTGTTGGTTGTTGAAGGAAGAATAACATCAGCCGACAGTGTTGAAAGAAGACAATGCAGGTAACTTGCAGAACGTCACAACGTCCCAGAACGTCCAACGCTTCCAGGGTACCTTGCACGCCGTGTGAGGACGTGGAAAGTCCATGACCAAACGTCAATATGTGACGAGGTCTGAGTGAGAATGTGTTGGTTTCCTGCTGTAGGACGAGTGAGCAAACAGACAGCTACTTGACAGAGACAGCAAACTAGCTTGATGACATGGCAAAACACAAGTATGATGCTGAATATAGGTGGTGTTGACCTAATGACTAAGGAGAAATCTGGACCCTGTGGCTGGACCAGTTGGGAGCTACTGGTTTAAACAATACTGTGAATTCTATGACTATTGTCTGACACACTTCAGCAGACACTGTATCCTCACTAGTCTGACTCACCGGATGTAAACTGTGGCCATAAACCTGCCATTGGGCACAGATGTTAGCCCACATTGTCCCCTCCTTCTGCTATCTGCTTGTTACTGTTTCCAAATTCCCAACCTCCAAGTGAACAGCTGACATGGCAGCTTTGTTCTTTCAGTGAGTTGTTGTGAAGATTTAACTAATAAAACAACTTGTGAACGCACATCGGACAAGCCTAGACTTCCTCTCACAGGACCATTATGCCTTATGTTGATCAGTTTTCTGATACAGCCAGTCAAAGTTGATTTGCCACATCATTAACTCTAGCATCACCAGGCCCCAGTGACAGGCACTTCACTAATGTACAGATCTGTTCTGTGATATTGTCATAACAATGTTCTGCTTGAGACTGTCATGACCTGGCTCTGAAGCCATCACAAAAAAAAAGAGGGAGACGCAGTCTGAAGGCAAAATAATAAACGATTTAGTTACACAGAAAGAACAATTTTACATGCAGGAAACACAAAAGGAGACTAAAGGTAACAATGAGATGTGTTTATCAGTAAAATCAATGGTGAAGGCACTCGTGTATGTGTGTATGTGTATGTGCTGCATGTTGTGCAGGGTGTTGGAAGTGTGAAAGTAAAGCAAGTATGCTTTGAAGGAAGAGAGCGAGAGTACAGCCAGAGTGACAAGGTATTTATAACCTGAGAGCAATCACACCGCCCAACAGGTAGCCTACCTGATGTCTGTACTATGAAGCAGCATTTGAAGTTAAAGAGGTAACTTCGGGGTTAACCCTGGGTTTTCAGTACTATGAATTCAGAGTTGACTGAACCTGTTAATAACCAGCTTTGTAGTACCGGTTATCCAGACGGCCGATGTAAGGGTTAGTCAAATCAGATAATGAAAAGATATCCTGGGTAAGTTGAACTGGCTTCATAGTACAGGCCTCTGGTGCATTAAAGCAACAGAACACAGACTATCAGGGGACTGTCACAAGACATATACAGCCAGCAAATCGAGTCTAGTGAGCTCCTCCAGAGCCAAAGTTTAGTCAGGCTTCACCTCTCGAGCTCCGATTATCAAATTATGTTTGTCGTTTTTATCAGTAAAAGTTAAATCACACACTGACAAATGACTGTTCATTTTTTTTGGTCGTGTTTCAATGACAGCGCTCGCCTCACCACGTGCAAATGTTCCACCACACCAAGTTCACCCTCAACACTGTTTTCCAAGAGCACCGGCACTCCGTCCTGGGCTTAGCGCCACCCAAGATGACTGTGATTGATTCAAAGAAACATAAATAAACCAGAGCGTTTTCCCCCCATCGCAGAAAGATAGTCAGTGATTCCAGATATTTCTCTGGTGCTGTGGAGACTGGTCTGGCGACATGAGACTATATCCTTACTGATGATGCTGAACCAGCCGTGTTAGAATAGAAAGAGTATAGAATAGAAAGCTTTATTGTCATAATGAGATTACAGGTGCCACTCCATTAGTGCTTTTAAAAACAGATACAACAAGATGTATAAACCACAAATGATAAGATAGATGAAAAATAATAAAAGACAATGGTTAAAAAAGTTCTACCAATTTCACTTCTTGTTTGTTTTCTTGGGCTTCTTAATTTGGTTCTCAGCTGGTGAAACACACTCAGCTTAGCTTCAATCACTAACTCTACATGTCAGGAATACTCCATTGTTTGGCTCCCTGGTTGCCTTAAAATAGCTCCCCTGCTGCATTGTGCTAAAGATGGAGGTCTGTGTGTTAAGAGGACTACCTGCTCTGTTCTCCCAGTATGATTGTGAGCACCCATGAACTTGAATGCCAGCACTTAAACCTCAGTGACTGTTTCAGTGTGCGGGAGTCCACCATCCAAACAATGAACATGTGTCACCATGTGTGTAGGAATACAGCAGGAAACGACTCTTTTTAAACCGTCTCTTCCCTCTTATTTTTCATATCCTGCTGCTCTTATGACTGTTTGTTCTCATCGTCTTGTTTTCCGCCACATATCTGACGCCTTCAAGGTTTTAATCTCTGAGCACATGCTGGTTCGGTGCCTGCTGCGTGATCACACCACAATAGATAACAGACAGATTGTGTTTGATCTGTTCCCACCAGCCGGATGGTTGCGATATTAGTATACTTTCCACTTGTAGTAGCAGTAATGAAAACACTGATGAAACGTGACTGTGTTTAAATGTATTTCTTTTTAAGGTAGTCTGCTGAATAAACTGTATCTACATCTACTTTATAACATTACAGATGCAAACGCTATATAAAAAGACCTTCTCACAAACCGTGATGGCACTGGTGCTCTTCTGACGTTATGTGTGTGTGAGTGTTGGGATTTTGTGTGTGTGTGCCCGCAGATGGTCAGGTTCCCTCATATTGAGACAAGCTGAGTTTCCTGCCTCTGAACAATCGTGGGAAAAGCAGAGGTCAAGACAAAAGGAGAAAAAGAGATGGAGAGAAACACTGGGCTGCGTCCAAATGGCCTGCAATAACTTCCTGCTTTGTTCCTGGTGGATTAATACAATGTGACAGGTGAAACCAATAGCCTGCCGGGAGTGTTTGTATTGACCTCCGCAGGTGGAGACGTGAGAATGATGTGGGAGCAGAAATAGACATTAATGGAATAATAGAGGAGAAATCAGTGTTGGTCGCAGATGGTGCTGGGACTGGTCTGCAGAGGCTGACTGCACACTGTTTGTGTGAGTCTGGATTATATAAATTTAAGATATCCTCCTGACATTGCACATCAGCAAGGCAAGAGTTGAGCTTATGGTTGGCTGCACTATGGCTGCCCACAGCTCCTGAACAGTTTTTTACCAGTTGGATAACACTTGTCCTCTGAGCCCATCGGCTATTGGTCTGACCACAATAAGTCTTTGATGGCAATGACCAACGTTTGGGGTTTCCAGTGTAGCCAAGGGATATCTGGACCAAGACTTCCTCTTCCCTGTGCCAATGTCTGATTATTATGCAGAGAAATAAATAAAAAAACTAATAAAAGGTTCAAATGTCGTCAGACGACAGCCTGTGGGTTCTCAGATTGCATTTCGGCCAATGTGTCCCATCTATTTTGCTGTCCACATGGGGCACGTCCAGTCTGAAGACGACATGCGTCCTTTTGCTGCAGTGTCCAGGTCAAACAACATATGTCCTCGAAAACGGTGCAAAACGGTGTGCAACGAGCGTGGAGGTGCGTTGACTCTCTTTCGTCGGGTGCATCAGAGGCAGTGTTGGGGGTAATGCAGTACAAAAGTAACGTGTTGCAGTAATAACAAAGTAATGTGCCGCGTTATCAACAGGATTTTGGGTAATATTATTACATTCACAATGTCACCTGATGCCAGTTTTGGGCAAGTTACTCTCAAAATGTATTAGTGCTATAGTTACCTTCATTTGAAAGTAATTAGTTACTTTACAAAATTACTCTCTTTGTAGAGTAATTAGTTACTTATTACACTACTTTTGCATTACTTTCACCAAATTAACCTCAGAAGAACTAATTAAAATGGATCATGTTGTTTCACAGCAGGTAATCAAAGCAATGAGTAACTAATTACTTTACACAGACATTAATGTTGTAAAGTAACTTTCAAAAGAAGGTAACTAGTGATATGTAATGCATTTCATTTTGAGAGTAACTTGCCTTGGTCAGACACTGGTCAGAGGTGTTGCCCAGTCAGCAGTGACGTGTATATGAACCAAACTCTGGTGTACGTTCAATTTTTATATGTTAGTCCATGGGCCAGATATCGGTACCACTCAAGGTGACAAAACTTACATGTAATTTTTGAAAAGATCTATGTCTTAGGTGATATTATGGTATGGTAGCTCTTCCTGAGTGGTAGCTGTATCATAGTTATCAGCTCATGAAGTATACCCACCCCCTCAGGTAAATTGCATTTCAGATGCTGGTGCATATCCTGCTTTAGACCCATGTACAGGACATCTGTCAATGTTTCACAATATTGTCTTTGGTATCATTTTAAAGGGGACAATGTCATCTTTCATTCAAGCTAAGATGTGAATCTTTCTGACCAATATAGAGGTTACTGGAGCTCTTTAGACTCAAAAATACACATTTTTGCATGATTTTCGCCTAATTGACATACAGTTTTTTAGCCCTGTGTCACGTAGGAGCAACAGGGACACAAAATACAAAAACTGGGATGCTCACAGGACCACAAGGATTCAGATAATGTATAATATACTCATACTTTATCATTGCCGCAGGGCATTGTGAGCCTTAAATTAGATGGGCATTATTAACTGGGTCAGATAAGGTCACAAACTGGTCTTTATCTTGATGTCATCTTCATTTAATTACTTCAGGTTTTGTATCAAATGGTGATTTCTGTATAGCAATAGAAAACTGTGAGCAAGTGTAAACTGTTTCCCAATAGCCACTAGATGGCACTGTGCCTGACTGTTACTGAAATGCTGTATAAATAGAACGAGAGACGAAGTACCAAGACATCTTTTTCACCTGTGTTCTTGATGCTGTCTTCAAGCAAGGTAATGTACGTTTAAATGATAATCTCAAATAAAATGAATATGATTGTGGAGAGTATAGGGTGTGGTCTTTGTCACCAGTGGCCAATTGTTTGTGTTGCATTGTTTACAGATAACATTCCACATTGTTAAGGCTGAAGACTGAGGCTAACGTTAACACATTGTGGAAGCATCTTTGTAAGTTTGATAAATATAGGCCTACATCATTTATGTTTTAAATATTTGACTTAGCTATTTTTGTATGAACAGAAGAGTAGCCTTTACATTTACATTTTTCTCATTAGTAAGCTTGGTCATATCTGTTAACGTCTGGGAACTCTTAATTTATATTTAACACTACTTTTGGACAACAAATCTGTGACTTAGCACTGTTTGTTAGTATATACATTTCACAAGGCTACATCTGATCTTGTGTATTGCAGTTGAAACTGCCTGACTATGGCCACCGATGAACAAGCAAGTAGCAACCCACCACCAAAGCAACCACAGGGGGAGTGCATCATCCATTGTTCTGATGATCAAGGTAAATTGGTTTCCCCGAACAATCCTGACTCCTGGAAAACATTGCTCACAGCAGCTCAGATACGAAAACATGCACCAGTTTCAGAACTGGCAAAGGACATTCCTGAAGGTTCCAGCAGTCTACTACCACAGAAATTGTCGCAGTATCTTCACCATAAAGAAAGATCTTGACTGTATCCTTGAAAAAGAAAGGCCAAATCCCAGTAGCTCTGCTGAAAAGAAAGAATCGAAAAGAACTGCTCAGTGTGCCTCACGTACCTCCAGGACATATCCTGCAGGGTGTATCTGTTGCCAGAAGACTTCCAAATATCTAAAAGGACAGAAGACAAGAGAGGCGCTGATACAATGTGGCCAATTGCGTGCTGATGCAAAAATCAGGAGTGCAGCCCAAAAGAAAAAGGACAGCAGAATCCTTGCCATAGTGAGTAGAGACCTTGTCGAAGCTGAAGGGCACTACTACAATTCATGCTATAAAATATACACCAAAGAGGTCTCCAAAGAAGAGGTTGCCAACACTGAAGATGGTGGTGATGCTGCCGATGATGCCCAGTATGAAGCTGCTGTGAAACAGTCGTACAATGAGCTGTTCCTCTTCATCAGGACAGAGATTTTTGGCAATCCACGTGTGATGACAATGACTAGTCTCACTTCTAGACTGGTGTCTTCAATGAAGTCCCAAGAATAGTCCAAGTCAAAGAATCAACCACAAAGCACGTAAGACGAAAGCTGGAGAGTGATTGAAAGAAGACGAGGGCAAGCTGGCAATTTACTGGATGCGCTCCCCACCTGCACCAGATGTAGTCCTGGAATTGCTAACATGCAAAATGCCAAGCTTATCAAACGGACCGGCATGCACAGATATGTGCAAGTTACAGACATGCAGCAACCAAAAACTGCAGGATGATCCAGAACATGACTTTGAACTGGAGGAGTTAGGAGGATGAGAGAGACGAGCAGTTTGAGTGACATTATGGGGTGTTAATTTTGTTTATAATGTTGTTCTGTTTAATAGATTGTTTTTAAAACTCCAAGTGGTTCCTTGTCTCATTGTGGTGACCTTTATGTCCTGTATATGTATGATAAAGACAGACCACTTCGTGACATTTGTGTATAGTTTAATAGGAGCCTAGTACTGCTCTTCTAACTTAAGGCTCACAATCACCCCTGATGAGAAATAGTATAGGCATATTCTACATTTCCTGAATCCTTATGGTCCTGAGAGTGTTGTACATTTTTTTGTGTGTCCCTGTTGCTCCTTGATGACGCAAGGCTAAAAGATAGTATATCATTTAGGTGAAAATTGTGTAAAAATGTGTGTTGTTGACTGTTCAAAGAGCTCCAGTGACCTCTGTATTGGTCAGAAAGATTTGCATTTTAGCTTGAATGAAAGATTACATACTCCCTTTTAAAATGATACCAAAGGAAATATTGTGAAACATTGACAGATGTGCTCTACGTGAGTCTAAAGCAGGATATGCACCAGCATCTGAAATGCAGTTTCCTGAGGGGGGTGGGTATACTTCATGAGCTGATAACTATGATACAGCTACCACTCAGGAAGAGCTACCATATAAAAATTTAATCTACAGTCATAGATCTTTTCAAAAACTATAAGTAAGCTTTGTCACCTTGAGTGGTACCAACAAGTGAAATGTTGGGCTCTGGCCCATGGACTATGTACAATAACACTTCCTACAGCAATTGCTTTGGTAATGTAAATATACGTTTTGTCTATGCCAACAAAGCCCTTCAAAATGAATTTAACTCAATCCCTATGGATGGCATGGTGGTACAGCGGTTAGTATTATCCCTCACAGCAATACGGTTCCTGGTTCAAACCCGGGTAGAAGGGTGTTAACCCTCTGTGTTGAGTTTGTATGTTGTCAGCGTTGGTTTTCTCCAGGTACTCCGGCTTCCTCCCACAGTCCAAAGACATGCAGGTTAACTGGTGACTCTAAATTGTTCGTAGGTGTGAATGTGAGTGTGAATGGTTGTCTGTCTCTATGTGTCAGCCCTGTGATAGTCTGGCCACCTGTCCAGGGTGAACCCTGCCTCTCACCTTATCCAAACAGGCGTCCAAGTCAGTGTGCCTGCACAACACAACAATGGTGATCCACAGATTACTGTTTGCTACGTTCTGTCGGGGCTGAACGCAGCCATGAAGTCTTTATGTGTCAAACATGATTGGCCAATACTACTCAGACTAAAAAACAGAAACCAGAACACTTCAGATATCAAAATCTTGTCCAGTTGCCGACATTCTGCACACACCTGTAGATACCTGTTGGTAGACAGGAGGTAACACTTAACTTGAAGCCCCCATTTAACATTTATCAACAACGTCAAAACACTTCATAAATCGCTCAATAATAACACTCTATAATGTAACTGGAAATTTTCTAAGTGTTTATCTATGAATTTGTCAACTCCTCTTATCAAGCATCCACAAACAGATAATGAGTGACTGACACACAGTATAATGTAGCTGCAATTATTTGATGATATGTCAACAAACACACATGCACTTATTTCTTACAGTGTGTTATAAAGCATTTATTGACTGTGTATAGATGCAAACAAACACGAGGCAGGTCTCTGAAATGGCAGTTTCACAAAGACGATCTTAACTCTCAGCAGGAGTTTTCAGCTGCATCGTATGGCCTTCATCATAAGTCAGTTGTCACTAGAAAAGAAAAAGTATGTTTTTAATGGATATAAATATAAACATACAATGAACAAATTGCCATCATATCACCTGTAGTAACAGTCTCTGTGGTAGTCCTGAAACCAGACTTTAATTTCACTGCTGTGTGTTTTTATTCACTTATTTTCTCTGTCCCTATGTGCATCTGTGTTTTTGTATGTGTTGTGCATAAGCTACTTGTTGCCTTAATTGATAAATCACATATCTGAGTATTGAGAGGTACAAATGGCCTCGATGACCGCAGGTAGTTGGGTTCTACCTCCCCACTACCACTATAACCATAAGCACACTGCTACAGTGCATTGCTCTTTGTCTTTGCCCTTATTAACAAACAGCATCACCAGTGGTCATTTTAGTTACTACACCACATGCTCAGTGGCTGTTGGGTCAAGTTGTGTAAATACACAGGATGCTACATAGAAAATTTAACATTGTTCTGGAACATAATGAACTTTCTCCTGCCTCTTTCTTTTTGTTTAAAGATGTACATTTTGACAACATCCATCCATTAATAAAACAGATGATGAACAGCCTGTGATGTCTAAAGAAAAATCTGTTTTTCCACATTCACTCAGTCTTCTGCCCGTATAGTGCCGCGCTGCAACAGCTGCTGAAGATTTGCTCTGACTATGGTGCAGACTTTGACATCAAATATAAGAGCATCATTGTGATTGTTGGAAGTAAAGAAGACAGAAAATTAGTATTTCCTGAATTCTTTTCATCTGGTGTTGCTCTTAAAGCCTGTAATGAGATTAAACATCTTGGTCTTTACATTGTCAATGATTTAGCTGATGGTAAAGATATCCACAGACGGTGTCACAAGCTAATACGCTTGCTTGCAAATTTAGCATGTGTTCAGTTAATGTGATGATAACTCTTCAGCATTTTGTACCCTGCTGTATGCTGCCCACTTGTGGCGCTCCTATGGGAACAACGTGCAAAAACTTACTGTGGCCTATAATGATGGCATGGGACTACTTCTTAAACTTTCAATATTGATTAAAAATGTTAAAATGATATGTCTAAATATGCTGCCATTAATCCTACAGTGGCTGTGAGGTGATTAGTAGTCTTACATGAATGCACTGAGTAGTGGGAGCATTATTTGATAGGCTGGTATTGGACTATCAAAATATGCTACCCCTGAAATATTGATTACAAATGTCCTTGGCTTTGTAATATTGTATATCTTTACACATGCAATTGTCTGTTTTTGTGGTGCACTATGGACCTTTCTCTGTGTCCTTCTTGCCAGTTTGCAGTTGATTCAGTTGAAAGCCATGCATGGATAACTTTATTGCAAAGAAAAGGTTAACTAAATGTATCCTAGTGTATCTGATATGTGTGACAGAGGTGATTTTTGAAAAGGTACTCTAGGTCACACGTTCTGGTTCCTTTTTATCAGAATATCTTCTCTTGGTATTGTAGTATTTGCTAAATGGATTGCACTTGTTTAGCGCCTTTCTAGTTCACGCAAAGTGCTTTTATTCCACATGTCTGATTCACCCTTTCACACACACATTTACACGCTGTTGGCTGAGAATACTGTACAAGGTACCTGCTGCTACTCAGTTACCAATCACACACTCTCACACACCAATGGAACAGCCATTGGGAGCAATTTGGAGTTCAGGATCCTTGCTGCTGTGAAGCGTCTCTTGGTCTTGGCATTTTGGTAGCAAAGAGGATAACTGTTCGGGAATAGAAGTACACCAGTGCTCCGTGTTTTTCTGAATGGCTTAGGGAACTAGTCTCGAGGATTCACCTTGTGAGACTTTGAAACTCTGTTTGCAGGATAAATTTGAGAGTATTCGTGGCCCAATGATTAGGTACCTTAACTCATCGTCTACTAGCTTAAACCCTGTGGTGAATCGCCATGTTTTATTCTTGGCCATTTTTCCTTTTTGTTTATGTAACAGGCTAATTGTATTTATCTTGGTCAAGTCTGGCCTTTTGGGTTGCTTTTTTTCTTTGTGTGTGGATTCATTGTGTATATGTTTATATATCTAATTTTTTTGTGATGAAAATAAATATAATATGAACAAGTACATCAATATCAGGCGTGCAAAGTTATTCAGTTGGCTGGAAATTAGATCCTCTGATGGGCCGGTCCTGACCGAATGTTTTTACACTCCTGTCTTACACACGTTAACAACAATAATGTTACATCTAGTGTATATAATAATCACACTAACCATTTGTACATGTTGATATGAATGATTATAGTGATATTAACCCTGTATCAGCACAAACACAGGGTTATTACATCATCCACCAGTTATTACGATCATGATAATGCAAGAGAAGGTGTATTATTGATTAAGCACTGTATTGTTAGGATAAGAGAAGACTGTCTGATCTGACATTGATCATCTAATTCAATTTTGAATTCAGTTTTGTTCAGCAGAGACACGTGCACATACAAAGGAAGATCAAATACAAACTTTTTTTTTTTTTATTATTCGTCTTCACCAATTTCCCCTGAACCTTATTGGTCTGCAGCAGGAAGCGTTTCGCGGGAAAAAGCAGACGTCAGTGGGATTTTCACTCCTGATTGGCTACAACACAGAGAACATTCGCATCGCGTCGCTGATTGGTCCAAAGCGGCGCGCCAAAGATCACGTGTCCCTCTTTTCGCGCGAAACTGTCTCCAGTGTGCTGTGTGTGTCTGCCGGGAGAGGAGCTGCTCGGTTCTTGTCTCATACACAGGTTTTTGGATCTTTTGTTCCCGTTGACGGAGTTTCAGGATGGATGTCGCCACAGCCACCGCGGAGCATGCCGGGGAGATGGTCAAGGACGAGCTGGCTGAAAAATGCCAGAAGTTGTTTCAGGCTTTTCTGGAGGAGTAAGTGAAGCGGCAGCAGCAGCAGGCTCCATTGTGTTGGTGTCGGCCGGAACTGGCTGTGCACGAGTTAACCTCATCATGCTTTGTTTCTAAAGTGTTATCTATCAGTAACTGTGAGGATCCTACTCTGCGATCATCACCTGTTGGTGGTCATAAATAATATTTAACCATTTAATCCGCGCATGTCCGTGTGCAGGTTCCAGACCGGGGATGGGGAGGTGAAGTATGTCCGGGAGGCCGAGGAGCTGATCAGGCCGGAGAGGAACACCCTGCTGGTGAGCTTCACAGACCTGGAGGGCTTCAACCAGGAGCTGGCGACCACCATCCAGGAGGAGTACTACAGGTGAGCCCAGCAACATGCCCTGCAGCCTCAGTGTCACACATGAACATGCACATGTGTGTATGCTGCCTTCTGTATCTTCTCATCTCTATCAGTGAAACCTTTACTGGGATAAATAAGGATACACACACATACTTTTGTCTGAATACACTGTGCTGCTAACTGTTTTTGTCTGCGTTATTTTCCCCTGAGACCTGAGCTTTTGTTTGGTTTGCACTTTCAATTTCTCCGAGCTATTCACCATTAGTAGGACTTGCTAAGTATAAGTAAGGGAGTTGCAGATTCAATCCGCACAATATCCCTGTCTGATTTTGTCTCTCTTCAAGTTTGGTTATTGTAGAAGTTGCGTTACAAAACTGTAACTCCCCTCAAGCCATAGGAGCCTTGGTATCGTACCGTGTGTGTTGATGAATAAACGTCCAGCTGTGGATTAACATGAAGGATTCTGTTTCCAGAGTTTACCCCTTCCTTTGTCGGGCTGTGCGCAACTTTGCTCGGGATCATGGGAACGTTCCTCTCACCAAAGAGTTCTACGTCGCCCTTGAGGATCTGCCCACCAGACACAAGTAAGTGACACACGACAAACCTCCATCAGCTGATGATTTCAGTGTAAAGCACTGTGGACACATTTTGTTTCAGTTGGTGTCAGGTCACTTTGTTAGATTATACTGTGAATTCACACACTGCAGTCTCAGCAGACATTATGTAGTTGGTGGGATTTTTTTTTTTTTCTTTCTTATTATATTTAATCTAAGTCTGTTAAATGAGCACAGCTGGAGCGTTAACCCTTTTCTTGTGTGCGTTAAGGATCCGTGAGCTGTCGTCCATGCGTATCGGCACCCTGGTGAGGATCAGTGGTCAGGTGGTGAGGACACACCCAGTGCACCCTGAACTGGTGAGTGTTTTGTTGAACTTGTAGGCAAAAGTTTAATGATATTGTTATTTTGAGGCCATTTTATGCCACTGATATCAGGGCTACACAATTAATCAAATATTTATCACAGTCATGATTTTGGCCTCTCACAATTAAAATGATCGTCTGCGATATTGACATTTAAAATGTAAAAGTAAAAGTATGCTGAGCTTAACTGTTAAAGCGTTATCTCTCTACTGACTTACAGGTGAGCGGCACCTTCCTGTGCATGGACTGCCAGGCTGTGATCAAAGACGTCCCTCAGCAGTTCAAATATTCGCCACCAACCATCTGCAGGAACCCCGTCTGCAACAACCGCGCCCGCTTCCACCTCGACACACACAAATCCAAGTTCATCGACTTCCAGAAGGTAACTGAGAGGAATTATATGTAACGTACACAGAAAACAGGTCTGCTGATGACAAATTCAGGTTCATGACTGAGTCAAACTCTGCGCTCAGGTGCGTATCCAGGAGACGCAGGCGGAGCTGCCTCGTGGATCGATCCCTCGCTCCCTGGAGATCGTCCTGAGGGCCGAGGCTGTGGAGACGGCTCAGGCCGGAGACCGCTGTGACTTCACTGGGACCCTCATCGTCGTGCCTGACGTCTCTCAGCTCAGCACTCCAGGTGTGACTTTGACGGCATGCTTCGAGCTCTTCATGTGAAAGAAACAAAGTACTTGAACACATCATATTTGTTTTTTTGTTTGACGCCTGCTGACTGTCTGTATTGGTGTCCTCCCTTCTCCAGGTGTGCGAGCAGAGACCAGCACCCGCGTACCTGGAGGACCCCAGGGCTTTGAGGCCGATGGCTTGAGAGGACTGAAAGCTCTGGGAGTCAGAGAGCTTTCATACAGACTGGCCTTCCTCGCCTGCAACGTGGCCCCGACCAACCCACGAGTAAGAGTCACACACACGAACGCATTTCCACCCTGCGGCATCATTTCTCACCTGAAACAAATCAAGCTCCAAACACACCTGCTGCTCATTAAAAGTGTGTTTTCTCTCGGCGTAGTTTGGTGGTAAGGAGCTGCGTGATGAGGAGCAGACTGCAGAAAGCATCAAGAGCCAGATGACGGAGAAGGAGTGGGAGAAAGTGTTTGAGATGAGCCAAGACAAGAACTTGTACCACAACCTGTGCACCAGCCTCTTCCCCACCATCCACGGTCAGCGCCTGATCCGTTGTTGAACATTTTCTCCACGCAGGAATGTTTTGTTGACTCGTGTTAAAGCTGCAGACTTTCAGTTAAACGGTGATCGTGATTCGCAGGTAACGACGAGGTGAAGCGCGGCATCCTGCTCATGCTGTTTGGAGGCGTTCCCAAGACGACCATGGAGGGAACCTCGCTGAGAGGAGACATCAACGTCTGCATCGTCGGAGACCCCAGTACGGCCAAGAGCCAGTTCCTCAAGTACGTGACACACAGTCACTCCTTAGACACTAGAATCTATTACATGTACACAGATCTGTCAGTCTGAATAGTACTTGAATGTGTATCTGTCTGTGCGTGCAGGCACGTGGAGGAGTTCAGTCCCAGGGCAGTGTACACTAGCGGCAAAGCCAGCAGCGCTGCAGGTCTGACGGCAGCTGTGGTCAGAGACGAGGAGTCCCACGAGTTTGTCATCGAGGCTGGTGCTCTGATGTTGGCCGACAATGTGAGTGTTCACAGTTTGTAAAGCATTGAAGGACATGATGGGCACTATTTAAATGATCTGTAGCTCATGGTCTTAAGTGCAAGGCTCAAGTGCTTTTACTTCGTCTCTAACTTCACTTTTAAATGGTGCATAATCTGAGTGCAGCAAATATCAAGGGACATTAAAGCAGCAAAACTAAAAACTGTGGTTCTAAACTTGACAGAGGACAAACACTTAAACTTTTAGATTCAGAAATATTAGTAGTTACATCTGTCCCTAATGTGGAGTCATGCGGCAGCTCTGCTGTGATCTCTGCTATGTTCATATTTTACATAAGGGAATTAATATTTTCCTCATTAATGATGGGGTTATTTCACCCACCCGCACCCCATCTGCACGTCTCTCTGTGTGTACGCATGTTGTGAACCTGCCGATGTAGGTGCATCTTACTGTCTGAATAATGGCCTTTAAATAGCAGCAGATATGTTGTTTTCAAAATATGTGGCAGATGCACTCAAGCCCCAGAGCGAGGCCGTTGCAGTGCGCAGGCATTCCCAAGCACCTGTTTTTAAGGGCACGAAAGTTGCATCCTGAGATAAGCAGAGTTCAACTTTTGGAGTGCAGTAGCAGGCACCCGATGTGACCAGGAACCACCAATCACAGCCAGCAGATATCTTTCCCTTCTTCAGTAAATATCAGTCTGTGATAAACATTTAGATCATTTTAGTGCAGAGCTGCCAGAGCTTTTGTCCCACCGACAATATTTTTGGCCTAATACACACTTATACTCCTGGAAGATGATCAGCTCTGCACTCAGGATTTATGGTAAGTGGGCTATGATATGGTGCCGATTGTTGTCGCTTAGCAACCTCAGACGCCATCTGCCTCCATGCCCTTGAAAGTTGGCACAGAGGAGGCAGAAGAGTAGCGCCCAGCACTCGAACTTGTGTTTTCCAGGTGGTTAAAGATGCAGCATGTGCACGGCCACTATAACTAACAATGGCAGTTGCTCTGTGCACTACTTTATGCCAGGTGTAAGACAGAGCCCTAAGTGTGTTCAGTGGTATTAATGACAGGGTTTTCCTCCAGGGTGTGTGCTGCATTGATGAGTTTGACAAGATGGACCTCAAGGACCAGGTGGCCATCCATGAAGCCATGGAACAGCAAACCATCAGCATCACCAAGGCTGGAGTCAAGGTAATGCAGCCGAATGTTAGAATAACACACAGCCTTAAATTTAGCACTCAAAGCTGTGTCATTTAGGGATCGTGATGTTTTGGTCTGTTAAACAATTTCAAAAATTTCTTCAACTGAGTTTTATTTGCACATGTGGAAAAAAGAGGGGCACACAGCTAATGAAGTAAAAACATATGAGGCAAAAAAGTGTTTTTCCATCTCAAGGTGTTCAGAGCAGTCCGGCAACAAACGCCTGGCAAGTGTGATCAGGGCCTAACTTGTCTTTGCCTCTCTCTTCTTCAGGCCACCTTGAACGCTCGCACGTCCATCCTGGCTGCTGCCAACCCTGTCGGTGGGCGCTACGACCGCAGCAAGAGTCTGAAGCAGAACGTCAACCTGACCGCCCCCATCATGAGCCGCTTCGACCTCTTCTTCATCCTGGTGGACGACTGTAACGAGGTACATGTGCACACAGTATAATCTGTGATTTGTTCCTGCACTGATCATTATGTATATTCTTTGATTTTCATTTCACCTTCAGATGTTTTGAATGTGTCTGCATTGTTATTATTTGTCCTGTTCTTATTTAAGCCTTTATTTCTTGCATCTTCTTCTCATCTGATGCTGTAAAAATTTCCACATGGGGATTGTAACATTTTATCTGACCTGTTCTAATGTTGTGTGTTCATCTGTGTGTATCCCAGGTGACGGACTACGCCATCGCCAGACGCATCGTGGACCTGCACTCCCGCGTGGCGGAGTCTGTGGACAGACTGTACTCTCTGGATGAGATCCGCAGATACCTGCTCTTTGCGAGGCAGTTCAAACCTAAGGTGTGTGTCTGCCTGCTCAGACTGAGTGTGTGTGTGTGTGTGTGTGTGTGTGTGTGTGTGAGGTTAACAGTCTGTTTGCTTGTGATTATTTTTTAACCGTTGCATATTCCACGTGCGTCTGTAGATCTCCAGTGAATCCGAAGAGTTCATCGTCGAGCAGTACAAGCGTCTCCGCCAGCGTGACGGCTCTGGAGGCGTGTCCAAGTCCGCCTGGAGAATAACGGTGCGCCAGCTGGAGAGCATGATCCGCCTGTCGGAGGGCATGGCGCGCATGCACTGCTGTGACGAGGTGAGTCCCAACAATAGGCCTCATTCACCAACATCTTCCTGAGTTTATCATAATTTGATCTTGAGAAAGGACTGAAGAAAAGTCTTTGTAGGATTCATGACATGCTCGTAAACTGCAGAATGTTTTGCTACTGTGCTCGTATAATAATGAGTCTCCCTGTCATCGTAAGATAACAGCAGGCGCCAGTTGATCCTAGTTAGCATACTGTTGGTATGCACCCTGTGAATCCTCATAAGACAGCACGAGTGCTTATAAAGCACTGCTGATTAGGGTTGGGTTGGTTCTCGGTAATACCAGTTCAGTTCACTCCGTCCTGTAGCAGTCCTGTAGTGCAATCTTTGTGTAAAAAGGGCGTCTGTAAGCAGATCTACATGGTCCTAGAAGTTGCACCCCCTCATCAGGGTGCGATCTTCAGCGTCTTGCAGCAACAGTAAAGACGCCATCACATTTTACTGAATGTTGTTATTTGCCTTTATGTGTTCAGGTGCAGCCCAAACATGTGAAAGAAGCTTTCCGTCTTCTGAACAAATCCATCATCAGAGTGGAGACGCCTGACATCAACCTGGAGCAGGACGACGACCTGGAGGAGGAGGAGCAGCAGGAGGATGGTACGAAAACACACACGCACACTGTTAATGATAGATGTGCACATTAAAGGCCTGGCCCCTTTCCCCCTGTGTGTCCATGTCTATGTGACAAATGGGAACAACAACTTTTGGAATTGGTCCAGTATTGAGTGAAACTGCTGCAGCTGTACCCACCTGGAGCATGTTTGCAGCTTCCTGAGCCCTAAAAAATTATCATCGTCAAACCCTCCAGACTCCATTTAAATAAACTGTAATTTTCAGCATGTAATCACATCTAACTGGGTGAATTAAGAGTTTATTTGAACAAAATAAGAGTTGGTGATTGTTGGAGCAGTGGAAAGCCGAACCAAGATGGTGTTTGTTAGTTTTATTTTATGTCTGACGACTTTGAATGAAGTTTGTTTTATGATGATAAAATCGCTGTTTATTTAAATGGAATCTGGTGGGATTGGTGATGGCAATTTCAGGGCTGTTTCTGGTTAAACAAAAAGGATCATACTCTTAAACAAAAAGGTCTATCTCTGTAGGAATCCATTTTGTAATGTTGTCAGACACTTGGAATAACAGTCTGCAGTTTGTGTCTCAACTGAAGAGAGTTCCAGCTAATATCTAATGCAAACTTTTGCAGGAAACGCCATCCCTAACGGAGTGAATGGTGTAAACGGCCACGTGGATGGTGTCAATGGGCATGTCAATGGGCACGTCAATGGAACAAATGGACACGTCAACGGTGTGAATGGCCACGCTGAGCCTGGCACCCAGCCCAAACCCTCTCTCCGCCTGTCCTTTGCCGAGTACAAACGCATCTCCAACCTGCTGGTCCTGCATTTGAGACGGGCTGAGGAAGGTAAGAGATGCCTCTTCTCATGCTGCAGAAAATAATTTTATAGTTTTCATACTTTAAGTTATTCAGTCTAACCTTTTCACTGCTGTCTGTGCTGCAGCTGAGGAAGAGGAGCAGCTGAAGAAAAGCGAGGTGGTGAACTGGTATCTGAAGGAGGTCGAGTCAGAGATCGAATCGGAGGAGGAGCTTGTCAACAGGAAGGGTCTGATAGAGAAGGTCCTCCACAGGCTGGTGCACTATGTAAGTCCAACGTATGCACTTGTAGATAAAATATAGTTATTTTAATCCAAATTTGGACGTAAGTGACCAGATGTATCTGTTTCTCCAGGATCACATCCTCATCGAGCTGTCTCAGGCGGGGCTGAAGGGCTCAGAGTCTGCCAGCACAGAAGAAGAAGTTGTTCTGGTCGTCAACCCCAACTACATCCTAGAAGATTAAACTCCTCCCTTCATCCCTCTGTTTAGTTTCTCTCCTCTCCCCTGACAGCTTCCATGGTTGTTAATATAAAACCCCAACAACAAAGCTGATGTTCAGGCTGTTTTTGGATGCTCATATGTAATGCGTACATAGAAGTAGCATTTCAGATGTTTTTGACTTGTTTTGTGAGTTTATCAGCTCGACTGTACAGAAGATTCTGGGGCTCTTAAAAAAAAGGCATTTCTTAGCCAAACTGACTTTTGTAAATATGCTGCTCTGTCCTCCAGTTGTTTCTGGCTTCTGTTTGTTTGGCTCTCCACCAAGAGAACCGCCCTGAATTGTGTCCTTGCTCTTAAAATGCAACTGTATATTGGAGGCGTATATTGACGCTCCATAGTTTCAGGTTATGTTGTATGTCTTTTTGTAAAATTATGATGTGAACTGAGATGAAATGTTGGTTTAATAAATAAAAATGTTGACTTAAACTCAAGTTGGTGCTGTTTTAATGATTTCCAGCTGTGTTTTTATGCCTCCACACTGGTGACAGCCATGACTGGAAGCATTATGTTTTCTTCTGACTGTCCCATTCTTGTGAAAGCAATATCTGAAATGCCTTGCCTCTACTCTGGTTTGGCAAAAATGTCCACTTTAACTTAACAATGAACTGATTTAAATTTGGTAGTCAAAAGTCAAGGTCACTGTGACCTCACAAAACATGTTTTTATGCCCCTCGCCGGCCACAGCTAGAGACATGTTTCTCAGTTATATGTCCATCTGTCCCATTTTTGTGCATGCGATATCTTACGAACGCTTCCAGGGAAATTACTCTAAATTTGTGAAAATGTCCACTTGGACTCGAACTGTTTAGATTTTGGTGGTCAAGGTTTCTGTGACTTTATCTGTCCAATTCTTGTGAACGCAAAATCTCAAGGGAATTTCCTCAAATTTGACACAAACATCCACTTGGACTGAAGTGTAAACTGATAAGAATTTGGTGGTCAAAGGTCAAGGTCACTGTAACCTCAAAAAACATGTTTTTATGACTCCGGCCTTAGCCATAGCCAGAGACGTTTTCATTTTCTCTGTCCGTCTGTCTCATTCTTGTGAACACGATACGTTAAGAATGCTATGAGGGAATTTCTTTTAATTTGGAAAAAGGTGTGCTTAGACTCAAACTGGTAATATTTTGGTAGTCAAAGGTCAAGATCACTGTGATCTTGTCTCGTTTTTTGTTAACATGATATCTCAAGAACACCTCAAATCTGACCCAAACGTCCACATTGACTTAAGTATGAACTGATAAGAATTTAGTGGTCAAAGGTCAAGGTCACTGTGACCTCAAAATACATGTTTTTATGACTCCGACCTTAGCCATAGCCAGAGACGTTTTCATTTTCTCTGTCCGTCTGTCTCATTCTTGTGAACACGATACGTTAAGAATGCTATGAGGGAATTTCTTTTAATTTGGAAAAAGGTGTGCTTAGACTCAAACTGGTAAGATTTTGGTAGTCAAAGGTCAAGATCACTGTGATCTTGTCTCGTTTTTTGTTAACATGATATCTCAAGAACACCTCAAATCTGACCCAAACGTCCACATTGACTGAAGTATGAACTGATAAGAATTTAGTGGTCAAAGGTCAAGGTCACTGTGACCTCAAAATACATGTTTTTATGACTCCGACCTTAGCCATAGCCAGAGACGTTTTCATTTTCTCTGTCCGTCTGTCTCATTCTTGTGAACACGATACGTTAAGAATGCTATGAGGGAATTTCTTTTAATTTGGAAAAAGGTGTGCTTGGACTCAAACTGGTAAGATTTTGGTAGTCAAAGGTCAAGATCACTGTGATATTGTCTCGTTTTTTGTTAACATGATATCTCAAGAACACCTCAAATCTGACACAAACGTCCACTTTGACTGAAGTATGAACTGATAATTTAGTGGTCAAAGGTCAAGGTCACTGTGACCTCACAAAACATGTTTTTGGCTTTAACTCATTAATTTATACACAAATTATGACAATATTTTACAGAGATGTCTATTAGGCTGAAGCTGTCCCTTCCAAGAATTGCCACCTTAACACTGTGGAGGAGTTGTTAGGTGTCTGTTAGGATATAATGAAGTGATGACATGTTCTATCCAAAAGGTCAACTTCACTGTGCATCATAGTGATCTTCAAAAACACTTTTCTGGCCATTATTTAGCGTCATATGTCAGGAACAGAAGAGGAGACATTTGTAACACTAATGTTGAGACAGTGCTGACTGTGTAGATCCTCTGTGCTGCGGGGGGAAGGTGAGTGTGGAGCATGTATGTGTTCACAGCCATGGATGGAAACTGTCACTGCAACTTCCCAGGTGCACGAAGGCACACAGGCGGTAATTCTAGGTCTTGTCCACCAGGTGGCAGCAGATAGATGCGATGAAATGCCAATGCGCAGGTCCGACTGTTCAACAAACATGGCGGCGCCCTACGTGACAGTTGTCAGGACAGCACTAAAAGGTAAAATACAAATGTATGGACGTTACATCCTCTGTAAGAAGTCACTCTCAAGAAAAGTAATAAAATTAACTTGCACGCTGCCGTCAGCGCGGGCTGTGGGAGCGTTTTCAAAGTCATGTAGCGCATCATTTTGGACAACACAGCATTTCCCTTGTTTTAACATGATGTAACCAGGTTCGGTCAACTTCAGTGTTTTTATTTTATACAGTCTATGGTTTTCCTACCTGGACTCTATTTTCCCATGTTTTTGTCTAAGAGATAATGAGCAGCGTTTGTTTAAATGTATCCAGTATTGGGTGAAAGTGCAGCAGCAGGCAGCGATGATAGTAGGTGCAGCATGTTCACTGAAAGTGTTTGTTTTTGCCACTGACAGGGTCAGCTTTTCATAATAAGTGTATGACAACTGATGCAAAGGATCCCTGCAGAGATAGATTGTTTTATTAAGGGTAAAATCCCTTTTGTTTAACCAGAAAAACAGTCATGAAATCGCCATCACCAGCCCCACCAGACTCCATTTAAATAAACAGTAATTTAAGCTTGTATAGAGGCAGCACGTTTTCACACCTAACTGGATAAATTAAGGTTTTATTCCAGCCAAACAGTGTTGATGATTGTTGGAGCAGTGAAAAGACTCACCAAGGTGGTTTTTGTGAGTTTTATTTTACTTCTCTCGGCTTAAATTGAAGTGTGTGTTACAATGATAAAATTGTCGTTTATTTAAATGGAGTCTGGTGGGTTTGACTATGGCAATGATGGGTCAATTTCTGGAGTTCTTGTCCATACTGGCTGCAGAGCTGAGAATAAAGTTAATTCTTGAATACCTCATTCATCATGCCGCAGAAAAAATACTGTAAAAATTAAATTAAAAGCCCAGGCTGTTATTTGCTAAAATCACTTGACTCAACAGGCCTATATTTATTTGGGACACCAAACTGTTCCTCAGTTAATATCAAATTGTTTATTTAAACCAGTATGAATATTAGTTGTATATAAATTAGACTTTGAATCATTTCTGAATCTGGCAATCAAGGCACTTGTTTTACGGCACTTGGCACACTGACACAGCACCACTTTATCCTGTTAAAACAATACTCAGAGCTTGGATTAATTTTTAGGAAAAACCCTTTTGGCCCTTACAGACTAAAGGAATATGAATAACTTACAGGGCAATCAAGGAATGGACACATATTCTGACTTCATGACAGCTTCAGAGGAAAGGAGTCAGCACTTTGTTTCCATCTCTTGTTTTCCAGACTGTTCAATTTCAATGAATTACTGTATTCTCTGGTGTCAGTAAAATGAACCAAATGATTAAATTGTGGAGAATCTAACCAAGCTAACAATGTGTAGCCACTTCATATTGACAAAGTTTAAACATTTATATTTGTATGCACGATCTAAACAGCTAACTAACCTTAGCTCAAGTGGATAGCCACAAACCCTGTTTTATGCATCCATTTGTTAAAATGTGTTGATGTGTTTTTTGTCACGTGAGTGTTAGAGCTACCCTCTAACATCACCGTAGAGGGGACAGGTGTCGTATCATTAGAGAAAAAAGACCTATTTTTCCTCTCTGTCAGGTGTACACCTTGTTCCCGGCCGATGGCTGGTTACACAGAGGAGCCAAACCTCATCATTGAGCCAGTGTTTGCGGCTGCATGCTGCTCACTGTCGGCCGCTGCATGTCTCCCCTGCTGCCTCCCTGTGCTCTAAGACAGAGCCACAGAAGAGCACCCAGCCACACAGCACAGCTGGCACCCACACAGACAACAGGAGGGCTGAGGAAGAGGAGGAGGAAGAGGAGGGTCCTGAATACATTCCCAAGAAAAAGGCAAAGAACCCCATGATGAAGGTTGGCTATGCCTGGTGAGTCTCTTCAATTCTGCACACCCTTAATGTCTAACAACACAACTACAAAGGATTTGTAGATGAGCAGTGAACAAACCATCTCTAATCCACATCTGTAGGACTGTTGACATATTTCAAAATGTAGCAGAAGTATCAGCAGTAACACCAGAAACTGTAGCTGTAGCAGCTGCAACACTTTGTCAAGTAATTATTCAAAGGACAAAATTTTATTGGAAGGTCATACTGTATTATAGCGTGTCATAAAAAAGTGATGAAAAAGGGTCATAGTATAGTATGTTAGGGAAAAAAAAGTCAAAGTCCAAAAAGAAGTCATGATATCATTAAAATGTGGTCAAAAAGTTTTAGTACAGTACAGTGTATACAAAACAACAATATAATCAAAATACAATAGAATTACAGTAATCTATATGACAAATGATGTATGGAGCAAGACAGAGAGTCTGAAAGAGAGATATGGACAGCAATGACAATAAAAATAACCGCAATACCTATATATATGAATAAATAATAGTAACGATAATAAGTGATGAACAAGTAGTGATGATACTTTATGATAGTATGTTATATGGATTTATTATTATTTGACAGTATATGTATGTGACAATAATAATCACATCTGTATGATAGAAATAGTAGAAGTATAACTATTAATAAAAGTAGTAATAGTCGGCATCAGACAGAACCATGGCAGCAGCACGACTACCACACACCATCCAGGCACAGTCCCGATCCGAGGGAACCTGCAATACAGGGGGGGCACAAAGGCTCCAAATGAAAAGTCAGTTGTCATGAAAATGTCTGTAAACAATGATATGAGAAAAGTCATTGTACAGTATGCCACAGAAATGTCATAACATCAGTTATGCAAAAAAATTATTTAACTCATGCTATAAAAAAGTCTTATCAGGTTGAAGAAAAGGTGTTGAATAGTATGTCAAAACAAATGTGGATAAAAAAAGTCATAGTATAGTATGTCGTCCAAAATCATTAAAAAAAATCATCATATAGTATGTCGTCCAAAATCATGAAAAAAAAAGTCATAGTATAGCATGTCGTCCAGAATCATGAAAAAAAGTCATAGCATAGCATGTCGTCCAAAATCATGAAAAAAAGTCATAGTATAGTATGTCGTCCAAAATCCTGAAAAAAGTCATAGTATAGTATGTCGTCCAAAATCATGAAAAAAAGTCATAGTATAGTATGTCGTCCAAAATCATGAAAAAAAGTCAGAGCATAGCATGTCGTCCAAAATCATGAAAAAAAGTCATAGTATAGTATGTCGTCCAAAATCCTGAAAAAAGTCATAGTATAGTATGTCGTCCAAAATCATGAAAAAAAGTCATAGTATAGTATGTCGTCCAAAATCATGAAAAAAAGTCAGAGCATAATATGTCGTCCAAAGTCATGAAAAAACGTCATAGTTTAGTATGTCGTCCGAAATCATTAAGAAACGTTCTAGTATAGTATGTCGTCCAAAATCATTAAGAAACGTCATAGTATAGAATGTCGTCCACAATCATGAAAAAAAGTCACAGTATAGTATGTCGTCCAAAATCATTAAAAAAAGGTCATAGTATAGTATGTCGTCCAAAATCATGAAAAAAAGTCATAGTATAGTATGTCGTCCAAAATCATGAAAAAAAGTCAGAGCATAATATGTCGTCCAAAATCATGAAAAAAAGTCATAGTATAGTATGTCGTCCAAAATCCTGAAAAAAGTCATAGTATAGTATGTCGTCCAAAATCATGAAAAAAGTCATAGTATAGTATGTCGTCCAAAATCATGAAAAAAAGTCAGAGCATAATATGTCGTCCAAAGTCATGAAAAAACGTCATAGTTTAGTATGTCGTCCGAAATCATTAAGAAACGTTCTAGTATAGTATGTCGTCCAAAATCATTAAGAAACGTCATAGTATAGAATGTCATCCACAATCATTAAAAAAAGTCATAGTATAGTATGTCGTCCAAAATCATTAAAAAAAGGTCATAGTATAGTATGTCGTCCAAAGTCATGAAAAAACATCATAGTTTAGTATGTCGTCCGAAATCATTAAGAAACGTCATACTATATTATGTCGTCCAAAATCATTAAGAAACATCATAGTATAGAATGTCGTCCACAATCATGAAAAAAAGTCATAGTATAGCATGTCGTCCAAAATCATGAAAAAAAAGTCATAGTATAGCATGTCGTCCACAATCATGAAAAAAACAGTCATAGTATAGTATGTCGTCCAAAATCATGAAAAAAAGTCATAGTATAGCATGTCGTCCAAAATAATGAAAAAAAACAGTCATAGTATAGTATGACGTCAAAAATCCTGAAAAAAATTCATCATATAGTATGTCGTCCAAAATCATGAAAAAAGTCATAGTTTAGTATGACGTCAAAAATCACAAAAAAACGCAATGTCATAGTATATTATGCAAAAGAAAAATGTTTCAAAAAGAAATCATAATATATAATCAAAATGTGGTTTCAAATGTTTTAGTACAGTATATCCAAAAAATATATATTTTTAAAATTATTTATTTTAAGAAGTCAGTTGAGTTTGTTATAAAAATATAATAAAACAGTCACAGTATTGTATTCAGTTCAGTTTTATTTAAATAACAGAATATCAGAAATCATGATTTGCCTTAGAGAGCTTTACATCCATGATACCCCTAGATCCTTTGACCCTCACACAGACAAAGAACAATGGTAGAACATCAGGAGGAGCAAAAGGGGAGGGATCAGATCCTTCTCCCAGGCCGGACAGATGTGCAACAGATGTGTTTACAAAACAGACCAATGTAATAAAATTACAGTAATCTACATGACGAAATGATATATGGAGGGAGACATCGATAGAGTCTGAGAGAAAGATAGATATGGACAACAACAACTGCAATACCAGTAAATGTAGGAAAAATAATAATAATAACAATATAATGATTGTTTATGATAGTATATATGTTATATGGATATATTAATATCTAATGGTATATGTGTGTGACAATAATAATCATATGTGTATAATGACAGTACAAGTATGACAGTTAATAAAAGCAGTATTGATCGGCATCAGACTGGACAACGGCAGCAGCACAACGACTCACAATCCAGGCGCAATCCCAAACCCGTGGAACCTGCAGTACAGGGAGGCACAAAAGCTCCAAATGACAAGTCAATTGTCATGAAATTGTCATTTAACAATGTTGTTGCCACAGAAATATTATAACACCAGTCATGGTACAGTAAGCAATAAAAATGATTTGACCCATGTTATAAAAAAGTCATACTGGGTTGAAGGAAAGGTGTTGTATAGTATGTCAAAACAAGAAAAGTGGAAAAAAAGTCACAGTATAGTATGTTGTCCAAAATCACAAAAAATGTCACAGTATGTCGCTCAAAATCATAAATAATTCATAGTATAGTATGTTGTCCAAAATCATGAAAAACCATCATAGTATAGCATGTCATCCGAAGTCATGAAAAAACGTCATAGTTTGGTATCGTCCAAAATCATTAAAAAACGTCATAGTTTAGTATGTCGTCCAAAATCATTAAAAAAAAGTCATAGTATAGCATGTCGTCCAAAATCATGAAAAAAAAGTCATAGTATAGTATGTCGTCCAAAATCATTAAAAAAAAGTCATAGTATAGTATGTCGTCCAAAATCATTAAAAAAAAGTCATAGTATAGCATGTCGTCCAAAATCATGAAAAAAAAGTCATAGTATATAGTATGTCGCCCAAAATCATTAAAAAAAAGTCATAGTATAGTATGTCGTCCAAAATCATGAAAAAAAGTCATAGTATGTCGCCCAAAATCATTAAAAAAAAGTCATACTATAGTATGTCGTCCAAAATCATGAAAAAAAGTCATAGTATAGTATGTCGTCCAAAATCATGAAAAAAGTCATAGTATAGTATGTCGTCCAAAATCATTAAAAAAAGTCATAGTATAGCATGTCGTCCAAAATCATGAAAAAAAAGTCATAGTATATAGTATGTCGCCCAAAATCATTAAAAAAAAGTCATAGTATAGTATGTCGTCCAAAATCATGAAAAAAAGTCATAGTATGTCGCCCAAAATCATTAAAAAAAAGTCATACTATAGTATGTCGTCCAAAATCATGAAAAAAAGTCATAGTATAGTATGTCGTCCAAAATCATGAAAAAAGTCATAGTATAGTATGTCGTCCAAAATCATGAAAAAAAGTCATAGTATAGCATGTCGTCCAAAATCATTAAAAAAAGTCATAGTATAGCATGTCGTCCAAAATCATGAAAAAAAGTCATAGTATAGTATGTCGTCCAAAATCATGAAAAAAAGTCATAGTATAGTATGTCGTCCAAAATCATGAAAAACAGTCATAGTATAGTATGTCGCCCAAAATCATTAAAAAAAAGTCATACTATAGTATGTCGTCCAAAATCATGAAAAAAAGTCATAGTATAGTATGTCGTTCAAAATCATGAAAAAAGTCATAGTATAGCATGTCGTCCAAAATCATGAAAAAAGTAATAGTATAGCATGTCGTCCAAAATCATTAAAAAAAGTCATAGTATAGCATGTCGTCCAAAATCATTAAAAAAAAGTCATAGTATAGTATGTCGTCCAAAATCATGAAAAAAGTCATAGTATAGCATGTCGTCCAAAATCATGAAAAAAAAGTCATAGTATAGCATGTCGTCCAAAATCATGAAAAAAGTCATAGTATAGCATGTCGTCCAAAATCATGAAAAAAAGTCATAGTATAGTATGTCGTTCAAAATCATGAAAAAAGTCATAGTATAGCATGTCGTCCAAAATCATGAAAAAAAGTCATAGTATAGTATGTCGTTCAAAATCATGAAAAAAGTCATAGTATAGCATGTCGTCCAAAATCATTAAAAAAAAGTCATAGTATAGCATGTCGTCCAAAATCATGAAAAAAAGTCATAGTATAGTATGTCGTCCAAAATCATGAAAAAAAGTCATAGTATAGTATGTCGTTCAAAATCATGAAAAAAGTCATAGTATAGCATGTCGTCCAAAATCATTAAAAAAAAGTCATAGTATAGCATGTCGTCCAAAATCATGAAAAAAAGTCATAGTATAGCATGTCGTCCAAAATCATTAAAAAAAAGTCATAGTATAGCATGTCGTCCAAAATCATGAAAAAAAGTCATAGTATAGCATGTCGTCCAAAATCATGAAAAAAAGTCATAGTATAGTATGTCGTCCAAAATCATGAAAAAAAGTCATAGTATAGTATGTCGTTCAAAATCATGAAAAAAGTCATAGTATAGCATGTCGTCCAAAATCATTAAAAAAAAAGTCATAGTATAGCATGTCGTCCAAAATCATGAAAAAAAGTCATAGTATAGCATGTCGTCCAAAATCATTAAAAAAAAGTCATAGTATAGTATGTCGTCCAAAATCATGAAAAAAAGTCATAGTATCGCATGTCGTCCAAAATCATGAAAACAGTCATAGTATAGCATGTCGTCCAAAATCATGAAAAAAGTCATAGTATAGCATGTCGTCCAAAATCATGAAAAAAAGTCATAGTATAGCATGTCGTCCAAAATCATTAAAAAAAAGTCATAGTATAGTATGTCGTCCAAAATCATGAAAAAAAGTCATAGTATCGCATGTCGTCCAAAATCATGAAAACAGTCATAGTATAGCATGTCGTCCAAAATCATGAAAACAGTCATAGTATAGCATGTCGTCCAAAATCATGAAAAAAGTCATAGTATAGTATGTCGTCCAAAATCATGAAAACAGTCATAGTATAGTATGTCGTCCAAAATCATTAAAAAAAAAATCAATCAAATCAAATCATAGTCATTTTTCTTAAGTCACTCCACATTGCCCACTGAGTAAAATAATCAATCTAATAATCAATCCCCCCTCTCCAGGATGATCGGTCTCCCGGCGGGTATCATCGGCTTCCTCCTGGCCAAGAGGCAAGTGGACAAGAACCGTCTGAAGCAGCTGAAGATTCGACAGAGGATGAAACTGTCCAATGAGGGAGAATATGAAGGGGGCCGCTACCGCCGTCATGCAGAGGGCATCAAACTGGACCGGTGATGTCTACATCCCAAAGACTGATTGAAGTCTCTTTGAGACTGTCTCTGCTGAAAATCTGGGAATCAACGTGCTTGTGATGCAACCTTTAAAGGGACAGTTCAGATTTTTTGAAGTTGGGTTGTATAAGGTATTCATTCATAGTCAGTGTGTCACTTACCTGCAGAAGATGGCGAATGACTCCTTTGACGAAAACTGTAATTTTATTTTGCAGAACATGGGACTCGTTGGTCTACAGCTGCCTCGATTGGTTAGTTTGTTTGTGTTGTGTGACAGTAGTGAATCCAAACTAAAACGTTAAAATGCCAACGTCACACAATAAAACAAACTAACTGATCCAGCTGTGGACCAACAACTCCTGTGTTCTGCAAGGTAAAATTACCATATTTGTCAATGGAGTCTGGTGAGTTAGAAGAGAGCGGAGCCCTCCCGTCGGAAAGGGCTGTTTGACCATTAAGCAGTAAAAATATTTTAAATAAAGCACGCACTATATTTTTTAGTGGCTGGAATTTTGCTGCTGCCCCCGTCCACCGCAGTACATTGCTTAGTTTCCTTGGTGATACTCTAGCCTGCTGACCGTGGATGAGTACGTCATACAACCCCACTGATGATCACATATTTATTAGCCTTGATGCTAATGTTCTATAAATGATAAATGAAATAAATGTATATTTAAACTTGTGAATACATAACCGAGAATCATTGTTGTGACTGCACATGAACCACACATCAAATCTCACAAATACAAATGTTTATTTGATACCAAAAGGCAAACAAATTTTTCTTAATCATTGATATGTATATTTACAAACCCATCCCCCACACTGACCAGCTGTGCTGCACATTCAAAATGTCTGCCTTAGCTGTTTCGAGTCAAGGGTTGTATGTGTGTATGAGTGTGCACATGAGGACCAGCTGGGCGGGGTTGATCATTCAGGAGCTTCTGGACAATGCCACATTTGCTGGAACTCACCGACTCTCGGAAATGTTCCAATAATTTAACACCAAGGCACTGATTGTGTTATCCTTTGAGAAAAACGCCCCCTGCTGGCACTCTGACCCCGATCTGACTGTAACATGAGAATATATAAACAGACACATATGTAACAATACTATAAAAGCTTGTGGAGTATAACCCTGTACTTCTTAAAGTAAAAAATCTAATCTCGGAAACATCCTCATTGTGAAGGCACTGTAGTGATGTAGACTGTTTATAGTTATAAACATATTAAACCGAGGCTTGTAAATATGAAGCCGTGACGGCAGATCTGATGCTGTCGTTATGTGTGCTGAGCTGTACTTGAGGGGTGAGCAGATCAATCACCAAAGTATCAATCCTGCCGAAACAAATGTAGCTTTGACTATCCATACTAACATCATGGGGATCAATACCATGTGTAACATCGCATTTTAGACACTAAAGTCTTAGTAAGCTTGCCAGCTGCTGTTGTGTGCACGCTCCCCGCAATCACACCAATTACTAATTACCATTAAAGCCTGTTTTGCGTTCTAACATGCGTACTTGTAGAATTAAAGCAAAATAAATTCAGAAATATGCTGATTTACTTTCTCAAGTGCAGGAACTTTACCATAGAACAGTGGTTCCCAACTGGGCCAAATAGTCAAAGGTCCACACAGTTTAATACATTCAGCGTCGTACTTGCGTGCGGCCATGACTTTGGGCTGGTTTGCCGTCTATGTTAAGGAGCTGTCCCTTTGGCCGTGTTTCAATTCAGGGGCTGCAGCCTTTGAGGGACGTGGCCTTCGTGGTCGACATCAGCCAAACCGAACGGTCTCCGAAATGGGACAGTGTGGTCCAGTTCTTACCCCGACCCGTTGTTGTAGGTTAGTCAGCCCTAAATCACGGACCCAGAGATTGTTATTATATGAATATATTTTTTTAATGTAATACTGAGACACCGCCGTTTGATATACTTCAGGCTGATGGACCGTTTCAGGTAAACTCATTACATTTAAGCTGTGTACTTTTAGCTAATAGTAATGTTAGCAACAGTTAACCGGTAGATAGTTAACTATAATCGTCACTGGCGCGAAATGCATCTCGGGATTGGCTGGACCACGAAGGACTCATCCGTTGAATCCTCCAGATTCTGGGAAAGAAGGCTGCATTTGACGGAGCCTTTGTAATGGGACAGCCTTGGTCGCGCAGATGCCACGTAATCGGTCTTCGAAGGCTGCAACCCCTGAATTGAGACATGGCTTTTGTCGCTCATTCTACAGCAGGAAACAGCACTTCAAAATAAAAGCTTTGTATCGGAAATTCACTGCAGTTAAAAATAGTGTGATTTCCTTTTTTTTTTTTTTTAAACAAACGAGACCCACCACGACCCACAGTTGGGAACCACTATAATCGAGTATTTCTACACTTTACACTCAAGTAAAAGCTCCAAGCTCCTCCTCCACCTCTGCAGGCTGTAGGTTACATTGAGCGGACAGACATGAGTGGTATCTATCCTTTCATACAAATTTCCCAAAATGTGGAACTATTACTTTCAGTAATAAACAGGGAATATTAATATTTAAAGTAGAAGGAAATTCCTTATGTCATTTGTAATCAAAATTGATTCAGAAGTAGCCTATTATTCGTAAATCATGATATGTACCATCATTATCTGCTATAACTTGGTACCCAATCTAAACCAAATTTTGCTTTTGCGGTACTGCCCACCCCTCTACTGTCAAGCGTCAAAGCCAACCAGAGATGGGCCTCTGTCGGCGAACTGGAGTTTGAACATTAGAAGAAACAACATTTATACAGACGGGCCTGAGGTCATGGATAACTTTACATCTACATGCAGAGAGACACTGTCCGCCTTAACTGAAGTCCAGCGAGAGTGAATACATGTTGCAGCTGGCGATCCAGTGTCTATAGGTATTTGCTGTATTTATACTGTAGTATTAATATTCTTTTTAAACCACTGTTAAGTTGCTTAATGCAGATATAGACAAATATTAGTTTCAGAAAAAAAAGTGCAATTTTTTTGTTCACAAGATTAACCTGTGACAAAATCTGAATTTCAGCCCTTTTGACGTTTTCATCGGAGTGCATCATGATTTTATAAACGTATCCTGATTCTGACTGAACACAAAGCAAAAAGGTTTTTAAAAGCATGGAATGGTTTTTGCAGGCGCCTGTGTGCGTCTTGTTGACCCAAGTCGGTTGTGTACCCTTTGGTGGATTTATTTGGTCGAGGCACCGATGATTTGCAGCAGGAAAAGGAAGATCTGGACGATGTCGACGTAGATGGAGAGCGCGGCGAACACGTACTCCTCCGGGCTGATGGAGTGCTTCCTGTTCCCTATCAGCAGCTGTGTGTGGTACGCTAGGAACTACGAGAGATGCAAGAAATATTCAGAATAACAACACTGTAGATAAAACCGCCATCAAGCATGAAATTTAATAAGTTAAATACTTACCAGAGTGAAGGCTATGGCTCCAATGGCTGCGTAAAGCATGTGAAGCCATGGAATCTGCAAAACACACAGTCATTACATGCGGGGGACAAAAAATGACTTAAGTGTAAGTTTGAAATTAAATTTATCATTTAAACAATTTAATAAATAAATAAATCAATACAAGGATGAAATAAATGTTAAGATAAATACAAGCATAAATAAATACAAAACTAAATGAATCCATACATGCAAAAAGAAAGCTGAAAACAGGACATAAATAAATAGCTTTAATTTATTTCTACATTTTTGTAAATGTATTTGTATTTTTAATGTATTTCTTTATCAGCTTTTTTGTATTTATTTAATTAAGTTATGCATGGATATTTAATTAATTAATTTATTATTTATTAATTTATTACTTTATTGTTATTATTTATTCATTTATGTACTGATTTACACAATTTCTTTATGTATTTATTGCAACCTTTGCCATTTTTCATCCTCCATAATAACAATGATGTAAACGTGAAAACACGTGTTGTCAGGAAACAGTGTTTTGTTGACGTCATCTTAAACTCACATATTTGAATGACAGCACAATGGTTGTTATGATGCCAATCACAAATACTACGATCCCCAGGACACAGAAAAGGCCCTGGCACTTGGTGAAGTCCACCTAGAAACAGAACAGCTGGTTAATACACATGTGACTGCACAAACACACTGCGGCCATTTGAAGCTGATAAGCGCTCACGCACACACATTCTACCTTTGTCTGGAAGCAGAAGACGGTGACGGCGATGCAGACGACTGCAGTGATCCCCATAGCGAGAAACACTGCTTTTGTATCATAGTAACTGAAAATAAAGAGCAGCACACGGTTAATTCAGAGGGAAACTGTCCTGCTGTGAAAACACTACTGTATGGACTGTACATGGACATGGACTGTTTACCTGGAGATGGATCCAGTCATGTACGATAGAGCCAGGGTCTGTAAGACAATACACAAAAGGTCTGTTTGTAAGAAAATACAGTCAAATCTAGGGGTGGGCAAAATGGCCCTAAAATAATATCACAAAATTTTAGGGTGTTTTTGTGATAATGATATTCTTGATGATATGACAAATTAGGAAAAAAATTATACACACACACACACACACACACACATATACACACACACACACACACACACACACACACACACACACACACACACACACACACACAGTCATGGAAAAAATTATTAGACCACCCTTGTTGTCTTCAATTTCTTGTTCATTCTAATATCTGGTACCACTAAACGTATAATACAATGAACACAACAAAAAATGCAGCTGGTCACATAATACTTTATGTCCTATTTGACATTCTTAAGCTCAATTGATTCCCAGGGTATATAAGAGGCCATTTCATGTCACAAGCAGCACTGCACATGCAAAGGCCTAGAGTGGTTTCCTGCTTACATTCAAGCCGTAGCACAACTCAGAAGTTGTCAGCTCTCACATAATGCCTAAAACAAAAGAATTATGTGAAGCCACAAAGGCAGCCATCTTGGCACTGCTGGAAATTGGCATGAGTGAGAGACAGGTAGCGAAAAAACTGAAGATCTCCAAGACAGCCGTTCATTACAACAAAAAAAACAAGCTGAACATGGCACTACCAAATTGCTACCTGGCCGTAGCAGGAAACGTCTTTCTACCCCACGAGATGACCGTGCACTCATCCGTTCCTGTGTCAGGAATCGTCGTCAGACCTCCAGGGACCTTAAAAATGAGTGGGCACTGTCGAGAAATGTGACTTGTTCGGCAAGGACAGTTCAAAACCGACTTGTTGAAGCTGGTTTGAAGTCACACAGAGCACGCAAGAAGCCCTTCATCAATGAAAGGCAGAGGAAGGCCCGGTTACTCTTTGCTCGAGACCACAAGGATTGGACTGTTGATGATTGGGCTAAGGTTCTCTTCAGTGATGAATCCAATTTTAAATTGATGCCCACTCCAGCCAACTTACTGGTTAGGAGGAAGCCTGGAGAAGCTTACAACCCAGACTGTCTTGCCCCTACAGTAAAACATGGGGGTGGATCAGTCATGATCTGGGGTTGTTTCAGTCTGAGTGGAACAGGGCAAATGCAATTGTGTGAAGGCCGAATGAACCAGGTCATGTACAGGACTACCCTTGAAAACAGTCTTCTTTCATCAGCTGGAAAACTCTTTCCTGCCTCGAATGACTGGATTTTCCAACAAGACAATGCCCCTTGCCACACGGCAAGGTCAGTTAAAGCCTGGATGGAGAACCACAACATTCGCACCATGCCTTGGCCTGCTCAATCACCAGATCTTAATCCAATTGAAAACCTGTGGAAAATCATCAAACTCAAAATGGAGAACCACAAGCCCAAAAACAAAGAAAATTTGTTTGAATTTGTCCAACAGGAATGGGCTGCTGTGACAGCAGAACAATGTCAGAAGCTGGTGGAGAGCATGCCAAGACGCATGGCTGCAGTCATTGGCGGTACAATGCCATAGCTATTGATGTAAGAATTTAAGTAATTTTGGTTATTATCAAGAAAACCATGGAAAATGAATAGTTCTTAGTTCTTAAATTAAACTCTCATGAGCTATTTTTGTTGTTATCATTATAATTGTCCAAACAAATGTACCTTTAGTTGAGCCAGGCATTAAAATTAACAAGAAATTGAAGAAAACAAGGGTGGTCTAATAATTTCTTCCATGACTGTATATATTATCAATTTAAGAATTGCAACACAATAAGTGATATAGTTTTACAGTTTGCTTCAAATATTCAGTAAAAACTAAAATGATCCCTAATTTCTTTAGTTTGTGAACAACAACAGTAACTCAGAGTGAAATTCAGATTCTTCAGATATATATAAATCAACAGGTGATTTCCTTCTTTTAGTAAAATCCTGAATGATTGAGTTGTTTTTTCTCCACCTGGACCTTTATGCTCTGCCATTTCTCCTCTAATCATCACGCTGTAACCTGTGACGGGCTGTTATGATACCACAACTATCACACATTCACGTATATTGAGTTTTTTGTTGAGCCACAAGCATCACATGGGTTTACATCACCAAAGGTTTATGACAAAATCACGACACCAACTCCTGTGTGCGCACAGCGAGAGAGGCGAGGGAGAGACGCTGTGCTGCTGCCAGAGGAGCCGCTGAATGAGTTCCCTCTGAGCAGTAAGACACTAAAAGAGTCTGAGAAGTCCGGGCTGTTCATAAAACATTCAGGATGCCACAGTTTATTCCACACTACTGAAGCTGCTCCTTCTTTTGGAACCACCGCAGAGTCGCAAATAACTTCACTCTCAGCCATGCTTGTTGTTGCCGCGGGTAACAGTGTGACATCAGTGTCAACACGTTTAAGTATCACGATACGAATTTTTCATATGATATTAAAAATTATACCGGTATGGGTCAGCTATATGACAAAAACAACAACTTACAGCCCATGAAGTTATACATGGAGCCATTTTGTGCACAGAGCTGATAAAACAGATATCAAAGTATTATGTAAACGCAGCCTGGGTCATGTGTGGTGACTCACTGTTTAGTATCAAAGTCAAACTTGGAACACTGAGATAATACCAGCACAGGCTGATATATGTCATCACTGACAAAGCTACAGTGTTTAAGTCTAAGAATAGACTCGATCCAAGTCCAGGAAACGCATTCACCATGAGTTTCAACTTCCTGCTTCACAAGTCAACCACAAGACGTCTGACTTACAAAGACTGACAGCAGGATGACGTTCCACGGGAACTTCCTCCTACGAAGAGAGTGTGGTAAGAAAATTCAATGCAGATTTTTGTATATTCTTTGCACAAATACTCTTTATAAAACTGAGCAGTCACACTCACCTGGGGCCCTTACAGCAGACCAGCACCAGGTGGGTGACGATATACACAGCGCTGTAACAACACAATGCAAAGATGAATAAGTTCATGAGCTTCATTTTGGTTCCTATAAAACGTGACTTTAAAAGGTGTCACCACAGAGTGAGACTTACTATGAAGTCCAGTAGATGGCTTTGTTTTGCCTTACGAAACTTTTGACGGGTTGGCTGTGAGACACAGAAGCGGACTTAACAACAGTGTGACACACTGAGAGACCACAAACAAACACACAAACACACACTGTATACTCACACAAATGTGAACACGGCCACGATGGCTGTGGTGACGAGGAGCTGAACAGCCAGAATCAGATACACCTGAAAAACACACGCGGACAAAGCAGGGCTGGAATCACATATTTGACAAACTGTACTATAACTTATTCTGACATACTATGAAGTTTTGATATTTTTTTAAATGAAATGCTATACTATTACTTTTTTTGTGAATTATTTTGTGACACACTTTACTATGGGTTCTTATGGTTTTAATGGCACACAATATATTATGACCTGTTTATGATTTTTTTTTTTTTGCATACTGTGGCATAATACCACAAGGCAAATTTGGGGTCATGTAGTTTGGTTTGTGTGACAAGTGTAATTTACCTTCCTGATGAAGGCATGTCTGATGCTCAGATTGTCAAAACCGCTGCCGCTTGCCGCAAACCCATCACCACCTGTGTCATCAGAACAGAAATATGAACAGTGGCAACAAAGAGCAACAGGAAACATGTCATCAGTGACCGATGAAGAGTTAGAGAGGAGGCTTCATGCTGTGAATTCAAAGTGTTAAGTCATGGTTTGACATTATGGAAAATACTTTTATTGACTTGATTGCCATGAGAAGACCAATACCTGTTTGTACACATTAACCAGCACATATAACTTGCTTATTAGTGAGCCTTAGATGTGTTGGTAGGTAGATTTTAATACGTTTGATCAGAGCCTGGCTTGTTGATTCTCCCTGTTTCCATGCTAAGCGTTAAGTGGGATTTCTACTGCGTCAATGTAAAGCCTACCCTGTAGCTTGCTGTGCACCTCCCTAGAAATGTAACTCACGTCGACGCAGACCTCCTGTCTATTTTTGTAAGCTGAAACCCTCAGTGGAAACAAAGCTTTTATTTACTTTTATTTCACAGATAAGAAACAATGAACTGTGAAGACAATAAAGCCTCCACAAAAATAACATTTTAAGTCTTGTGTGTGATTTGTCCTGGCTTCATATGAGCAGAGGAAATCTCCGCTCATCACTGGCTTGTGGTAATAATGTTTGTTGTATTTGTTTGGAAAACATGTTAATATGAAACAGTTGTTTTGTCAGTGAATCCTGTGAGTTGTAATGGAGCTGAATTTTGTAGCGTTAATTTTGTTTAATGTCGCAGTTGTCCCTGGTTTTATATGAGTAGGGGAAAAGTCTGCTAGCTGCTAGGCTAATCTATACAATGTAAAATGCCATAGACTTCTGCTAAATACATTAGCATGTTGTATTTGTGGGGGCAATGTGTCCAGATAAAGACAAGTGTTTGTCTGTGAATGCTGTGAGTTATAGTGAAGCTGATTTGTGTACTTGTGATTGAAATTGTCTCTATTAAGCCATGTTTAATGTGTGTTTAAAGTGTGTTTTGGGTTGTAAACTTTACAGCACTTCACAGAAACTCCACTGTCGACGTGTTTTGGAGGTGTAACTGCAGAGTGACACAGTATAAATGCTCACAACAACGAAGGCCACGTGCGTAGGCTACAGCGTAGGGTCTGCATAGAGCTGACACACAAGTGCAGTATAAATCCCACTTCATATTTATTGTACAGATGTGAGTGCTAACGATCTTCTCATCTAACTCTAGGCGAAAAAATGATGAAAAAGTATATTTTCCGAAAAAAATAAACAAGAATTTTTTTTAAACAAACTGAGCTTCAATACTTTTTCACCTTCAATTATAGTTTCAGAATTTGACTGTGTCCTCTTTGCTGCTAGAATGTAGCTTGCTCCTTTTTCTATTTGGTTCAACAACAACAACAACAACAACAACAACAAAAAAGCCTAACCCCATTTGCAGACACACACTGACATGCTCAGCAGGCCCCGTCTTACCAGAGCTCAGGACGTCTGATGGCAAGGTTGGTGGCATGACAGGAGGCATGGGAGGGGGACTGGGGTATCCGGGTCCTGGAGGCCCGCCAGGGTGCGGCTGTCCTTGGTATGGGCCAGGAGGATAGCCCCCTGGCTGACCTGGATACAAGGGGGCATTTGGACCACTTGGGTAGGGAGCAGAGGGCTGGCCTGGCTGGGGACCATAGCCAGGGAAGCCATACGCAGGGGGTGGTGGGTAATTCCCACCCTGAGGTGCATACAGCGGTCCCCGGGAGTCGTCGTACCCTGGAGGGTAGTCTGACCTGGACATTTCACCTGCGGGGAGAGAAGTTGGAGAAAATACAGTTCACGTCTGTTTCACATTTCTATGTACAACAGCTGATAACAGAGAGTGAACAAACAACAGGAACGAACGTGTGCCCAATATTATCTGCCAATTTCAGCTTATCGCAGATACTGTATACCCGTATCACTGTGTGGGCCTTAAAGGGAAAGTCCATCTAGATTGTTTTGGTGTAAGTTGCCGTAGTGGCCATAGAGATGTCTGACTTCTCTCCAATATAATGGAACAAGATGGCACTCGGCTTGTGGTGCTCAGAGTGCGGAAAAATACATTTGAAAAACTCAACAGCAATATCTCTTTCCAGAAACCATGACCTGGTTGCTCAAGATAATCCACAATGTTCACAGTGATACAGTTGGTGGGTGTAGTTTCGTAGACAGAAAATAGTTCCTACATGAAATTGCTCACAACAAGGTCTGTGGATTATCTTGAGTAACCAGGTCATGATTTCTGGAAAGAGACATTGATGTTGAGTTTTTCTGAACAAATATCTGGATATTATTTTGACGATGTTGTAGGGTTGACTATTGGTGCTTTCATCAAAGATTTACACAGTGAGATTTAAACGTGATAATGACTAAGTGGGTGAAGAAAAGCTAACAAACTGGTAAGTTCAGGAAATGGCATCACTTTAAATGACTTCACTTTGCAGCCTTTGATACCAGGAAAAGACAACATTTATGATATTACGATAAAATCTAAATCCCGTATCATGAAGATATCAGAATGATACACTACATAGAGTGAAATCTATGATGGTTAATAAACATCTATGACGTCATGCTGTAATTTGAAACAAACCTACCTTATAAGCCATCACAAACACGTTCACATACACATACATAACTGCATATTCCTGGTTTCACTAACTGAATAAAAGCACAGACTGGGCTCAGGCCTGTGCACTGAGCTGCTGTTGGTGTGTGTGAATTTGTGAGCTGTGGCTGTATGAGGTCAACAGTCAGCATATTACAGTCAGTGCCAGCCCGAGGCATAGGTAGTTTGGGCAAATGCTATAGATGCTGTCATCCATGGGGGCGCCACAAATGGCGTAAGAAAAAAAGAAATAAAATCAAAACCTTTATCTCTTTTTTTAATTGATTTTTGATTTATATAATTATTATGACACATGTACATGTTACTGACAGCAAATTAGCACATATTTTTTATCTTTGTTCATTTGCATTTTAGTAATAAACATGCACTACTTTGACTATCAATCTAGATTGATAAACAGCAAGTCTCCCAGTTTGGAGAGGCAAGCAGAAGCAGTACCACAGAAACAGTGTCCTGCTGAGAACGGGGTGAGCAAGAACACTTATTTTAGCCACCGAAAACTTTGTTTCGCATACCTCCATGGAAAGTGGCTAACATATTGATTCATTGGGAACCACGTTTAACGACAGCAAAACTATATCAAAACTAGAGGTGTGCCATATCACATCATATTTTGATTTGCTGATAAACTGACGTCAAACTGTTACACACAGCACAACCAACATGGCTGAAAGTGAAATCATTACAGACTATAGTAGAAGTGTACCTAACAAAGTAGCTGGTAAAGCGGTGAAAATATTCTGAATACAGCGTCAACCGCCAACCGCCATCTATTGTAGAGAGCACCCTAACTATGGATAAGTACCTCATACAACCCCACTTCCAAAAGTCCAAACTACCCCTTTAAAGGATCCATTTGGGGTTGTATCAGGTTAAAGCGACATGTGGTTCTGCTTAGAAATGTGGTTCTCAAAAACCACCACAGGCTCAGGAGCCACCACATATGTCTCTGAGGGAAATTTCTAATAATAAACCTCACACCCTCTCAAACACACACATGCACACACACAGTTCTCACATATGGCCAAACTATTCCATGTTTCTACAATGATTATTAAGGGAGCTGTGGTACTTTTACACAACACTGTAAGTGCTTTACCAACAAAATGAACTCACTTTTACGACATGAATCATTCAGATTTTAAACACCATTTCTCTCGCATGTTGCAGATGATCTCTGACTCGTTACAATACCAAAATAGACACTAAGCCACCATGTTAAACAGACTGACCCCTGTTTCTAAGAAGGTTCCTTTTGGCTCGCTTATTTATCCACTGGAGCTTTTTAGGGGAATACGCACAGTAAAGGAATTCAAGAGCTGGCTCCACCTCATGCTGCCATTACATCACACCCAGAGCACCAAGCAACAGGACAGAAAACACCAAAATGGAAAAAGTGCTTCAGAGCACTCAAACAGTCAGAGACGGAGTCTCAGAGCCGATCACTTCTTTGGTCACTGAGACGCACAGTTAGCAAACGAGAGGGCGAGAGGTGTTTGAACAGGAGGGTGTAACTTGTCTGTAGGACATTGAGAAACTGTTTCAGGGGTTGACGGACCAGCTGTAGTGAGAAATGAGTTAGAGCTGACAGCTGATGTTGATTTCCCACAACTGATTATTATACTTCATCATCATCTCCGCTGACACAAGTCATCACCATCATGGTTCTGAGTCAGCGCTACACCCTCTGACAACGAGTTTGTTTACGTCCATGCAGCCTAACCACAGATACAATATTAAAGCCTGTACACTCTGTATAACTGAGCTCTTAAGCTCCTGGATAATAAACTTAAAAGCTACGACCGCTATAATATACTTCCTGGACATGGTCTCCTTTGCTGGGAAAGTCTCATCAAACGTCACAATGCCTGTTAACTATTCAAAATTCGTAATGTAATTGCACCTCTTCCATTTATCAAACTCTCTGGAAAATGTTGGTGACACATTAAAAAGATTCAGAGTCAGAGAACACTTAAGGAGGTAAATGTCTTTCAGTAAGAGCTTCCCAGTTTTGGAAGATCCTTCATGTAAATATACGACGTAGTAATTCTTACCTAGACCTGCACAATTAATCAAAATAATATTAAAATCACAATATGACCAAGTGCAATAACCAAACTGCAGGAGCAGCATTTTTTTAATCAAAAGGTAAAATGTGTCACAACATACCACCACAAATGAAGCATTGTGGTGCTACAGAGAGGCCCCAGCCTACAAATAATTCAACGCCCGGGCCACACTGTCCACGTAAGCAGTGGCTCAAGCTGCCGCTCAGCTGCAGATCATCTAAAGAATTCAAGTCTCGCCTATATGTTCTTTGTGATATGTGCGGTTTCAGCCAAATCAACAGTGAAAATAGCCTTTTGATAGATAGATAAGATAGATTTTTTGGGGAGCTTTCTGCCTTTAATGGCAGGACACTACCTTTGTACATGGACCGCATTCCTACTGAGCTACTGGTTGCCCCTAAGTACCGACTGTTAATTGTGGGAATACAGTACCTATAGCAGCAGGCAGCTCTGCAGCAGTAACGCTGTCAGGGTGAACACTACATGCCTGCGAGCCGCAGCAGTTCAGTGAGGTAGCATGCTCACATAGGCAGTGTGTCCCAGATGTAAGGGAACATGTGTGTTTGTTAAAGACCTCATCATCAGTTTTACATATTTTTTTCAGTGAAAATAAAATGCAAAAAATTACCACTCTCAATAAAACAGCAACACATCGCTATCACAGTATCTGTCAAAATTACTGCAATATTTTTTTTTTTTTTGCATATCGTGTAGCCGTACTCTTACCGATCCTTTGCACGTAACTTTAAAAGGGACCATCAGTCCCAATATCATAAATCACAGAAGACAGAAGCCTTAGCTTTCTGCTGCAAAAAGGATGAATGTTCTAGCTATTATGGTTTTTATTTTAGATCAATATAAAAAGGATTATGCAAAGAAAGATCTCCTGTGGCTATTAGGGGGAAATACTAGCATCACCACATTTGCACAACATCTAAGGTTAGGTAACATGATGACAAAGATGGCCTTAGCTTCCTGCTGCAGAAAGAAAGAATGCTCTAGCTATTATGGTTTTATTTTATATAGATTCAATAAGGATCCTGCGAACTATCTCTCACAGGACGTCCATTTTTAAAAGGTCAATGCTGACATCTCGCACTATCACGAGCCTCTCACACATGCATAGATGGACGCTTCCTCCTGTGTGGTGATACAGTTGGCTGGTGTAGTTTGGTAGAAAGAAAATAGTTCCTACATGAAACTGCTCACAACAAGGTCTGTGGATTAACTTGAGTAACCAGGTCATGATTTTTGGAAAAAGACATTGATGTTGAGTTTTTCAAATGTATTTGTTGGCACTCTGAGCACCACAAGCTGAGTGCCATCTAGTTCCATTATATTAGAGAGAAGGCAGACATCTCTACAGCTGATACCTCCAACACTCAGCAACTCACACCATAACTACGAAGACTGATAAACAGCACTACAGGTAACAGGAAACATTTGTTTTTGATTTTGGGGTGAACTGTCCCTTTAAAACTTTTGTTAGTTTTCATTTTCTGTAAATGAAGTTTTTGTTGTCATGTTTTTACTGCTTTTGCTGACTGCCTGTTTAACATAGTTTTGCATTAGCTGCCTTGTTTATATATGGTCCTACTTTGCATGACACAGCCTCACTCCTCTGACCTTTTTATTCTGTTTAGCCATTGGCACATTAACAGCATGTTGATCAATGTCCCTGATAATGAATGCATAAAAATAAACAGCACAAACTGTAATTCTTCAGATACCTCTCCACATGTCACTGGCAGCAAGACTCCGTGCAACCTGTGTTATGTGAAGTCAGTTGGGCGGACAGCATTACAATCCTGTAATACCTCACAGGACAGTCACAGTGAGAACCGGTTTGACAAAGCTACTAATTTTTACTTTTGTTTGAACTGTGTCAGGTTTAGATTTAACTCAGGCTGCTGAGGATTAAATAACCTGTAAGGTGTGTTGTAGCTAATGCTGGTGAGGGTTTACACTGTTGAACAGTCTTCCTGAATGTGGCCTTTGTCATCATGACTTTTCAAACTTCTTCTTTCCAAATTAAATGTACTTCTGCATTGTGGGCTTCAAACTTACAATCAAATTAAAACAGACTGATCATTGTGAATTTGATAACATGTTTTTTAATTGCTGGGCTGTTTTTGTAAAGTGTTTCTGTTATTCTGTCCATCTACAGTGAGGTCAGGGTCGGCATGTCAACTTTAGGGCCTGAAAAGGTGGAAAGGAAAGAGTAGGGTAGCCGGATTTTTTTTGGGAGAGCAGAAGAGGATCACTTATTTTTTTTCTCATACGAAATCAAGATTTTATTTCAGCCTTGTTTTGCAATGTAGTAGACAGTTAAGAGCTGCAAAGATTCGTCAGTTAATCAATCCGCAGAAGATACAGCAAAAATGCAACACATTAAAAGCTTCCAAGTTTTCAGATGTGAGACTTTCCTGCTTCTTCTTGATCTTACACTATAGAAAATTTAATCATTTTGGGCTTTGGATTGTTGGTCAAAGAAAACAAGACATTTAAAGACGTCAACTTGGAATCTGGGACGCTGGAATGGACTTTGTGTCACTGTTTTCTTATGTTAAATAAACCAAACAATCCATTGATTAATAGAGAAAATAACTAATCAATGATGAAAATAAGCATTAGGTGCAGACCTATAACAGTTAGATTTGTTACCATTATATCACAAAGACAACTTTCACAATAAATTTCAGCAGCAGACTGAAAACAGCAGAAAACTGCCACATTTTAGTATTTGTTCATTTATCGCAAGTAATACCATTATCGCGATATTCAACGATGTCATCGTTTATTTTCCTCATACCGTGGAACCTCAGTGGGAAGTGTGTTGCCATTTTTAATAAGTCAAGAGAAGGGTTTGGAGAAACATTAACAACCTTGGAGAAGGCCTTGGCTTTTTTTAATAAAGTGAAAAAGAAGGTTCAGCCCTGCTCATTGCCCCGATAACTTTCATACAGTCCCTGACAAGAGATAATTCAGCAGTGTTTGTGTCTACGTGTCTGACAGCTGAATGAATGAACCGAGAGGAAAATGCCCAACAAGTCATTACACACAAGGGAAATTAGTGCAATTACTTCAATTACAGATATCAGTATTAGTAAAGCTAGAGTTGCAACGATTAATCAATAAGCTGTCAGCTATTAATGTAATCACAAACTGACTTGACAAATAATCAGTTTTGAGTTATTTTTTAAAGAAAAAAATATTCATATTCTCTATATTCATTCCCTTTATGTGTTTCAGGTCTGAGGCTCAATATCCTCTTAACACGACTCATTAAGAAATCTTTCAAAGGGTTTTATGCTCTCAGTGTTTTCTCCTACAGGTTAAATGTTCAATGTATTTCACTGGGTCAGTAAATTAAAAATCACCCACCTACAGCTTTTAGCCTTCAGATGTTACACTCTTTGAATCATGCACCCAAAGTGACTTTTGACCTTTACACATGGATATTATGAGTATGTAGATAGATAGTAGTTGAGATAGAAAATGATTATAGATATAAAAATTAATAAATAAAAGTATAAATAAAGACAAAACCCTCTAAATAAATAAATAAAATTATAAGTAAATATAAAAATTAATAAATAAAAGTATTGTTACAGGAATCTCTGAATAAATAAATAAATAAAAGTATAACTTAGTATAAAAATGAATAAATAAAAGTATAAATATATACAGGAATGTCTAAATAAATAAATTACTTTTGGCTGAAGTGCAAGAGTGCCTTTCTTTTTTTAAATAAATAAAAGCATAAATAGAGGAATATATATGAATAAAACAACATGAAAAAAATACAAAAATAAATAAATAAAATTATAAATAAATACAGGAATAAATGTATAAATACAGAAATAACAGAATAACTAAATAAAGGAATAAATAAATGACTATGGAAAAAATAAATAGAACAAATAAGTGCAAGTGAAATAAATAAGGGAATAAATAAATAAATAAATAAAAGAATAAATAAATGTTGAAATAAACATGGAAATAAATAAAAGCTGAACTGGACATAAATTAATATATTACATTTAATTCTACATTTTAGCACCTAACCTCTGCATCTTATAATTTATGTATTGATTTACTTATTTATCTGTTTCTTTTTAATTTCAGCATTTGTTCATATTTATTCATTTATATATTTCTAACTGTATTTTTTTCAATTTAATTATTACACTACATGGCATCTCCACAGTGGCTGAACAGATTTTTACCAATCAAACTGCATCAGAAACGTCCATATCTCCTTGTTTTCCTGCATTTTGACCTGCACAGATGACCCTCACTGACCTCTTACAGTATGAGTTTATGTCAGAGATACATGCTGGCTGACCTGCACACTGTGTTGGAACGAGGCCATCAGCAGTGTTTGCTGGTTACACCTGTGATTCCCCTGGTGGGACGAGTCAGAAATGTCTGCCCTAAACAAAAGTCTGTTTCTGGGTTGGGCTGAGAGCAAAGCAGCAAACAAACAGCCGTGTGTGTGTGTGTGTGTGTGTGTGTGTGTGTGTGTGTGTGTGTGTGTGTGTGTGAGAGAGAGAGAGAGAGAGAGAGAGAGAGAGAGAGAGAGAGAGAGAGAGAGTTAACGAGATATTTGCAGTCACCACGAAAAATGTGCACCATCACAGTTTCCCCTTTCCTGACCAAAGTTTACAGACAGCAGGACAGAAACCCAGCAGTCTAACTCTGAGTAAATTAAACTTCAACATGTGAAGTTCACTGTGCTGACAAGCTGTGAGGAAACACAAACGTGTGCAGAGAGCTCAGGGACTACACCCACTCCTCCACCCTGTTCACTGGGCACCAAACCTCAGCTCACAAAAAGCCTTTTTCAGGTGAGACACAGTGCTGTGAGGCAGCCATTGGAAAACACACGCTCACACCACCAGATACAGATTCAGCTCCATGTTGGATGTAATACGGGGTCATTGAACCGCCATGAAAACATAACAACAAGTTAAAATGAGCTCCACTTACCGTGTAAAAGATGCCAACGACAGAAACAATATGGAGGTAATTATTCCCAGCGGTGAGGTGAGGAAATTGGAATGGTTTCCACTGTCGGCCACGCCCTCTGTGTTTCCAAAAAAACCAGAGAAGTGAGGAGAGTTTAAAAAGGGTTAATGTGAAGCTGCTCCGTCTGCTGTCAGCTCTCTGCGGAGTGTGAAGCTGCAGCTCACAGATGTGAAGCAGCACTGAAGAACATTTCCTGGAACAGTGAAGAGCAGGGTGGAGTCCGGAGGAATCTGTGTGTGTGTGTGTGTGTGTGTGTGTGTGTGTGTGTGTGCGCGCGTGTGAGAGAGACAGAAACAAGGCCTGAGGGTTTGGCTGACTCATTTTCAACAGGCACTTCTCATGTTACAGACTAAAGGTGCAGTGCTGGAAGAAGTACTCAGATCTACTGAAGTAACTGTAACTAAACATAGAAATACTCAGTTACAAATTCAAAATCTTACCAAAGTAAACGTACAAAGGTATTAGCATCAGACTGTACCAAAAGTAAAAGTACCAAAAGTAAAAGTATTCATTATGCAGACTGGCACGTGTCAGAGTAATGTATTTCACTGGATCAGGGACTGTTCGTTACTTACCTACAGCTAGCGGACTTTTCCTCTACTCATATGAACACTGACACCAACAATAGACCACATTTAATAAAGGTAACGTTACAAAATTCGACTCCATTACAACTCACAAACAACTGTCTTATACTAAACACGTTTTCCAAACAAATATAACATGCTAATGTTATTAGCACAAGCCTATGGTGTTTTACATTGTATAAATTAGCCTAGTAGCTCGCTTTTTTGTGGAGGCTTTGTTGTCTTCACAATTTATTGTTTCTTATCTGTGAAATTAAAGTAAATAAAAGCTTCATTTCCACTGAGGGAAATGGTTTCAGCTTAAAAAAAAACAGAAAGGAGGTCTGCGTCGCTGCAACGTGTAGGTACATTTCTGCGGAGGTGCACAGCAAGCTAAGGCCTAAGCTCTGCGTCAACATGGAGCCCACACCGTACCCTGCGCTGTAGTCTGACGTGCTACAGTTAAAAGAAGAAATGTAAGACAAAGGTAGGGACATATAAGTTTTACTTCTACCTACTCCTTTTTGGACAACATTATCTTTGTCTTGTTTGTTTTTATTATATTTTTTATTTTTGGTACAAAATAAAGTCATTCATTCATTCATTCATTTATTCCTGTGGTGTAACTTTGTTCTGGTTTTGCAGTGTGCTTCTGCACAGCTACATGTGTCATCATCATATGATCTGTTGGGCGACCACATTTGGTTGTAGTATATATATAGAGGTGTGTCTCCTTACCTGGGCTGGTGCCTGAAACGTTACATGTGGTGATACGATGAACACTTCCAAAAGGAGCAGTTTCTACTGTGCAGATCTGCTTTTGTATTTTTGCAGTTCTGGAGATATTGGGCCTTTCCTAACCAGCACCTACCCACCCCCACTCTGTCACAGAGTGTCACTCCCATTTGTAGTCACCTTCACAGCTGAATGAAGCACCCTTTATCAATGTGTAGGGTATAAACACAGGGACAAACTTCCCTCTACCAGAAAGAGGAACTGTCATAACTTTTTGTAACTATGGAGAAAAATAAGCTTGATCCAACTTTATGTCTTTAATAATCGAGAAAAATAAACTCTCTGCCATTTCATGTCCTACATATGTATTTGTAGCACTTATATTTGATCTGTATGTGCTGCTGTTGTTTTCCTTTATTTATGTTTTTACCATTAACTTGATGGATTCATATAAAAGATAAATAAATAGAAATAAAACTTACTCCTAATCTTGTTTGGTAGCATTTCTTTTCTTTTTTTCCAGTTGAGTTATGGTACAGTTCTTGTAAATATACAGCGCTACAATCAAATGAACGTAACACGTTTCTACAGACTAGGAAATGATGTATTTTATCCTAAATACAACGTAACCCTTAAGATGTTAACATCTGTTTGACAATAGGACAATAAATGTCTCCCTTAGTGTGAGCATGTTACGTTTGTAAGGGTAGTTACAGAACTTTATTTTCTACAGAGCGTCTTCCAGGATGAACACAATACGGCGTTCCACATGGTCAGTAACTCGGCTCACTGTCAAAACGCTTTACAACTCACTTCCACCTCCCACAAGGTGGTTTGGGACGGCACTCAATGTGGCCGACCCTCTGCATGAACACAGAAACGGAGTGACAGTGGGTAGGGAGAGGGCGTAGGACGTGGTCTGGGAAAGGCCCTGGATGCAAGGTCACAGTGACCTTGATCTCAGACCACCAAAATCTAATCGGTTCATCGGAATAAAACGCGATGACTGTCCCGGCTCATTCAGTGAAGAAGTCCTGTTTGCCCTGTCCTTGAAGAGCACCTGAATTTTTTTTTACAGTTTACCTACACCTGGTGTCTTGACCCAGCGCAGCACCCCAAATTTATTTTCTCTTAATCAGTTCATTGTTGAGTCCAAGTGTCCAAACGTTTGTGCCAAATTTGAATAAATTCCCCAAGGCGTTCTTGAAATATCGCATTCAGACACACCTGTGTACTGAAGCCGCCAGGATATACTTCTTCTCCAGCATCATATACTGTCTGATAAGTTGGTCTAATGCACACGCCACAGCAGTGAAACCACCAGAATCACTATACAAACAAGCACTAAAAACATTAGACAAGTTACAGACGTACTGGGGGGGAATCTTTAGATCACTCTCAAGAGTTACTGGAAAATCCATTGACCCTAATGCTATGATTGCATTGTTTGGTGTAACTTCACCCACAGTGCCACTCTCTTCCCATGAGGAAACCTTTACATTCTTTGTTAGCTTTCTAGCCGGACGTTTGGTGCTACTCACTTGTATCCAGTCCCTCCTTCACACACTCTATGGATAAGGGAGGTCCTTAATTTTGTTAAAAAAAGAGTCAGGTGCATAATGAGGGGCTCGCTGAGGAAACTTTGCATGATGTGGGATCCCTTTTTCGAGTATGTATGAGCTTGACTTTCCAGATATTCCTGATAGTATTTAGTGTAATTTTTATCATCATGCATGATTTTCACATATTTTTATATTTTAATTTTACTACTATGTTGTTTTGTTCTTTGTCTCGTTCTGGGTACTGATTTGGTTTGTAGTCTTTGTCTTGTCTTAGTCCTGTCTTGGGTTGTGTATGTACCACCAACAATTAGAATCTCAATCATATCACTCATTTTAGTCTAATGCCAAGAAATGGCTTGCTGACACCCAAAGATGTGAACACTAATACACGTAATATTTAACGTGGATTTTCTGAAACCGTATTACATGTGATGTGTTCTTTGTTATAATGGGATATGGTTTGACTTGTTTTACATACTTTTATTATTGTTTTTCATTTTTATAGGAAGCCTTTTTCCAGCCGGCGAAGGGAGCGCTGACGAAAACTAGTCTTTCAGCTAACTTGGGTGCATTTACAAATGTTTAAAATGCTGATTAATGAACACTGTCCCCTCTTAAATAAATAAATGGCTGTACAACTTGAGAACACATTGGCTCCGGCTACGCAGAGACATAAAAATGAGGGGGGAGGGTTTGCTCTGCTGTGATCAATGATTCTGTGACACAAAGAAATGTTCCGAATAATGTTTATTTTCTTGGTATGACACTGGAATCATGATGAACATCTCAGGAAGGGCATTTTCTCTGAGTAGCTTCTGTAACATTTTATGTGCTATGATGTTTTTTTTGTTTGTTGTGTCAAGAGACAACAGATTCTATAAAGATGCTGACATTCAAATTCATCAAAGCAGCTGATTGAAAACACGCGCGCGTGCGCACACACACACACACACACACACACACACACACACACACACACACACACACACACACACACACACACACACACACACACACACAAACATACACACATACAACCACAGTCATACACACTGTAGACCAGTCACATCCACGTCGATCTGAATCTGGCACAGTTTCAGCATTGCACTTGGTCTCAGTCAGCTGACACTAGCTTGAGGACGAGCTTCTTGGTGAGGGTGTACTTGGGCTCTGGCATTTGTTTGTGGATTCCATAATCTTTTTTGCTGACCTCCCTGTTGACACGTGTCAGCACAGCAAGGATATCATCGTTCTCTGAGCTGCACAGAAAACAGAAGAAACACATTACAGATCATACACCATGTTCAGAGTGTGACACCATGAACTATGTTTCTTTCGAAAACCTCAACAGAAGCGTCCAGTGTCAAAACAGACATCTACAGCTAGTGGACAAAAGGCCCACAAGCATCATCCTAAACTCTGCGAGGGGGCGTCTCTCACCTTTTTGCTGCCTTCCTCAGCTGCCTGCACAGCTCCTGGATGTAGATGGTCCCATCGTTAATGTGTCGAAAGGACTTGCACTCTTGCACAGTGGCCATGCCCAGCAGGAAGTCAGCATCTGAAGGCACCGTCTCACCATCCACGCGACCTGCGTCTTCTTCCAGGGAGGTCTGTCTGTCCCAGTCCTCCTGCTGTGGCCTTGGGGGACACGGCACGGATCCTTTCTGGTATTTTTGTCCCTGACATGCCTGGATGAAGAACAATTTGGGCTTTCCTGCCAAGGTGGGAGCTGCCACGCCGGTGAAGGGCGAGGTCAGTTCTTGCAAGTACACTGGCTTCTCATCAGTCCCAAAGACATATCCCTTTAATCCATGGGACAGCACGCATACCACCTATGATCAGGAGCACACGCTTTTTACAAATTGGTATCACTCAACTTAACGTGGATTTTAGATATAATTTCCATGACACTTTATTAATAATGCTGAAGCTAAACATGAGATGATTCTGTACACAAGCAATTTACAATTGATCACAGAGGGTTAACTACTCTTTACAAAACAAGGTGTCTGACAGGGCTATGGTAAACATACTGACGCCGACTCTGCCCTCACCCCACCTCCTAACCATGACTTACACCAACTGTATCTATACATTAGTGACTGATGTCACAGCTCTGAGGGTGTGTGACGCTGCTCACCAAGGCATCATCGTCCAAAAAATTCCTCGAGCCAAGCTTTTGCAGTTCACATTTCATGTCTCCTGCAGTCAAGTTGTTGTGTACCACCACAGTGAAGCCAAGGTCGGTGAACAGTGCGCGCAGAGCGTCTATGTCACATGAAAGAGAGAGACAAACTGAAGCGTGCAGGCACGTGATCATGACGTAAGCAGTAAGTACGAACTCTGAGAGGCCCTGAAGGATGCTGGGTAACTAGTAAATAAACAGACCATAAACAAATCAGATCACATGGTGGTTCAAATCAGGGCTGCACGATTATGATCATTTATCACAATTATTCACTGATTTTAGGAACCAAATATTTTTATTGCATCTTCACATCTAAAGGAATAGTTTGGAGGTTTTTTGAAGTGGGGCTGTATGAGGTAATTATCCATAGTCGGTGTATAACGTACAGTGATTAGTGGTTGGCATGCTACCAGTTTGAAGAAGCAGGCAGGAATGCCGACATGGAAGCTAATCAATGTATTGCAGCAGAATATATTTTTAACCACCTACAAAATTCAGTATCAATGAGTGTGTACATTATAATGAGAGTACTGTCACCACTGACCTTTCAGTCAGACAGCCTGTTTCAACGGGGAAGTCGTTATAGCATATTTATTGTTTGCCCTTGAACAATAACACAAACCATTAGGGAACATTTCTCCTAAATGGCAAAAAAGAAGCTATTTTAACTTGTATAACAAGTTTACAACTGAAACTGAAATGTGATTTCATTTATTGAGGCCAATATAACATGCTGAATTGACGTCAGAAAGGCGAACTAGCGCCACTGAAGGTCAACGGTGCAGGTGACACAGCAGCAACGAGGGCCTGGATGTTCACCGACAGCCCAACACTGACTGACCGTCAACTGTCGACTTGGTGTGTCAGGGCACTTAGGAGCAATTTGATTTGCAGTGGGGTTTTCTATGAGCGACGTACACATTTTGAATATCAATACCACAGTTAATTTTTTGATTGTGTGAAGCCAAAATCATGATCACGATAAATATTCATCGTGCAGCCCTGGTTGAAATACAAGAATACATACTCGCATCCATCTGAGTCCCTCTTCGTTTTCCCAGTTCAATTCCCAGGAAGTCCTCATTGTTGATGACCACACACAAACCACGTGGGATATGAGTCAGATCGTAGTACTCTGTCTAAAGGGCACAAGCACATCAAACAGGCATATCATAAACATGAATGGTATACTAAATAAATGAATGAGTGGCGTGTGCGTTTGTGTGAATGGTTTACTGGATCAAGAAGGGAGGAGGACTCTGTCGCTGGTTGTGCATCGGAGCAAACACGTCGGTTATCTGAAGAACAAAAATGGCAAAGTGAATATGTGCAGCAGTGAGACTGGTGGAAGGCTACTCATCATGGGTGATTATTCAATGGCTGTGTGTTCTATTGAAAGGGAAGTCTTGGGAGGGGAGACTTACTGCTGGGCTGGGTCTCAGATATCGACACAACAGGTTGTGATGGCTGTTGGGCGCCATTGACCCTCTGTAGGAAGAAAACCAGTGAGTCCCAGTCCTCATTAAACTGGCTCATTATAGGATTAAGTGTACACAAACACAGATTTATACACACACCTGGTGATCCATGCTGACATGTAAAGGTCTTGGGGGTTGATGCTGCTGGGTTCTCCCTGAAAACACTACAATCATTTCATAAATCTTATAGTAATGAAACATTTAAATGTGCACGTGCCTGTGTGTGTAAGTGTGTCTCGTACCTTCCATGTGCTGCTGCACAGTCAGTGCCAGTTGTTGATCCAGCTCCAGCAGTACCATATGCAGCTCCTTGAGATTTGTGTTTGACAGCAAACTTTTTTTCTCCATTTCGGCAAACACATCCAGTGCTGTCTGTAATTAACAAAGAAGACCCGTTTGTGCCTGGAGCTGCATCGCAAATCTTATATAATCTTATAACTAAACTACACTTGGTCGCAAGACCCAATGTCACCGCCACAACAAGACTGCAAAGATGCTCTGAAGTCTCAGTTAGCCACTTGTTAGCAACCGCCTTTTTTAAGACACGTAGAAGATTCAAAGTTCACGAGTGGGGTATTTACTGATGTATTTTATGCTGTGGAACAGAATGTGCAAGTATCTCAAGCTTGTGTTAACCACAGTCCTTATTTCAGGCATCTAACCAAAACCCCATTGACTTTGAGACGAGGGAAACATAAGCAGTAAAACATTAACTCATTTCCAGCCGTGCGTTTCAATACCCATATAACCATACTATATCGTATGGTAGTATGGTGGTTGTTGTTTTATGTGAGCTGCTGGACCGTTGATTTTCCCTTCGGACATGAAAAAATTCTATCTATCTATAAAAACATTTAGCATGTCCCAACACATAGTAGGTCAAATGCAGTATGTCAAATATACCAGGATGTCCTACTACATCCGGTCCAACTTTGCAGTATGCAAGCCAGCATGTGGCTAGTCTGACCCACAATCCTGTGTGCAGCAGATGATGTGTCACATCACCTGAACCGCAGAGAGATGACGGATGACAGTGTATTCAAGTAACCGATGATCAGTCAAACAGTACTAATAGAAATATGAATTGATTAAATGAACTAAATAATCATAAATATTACAAACATCGACAGGACATAACTATAAAAATAAACAACAACAGAGAACTGCAGATGTAATTCACTGTCGCAAATATGCCGTTGTGTAAACAATGTAAGTCATCACGTGCGCCACATAATCGTGATTTCAATTATGACCAAAATAATCGTGATTATGATTTTTTTCCATAATCAAGCAGCCCTAGTGGACACCCAAGATTAGTGTCATCATTACATTATCTGACCAAATGTATCCCTTCTGTTCTTGAATTATGATGTTGAATAACAGCCTGAGCCCTCAAGTATGAATTCTTGAGTTATGGCCAAATACATTATGATTACAATATTATTACAATATGATCGTGACATTTCATCAAAATCACTTTAATCTACATGTTTCAACAAAGTTTTGCCAAAAATAAACTGTCTGCACTGACCAGGGACTCATTTATAAACACCTGTATGCACAGAACAAGGCCTGAAAGAGGCGTAAGCCACTTCCCACAAAAGTTGTGATCTATAAAAATAGATTTGACCGGAGAAACTTTGACTGATGATTACAAACATTTCGGAGACAGGAAATTGACGAAGCAGATGGGAGGTGGAGGCCTGATTGTAGAAACTGTCAGCACACACCATTTCTGGCTTTTGTCTGTATGTACATTTTTAGAATGAATCCTACTGTCTTATAAATGAGCCCCCAGATCGTGTTAAAATCATTAACCTCTGCACTCCTTGGTGCAACTGGGAGGCTATGAATGACTCAGGTGACACCAAAAGTCATGTGAGAAAAATTCAGTGAAACTTTGAACTGCAGGTTGTTTACACAGCGCAGACACGACAGGCTGTAAAAATGAAAACAGTGAGTGCAAACTGGGTTGTAGTGAAATAAGGTTTTTAAAATGTGATGGCATGTTGTGTCAAGTGTACATACCCAATGAGAATAATAGTTCAGGTTGATGTCTGCCCTCAGGCCCTTAGCTCTCTGAAAATGTGCCCCCTGAACAATATAGTTGAATAGCCCCCGTTTAACTGTGTGTTTAGAGTCATATTATATTTTTATTTAAAAGTAAAAACTGAGGTCTACATGTCATGATATCTTATATAACTGTGGGTGTGGGCATGTGGGTGGGCGTGTTCTTACATTGCATGCCTCAATTTGTCCTCTGCCTATTTTGCTGCTCAACAGAAACTTCATCTTTTCAAGATTTTCCTGGGTCATGTCCTCGTACACTCTGTACAGCATCACCCTGACAGAGGGCAGAGGAGGAAAAAGAGGAGAGAAGAGGGACAGACAAAGAAACAACAAACAAAAGACTTAATATTTGGGGAATAAAACTGTATCGTAATGCTGACGTACTGTTATCTTGTCCAGTTACAGCAGACTTATTTTTGCCTCTACATGTACCTGTATTGTGACAGCATGGGATAGGCGTCGGACTCTTCTGGTTGCATGCTGTCTGTCTCCAGGAGGCTCAGGAGATCGGCTCGACCGATAGTCTCCAGCAGCTGACGAAGGAAGAAATGATTGTCCAACAGAGCCATTTCTTCAAGTCTCACAAACAGCTTTTTTGCATCAGTGATCTGTTTGAGAACAACAAAGAAACATACAAACACACCTTTGAGAGGATGGACAGTGAGAGCCAACAAGACGCTGCGACGGTTCACAAAATGTATTTTGAGTTAAAATCAAGTGGTGTTTGGAGTCCCCTTGTTTCCTTTATATAACTTTGTCTCTATGACTTTGTCAATTTTGCTTGGAAAAGCCTTTACAAATTCTATTAATCTAACTATCAAGCAGGAAAGTCTTCCAGCTCTGGCATTTTATTTGCGCTTGTCATGGTGTGACTGATGCACACGCTGCTTTGCTTGTTGTGCCAACCTCAGTTTTTTTCAATTGTTTTTCATATAATAGGCTATGGCTTGGCAGAATATCAATATTAAACCGTGGGGATGCACAAGAACATCAGCACATCTTCGGTATTGGACAATATCGGCTTTATAATCAGCCTACATGCTTTTTCTGATTCATTGATTTCTGAATGAATATTACATAATCTGAAAAGTATTACGGTATATTTCATGTCTCCATCTACTGTTGGGCCACCACTATAACAGTATCTTTGTAAAATTGTTATTTAAGTATTTGTTCATCCAGACCTATGGCAGGCCTACAAACATTGATCCCTGTCTCATAAATGATCAAACTTTGATCCTTGCCTTTTAACATATTTGGACAGTTCACCAGTCATCTGAATTTTGGTGGAAATGTTACTGCAGGACCGGTGTTTCTTCTGGTTGCCATTTTAATTTGCAGGCACTGTGTTGTACAACTCCTGGTATGTAGACACCAACATTATCAGCTCCTCCATCCTGTCGTGTTTTTGCTTACGTGATACCCGCCCCCTTCTATCAAGATCGTCCCAAGCAAGGCAGCTACCGCCAGAATTTCAACACAATGAACTCTGCACAGCACGGCAAAATCTGTGTGCATTTATGTGGGTGGCAACTGGTTCACACCCCAACCGCCATATTGAAAGGTGCTTCCCCTATGACACCTTCCCCCCAGTGAAATAACTGGAGGAGTTACCACACAGCAGTGTGAAAGTAGCTTAAGGTGCCAGAGTGCATAAAAAAAGTGTCAAATGACTTGACAGAGGTCCAGGCTAAGCCCCAAGTGTCCTCAAATCATAGACACGTCCCTGTTGACTGGCCCCTAGCCTCCTGTCACTTTGCCAAAGTGGCCCCAGGGCAGTGAAAGGTGAGTATCCTTGATCTAGACTACTTAATTGTTCTTTATTATCACTGTTGTTAATATAAGAGGATGAGGGTGATTTTAACACAGAGTGGTTACTACTGTGAATGCATGAATGGGCTCTGCGCTCCAGAGGAGATCCTTCAGTAGGCTGTACAATATCACCCACCTCAGGATTTTTAATGAACTGCAATGTACTTGGGCTTTGTATACTTGGACTAGCTGGTATTAAACAACATGACATTCTCTCATTTCATAATGCATAGTTGTACCTATGAGGGTTTTGGTGATTAGAAACTTTCAAATGAAGGTAACTGACATGATCACAGAGTGCACACCAAAGACACCCCTTAGATCATCAAACAAAGGTCTACTCATTGTACCTAAAATCAATTCTGAATCAGCTCTATAAACTTAGAATTAGTATTTTTATTATTACACCATTAAGATAATAAAGTACTATATAGAAACAAACTAAACAGAGGTACTATAATTATCATTATTCTTAAAAAAGGGGAGATAATAACTAATAATACTACTTCCTAAAACAAATTAAAACACACTTAGGAACATAAGGACAAGCTTGCAAATAAAGTTATGTTTTTAGTTTGCTTTTAAAAGAAGATTTGTGAGAATTCTTGAGTTATGGCCAAAAACATGTTTTGTGAGGTCACAGTGACCATAGAGGCACAAAAAATTAAAACCTAAACAAAAACCGTCCACAGTTGCTGGTCAATGAGACATCTCCTCTTAGACGTAGGGTTGAGACAAGTGCAAAGGCAACAGTACAAGCTACATGGCGCTCACCCCCTCCAGACGTTTCTTGTTGACAACATCACGGCACAAGAAGCAGAGAGCTGCCACCTCAGAGGACTCCAGCCCCTCATCTATACGGGAAAGCATCAGCCGGTCCATCACAGACACACTCCCTCCAGCACAGGCCTGCTGTTAAGCTCACTGCACACTGGGTAGAGAAAGACAGGCGGTAAAAAGAAAAAGTGAGCATTTGTTGGGGAAACTCAAACAAGTGAAACATTAACATGAGTTTGAATGACCAAAAACCACCTCTACACTTCATGTGGCTGAATATTAGATATTTACTCACACCATAAGTCATAAACATACCAGGAGTACAGTAAGATTACTTTAAAAAATACTGTTAGAGCACTAATTACTTTTAAAATACTTTCAGTTTAAGTTTTAGGTTTAAGACTAAAATGTATTTGTAACTGCTCATTAATATTCATTATATCAAAAGGGAAGACAAGCTTCTTAACAACGAGCTTGTTGTTGAGGAAGAGGATGATGCTGCCAGCGGGGAGGATGGCGAATTTGAGGACAGTGAGTGATCTGTATCTCTAACTGTTTAACATCAAGGTAACGTGATTTCACTTTACAACCTGTTGCAGTTTTAGTAACCTGCCTTGATGTACCGGTATCGACAATACCTTTTTCCTTTTTCTTTGTGTGATTCACGGAGCATCTCTCTCTCTCTCTCTCTCTCTCTCTCTCTCTCTCTCTGTGATTCACAGAGCATCTCTCTCTCTCTCTCTCTCTCCCTCCCCCTTCTCTCTCTCTCTCCCTCCCCTCTCTCTCTCCCTCTCCCTCCCCCTTCTCTCTCTCTCCCTCTCCCTCCCCTCTCTCTCTCCCTCTCCCTTCTCTCTCTCTCTCCCTCCCCCTTCTCTCTCTCTCTCCCTCCCCTCTCGTTCTCCCTCTCCCCCTCTCTATCGTGTCCCACTTTCTCTCTCTAGCTCTGTCGTATTTTGAAGTTTTTGCACAAGTTAAATTGCACTGTTTGTTCCTGTGCAGTAAGCTGCATTTTATATTTCCTATATATTTCATTATTTTGTTATTTGCAGCTATACTGTCACTGTTATATTGGCCTAACTTTAGGACCAGATACAGTTATTTGAATGTGCACTAAATAGAACTGGGGCACAGTATTGTGGTACCAGTAGTCTACCTCAGTTGCCCTGTTGAATTATACTTTTTTTTATATTAAATGTACCACTGTTGCACTGTTGCTGTTATTATGGTATTTACCATTGGCAATATTTTGATACTGTTCTTATATGCTGAATGTGCACATGTACTGTTTGTTATTGTGGTATTACCATAGGGAATATTTTGATACAGTTGTTATACAGTATGTTAGATGTGCAGATGCACCGTGTTTGTTATTGTGCTATTTACCATAGGCAATATTTTGTATACCTTAAATATATATATTTTTTCTTTTGGTACAGTACTGTTAAACCTGCTGGATGTGCAGTCAATACCATATAAAGTGTTATGGTCTTAATGAGAGCAAGCCTACCTCAGAACTGTCACCTTTATTGTAATTGCACTATTTTACTGCTACTTTAAGGTACTTGAAAGGTGTGACCATATGTACTGTAACTGCACTACTGTTTATTACTGTTTTAGTACTGTTTGATACTTGTTTTCAATAAATGAGCTCAGTACATTTTACTGGGTTCAAACTGACACAAAAGATCTTTCTGCTCTTTTTGAAAATTTTAAAATATAAGCCTCTCTCTTATACATGCCTCCTTTCATTAAAAGCCTGGTGCCAGCTACAGGTGAGACAAATAAAAGCCCCGGCTACTATAAGAGGATTTACGGTATGTTGGATTTTGCCTCCCAGTACTAGCATTAATTAAGTGCTTTTGAGGATAAATATATCAGTATGTACGTCGTGTATCGAGATATAACTTAAAGATATCGTGATATAATTTTCAGGACTGTCGCCCAGCCCTATTACTAACGTAAGTTACTGCCTTTTCCTTAGGTTGTTTTGTATTTGCCTTTTGAAAACCACAGTATTATCTAGTAATGAATATATAACGTATTGTTATAACCATCATTATATTAATCTTGTTTGTTAGTAACTGCGTGAAATCCAAGCGCTAAAACCACTGAAATAAAATTACATTACTTTATATTTATAGCTAAAACATATTAATGCTGCGGTGACGTTACTGAAAACACCGACCATGACGTTTGTTTGACTTCATAAAGTGTTTAAAAAGTTGTAACTTAAGTCTGGACGACACAACAACGACAACACAGTAACTTCAGTCAAATTAGTTTAACATTACAAAATGGTCAACAGCCAAACTTTTAGGTTACTCGACAGTCGTTAACGTTAGCTTAACTTACATCCTTTAAAGTTAGCCAGAGTTGTAATGTTATCAACGAGCAGGAGAGTCAACTTACCCTACGTCCTCGCGTCCACGAAGCAAAAAAAAGGTGCGTCTTCTGTTATTCAGACGATAATTAATCTTTTTAAATAGCGAAAAAATCACAAATTGTCTTGATCGCAGTAGTTCTTTTCGATTACCGGTGCGACCGCTTCCTCCTCCACTCTGTGGTTTCACTTCAAGAGGGATTGACCGCCATTTTATAGAAACGGCGGCTTCCGTTTTCCGACTTCAAAACAAAATCGCACTTCGGATTGTCCGACGTGAAGTGGTCCGAGATCCTAGAGATCAGTGCACGCAATTGTCCCACATCTTGACTTTTATTATTATGTAACCATGTTCTTTGTATTTCGCTGTCTCCATCTCTCCCTTGTATATTTTTTGTAGTTTAACACTTGTATTTTGAAGTCAGAGGTTTCTAGCATCCAAGTGGTGTCGGAGAAACGAGTTCACAACTGGGAAAAACAAAACTACCTCAAGTCGGAGCAACAACTCGGAAAGTCGGCGCTTGGGAGACAAGTTGCCGAATTAACGTCATATATGCAGAAACAGAAAGTAAACGCTCATTTAATGGTATCAAACTTTATGTTAATTCACATATTGCATGTCATGTGTAGTATGGTGTTAGGCTGTTTACACAGGCTGGCTACAGGCTCACTTCCACAATGCTTGTGTATAATGTAAACTGTATTATGCTCATCAAGCATTATACACAAGCATTGTGGAAGTGAGCCTGTAGCTAGCCTGTGTAAACAGCCTAACACCATACTACACATATTGCATGTCACGTGTAGTATGGTGTTAGGCTGTTTACACAACAGTAGCATACAATACTTCCTCTTCACCAGGTTCTTGAACAAACCAAAGTCGGAAGTGCGAACTCGCAATCTGGGAAGTCGGATGCAGCAGAAGGTATCGAAAGTCGTAGGTCACAGAAATAATCCTCACTGGGATGTAAGATGCTCCGAGTAATAACATACAACACTTCCTCTTCACCCACATTACGACTTGGAGGTTCATGAACACACCAAAGTCGAAGGATCGAGCTCGTAAAGTGGGAGTCCCTTCACTGGGATGTTAAAGGCTCTGAGCAGTAACATACAACACACCCTCTTCACTCAGATTACGACTTGAAGGTTCTTGCACACCAAGGTCGGAAGAACGAGCTCGCAAACTGGGATGTCGGACCATCCGAGGAGCGCATGAATGCAGCAGAAGTTATCTGAGCCTATCATAAGTCATGGGTCTCAGGGTTCCTCCAAAAAATGCCAATTATAAAATGAAAATCACACATTGAACACAAAATCAGAATTTAAAACATAAAAAGTAGGGATAAAATAGTTCCTACTGAGGAACAACTGTGGAAGGTCATACTGGATACTATCTGTAAAATACATACCTTTCCAAGAATCCAACATGAACGCTTCAATATTCCTTTCTGTTTTGTCTAGTTTATGTTTCTTCTTCATTTCTTTTCTAACACGTGAGTTGAATATTCTGTCTTCTTTTTCTGTTTGTTGAGAAAATCAATAAAAGTAAATGTACATAAAATGTGAAATAAAGTAGTGTAAGTAGAATACATTTGGGATAGACTGTGACTGCAAATGAATAAACAGAATGTGAACAGGGATGCAACCAAATGTGTATGCATATGAGTAAACCACCTCTACCAAGACGAGAGGAAACAAACAGACGTATAGTATGTGTGTATATAGCATGACATATAACACAGAATCAACTCAGTGCATGGAAAATTGACATACAAGAACATATTGATGTGACGGATTTGAACGTGGCTTGCTTAATAGCACAAAAACAGACGAGGTTTAAATTACTTCAGTATAAATGGTAAATGTGCATAACGTCTGTCAAACTTCATCATATGTCTGCCAATATTTCTGATGATTAAACCAAGTACTTGAATGAGATAGGTACCATAAAACTTCAATTAAGCTAGATCAAATGAATGATTCATAATCAATGTGTTATCTGAAGCCTACATTTTTATACAAATAATATTACTACTGTTTTAAATGAATATTTTGACTGTATTTGCCAATCTTTGATAAGCAATAGTTTTATGTAACATGAATTAAAAAACTGTCCCAAATATAGGTCTGTTGATTTCACTATTGAATTAAGTTTTACGGTATTCTATTTTACTGTCTGTCAGGAGTCAGCAACCTTAACTATCAGAGAGACATTTTTGACAAAAAAATAATTTTAAAAAATCTGCCTTGAGCTGCAAAACATATCTGAACCTTAAGGTAACGCATTAAGTCTAAATTAGCCTATGGACATCATTAATCAACACACTGTCACTCCGACCTTGTCACATATCAACGTTTGGTCATGGACCTTCCACGTCCAGATACTATGTAAAACGTACCCTGGGTGTGTTGGTTGTTGACATTCTGGGACGGCATGTCAAGTTCTGCCTGTCACATGCATTGTCTTCTTTCAAAATACACTTCAAACACTGCAAATTGTCGTTTTATTTTTCTGCCAAAAACAAATGCACATGGTTGGGTTAAGGCAACAAAAGCACTTAGTTAGGTTTAGGCAACGCAAACACCGCTCTCCCCGGGTGAAAGTCGATGTTTGTTGTACCCAACCACCACTCCTTCCACCCCACTGGGACTTTCCCCACCTTAACTATCATTCTTGTCCTACTGTGTTTCCCCCTGACGCCGTGTACTGTCAAACTATAATGGCAACCGGCCACGTATCATGCAGACGACTTTTTTCGTCTGTGTCTGACACCGCAAGCCACAGCCCAAGAGCCGGATTTCGACGACTTCAGAGTGAGACTGGGTTGTATTAATAGGTCTAAATGAGCATTCAAAAATATGTTTTACCACAAGATGGCTTCTTTGCAGTGGGCTATTTATGATTATTTGGTACTTCTAACTTTGCAGCATTGGCGGTGAAAGCAAACAAATCTGTCCACACACTATTTAATTCTGTATTTTCCTCTGAGGCTTTGACTCTTATTGTTTTGGCGTCCATAGCCAGCCTAGGTAGGGAGGCTCAAGAATAACCACCACTGTTGAGGTTTGGTGAAATTTAGAGAAAAAGGCGCCAGGTTGAAGACGTGTGACACAATTTTACAATTGCTTTAACTGCTCTGACCAAATACAACTGACAGGGTGCCAAAAAAAAATTACAAACACTGTTTGAAAGACGCCATTGTATTCAGATCATTTTTGTGTTTTTTGGTCACACAGCTCAGGTGGAGTCTCAGGTTTGAAAGTTATTGTTCATCTCCACCATGTTTCATTACATATTATTAGTCACCTGTCACTCAGGAAAAAATACATAGCCAAATGCAGTTTAAAAATCCAATATAAAGTTAAAAGGATAAGGGAACAGGAAGCTGTTAAAGAGTGTTTTCTGAGCTTTGTTCTGGAGGACGGCGGGAGGCGAAAGGGAGGAAGTACTCTCTGGCAAACTGGAAAGTGTCCTCTGGTTTCTTCAGCAGCAAAAACTGGAGGAAGTCAGATATGAGGGCACGGATCTCTGGATGCTGTCTCAGGTACGAGGCATGGTCCGCCTTCAGCTCCTCCTGCCACAACAAGACATCAACACACATTCATATTCTGTGGTGGCTGTGACGACAAGTTAAGTTGAAAAGGGAGCACCAGTGGTCGGACACACAACATGCTTTTAATTGAGAATTGATGCCACGGGTTAAATTAAAAAAACTAAATATGAAATGATTGAAAGAAATAGAAAAAAACATCTTGCAAAAAGGGCACTTATCTAGAGAGAGGGCAAAAGGGCAGGTGCTTGAGCATCTGTGCCTGGATATATGTAGGATAAAATGTACAGGAGGAGTTCAGGTACAGTCGGTTTGAATCATTGGTTACCTTTCTGTCCACGAACTTGGAGCGCATCTGCATGTCTTCTTCCCAAACTAGAGGAATCTTCTCAAAACCTAACACACACACACACACACACACACACACACACACACACACACACACGCACACAATATATGTAGCTGACTGTTTCATCAGATAAACAGTTTTTATGAGTGTGAGAATCGTTACCTTTCTCCAGCTGTGATGGCAGCTGCAGAAGTCTCATGGTGACCGGTGATCCCACCTGCACTCTGCTGGCCAGGTGCCTGATCACAGAACATACACTGCTCAAATATTAAGTCATATTAACATTTTTTTTTTTTACAAAGTGATTTACAAAGCATGGAAGACACAAATGCATGTAATTCTCTGATGAGGATGCAGGCATGTTGTATGTTTTTAGGAGACTTAAACAAAAACAGTGACTCAGACAGCCTTACATGTATCCTTGTTGACAGAAGGTCTACTCATGAAATAAGTTTAAATAAATCTGTGTATTGGAAACTCTGGGTTACTGTATGAAGCTGCACGAGGATGGTGTATCTTAAATCAATCAACAGTTGTGCTGTTTGATTCACTGAGTTGGGCAGAGCTGTCCAACAAGTTCAGGAACCTGAATATGTGATGTCATCATTGAGCTTACCCATCAGCCAGGAAGTAGCACTGCCAGGTGGTGGGACTGTCCTCCACCGAATGAACAATCCTCTCCACCCCAAACACCTCCACAGACTCACCCCCGACCTCCAGCTGCTTCAGGCCCAGCTCACCCTGACCACAGAGAAACAGATTATCAGACATTATTCAAACAACACACAGAATGACCCAGAGGTCTCACTGGCAGAATCACTTACAAAAGTGGTGTGGATGACGTGTAATCCCTGGTCGAAGGAGATGAAAGTCATGTGCTCTGGCATCTTTTTTCTCAAAGCGATTAGGCGCATCAGAAGCAAGTTGGACCCCTCGGTAACCAGCCCTCTCAGGACAGACATGGGATAAGAAGCGCTCTCCTTCTTCGTCTCCTGTATCCACAATTACACCTTACAGTGACTTCACAACAGCAGGTTTGTTGACATCTTGCAGGGTTAATGTTGGTATGAAATCATTTTTAACTGTTAACAGAAGGATGTTCAGATTACCGCCCCTCAGTATTATGCCTCAGCAGACCAGACATGTTTCTCTCACAGTTTACATCCATGTCTGTAAAAACATAGATGCTTCACATGCATCTTTCCCCCCGTCAGCACAGAAGATCTATACAGTCAGCACAGTTTCAAGGTGGACGCCCAAGATTAGAGTCACAAACTCAGTATCTGACCAAATGTCTCCACTGCTGTTCCTGAGATATGACGTTGAGTGATGGCCAGAGAAGTGTTTTAACTAAGGCTGTAAAAATAACACGTTAATTCCAATTAATTAATCACAGAAAAAATAACGCATTCTCTTATCCTGTTAGGGGTTGCGGGGGAGCTGGAGCCTATCCCAGACCCAGCTGACATTAGGTGAGAGGCAGGGTGCACCCTGGACAGGTCACCAGACTATCACAGGGCTGACACATAGAGACAGACAACCATTCACGCTCACATTCACACCTACGTACAATTTAGAGTCACCAATTAACCTGCATGTCTTTGGATTGTGGGAGGAAGCTGGAGTACCCGGAGAAAATCCACACTGACACAGCCTCTGATGCTAGTGCTTAGCAGCCAGCATTGTCAAGTCACACTCGACCAGATGTTCAGACGCAAACTGAGTGGAGGACACGGGGACAATTGTGTCCAAAATCTGCCAAAATTCCAAAACTAAAGTTTTTTAAATACTTTCATAGCAAAAATTGATGCATGCGATTATTTTAGATTAATTAATCACGGTGCATGTCAATAATTAAGATTCAGTTTTTCAAAATCAGCCCTAGTTTTAATAAAATACTATGATGTCACAATGAAGTTGACCTTTGACCTTGTGGATATAAAATGCCATCACTTCATCATTTTATCCTATTACATATTTGTGTAAAATTTTGTCATAATTAGCGTAAGAATTCTTGCATTCCTGTCAAAAACATGTTTTGTAAGGTCATAGTGACCGTGACCTCTGACCACCAAAATCAAATCAGTTCATTCTTGAGTCCAGGGGGATGTCTGTGTCAAATTTGAGGAAATTCCCTCAAGCTGTTCTTGAGATATCATGTTCACGAGAATGGGACAGACATGCAGAGATGGTCGCAAGCTGGAGTTGAACCTGTGACTGCTGAAGAGAGGAATCGCCTCTGTGCATGGGGTGCTGGCACTATCCACTAACTACCGACACCCCCTACACACATTTGAGCGTAAACCTCTAATTTCCTTCATTCTGGAGATTGTTTGTGCACCAATTTGTGCCTTTTCTGCACCAATTTATGTTATAAATTTCTTTAATTTTGTCAGAATAAAAGTCCCCTACTACCTTTATTTATCGGGGGGCATGTGCACTTCCCCTGTGTCCCCCCCAAATCTACACCTCTGCTAATGTTGTTTTAATCAGTTGATAGTTTCTGCTCTCACCTCGCCGACAGTGGTCACTTTATCGATCACCATCTGCCCGTCACGCTGCACCATGTGACACCTCTTGTCCAAACTGTGGCCCTCAAGCTAAGAAGGGGATTCAGAGAAGACAGAGTAAAAACAGACATGTGGTTAAAAAATGAAAATTAGGAGAGTGCCACGGTGCAAAGGTTTCACTTTCATGTGTGTTAAAGTGAAACAGGACAACCCACCTTGACGTACTCATGGTAATCTTCCTCCAGCACCTCCAGGTCCGTTGTTAGGTAGGCTTAAACAGACAAAGAAGGCAGGACATGAAGATAAACTACACTGTCACAAAATAATGGAGGTATTTACAGCTCCCGTCTCTCCTCACCTGTCACTGTCGTCCCACAGGGGGAGTCATCAATGGCTCCCTGGCTCTGAGCATGCAGCAGCACACAAGGCTGCTGGACTCTACAGGCAAACTCCACCGTCACAGTGAACTTCCCCAGGTGTCGGCCGCCCTCTGACACAGTCACCAGAGAGTCTGGAAACACACACTGCAGCAGCTCTGCAGGCTCTGAGAGCAGTAGTGGAGAACATGAACTGCAATTAAGAGTGTTGGGAGGTAACAGACACTTAACTTTAATGCTTTTTAAAACCTTTTCAAGATAATTTTTCACCAAGTTTAAGACTGATTTGGACTAATCATCTTTTTCTTGCTCTAGAATTGCAGTTGGTGCTTCTTTTTAGTGCAAGGAGCTGAGTTCTTCTTCAGTGGATTCATTTTGGATCCTGAATGTTATACCTTTAGGAGCTGGAAGCTTCTGGCTCAAGGACCAGCTGTTCAAGGTTTTTCACATTTGGGACCCTTTTGTGGACTATATTGAAAATGGGGCCCACTCCAGGCCCTTAGGAGTGGACTGTATGGACTAGCATGGACTGAGGTCTCGTAACACATCTCCATGTAGGTTTATGTGCTCAATATGTCACAATCTCTTCAACATACCCGATTCCCCCAGAGAACTGTGATGCTGTGAACCTTTACACCTTTATTTATTTTTCTTTTTTTCTTTTTGCTTTGTTTTGTCTGTTGTGATTTTTGTTTATCTCGGTTAGGTCATATTGTTTGATTGACTCTTTGACAAACAAACACAACACACACACACACACACACACACACACACACACACACACACACACATATCAGTGGCGGCTGTTGCTCTTTCAAACAGGAGAAGCTCACTTTAAGTTGACATCATAAAATTTGTCATATTGTAGCGTGGCAGTAATTAAAGGACAAAACATTTATTACAAGCTAAAGGTTGATGTGTGTCCTGACGACACTTCTCCTTATTCTCTTTCATCTGCTTTTTTTCATCTGTCATCTCTTACATGACAGGTTCAGTAGAGTGGGCTGCACCCCTCGGTTGGGGTGTGTCATATCAACTCCTTTCACGATAACACCGGTATTATTTTTAATATCATATGAAAAAAATCATATCGTGATAATTGTGATATTTTGACTTGTTGACATATGATGTCATACTGTTACCCATGACAACAACAAGCATGGCTGAAAGCGAACTTTTTACCGACTCTGCGGTGGTTCCAAAAAGAGGAGCAGCTTCAGTAGTGTGGAATAAACTGTGGCATCCTGAATGTTTTATGAACAGCCCCGGTATTCTCAGACTCTTTTAGTGACTTAGCGCTCAGAGGGAACTCATTCAGCGGCTCCTCTGGCAGCAGCACAGCGTCTCTCCCTCTCCTCTCTCGCTGTGCGCACACAGGAGTTGGTGTCGTCAAGTGATTTTGTCATAAAGCTTTGGTAATGTAAACCTGTGTGACGCTCACGGCTCAACAAAAAACTCCATATATGTGAATGTGTGATAGTTGTGGTATCATAACAGCCTGTCACAGGTTACAGCGTGATGATTAGAGGAGAAATGGCAGAGCATAAAGGTCCAGGTGGAGAAAAAAATAACTCAATCATTTAGGATTTTACTAAAAGAGAAATTCAAGCAAGTCCAGTGGCCTACAATATAGCAGCTATGATCATCACGACCTGGGTGACTGATAATCTTCACAGACATGCAGGCGACTAGTCGACTAATGGCCCTAAATGATGACTGTTGGTCGACAGGGAATATTATTAGTCGGGGGCAGGCCTAGAGGAAAACAACAGCAACAATAATAAAACAGTCACAGTCCCCTCCTCTTTCTCCATCCTTCCCTCTTGATTCAGTCAATCAAAACTCCTGCCATTCATGCATGAACAGCCAGCTACATAAACAAAATAAACAACAACAAACAAACAAAACACATTGCTGAATTGATGAGAACCCAACCAGAGGTCAATATTGTTAAATTACAGCCTAGCCTGAAGCAAACTCGGTGGGTCAGGTTTGGCCTAATTGTGCAGAGATTCAGGGCTGTGATTGAAAATGGCCCCCTAATGCTGAACAGGTGATCGCGGCCCTGCTCTGGGCCAACTCAAGATGTGCCAGCAACAGGTGGTGAGCACTAACTCCGCAGATTCTGTCTCCTGTTGAAGCTTCAAACCAGCCTACAGAGTTTACTGACAGACTCACCGACACCGGACATGAACCTGACAGCTTCGTCAGAGGCTTTCGGCTCCTCTTCTTCAGTCCCGGCTGAAGCTCCGGCAGCGGTCTCGTCTTCCTGCTGGGCTTCCATCATTAGCCGGTGTTTAACGGCAGATACTCCCGGTGGTTAAATCAGTCCCAGTGTTGTTGACAGCTTCACACGAAAGACTTCTGTGGTGACAGCTCGGTTGTTTTTGTTATTTTAACGGCAATAGTCCTTTTAATGAGAAGCTGCGGAGTCTAACAGCCTCTCTACCATACGGAAGAGAAGACAAGTTGTCATAGCAACGACGCTGCAGTACCGTAAAGACGGTTGTATGTGCGCAGCCGAATATTATAATTTTAAAAATTAAACTACAGTACCGTAACTAATAGGGGTGGGTGATATGGCCCTAAAATAATATCACCATATTTCAGGGTATTTTGCAATAACAATAGTCTTGACAATATGATGAAATAGTAAAAAAAATCTAAATATTAATAATTTAAGAACATAAAATTGCAACCATACAATCTAGTTTTACATTTTGCCTTCAAATGTTCAGTAAAAACTAAACAAAAATTATTTCTAATTTCTTTAGTTTGTACACAACATTAACTCAGATTCTGTATACAATTTAATAGTTCAACAAAATAAAATCTACCACAAATTACAAATTTAAACAGCTCCCGAATACAAAAAATGTCCCCTGGGATCTATATATATAAATCAACAGGTGATTTCCTTCTTTTAGTAAAATCCTAAATGATTGAGTTGTTTATTTTCCACCTGGACCTTTATGCTCTGCCATTTCTCCTCTAGTCATCACGCTGTAACCTGTGACAGGCTGTTATGATACCGCAACTATCACACAGTCACATATATGGAGTTTTTTGTCAAGCTGTGAGCGTCACATAGGTTACCATTACCAAAGGTTTATGACAAAATCACTGGACAACAACGACCCCTGTGTGCGCACAGTGAGAGAGGAGAGGGAGAGACGCTGTGCTGCTGCCAGAGGAGCCGCTGAATGAGTTCCCTCTGAGCGCTAAGTCACTAAAAGAGTCTGAGAAGTCCGGGGCTGTTCATAAAACATTCAAGACGCCACAGTTTATTCCACACTACTGAAACTGCTCCTCTTTTTGGAACCACTGCAGAGTCTGTAATAATTTCGCTTTCAGCACAGTACAACATCAACCTGTTAGCAATTTGAAATATGGCGAGGATCACAATATAAATTTTTAATATGATGTTAAAAATAATACCAGTATTATCGTGAACAAGATATGAAACACCCCTATTCAGATTGCCACCTTGGAAATATACCTGTGTTCAAAGATAAATGATATGAAAGAGAGAATATTATTAATCAAAAAGAGGCAAATCCATCTGCGTCAGTTTTCCTTTTTATTTATTTATTTATTTATTTAAATAACCTGTGGCTATCTAAAAACAAAATGATATGCTTTTTCTTTCTAGGCTATAAAATCTATAAATAAACTATAAAACCAATTCAATCAAATGACTAATTTCTTACTTTCTTTGATATTTTTGTCAGATATGCAGTGATGATTGCTGGGTAATATCTACGTTAATGTTGTCCAGTGTCAAGTTTCTATTGTCTGTCAAGACAATACATGCACAACAGGCCCTTCTTAATAGTGAGCGCTTGGGCCTGTTGTAACTTCCTTACACCACTGAATAACGTGCTTAAATACTCAAAATGTGAAACGGTAAATCTCTAAAAAAAAAAAAAAAGAAAAGAAAGAAATAGTTTAGGAAATGGGACTGAACTTTGAGATTGACATTCTTAGTTATATTTACAACCTGATCAAAAGTACAGAAAATAAATTGAGAGAACGTTTTAAACTTTCTTTATTCAATCATCATAAAAGATATAAAAGGATGGAAGAATACACTTATTATCAAGAATAAAGAACTAAAGCGGCCAAAGAATAAACTATTGGTCTTCTTATGGCCTTCAGGATGTACCTGGTTGAAAATGGGTGAAATAAATAAATACACAAAAGTTTGTTGGATATGCAAATGTAACTAATATTCTGCATTTAGGGCTTCTGTTTGTAAAAACTTCTGGTGAAACAGTATAAATCCATAAAGCTTTTATTAATGGAGCCTGGTCTCACTCCGAAGTCATCAAAATCCGACGCTTGGGCAGTGACCTGCAGCGTCAGAAACCAACGAAAAAAGGCACTGTTGGACGGTGGTGTCCGGGGGAAACACAGCGGGACAAGGATGAATGTTAAGGTAGCGAAGGTCTGACTGGGCAGACGGGAGGAGTGGATGGGTCCAACAAACACCGACTTTCACCCGAGAGAGCGGTGTTGGCGTCCTGTAAGATTATAAAGCCAAACCCTGTTCTTTTTTCCTAAGCCTGACCATATGTGTTTGTTGTTGAAGGAAAAAAACATCAACTTGTAGTGTTGTACTGACGTACTGTGTTTATTTTGAAAGATACTGTATGTTAACATTACATTTCCTGTGAAAATGGAAGTGTATTTTGAAAGAAGAGAACCAGATTTATTCTGTGTTACAAATCAGTGACAATACAAAAGACAATAATTCAGCGCAATGATTTAAAAATATAACACTTTGTAATGATAAAAAAGACAAAAGAACATATTTTAAGAAAACCCTTCCTTGAATTAATTATCCATCCTTAACTAAAAGATACAGCAGGTGTATTTGCATCATTTTTAGCGACTGACGCTTCAGTTGCGATGTGGAGCCAACACAAGTGTCTTCCTCAGGGTGAACCTCACTTCAGGCATCTGCTTCACTTTACCAGGTTGACTGCTTCCCTCTTTACAGGCCACCTCATCGTTTACTCGGTGGAGGATGGTGGTAAAGTCTTCACTCCTTGAACAAAATACAGAACAATAACATATTACAGTCCCTTTAGGGCACATTATGATTAAGTCAATTGTACAGTATACACTACAGGATGACGATCATATCATTAGATCTACAAAATACTGTGGATATTTCAAGCTACAGTTATATAATCAATTCTGAGTTTCACATTTACCTCAGACAGCCTTCCCGCAGCTCCTGACATACGCTCTGGATAAACCAGCTCCCATGTGTTATGTTTCTAATTGACACATAGTCTTCAACAGTGGCAATGGCGACCAGAACATCAGCTTCCTCAGGGATGGACAATAAGGGAGCATCATCAGCCTGCAGATCTTTTAATAACACTCCTTGCTGTATTAGTCCTCCCTGACAGGCCTGGATCAGGAACACTTTGGGCTTCCCAGTGAGGGGTGACTGATCAGTCGCCTTGAAAGTCCTAGTTATTTGTTTAATGGGGAGGGGCTGCCTATCAATCCCAAGGACAACACCCTTGTGTCCGTGACTGAGAATACAGCAGATGAAGGCATCGCCGTGCTTAGGAGCCTCCTGGAGATCAGTGAATCCGCTGCCAGACCACTCCTGAACACTGAACTCCTGCAGCTGAGAGAGGTCGCTCAGGGCAGCAAAGCATTGCAGTGCGCGATCCATCTGGTCTTTGGTTTGGTCTTTACACATCAGCACTCTGAACCCAAGCCAGCTGAAGACCTCCGCCAAACTTTCTGTGAGAAATTTAATAATAAAAAAAAGACCCTGGTTAAAGGAATAGTTCAGATGTTTTGAGGTGGGGTTGTATGAGACTTATCCACAGTCTGTGTATCACCTACAGTAGATGGCAGTTTGGAGAAGCAGGCAGTCCAACACGGACATTGAGCAATGTACTGATGTGGACGGGGTCAGCAGCAAAACCCATTTTAGCCACCTAAAAAAGTCCTACATAAAACCATCAATATCAGTTTTAGTGTGCGCTGTATTGAGAATATTTTCTGTCAGAGAGTGATTTTCAACAAGGAACTGAAGCCATTATATCTCTTTCTCTAAAGCCAGACTCCACTGAGAAAAAAAGTGATTTAACACTGCAAAACCGGTTCAAAATAATGAACGGGGTATACTGGTCCCCCTAAAGGTTATTTAGGGTGAAATTAAGAGACAGCCCAAATTGCTGGAGGTGTGATGTGAGCGTTGGCACACTTCACCACATGTTGTGGTTCTGCACTGTTGCACAAACGCTGTACATGAGAATATCAAAATGATCCTTAGATCAGACATGATTCATTAAAGATCCTTGATGTGACTATATGATAACATACTGGCTTAAAACCCTTAAAAAACATTTAGAAATGTGTCATGTGACACTCAGGGTGCTTTCAGACCTAGAGTTGTCTTGCTTTGTGACAAAGTCGTATAATTACCTAGAGTTGGTTTGTGTTTTAACGGCAGCATTTACAAGAAGACCAGATATGCTTCTCTTGATTGGTCAGAATTTCCATGTGGGAAAAATCCAGGAAGTTAACAAAACATTAAAGAAGAGTACACTTGCAAGATAAATGTGACACTTTCTAATGTCACAACGGAGGGACAACTACGCAGGTTGATTTTAGCGCTGGTGTCGGACTCCAGCCTGGAGGCGTACTGACAGACATCTACTGTTGCTTACACACTGACTATAGATAAGTACTTCATACAGCCCCACTTCAAAAAATCTGAACTGTCCCTTGAAGCTTTAACCACCAACAAACAGAAAAATAGTGTAAAACTGTGAATCTTGTGACTGTGAAACATACGAGCATCTTTGCCGGTTCCGCTTCTTGATGTGTTATCCATGAAAAACTCATTGTTTATGATCACACAGAGGCCGGTAGGCTGGCTGTTCAACTCATACTGCACATCCTGAAAACAGGAAACAGTTTGGCACAAACACATAATGAAAAAACTAACCATTACAATAATTCATGCTCAAAGACTTAAAAATCTAACAAGGTGTGACTTTATGACAGAGCTGATATTTTGTTTGTTAATACAGGATAATAAGCATGTCTTGTGTTTCTTAAAAACTGAGGTAGGCAGAAATCTGGAAGAGGGCAAAAAATCCCAGCAGAATTTAAAAATACACCCTCCTCCTGCAGCTCCCAACACTTCATACAGTGTTTCCAGTGCACTGATTTATTCAGCTAGTAGTGAACAGCTCATTCACTAAGCCCCTCTTCGCCTGCTCTCTCTCTGTTTAAAGTCCAGTTCAGATTAAAGAGTCACCGTCAACCTTCCTCTAACTTTGATTTATTTAATTTAGTTCTTTAATAGTAATTTGTATCTAGTTTCTAAAATGTTGAGGCAGAGGGAACTTGCTGTAGCTCTGGTTGAGGGTAAGAGGCTGCCAGTAAACAGTTAGTTGGTCACAGGGAAACAGATCTGTGTGGGTTCATGAGATCCTAAAAAAGACGGTGGATCATGGGGAGCACCACCAGTTGGTCCAGGAGGTTTGCCTCCATAATGGCTGTGTCCAGGCATATTTAAGGATGACTCGTTTGCCAACCTGCTGTCTATTGTCTGGCTTTATATCTCTGGATATCCAGCAACTACTACCACCAGTTTCTCCTCCATTGTTTACCAACTGTAATGATGTTATTTACTTATTACTATTTATTATTAAGTTTATTATGTTTTTTGCCCAGTAACCCCAAAATTAAATGCCTACCTCAGCTTTAACAAAGCCAAATTAAAAACACTGATTTGTGCATTTGTTATTTCAGCATCAGTTAAAACCCTCACCTCTTTTCGCCTCTTGTTGTCTCGTGGCAGAACATCTGAGGAAATCAAGGGGAAACAGAGTTACACCTCCAAACATAAAACCTCTAAGACTTCATGTGAAACACACAAATGGCTCACACACGAGTCATGTCTATACCATAACTTAACTTACCACTGTTGTCGTCAACTGAAACAGCTTGGACAGGCTTAGGTAAAAGGCAGGGGTCGTTCAGCTGTATGTTCTTCAGCTCCGGGAAAGTTGTTTTAATGTCGTCATCAGTTTGCAGAAGGTTCAGGAAGGCTTGGCAGCTGTCTTCTCCTTTGTTCATGATCTTATCCACCAGCTCAACGACATGACCCTCTACATCTTCTTTGTTGATGCTTTTAAGGTTGTTGTACTCACGACTAGTTATCAGGTTCTTCTCATGAACTTTGTTGAGGATGAGCCTGTGGTCTCCACACAGAGTCATCTGGATGGTTGTCTTATTACGTCTCACCGTGTCTTTGGCCGACATGCTGAATCTGGCATTGAGGAATACAGACAAAAAGAATGAGTTTAGTAAAGCACACCAGCCAGTGCTGGCGTTTTTTTGGTTGATACAAACTGTGAAAGATTTTTGCAACATATTGTGACAGTACAATTGATCATTTGTACTTTACTCATGAGTAACATAGTAACAGAGTTTTAATAACAGTATTGGTCAACAATATTGACCATCTCATTACAATGCCATGCTCTGCTGGGAAACCTTTGGTCCTGGCATGGATGCCACTTGAAGCACTTTACTCATCCAAACACTGCTGCGGACCAAGTCGCCCCCTTCATGGCAATAACACTCCTCGACGGCAGTGCCCCTCCCTCAACTGAACATGCACCATTCCTCACCACAAACAATGCTAAGAAAGTGCTCAAGGAACATGACAAAAGAGTGCAAGGCATCAACCTGGCCTCCAAATTCCCCCAGATCCCAATCTGATCGAGCATCCATGGGACATGCTGATACCCCACTTCACAACCGACAGGTCTCAAAGGATCCACTGCCAACACCCCAGTGCCAGATTCCAAAGCACATCCCAGAGGTCCCATATCCATGCTTTGACATATCAGAGCCAAGTCTGAAACAAAAAGGCCCCACTTTGGATTGGGGTACCTCTAAGGTACAGGCACGTCCCACGAATACTCAATCAGATTGGCACCTGGGGCATTTGGAGGTCAGGTCAATGCATTGAGCTCTGTGTGGCATTGCCATCGAGGTGCATTGTTGCCATTTAGGGGGATGTACTATGTTCACAGCGGTGTCAAGTAGTATCCACATGAATGCCAGGAGCCAAAAGTTTCCCAGCGGAACATTGCACTGAAACAAGATGGTCAGTGTTATTGCCAGTGGTTTTAATGCTTTGGCTGGTCAGTGTATATACATATATTGCATATTGTGCAGCCCTACAAAACTCAATGAGTAGATAATCATGAACAACCTACTACATGCATATATGCAACACATACAGTTTATAAACACTTATTGTCTGCACAACTTAACCGTCATCACTCATAAAGTACGTCTGTATGCAAACAAGTCAACACGTCTTTAACATGTAGTTAACTAACGTTAGCTAGCTGAAATTTCTGCTAACTTGGTTTTGTATTTTGGGATCAGGTCCTTCAAACTGACGTTAGTGCAGTCTGAGCGGAAGTAAACCATTTCTGCGATTATAGCGCGGTAATTACCACAAGTTAACTTGGAAACTCTCGCACAGCCTCAACAATACTAAAGTGATAACGTTACTTACACAAAGCTTCAGTCACTTACGGTCAGAAGTCTTGTCTCCACTTCGGGGGGACTGTACCTGGAAACTCCCGTGTCCTCGTGCCCGTCACAGCAGCAGCAGCTTTCGTTTTCAAACCTCGGAGGTCAGAGATCCGTCTGAAGGTTTTGTTTGATACGTGAGGAAACGTGGCGTCTCTGCAGGATTACAAGTAACTTCCACCTGATTCTGCATTCATGAACTCAGGTTTTATCTGCCGTGTGCAAGCGATGCCCTGAGTCAGTCAGTTACAGTGGACTGACAATGGACAATGGAAGGTGCGTGAGTGTGGTGCTTGATCACCGCCTAGTGGAGGAGTGGAGCTGTCTGACTGTTGGCTGTGGAGTATTGACAGGAGAGACTCAATGCTGCCTGTGCAGGCTGGTGGTGAACAGCAACCATGTGCCGCGAGGCTGTGGGCGCCAGGGGGCAACAAATAGCCAGTTCCTCAGTGATACACCACAGTGAAGGGAAGGAGTTGTTGCCAACGAAAACTTAAGGCTACTTGAGCATAACATATAACAACCTTCAACCGTGTCTATATGCTCCTATAAGTAGAGCTGTTTTCCAGAAAACGCTCAGCTGTCCCTGGTGGTCTAGTGGTTAGGATTCGGCGCTCTCACCGCCGCGGCCCGGGTTCGATTCCCGGTCAGGGAACATTGTTTTGCCTCCACTGGCCCGGGTTCGATTCCCGGTCAGGGAACATTGTTTTGCCTCCACTGAGTGAGTAAAGGAGCGACACTCAGGGGCGCATGTGGTAGCTCCTGAGCCTGTGGTGGTGTTTTGAGGACCATATTTCTAAGCAGAAGCACATGATCACATGGATCCTTTAACGGGATACTTTGGATTTTTGAAAGTGGTAATGTATGAGGAACTTATCAATAGTTAGGGTACATAATACACATTTTCTAAATTTTACCTACTAATTTTATATACTGTAACATAGCGCAACACATTGCTTTGGATGTAACCAGAAAAGCCGAGTACAAAGTGATTAAAGTGTTTCGATGTTGCCATGTATGTATGAAAGAATAAAGAATCAGGAAGAACCTCTTTGTTTCCTGAAGCTTTGTACAGTATGTGACGTCATGCTTCTTCTTTCCACAGAAATGTGTCTTCAGTCAACACTGACCGTAAGCGACTGCGGAGGTGTGGACTGTGCAGGCAGAGGTAACAACTTTTCAGTAACGCTGTCTACGATCACGGCACTGTAATGTGTAGCTACTGTAGGGGGATTATTTGTTAACACCTGTAATATCTTATCATGGGTTTATCCATTTAGCACTTTTGAAAGAGGGTAGTATAGTTGATTGTGTAAATACAACAAAGCACAGGTAACTTTTTCTTGCTTTTCTTTTGAGTGTGTGGAAAAATGTGAAAGCTTTTGTAGGCAATGGATATGTATATGTTGTTAAAGCTCACATTTTAATATAAGCAAGACAAGAATCAAGAGCTGTTTGTTCGTGATTGATTACCCACTGAGATGTCTTACCAGATATTGGTCACTAAATTTAGGCTTTTAAAAAGGGGAAGTATAAACAGTCAGGAAATAAGTTAGTGTGGACTGATACGACAAGCTTCTTCAACCTACACAACATGCTGTATGCTCAGGAGCGTGTGTTTCTGTATGTGTGAATCCCCCAGGTTGGTAATGAAGCTGCTTCCTGTCCATCCAATACTTTGGTCCGGTCTGCTGGTTTTGTGTGCCTCACAAAGTGGTGAGTATGTTTTGACATCACACACACACACACACACACACACACACACACACACACTTAATGGATATAAATTAATGAATGTTGGACTACAGGTATTACTGTAATGTCGCATCTTTAGAGCACCAGTTTCATTCGTCAAATACTTCTGGCTATCTTGTTTTCATCAGGGTGGTGTTGCAATTTCTGCTTTCCTTGTGTACAGTATTCGAGGAAACCAGCCCCCTCCACCCAATAAAGGGAAATGACTCAGAAAATGTTGATATATTAGTTTTTTTCAATTGCTTAAGCACGATTTCGAATAGAGGGCCTGGTTTTTCAAAACACTACACACAATTAGCACAACCATACACACAATTAGCAGAACACCTCACATCCTTTGCAAAATGAAACACTCTTGTAAAAACTATACACTACTTTATAAAAATGATATTTTGTTACCATATGAAAACACACACGTTTCATATGACTTAATTCTGTCTGAACCAGTTAGACACTGCTGCGCTTAACCTAAAACACTTTTAGCAATTCTACTCCTCAGTTACTTGAGTAATGTAAGTGAAGTACACAGAGAAAGTGCAAATACACAATACTAAAAAATCACCAAATACAACACAAGACCAATGCTGAAGAATGATGAAAATATAATTTATTTATCTAAATCAGTCAAAATTTCATCAAAAGATTTCCATGCTACAACAGTACTGGGGGGGGGGACTGACCAAAAAAAGAAAAGAAAATCCAGCAGGGAAAATATTAGGGATTATCTCTTCGCCGAGCTGGATCAGGCCAGAGAATTTCGTCAACATCACAGGCGATATCTTCATTAGCAAGGCAACGAGGGAAGAACCGCCGTGCATGTCGAATCCATCCTTGAATGGCTATGGCGTCAATTTGGTCACAGGCCTCCTCCATGGCCTCAATGAGGGGCACTTGAGCCTGGGGCTGCAGATCACACACCTTCCACCGCCACGTTGAGAAGAACTCCTCGATTGGATTGAGAAATGGAGAGTATGGTGGAAGGTATAGCACAGAAAATTGAGGGTTGTGCTGAAACCAGTTGTGGACCTGTGCAGAGCGGTGGAATGATACATTGTCTCAGATGACAATGTATTGCATCTGTTGTATTTGGTTCACTGTGAGGATGTTGTGCACTTGGTCCAGAAATGTCAGAATGTGAGCTGTGTTATAAGGGCCATATTGGCATGACGGAGGAGGACCCCATTCTGTGTAATGGCAGCGCAGAGGGTGATGTTACCCCCACGCTGTCCTGGGACGCTGATTATAGCCCTGTGGCCAATGATGTTTCTGCCTCTCCTTCTTGATTTTGTGAGGTTAAACCCTGCCTCATCGATGTAGATAAACTCGTGTGGGATTTCTTCAGCATCCATCTGTAAAACTCTCTGTAATACAGTGAAAGACAAGATTGTATAGTTTAGCACAGATCTAATACACAGTAAATTTAGTTTGCAGTGTGTAACATAACAGTGCTAAAGTGAACAATACATACCTGCACATATGCATGCCGCAGTTGTTTGACCCTCTCCGAATTCCGCTCAAAAGGCACTCGATACAGTTGTTTCATTTGAAGTTGATTTTTTTTCAGCATGCGTGCCAGTGTTGAGAGAGAGACCTGATGAACATTATTGAAAATGCCATTGTCGCCAATGATGTTGACTTGAATTTCTCTGAGAGTTATTGCATTATTGGCCAGAACCATGTTTATGATTGCTCTTTCTTGTTCTTGTGTGAAAATAGGCCCCCTCCCTCCTTGTCACTCTCGCCCCTGAATCCTATGTGAAAAGAAATACATAGGATCTCACAAGAACCAGTATGAACAGTGCTGTCATGGTACATACTAAGCAGTTGATTACTTTTGTAGAAAGATTTGTTTTTACCTGTTTTCTTGTCGAAATGTCCTGATCACAGATACCACCATATATCTGCTTAGATTTGGCTGAACTCTCAGTCCAGCCTCCCTCAGCGTCAGTCCGTATCTCTCCTTCCTCTCTGTCCTTCCGCCATCTTCTCTGTTTAAGACACTCTTAGGCTTCTTAAAAGTCCTCTCTCAAAGCTCTCTTAAGGCCTAAGATGCTTTGTGAATAATGTTTATCTTACCAAGGGAAAATTAAGAATAAGAATAATGTCACTAAGAGCTATTTTTAGTCTTAGGATTCTTTGTGAATACGGGCCCTGAGCTTGCCTGAGAAGGACTAAATGCACAAACCTGCTATTTTTAAATATCCCATGGAGAGAGACTCTCACTGCAGCCTGTTCTATTTTGTTCTGTGCAACCTTGTTCTGGGGACGATAAACGAGGTGCAGACTGATAAATGAGGAAATACAGTGAGCACTGGACGAAGCAGTGAGTGACAACAACCCCACCCATATTTAGGAGTGCTGTTTATCAGTCTAGATTGTTTTGGTGTGAGTTGCTGAGCAATGGAGATATCTGCTGTAGAGATGTCTGCCTTCTTCCCAACATAATGGTGTTATATTCTTGTGTGGTGTAAGAATAACGAGTCTCACTCGGTTTCAGTCTTGCATGAAAAAATAGCTGCTGTTTACTTCGCTGTGCCATTTGTACCGCCAACGCAAACACACACAGGTAAAGCTCAACAACCCTGACATAAAACTTCGTGATGTCATAAAACAGAATAGTGTCTTACTCATAAATAACAAATGGAACTGTATGGCACTTGGCTAGTGGTGCTCAAAATGCATCTACTGCTGGCTCACCTAGCACCACTGTGCTAGCTACCGTTAAAGCTCCAGCCTCTATCCATGAGTAGATGCAAGGTTCCCTCTGCACATTGATACAGTTGGCAGGAGTAGTTTGGTAGAAAGAAAATAGTTCCCACATGAATCTGCTCACAACAAGGTCTGTGGATTATCTTGAATAACCAGGTCATGATTTCTGGAAAGAGACATTGCTGTTGAGTTTTTCAGACGTATTTTTTGGCACTCTGAGCACCACCATATATTAAAGAGAAGGCAGACATCTCTACAGCTGATATCTCCAACACTCTGCAACTCACACCAAAACAATCTAGACTGATAAATAGAACTAAAGAAGAAAAATATGTATTTTGGATTTTGAGGTGAACTGTCTCTTTAAACATGGTGCACTGCAGAAAAGAAAGTGCAACGTGTTTTAAATTTTGATAGGCTGGCACTGATGGCTTCTAATTATGTTTTCTCTCGTGCTGTAACTCTTCATGTTTGTCCTCTTTTAATAGAGACGGAGGCCAACAGTCAAGATGTCTGCCAGCTGGAAAAGATTCATGGCGATGTGAGAATCAAAATGTTATTTCAACTTCCAGAAGCCACACAGGCTCGACAAAAGCTTCCTGCTTTAATGAAGATTATATTTTTGATTTCTATAGTCTCTGTTCTTTATGTTTGAACTGTTTCAGATATATCCAGAGATTACTTCAAAGGAGGGACATTATGTAGAGGAGCCTGAGGTGAATGATAACTTTCACTGCCTCCTTTATCCAACAAATACAGTGAACTGCTCCTGGTCGTTCCACACTCTACAGGAGGACACACAGCTTTTTGTCCATATCAGGTATTTATATTTTGTAAATGACACATAAAGCTTTGATGAATACTTATTAATATAAATGTACACTTATAAAACCAGCATTTAAAAATTATAAATTGAGTGTTAACTTCTGTCTCTGTCTTTTCAATCAGTATTTGTGATGGTGAGACAACAGTTCACTCTCCGAATGCTTCGCCTGGGGAAAGAGTCGGATGGAGTTCCTTACATCTGCACAAATATGGGAGTCATGTAATCCTCCGCTTTAACTTAACCCTGCACCACGAGTGGACGGTCTACACCTGCATATACGAAATGGACATGATAGGTAACACTCCAAGGCAAACACTGAGTAGTTGCTGAGGTCTTCATGTGAATCATTAAAATTGTGGCTGGTTTTGAGACTAAATTCTCACTGATTGTCACACACCTGAGTGTGTGAAATTTGTTCTCCGCATTTGACCCATTCCCTGAGGGAGCGGTGCCGCTCACAGAAATCATGTGGTGAACTAACCCCCCAATTCCAACCCCTGATGCTGAGTGCCAAGCAGGGAGGCAATGGGTCCCATTTTTATAGTCTTTGGTATGACCTGGCCGGGGAATGAGCCCACAACCTACCAGTTCCAGAGCAGACACTCTATCACTAGACCACTGAGCTGGCTCATGTAACCACTGTTCATACTCTGAAGAGTTTTATTACTGTCACTATAAATGAGAGGATGTTTTGCTGTCTCTTGCAGCAGCTGGAGTATGAGAACAAAATGACTTGCTTCTATTTTTAGGTGGAACGTTAACTTGTATTGTTACTTAGCGCATGCATGAGTTGATGACGTGAATCCATCAGCACACCTTAAATTTCACTGTGATAACTTTTACCATTACTTTAGTTTTTATATGACATACACCGTTATTGATGAGTGGATCTTCAAGTGTTTATATATATTAATTTCGACCAGATTATGTGAACTACATATATTCTAATCCTCACTCAAAGAAAAACATAGCGGTGCGGAGCGTAGTTCCGGTGGAGTCTGGCAACACTAAACCCCCGAGCTTGCCTGAGAAGGACTAAATGCACAAACCTGCTATTTTTAAATACCCCATGGAGAGAGACTCTCACTGCAGCCTGTTCTATTTTGTTCTGAAATTCTCGGCGTGCAGCCTCGTTCTGAGGACGATAAACGAGGTGCAGAGTTCCATCTGTGTCACCGGTAATGAGGAAATACAGTGAATGCTGGATGGAGAAGTGAGTGACAACATCCCCGCTCGCATGAAAGAGTAGGTTTGCAGTGGAAACGCAAGGGTCTATGTACCATGTCTGACAGGTAACTTTTGGTTCCAAAGGTACCACACTGAAAGGGTTTGGAGTCACCAATCAACCTGCATGTCTTTGGACTGTGGGAGGAAGCCACAGTACCCGAAGAAATCCATGCTGACTCTGGGAGAACATGTAAACTCTGCGCTGAGGGTTCCCCCACCCTGGGTCCAAACCAAAAACCCTCTTGGAGAACCCTGTGAGGTGACAGTGCTAATCACTGCAGCACTGTGTCGCTGCTGTTGGATCAGCAAATAGAAAAAGAGACTCCTGGTTGAATGACGTTGTCCAGGATTTAGCCAAGTTTCAGTGAAACAAAGGATATTTCAGTTTCTGATATCCCGTTGGAAACTGATGCAGCACAGATGTGGTCCAGTTTATTTTACAACACCTGTACAATAGCTGGCAGGATGATGGTTCAGTTGGTGCCCATCTTCTTCACCTTTTCCTTGATGTGCACTGACTCCTTTGCTTTTAACGGGACCGGTTGAGTTTGTTCAGGCATCTGATCAGAATGCCTCCCGGGCACCTCCTGTTAGTTTTCCTGGCCTGGGAACACCTCGGGGTCCCTCTGGAGAAGCTGCAAAATGTTGCTGGGGAGAGGGACATCTGGGGCACCTTGCTCAGCCTGCTGCCCCGGCAAACCGGCCAGGCATAAGTAGATGGAAAGGGACAGATGGATGGGCGCTCGAACTGACTGATGAGTCAATTTCCTTGCTCTGATAAGTGACGCACAGCCACTCTAACACCCAACCACAAAAAACATCAGCAACACTTACTAAACAGACAGCTCCTCCCCCTGTCTCTGAGGCTGAGCCAAGCCATCCCACAGAGGAAACTCATTTTGGCCACTTTTATCCACAATCTCATTCCTTCGGTCTCTACCCAGGTTGGTTTTGCTTGCAGTTTTTATTTTCTATTTAATTATTGCCATAATTGAATTAAAACTGGCTTAATAAATCAATTGAAAGATTGAACTTTGAATAAAACAATAGTGAAAGCCCCCCACTCGCCCCTTCCAAGCACAAAATAGTTTAATAGTTATAAAAGGAAAATTGGGGTTCCAAAAAAGAGAAGAAAGAAAGCAAACTGACTTTGTTAAAAAAAAAAAACTTCAAAAGGTGCATGAGATAGACATGTATCAAGAGATTTGTTTTAACCGAAAAACTGTGGTTTCCTGCAAAACATGTTTGTGTTATGCTCCCTGCCTCAGGTGTGGTCATGTGATCTCTTTGCTGGGGACCTTTGACATACAAATTAAAACTTATGATATTATGACCCTGTTCTTAAAATCCACCCATAGTTAGGTACATAAATTAATTTGCTAGGCTTAGACTAGAATTTGTAGAGAGTCCACAACATCCCTTCAACATGATGATACAACAATGATCAATTATTTAACTAACTTTGCGGTTGTGTGTGTCACAGAGGTCCTGTCTCCACCCCAGAACATCAATGCATCAGTTAAAGATGGAGACCTGTTGGTGACATGGGATCTGCCCCACAATCGAGCAAACGCTAACCCCTCGTGCTTTGAATACCAGCTGGACATGGGTGACCAGGTACGGTATGTCTGTGTGTATGGATACAGATGTTGATTATTCCAGATCACATATATCATTTAGTGCATTATTTGGTGCACGTAAACAAGACGAAGTTTCCCTGCTTCCCTTCACTGGTTCCTGTACAACAGGGTCGGTCCACAAAGTGATCCGGTTGTCTTTGCAACAGCAGCACCAACAATTATACCAATTAGAAACGCAATAGCTGGGAAAAAGTTGAAAACTTGTTTGTTTCCACATTAAGGCAATAACAATAAATATTAAACCTAAATAGGATTGATCTGCTCAGTGTTTTCTGCTGAATCTTTACCATCTTAATACAGGAAAGACCCAGAAACGTGACCGAGTGGCTGTCTTATACAGAGCCCAATGCAAATCCTACCTGCACCTACAGTGTGAGGATGAGGGCGAGAAAGAAAAGTGACTGCCAAGAAGCTACTCAATGGAGTGACTGGAGTCATGCTATCAGTAAGTGCCGTTTGTTAAAGTTGTCTCTAATAGTGGTCCAACTAAAGGCCTGATGACTTTTTATTTTCTCCATCCATCGAGTACACTGTTATATATTTAGTATAATTTATATGTGTGGGTCTGATTTCAGCGTTGGAACAGTCAAATTAAACTCAGCAGTGTGGTGATCATCTTAATATCACTTGGAATACCCATGATCCTCCTGGCTGTGCTGCTGTTTGTGCGCTATCAGAGGTACTGTGACTAAAGGGGATTTATACTTGTGCTGCAGACCCTACACTGTAGCCTACAGACGTGGCCTATGCTGTTGTGAGCATTTAAACTTGTGCGGTGGTGTGTTCGTGTCATTCTGCAGTTACACCTCCAAAACACTTGTCGGCGGCGGCGTTTCTGAGAAATGATGAAAAGTTTAGTCAATTCAGAACACACCCAAACCACACATTAAACATGGCTTAATAGCAACAATTTCAAACACAAGTACACAAAAAGGCTTCGCTATAACTTGCAGCATTCAGAGACAAAGCAATTGTCTTTTGCTGGACACATTTTCCCCACAAATACAACATGCTAATGTTTTTAGCGCAAGCCTATGGCATTTTACATTGTATAAATTAGCCTAGCAGCTAGCAGACTTTTCCTCTACTCATATGAAGCCAGGGACAACAGCAACATTTAACAAAGGTAACGTTACAAAATTCGGCTCCATTACAGCTCATAAGGTTCACTGACAAAACAACTGTCTTATACTAAACACATTTTACAAACAAGTATAAGATGCTAATGTTATTAGCACAACGGCATTTTACATTGTATAAATTAGCCTAGTGACGTGGAGATTTCCTCTGCTCATATGAAGCCAGGACAAATCACACACAAGACTTAAAATGCTATTTTGTGGAGGCTTTATTGTCTTCACAATACATTGTTTCTTATCAGTGTAATTTAAGTAAGTAAAAGCTTCGTTTCCACTGCGGGAAAGGGTGTCAGCTTACAGAAATAGACAGGAGGTCTGCGTCACTGAGCTTGTAGTTACATTTCTGGAGAAGTGCACGTCAGGCTACGGCAGAGCCCACGCTGTAGGTACAGCACGGTGTCGATTTGATGCAGAAGTATAAATCCTGCATAACCTGTTGACTGACTCACACACACTCACACCCATTCACACATGCACACATCTTCTCACAGACTTCTTACCTCTCTTCACACCTGTTTTTTTTTTATCTGCCTAACTGAGGTGTTTCTAATCTGGTAACAAACTCTGTTCTCTATTCAAATGTGAAAGGGCAACAGACGACAAAAATGACCCTGATGTCACCAGAGAAGTGAAAAGACAGAGCACAGAAAGGAGAAGTGAGAGGAGTGAAAAGGTGGTGGTCTTTTTTCGCTGAATAGCCACTGCAAAAACTTCCTTCAGGCTCAAACAGAAACCAATGTTTGAGTTCCAAAAATAGCCAAACAGGGGAAAACACAACATCAAGAAAATGCAAAACAAGATAACGGAAGGATGCACTTCTTCTTTCTGTGGCAGATTCACTTTGACAAACAAAATATGTATCAAAACAACTTAAGCAATGCAAATGGCATGAGGATGTGTACTGACATTTGTGCTTAAAGGAACATTTCATCCAAAAATAAGACCATTTGTATATCAATTACTGTGTTACTGTAGGCTGTATATAAAGATGGACGACGTGTCTCATAGGGGTGGGAGATTTGGCCCTAAAATAACATCACAATACTTCAGAGTTTTTTTTTTTGCGATAACGATATTCAGCCATGCTTGTTGTTGCCGTGGGTAACAGTATGACGTCAAGGTCAACAAGTCAAAATATCGCGAGTATTACAACATGAATTTTTCATTTGATATTAAAAATGATGCTGTTATTATCATGAACGAGATGTTATGACACACCCCCAGTCTCTACTGACTCCCACTGTACAAAAATTAAGCCAAAATATCCTGCATACGTCGGCTGCCATCAGTTCTCACCCATTCACCTGTTAGACCTATCACAAGCAGAGCATTAATTGCAAGCACACCAATTGGCTCACACAGCTGTCAAACATGACGCCACAGCCCCTTTTTATAGCATCAAATAACTAATTATAACCCAACTCATCACACAAATAAACATTTGAACAAACATCAGCGTGATAAAAACTACCTGAAACGACAGAAACCATTACTGAGAAAAAAAATGTATTTCAAGTGTATTTTGAGTTTGTAGTTTGGCCCCTGTCCCATCCTCTAACACAGGGTTTATGATCTATACTGCTGCCAACCACCAGGGGGCAATTCAAATATTTTGGCTTCACTTTTGGGGAGCTGTCATGTTGTCCATCTTTAATTCACAGTCCGTAGCCCCTTTTGCACAGAGATGAGTCAATAGAGTGCTCCAGGGATGATGTTTTTTGTAGGCTAAGGCTGAAGTTAGCGTCGTCCCGGTTCCCTCATCAAAAAGCAGATGGGATTTTTCCACTCCATTTCCAGTCTTTGTTTTTGTTGACGGGCAGTGGCGGCTGGTATGTGATAAAATTTAAGTTTTGAGCCATGACTCCTTCTATTCTGGCTCCCAATAACACAACAAGACAACATTTAAAGACTCCTATGTAGCCTACAGCCCTGTGGTGGAGAGTCAGGTTTTGCCTCCAGCTAACATACTGACGTAATTGTGACATCAGCCTAAAAGGGTCCATAGTCCAGGTCTCATTTATCCAGTCATATGCTCAGTGCTTCACAAACACATGCATTTCTCTAGAATGTTACGATTTAAAACACGTCACCACAAACAGTCATATGCATGGCCGAGTAGAGAGCCTGACACGTGTGTCAGAGCTCATACCCATGTGCATGCTCAGGGCGTGTTTTATTTTGTAACGTTTCTGTTAAAATACATGTGTTTGGTAAGTATTGAGCACACGACTGGAGAGACTTGGATTATACTGCATGAGTTGTTTGAGAGTTTGTAAACTGATGCCTTGATATAGTTTTGCTGTTGTTTAACGCGGATACTGTTTACTTTAATTCACAAAGAATGTTCACCTGTCTTGGGTTATTTGTTCTCTGTGGAGGCATGTGAGATAAACAACCCATTCTTCAAAAACACAAAGGTAACATGCGGTGAGTAACTGACACACAAGTGATTATTTTGTGGGTGAAGTATTTTTTGTGTGTGTTTCAGGGTGTCTGAGGTTCTGTTTCCACCGATTCCTCGCCCCCCACCAAAGTACAAATGTTTCCTGGAAAAAAATGACACATTTAGTGTAAGTGCACACTCATACTGCACACAGCGTTATCACACTCTTTACCACTCACCCAACCACAAACACTTGTGTACAACGGGTGCCAATGTCCTTTCTTTATGTGTGTGTTGTGTTGTGTTGTCTTCAGGTCTTCCATCCTGCCCCGTCAGCTGAGCCTGAGATCACAGAGGTGAGAGAAGGCGAGGAGCACACAGAGCAAAAATCTGGAAAGACAATATAAAAGCAATATAACATTTAATGCCATGCCCAGGTGCTTTGAATGCTTGCAGTGTGTATAGTTAGGGCTGGGTGATAAAAACAAAAATTCATATCTCTGTAATTTCAGGCTGAAAGGCGATACACGATATATATCTCAGCATTTTCTATGAAATGGGCTACATGTTCAGTTGCAAGTTGCAAGCTGATCCACGGCTGAAGGCCCCTGTTAGTGTTACTGCATGTGTTTTTCCACAGCAGGGCAGGTAAAAGAAGTTTACCTGTTGGAGGTGAGCTGTTTGCAGAGGTGCAGTAAGAGCCTGTTGTCTGCAGCTCTTCATCAGCATCTCACTGTGGCTGTTTCTGCTTTTACTTTCCTCACTGCCGTATTATAACACTTGTTATTTTGCGTTGTAAAAACTTTTGTTGTGAAGCGTCAAAATAAGGAAATGTTGAGTTTTTGAGCAACTTCACACAACTTCTAACACAGCTGAGAGTGAACATGAAACAAAATAAAGCAGATATCTGATGTAAAAACAGGACGCAGGAGAAAAACTAAACTCCAAACCACAGAGATTCAGTCAGAAGCTAGAAAAGTACTGAGAGACTTTTAAAAATGTCTTTCTCTCTGGTCTCCTGCAGACAGAGATGAGGAGAGTCTCACAGCACACGGCTTGTTTGAGGGGGAGAAGGATGGCTGTCAGGGATTGGCTGTGGTCGGTGAGACTTGACTCAGTGCCGCCATAAGTGACAGTGGAAAAGGCCCACAGTATTGTACATGTGCTGATGCGGAAATTTCATTCATCTCACAGACTGATTTAGCGTTGTTGTGCAAATTAAAGTCCAATTTCGCACTGTAGACAAATAACAGACAGATTTAACAGAGGAGCAGCTCTGTTACTCTCTTAAGCAGGATTTATACCTGTGCAGCAGACCCTACACACATGGCCTATGTCGTTGTGAGCACTTAGACTTGTGTGGTGGTGTGTCTGTGTCTCTGCCAAAACACTAGTTGGAGGTGGAGGTTTCTGTGAAGTGCTGTAAAGTTTAGTTGATTCAAAACACACTTTAAACACACATTAAACATGCCTTAATAGAGACAATTTCAAACACAAGTCACCTTCACCATAACTCACAGCATTCACAGACAAAGTACTTGTCTTTAGCTGAATACATTTTCCCCACAAATTCAACATGCTAATGTTTTTAGCACAAGCCTATGGCATTTTACATTGTATAAATTAGCCTAGCAGCTGGCGATCTTTTCCTCTTCTCTTATAAAACCAGGGACAACAGCAACATTTCACAAAGGTAACGGCACTAAATTTGGCTCCATTACATCTCACAAGATTCACTGACAAAACAACTGTCTTATATTAAACACGTTTTCCAAGCAAATATAACATGCTAACATTATTAGCACAAGCCTATGGCATTTTACATGGTATACATTAGCCTAGTGATGGGCGGAGATTTCCTCCGCTCATATGAAGCCAGGATAAATCGCACACAGGACTTATAATGCTATTTTTGTGGAGGCTTTATTGTCTTGACAATATATTTTTTTAAATCACTGAAATTAAAGTAAATAAAAGCTTCGTTTCCACTGAGGGAAATGGTTTCAGCTCACAAAAATAAACAGGAGGTCTGCATTGCCGCTACGTGTAGTTACAATTCTAGGGGGGTGCGCGTCAGGCTACACCATAGGCTCTACGTCGACGCAGGGCTTACGTTGTAAGTACGGCATCATTCAACGCAGAAGAATAATTTTCACCTTAGTTTAACTGGAGAACTTGCGAGTGAGTGAGCCGGAGCTGTGTGGAGAGTGTGAGAGAGCAGAGGTGCACTCTGGTATGCGTTATATATCACGACTTGACCCTATACTGATATAAACAGTGTTATCTAAATCTATATCTTGCTTGAAAATATATTGATATATTGTACGTAGTCGTCATATCATCCAGACCCATGTGTAGGTGTGTATGTGTGGACATCATGGATTTATGTAGCTCATGTCTTTTATAGCCTTACTGCTGCTTCATGTTTTACAGCACTTTAAATACATTTTTAGACATGTAAAAGTATAGCAACATGACTGCAAAACATGCTAAGGATATTATAAAAAAAGGCAGATTTTGCACTGCATAGTCAGTGACTTGTGAATTTTTTTTTGTATTTGAATGAAACAAAGAGTTCAGTTGATGCGTTCGCTCTGCCTGATCTCGCTGGCCCTGAAATGTAGATCTCGTGCTTCTACAAAATGTGTACACCTTTTTGCGTGTGAAATAAAGATGAGTGATGCACTGTATTTTCATGTGTTTATTCAAAGTGAATTCATTTATTCAACATTTATGTACACAGGGTGGTCCAGTGAGAACACTCTTTACGGGAGCCTAAACAGGACAATAACAGATTAAAAACAGACACAAAAAAACCCCCAACATGAAAAGCCAATAATTCTCAGACCAGCCCGTCTGGCACCAACAACCATGCCACGTTCAAAGTCACTTAAATCCCCTTTCTTCCCCATTCTCATGCTTGGTTTGAACTTAAGCAGGGTGTCTTGACCATGTCTGCATGAACAGAAGATCAGTAGGAGCTTATTGTAAGACCCAAAAATGTAGGTCGGATATCACAGTGACTGAGAAGAACCTTCTGTTGCAAAAATGAATACATAAAGTCACATGGAGAAAAATGTGTGTGCCTACTGTTTCACATCTACCTTTACTGCATAGCTACATTTCCTGTATCGTTACACTTGGTGGCTTCAGATAAGACAAAATAAGTGCAGACAAACCAGACAGATCACGATCACTGTACTTGAGTGTGACTTCCCCAAGAAGGCATAAAACATTTCTGTCTGTTTGTAGAATTTTTCTTTTTTTTTTTTAAGTATGTAAAAATGTTTTTTTCAGCACAAAAAAAATCATAATGCACACAGATGACCCGGCCACTAGTTTGAAACCCATTTTTGTACTGACAGGCAAACACAGCCTCCCTCACATGCATAGACGGACCACACATGGTCTGTCAAAATAAAACCACAGCAGCACAGATAGTGTGTGACAACATGTATTTCTACAACAGCAACAAAAAAGTTTCCACACTCACTCGGACAACAATTTCAAAAACATTTCAGTGACTTTCATATAACGCCCCGGGGACAGAAAGGGCACCAGTTTGGCGGTATGTGGCCCACATGGGGAAATACGTAACCTACTTGACACTGACATGGTTTGCACAAACTACAGTGGCCTCTTTTTCATATTGTTGTCAAGTAACCTGATTCTAAAGCCACATAAACACTGATTAAAAAAATAAATATAAAACGTCTGACTGACAGAACACAGATTCTTGATGTGCTGCCGTCTTGTTTGTCCGCCTGATAAATGGAGTCAGCCGGTGTGCCAGGCTAAAGGCATGGCCTCAATAGACAGAGCGGCCGCTTCTACATGTTTCCATGTAGACAAACTCTGTGGAGGACACCATTGAAAATGTGTTAGAGGTGACTGAGTATGTCTTGGATGTACGTCTCTGTGTGTGTTTGTCTATCTGCGTGAGTGTGTGGACCAGATTTAACTGTAGTGTGACATAACAAGTGTGTGTGTGTGTGTGTGTCATACCTTGTCCCAGGCTGGGGTACTGTAGCTGTGTTTTGTCCAGAGGGTCTGTGAGGGGGGTTATACTGACACCAGAGGCTGTACCCCTTCTGTAGCTCTCTATCAGTGTTTCCAAGGTCTGAAACCTCTGAAATCTGACTCCTGAATCCTGCTAATCTCTCACACACACACATACACAAGCCATTAATAACATCCTGGTGGGAGCGTACATGTGCATGCAGACATTCACCCACCTGAAGACACCAGCCGTCAGTGGAGTGCACGAGCCTGTAGGTGTGCACAAACGGTGCTTGTCTGCAAAACACAAAGTATAGTTATTTCAGTGGTTTGCTGTGAATGTGTAAAACCTGAAACAGCACAAGTGCACGTACATGTTGCAATGTGATGATTAAACAGTGTGTACTACTGTTAAAGGGACAGTTCAGCCCAAAATAAAAAAAATGCACTTTTTTCCTTTGAGCTGTAGTGCTGTTTATTTATCACTGTTTTAGTTTAAGTTGCCAAGTGTTGGAGATATCAGCCGTAGAGATGTCTGCCTTCTCTCCAATATAATGGAACTAGATGGCACTCAGCTTGTGGTGCTCAAAGCGCCAAAAAATACATTTGAAAAATTCAACATCAATGTCTCTTTCCATAAATCATGACCTGGTTACTCAAGATAATCCACAGACTTTGTTGTGAGCGGTTTCATGTAGGAACTATTTTCTTTCTACTGAACTACATCCGCCAATGGTATCACCGCATGAAGCGTTCATCTGCTCATGGGCAAGAGGCTTGTGACAGTGTGATATGTAAACATTAATGGAGCTGTAACATTAGCTAGCTCAGTGATGCTATGTAAGCTAGCAGTATTGATAAATGAAGATTGACAATACTGAAACTGTGTGTCAATAATATACCTCACAAATTAAAAATACAAAGTATATTTCATTTAATTAAGGACATTCGTTCAAACCAAAAATAAGTTTGAAGTGCAAAAATGCGCATTAGTTAGCTTAAGCGGGATTTAAACTTGTGCCTATGCACGTTGCCTACACCACTGTGAGCATTTATACTTGTGCAGTGGTGTGTCTGTGTCACTCTGCAGTTGCACCTCCTAAACACTAGTTGGAGGTGGAGATTTCTGTGAAGTGCTGTAAAGTTTAGTTGATTCAAAACACGCATTAAACACGCATGAAGTAAGGCTTAATAGTGACAATTTCAAACACAAGTAGCCTACACAAATCAGCTTTAGTATAACTCGCAGCATTCACAGACAAAGCACTTTGCTTTATCTGGACACATTTTCCCCACAAATACATCATGCTAATGTTATTAGCACAAGCCTATGGCATTTTACATTGTACGGCAGCTGGCAGACTTTTCCTCTTCTCGTATGAAACCAGGGACAACAGCAACATTTAACAAAGGTGATGTTACAATATTCGTCTCCATTACAGCTCACAAGGTTCACTGACAAAACACCTGGTTTATACTAAACACGTTCTCCAAACAAAAATAACATGCTAAGGTTATTAGCACAAGCCTATTAGCCTAGCAGCTAATGGACTTTTCCTCTACTCATATGAATTCAGGATAAACACACATAAGACTTAAAATGCTATTTTTGTGGAGGCTTTATTGTCTGCACAAATTATTGTTTCTTATCTCTGAAACTAAAGTAAATAAAAGTTTTATTTCCACTGAGGGAAATGGTTTCAGCTTACAAAAATATACAGGAGGTCTGCTTTGCCACAACGTGTCGTTACATTTCTGGGGAGGTGCGCGTCAGGCTACGGCGTTGGCTCAATGTTGACGCAGAGCCTATGCTGTCGCTACAGCATCTCTTCAACGCAGAACTATCAATTCCGCCTCAGTTGTAACACCGTGTTACAACTAACCCCACCGGGTGGAAATTTCATCAAGTCTAGCTAACACCTGTGGGGAGTTGGTTACATAGCTCAAAATTGTGCTGTGTTTTAGGCAACAAGACAGTTGTTAAGATGATATATGGTTGGATTTGGTGAGTTACACAGACAGCTCAGTAATCAAAAAACAAGCATGACAAAGAAATGTACTTGTATCGGCTGAAAACACTCTTTGTTACTGAACTTTTAAATGGACCTAAAACTCCAGTAAAATCAGGAAAGGCTCTCTGATAAAAGTATGTTTTAAGAATGGACTTAAAAGAGATCACTGACTTTGTCAACCTGATTTCCTCAGGCAGACTGTTCAGAGCCTCAGGGCTCTGACAGCAAACGCTTTGTCCCCTTTAGTTTCACCCAGGCCTTGTGAAGAGAAATACATGCTTCTAAATCTTTGGCCTTGGGTGAAGGTATCAAGTATTTAAGTCAAAAGGCTCAAGTCCAAGTGAAGTCATGAGTCACTGATGTTAAAGTCCAAGTCCGGTTACAAGCCTTTTTTGATTTCGTAAAGTCAAACTCAAAGTCATCGCATTTATGACTTGAATCTGACTTGAGTCCAGGTCATGTTACTCGAGTGCACGTCTGGTATAAAGCTGCCAGGAAGCCAAAGTACGAGAAAAATGACACAGGCACCTCTAAAAATGTACAAATACTAAATAATAATCACTCAAAAGATTGTCATAGAACAATTCAAGGTTGTAATGAACATTTTCACTTTTATACACACAAATACAGCAGAAAAATGTAAGAAACAAAACTACAATACAGTCTATTTACATGTAAAGTTATTTCATCCCACCTCTTAAAACACTAGTATTTGTTATTCAGTTTTACAAATATCCTTGGAAAGATGCGTAAAAGCCTCACATCAACACTTCCGATTGTAATCTGCACAATATATTAATACATTTATGCTAATATAAATAAAACATGCTTGATAGTGTATTCACCAGTGAAATGACAGCTTCAGCTGAACTGATGCACAAATGAAAGTGCAGCATAAGTGAACGAAAAGAAGGGCCACCTTGGGTCACATTTGTAAAACGCACAACTCACCTCACACACAGACAGTAGGCCCCCTGCACGGTCTCGCTGTCTCTCAGCAGAAAGCTGCCATCGTGTCCAAACCGTTCCAGCAGCCTCTCTGTGGCCTCACTTCCAATCCTCCCGTAGTAAATAGACCACACCAGCATCCCCTCCCTCTCCATGTTGCCTGCGAGATTGGCACCTGTGTGTGTCACGGGTTGGTGAGGGTGCAGCAGGCTACAGCAGCAGACAAGTGTGTGAGAGGTTGTCAGGCAGGAAAAGCTCTTCTGGTTTTCACACTTTTCTGTCATGCAGCTGCACCTCACACGTCTGTGCACTTTGACCAAACCTGAATAATGGCTTTTATCTGCTGAATGTGAAAGTATATTTCTGGCTCCACTTTGCTTTTTACATTTTTTCCATTTCCTGCTTTGCAAGTCACAAAACAGAGAAATACTCTCAAAAAATGTGATCAATTGCTCAGTCCCCCTCAAGCACTTTGCCCTCTAATAACACCTGTATTATGAAATTAAATGAAATATTGTCTGTTGGGCTCTGACAGCAGAAGCTCTATCAGACCAGGATGTGGTGCAGACAAACACTATCAGGATTTAATAGCTATGTGAAAGTGGTTTTTTAACAAAGTCTGAACAAGTTCCAGCAGACAAAAATGTGCTTACAGCAATGTCCCCCCACATTAACCACCAGCCAACACAGGCACGAAAAAAAAAAAAAGACATCCAACCGAGTTAGTTGCGGTTTGATTTGACGCTGTCAGCCAAGCTTTCAAACAAAGACAAAAAGTATTTCAGAGCATAAATGTTATTTAAGTGGTTTCATGAAGTCTCAGACTCGGCTTTTTAAGATAAAAAAATGAAACTAACAAGAATTCAGGCAGAATTTAAAAACATCCAACAATTATAAGTAGTTCAAACTGAAACTATTAAGTTCTGTGAAGATCTTTTTAAAAGGTACAAAAAGTCCTTTTGAAACAGAAGTTAGAGCGTCTTTAGCTTCCGTACAGTGACATATTTCCCACTAAAGCATCCTACAGACTGAGATTTTAGCAATCGTATGAGATTAGTGTGGTTACACTGGACAACATGGATCTAATAAAACTGGGTACGACATCAAGTTTAATGTATGTATGTTTTTATTGGACTTTTTTATTTGTAACCCACACAAGACAGTCTACAAACATGTACCATGATCCACAAATACTTCACTATCCACAAACTTGTCTTTTTACATTTGTACTGTTTAAAGTCGTATCCACAAAAGTACAGTGTGATTTGCAAATGCACATAACTTACTCTGTAAACACTTAAATTACACATAAAAATGTCCCAGGTATTACCAACATAAAGAGTTTTGCCACAGCAAACACACATGGTGTCATATTTATACATTGGTGGATCTATTTTTACACGTGACACTGGATTTGCACATTTGTGGATCGCTTCCTGTGAGTTTGCGGGTCATGTGACATTTATGACTTCCCTCCTGTGTATTTGCATAATTTTGTCCAATTCCTACTGCAGCAGGATCTGTAAAAAAAATATCCGTGTGAGGTGCAGTTACTTGCCACATCAGCAGGTGGTACCTGTCATGCAGAACAGTCCATTTCAGATCAAATAAAACTACTGATGCATTAATGTGTTTATCACTTTGATGTTGAGGCTGGTAAATGTGGGGCTTTTTTTGCAGGTAGCAGGGAAGTCTTCATCATAATTCATTTGTTCGTTATTTCTTTTTAAATTATTAGTCTGAATCTGCAGTTTGCAGTGGTGGTGGAAGGTAACTAAGTACATTTACTCTCAAGTACTGTACATAAGTCCATGTTCTGCTACTTTGTTCTTCTCCTCCGTGTTTTTTTCACTACCCCACATTTATTTGATACATTTAAATACTAGTTAAACTGCAGATTCAGACTCACACCTGTTAATTGCTAACTAACAGATTCATTTTTAAGGGAAAAAAAAAAAAAAGCAGAAATCGAAGCCTTCGTTGACTCTGTGAGCTTTAGGGCTGCATTTCAAAGCAATAACCATTCAGAAATGGGAAAACTATAATGTTTTCTGATGTAAATGTTGCCTTTTATTTATTTTTTGTTGGCTTTGCGGACAGACAGACAGCTAGCCACATTAACATGACGAAACATAGTGCCCACTGCCCACCATCCAGTCTCCACTGATTAGCTAGCGTTAGCCTTGGTCGCTCTGCAGCGCCCATCACCCTGGTTAGGTGGGAGTTAGCTAGCGGTGCCTCTCAGTCAGTGATAACCACGAGTTAACCCCATTCAGGTAATGGCACGGTACAGTTGTGGCTGCGGTACATGGTGGCCACCCTCTGGTCTCTGTCCAGGTAGCCACAGTGAATAAGTGGCTTCATTTTGAGCTGCTAAACTCCTTTGGCACTGTTAACTCTGTTAGCACCACTAGCCGTGCTGTCACTGCTAACGGCACTAACAGAGCTAACAGTACTTACCATGCTCAAGGGGATTCATGGCTCAAAATTGAGCTGCTTTCAGTTGAGAGTCATCACCATCACGGATTTTTAAACACCTTTTAAATCTCAAAATGCTATCTAACTTGCAAGCTAGGACTTCTGATCAAGGTACCTTTTGACCATTTGTTTTCTGGGAACAATCTGGGACACAATCAGAAATCAGAAAACAAGAAATTGAGCTGAATTTCGTTTTTTCGTTTTTGGGGAAAAAAAAAAAAAAAAAATCCTACTGCAAAAAACAAATTTACCACTCCATATTTCATTTCATTGGTGGGCGGGCTCTCAGCGCTCCCTCGCTTCTGATTGGCTAATGTGCTCTGTCACTTATATTTGGGCTGTACCCTTCAAAATAAGGTTACCTCTTGGCCTTTTCAGTGCAGGTGCTGCTCTGACAGACGGACAGCTGTCTGATCCATATGCACAGAGGCACAGACTTCTCCACCATAGCAGGTAGTGTGAATCTCTAACCTGTCTGCACAATTATTATTATTATTATTATCAAGTGTCTCCATGTGACCACAAATGAGGGGCAAGTCCAGGGACAGCTGATAGCAGCCTATAGTAAATGCCATCCATAGATGTACATCAGTTTTTTTCTCATCTGGCTGTCAACATAGGCCCATTCATTCATATGTGTATTTTTGATGACAACTTTGATGCAGTATGACACCTGCTGGCCATTTTTAATAACTACTTTTGACGTGCTTGCTGTCATGTTGATAGTTTTACTGAGAGCAGACTTCACTGTTCACGGTACATCCTGAAGAAAACTTACTCTAGAGCTTTCATTTTCATGGTCTATCAGCTGCACATGAACAGGCAATACAATAAAACGCTGTTGCATTACTTCATTGCCTGTCTGTGCGTCTGCAGCCTCCGGGTCTGCAGAGACATCCTGCAGGCGTAAAGGCCAAGAGGTAACCTTATTTTGAAAGGCACAGCCTAAATGTAAGTGACAGAACACATTAGACAATCAGAAGCAAGGGAGCGCTGAGAGCCCGCCCACCAATGAAATCAAAATATGGAGTGGTAATTTTGTTTTTTTGCAGTAGGATCTGAAAACAAGAAATCGAGCTTAATTTCTTTTTTTGCCAAAATTGTTTCCGTCCAGTCCTTTCGTCTTATCACATTTAACCATAGTTGTTTATCTTTGTTGACAGGTAGTGGCGGCTGGTGTGTGATCAAATTTAAGTTTTGAGCCCTGACTCCTTCTATTCTGGCTCCCAATAACACAACAAGATGACATGTGAGGACTCTGATGTAGCCTACAGCCCCGTGGTGGACCAGCTAAGAAACTGACGCCATTGTGACGTCTGCCCATATCCACTGCTACTGCGCCAGTGCACTCAGAGGGGTAAACTAAAGAAGTGCAGGACCGTCCCTTAGCAGACGAGGCAGAGCGCGCACTGTGCTCCTATACAGCAGTGTAACTAATTAATATAAACAACATAAAGATCATATTACAGAGAATGACAGTATATATATAGTTACAGTATAATAACTATAAATTCTCACGGACACACCGAATGATAACCAGGTGAAAACGAGTCCAGACAAAATGCAGCATTGATGAAATCTTGCCATGTGAATTCAGTTAGCGAAAGCCACAGACTTCAGGACTGTGCATGTGGACGGTGATGTTTAGGACACAGAAATACAGTACATACACACTGGAGTAAAACTGGAGAAGATTTTATTTAGGAAATTGTGACAGCTGAAAGAAATATGAATACTCAAGCAAAGTACAGATTCAATCCTCCATTCGTTTCACGTATCCTCTTGAGGGTCGCAGTGGGGTTGAAGCCTATCCCAGCTGCAACCCTTGACAGGTCACCAGACTATCACAGGGCTGAGACAACCATTCACGCTCACACTCACACCTGCAGCGGCCAGATACTTCCAAACAATACTTCAGTATTGTAGCAAAGTATTACTACTATGTTACAGCACAACTTGTCACGATGCACCACTATGTGTCCACAGTAGCCCAGAGTGGACAAACCAGAACAAAGGCTCCAGATAGGGCCATTCGTCTTATCAGCCCGATGAGCAGTATGAGGGCGAGGAGCCCTCTGTGGATAATTCATCTCCTAGTAAAAACCTCCTGAACATCTGGATTTTAGGTAATCAGAGGAAAAAAGTGAGCACACATTAGCAGGTGCTAGACTAACAGCCATCTCTGAGATGTCTGACACACGCTCTATGTCCGCTGGTGGAAATGTGCTTACCTGTGTGTGTGCGCATGTGTGTGTGTGTGTGTGCGCGCGTCAGGGCGGAACCCCACCGTACGTGATACAGAGAGCAGAGCAGAATTGTAAACACACGACCATGTAGGGACAGAAAATGACATACTGTCATGTAAATAAGATAAGGCTATTTAAGGCTATTTAATTTGTTTAATAAAAGAACAAGGTATAGACCTGTTCTAGGAAAGGTAACCTTAAATGACATCTGTAGTGATCTGGCACTACTATATAGAAAATAAAATTAACTTGACCTTCAGCTAATGTAATGGTGGCTGAAACCCTGAATCAATCAAATAGTAAACATAAAGACATAATGCACAATAAGCCCCTCTTTTTTACCACCTCCTCCTCCTTAGTCTCTGGCCTCCAGTGAGTTGATGGCTTGAAGCTCTGCAGAAAACCTCTCGCCCAGATCTCTGTTGGCCTGCAGGAAACCACCCAGCCTCTTCAGCTGCTCAGCGTCCTGAGGAAGAGACGGGGTTGGTCAAAGTCACATGACATCTTTCTTTTTATGTGTCATTTATAAGTGAGCAAGTGCACATGGACATATTTGTTCTCCACACCTGCGTCTTTGTATCATCGTCAGCACCATGCAGTAACTCCTGCAGGCTCTCTCTTAGCAGCTCAGTCTCCCATTGGCTGATTAAGTCGGCGCTCGTCTCCCATTGGCTGACAGAATCCGACTCTATTTCATCCAGGTCGGCAGAGTCAATTCGGTCCAAACCAGAGACATATATTGACAAATCAAGGGTCAGCATCTGGACGAACAGAGTACACATGAACACAAAGTGTGACGCAAAACAACACGGATGCAGCTGGGACTTCCAAACACGGGACACACTTCTGCAGCAGTGGCACGCACGCAGACAAACACGCTCACCTCCTTAATCTGTCGTCCAACTGTTGCCATCTCTGGGATGTGGCTCAACTGCCGCACAAGATTTTTCACTGCGGTCTGGTACTGCCTCATCCATTCGTCTGTCACACTCAACTCACAGGAGTGCATCAACTCGTTCCTAAAACGGATCACCTGGAACCGCACAAATGAAACAGAACTGCTGAGCGTGGCCACTTCCTGTGTTTGTCCACACAAAAGTAGCATGGCATGCCCATTTTAAACAATATGACTATTTACCTCTCTCACAAATTTTGAATCCACGTAGCAGAAACAGTCGCAGTAGTTGATTAGGTTGAGCAGAGCTGAGGCATCACATTGATCTGCGCTCTTCAGTTTCCCCTGACCTCGTGGCATGTAGGCCTGCAGAGCGACAGAGAGAAGAGAGACACCTTCATCACACTCACACATTCAATCTTCAGATCCTTCTGAGAACTTTCCGGTCTGTTTTATTGTGCTAGCACGCTGATGTGTGCACTTGTTGATGTCTGACTGCTGCTGTTAGTCAGTGTTGGGGGTAACAAATTACAGTAATGTATTATATTTTAGCAGTAATGAAGTAGCATAATGTTATCGTTCCATTTTCAAATATCCAACATTCCTTGGGCACACCATGTCCAACAAACACGGCTCTAAGAAAAAACACATAACCAGATCTGAGCTTAAAACAGTGATGCGTCATCAGAATCACTTTATTTTACGTTTTTATTTCACATTTTGCATAAAATAAAATATTTTCACTACAGCTGACAAAGAATTTTCCTAGTCCACCAATAATCGTCATTTAGGGCCATTAGTCTGAGAAAGAACAGTGTAAGTAACGTTGTAATGACACTGTTGGGCATGTAGCTACTTATATGTTTCAGATGATACGTCATGTTTGTAGTCGACCAATGAAGATGAGTTTACATATCACCTTGGGTTCGTCCTTCACCTTCTCAAAATGATCCCACACCTTGGATTTCCTGCCCGACATGTTATTAACTAGCCTGTGGAATAACAGCAGGTACCAGCCCTGGAAATTAACCTGACACCTGTCTGACTGCTGAGCGTGGACACTTCCTGTGTCTGTCCTTTCAAATTAAATTCTCACATGGTACAGTCATATAGGTTTTGATTTATTTTGACAAGGTGCAGCTCTTAAAAGAGTTTCACATTTTTTGTTTTACTGTTTTCACCAAACACTTTCAGTATGGTACCTTTGGATCCAAAAGTAACCCTTCAGACATGGTACCTAGACCCTTGGTCCGCTTAGCGTTTCCACCACAAACAGTACTCTAACGTGTCACTCACTGCTCCATCCAGCCCCCGCTGCATTTCTTCATCACCGGTAACACAGAAGGAAGTCTGCACCTCATTTATCATCCACAGAACGAGGCTGTACGCCGACATTTTCAGAACAAAATAAAACGGGCTGTCACATCTCGACGCTCTGCAGCGCTTTTTTTTTTCTCCAAGGGGAAGATTAAAATGTATTCTGTCACTTAACCCGGCCTAAATTAATATTTATAAACGCTTGAAGATCCACTCATTATTAAAAGTGTCTGTCTAAAGTGATCGTCAAAGTTGTCACAGTGAAATTTAAGGTGTGTTGATGGATTATATCTTCACCTCATGCACTGAGTAACATTACAAGTTGATGTTCCACCTTAAAAGTCGCCGGCAGTTGGCCCAGTGAATTAAGTTAGTAAAACATCCTTTCATTTTATAGTTATAGTTCACTAACAAAACTCTCCAAGGTGGTTACATGAGCCTCAAAACCAGCCACAGCTCAGCCCTGAGCAGAGTGACCGCCCTCTGTTGAGCAATCAACAGACTGCAGTGTTCACAGCTCCACCTTTTAGTACCAGATCTGTGTGCTAAGTAATGCTAGGTGTGCCAATGACGTCTCTGATCGACTAATGTGGACTATTAGTGGGCAGGTCTAATTTTCATGCATAACAAGAGTTAAAAAGCAAGGCTTTTTTCAACTTCAGGACTTCAACTTTTTAAACATCAAAGGGTACATTTTAAAAATCTAACACTCAGGGAGACTCAAAGAAAAATATTTGTGTCTTCAGTGAGGGGATAAGTAAATAAGTCAACAGTCCCTTCCTTGAAGTGAGTGTGTGTTCAGTGGCGTGTACCTTGGCCACTTCCCAGTGGTCAGTCCTCCACTTGGGAGGGAAACAGTTGTCCCAGTTCACTGTGGCTTCCGGCTGTCTGTGGTGTCTCAGGATCTCTGACTGCCAGTTTGAACACACCTGGCATGGTGAGGAAAGCTACACACACACACACACACACACACACACACACACACACACACACAAAGTAATGCATCTTATGCAGCAAGTTACAGTGACAATGGTAAACATTACAGTGATTAATATCATATGGTCGCAGTAAGGTCATAATAATTGAGTCTCTTTATGAGCCCATATAAAAGATACAACAGGAGATCTACACTAAAGTGCTGCAGAAACAAAGTTTACAGACTAATCTTACTTTATTCCCTTTGGGTCTGCATGAAGTCTGACATGGTTTCCGTAGCATAGGGTTTTGATTGAGTAGATCTCCGTGGAAAGCTCTCATGGTGTGGGCGATGAAGGGATGCAGCCCATCCTTGAGGATGAGCAGACACCGTCCAGCCTTCAGCCAGTTCTTATACTCCCTGTCGTTCAGACGGGTCGCCAGATCCTCATGGACCATGTCGGATTTACTTCCCGATACAAACACACAACAAAGGGACAAGTCCAGGCTGAGTCCTCATGTTTAGCTCCACCCTCTCGGTGCGAAACACACAGCGGCCACGAGATGGCGCTGTCTACCTGAGAGACTCCAGGATGTGGCTGTTTACTGCTCCTGCTGGTCCAGGGGAGGTGTCAGGGATGCAGCTCCATCCAGCAACGCACAGAGATCCACCTTTTTCAGGAAGATCATCAGTGTGCTGAACTGTTTAAAGACTTTTACCCCTCAGGAAACTGCAGGAGCTGATTAAACGAGCAGTGTGTAAGATTTAGGGGGATTTAGTGGCGTCCAGCTGTGAGGATTGCAGATTTCAACCAGCTGACACTTCTCCTGGTTAGAATTCCTTCAGTGTTCATTGTTCAGGAGGTTTTTACTGTCAGTTAAATTATCCGCAGAGGTCTCTTAGGGTGCTTCACACCTGCCCTGTTTGGTTTGGTTCACTCAAACTGAAGTTTGTTTGCCCCCTAAGTGTGGTTTGTTTGGGCAGGTTTGAATACGGCACTCAGGTGTGCACCAAAACAACCGGACCGAGACCACTCTGGTGCGGTTCGTTTGTGGTGTGAACGTGTTCCGACCTCGATCTGAACCAACTGCAGTCAGATCAAAGCAAGACAATTCTAGGTCTGAAAGTGTCATACGAAAAATTATTTTTATGGGTTTGAGCCAGTATGTTATTATATCAGGGCAACTGCAAATGTGCACTCACCTTCTCTGTCTGATAACTTCAGACCAAGACATTCAGGAGGGTTTTTACCAGAAACCGAATAATGCGCATGGGGTCCTCAGCCCGAAAAGGGTGGGTTGCCCACTCCAGGTCGGGGGGGAGGTCCTTCCTCAGGTGAAGGAGTTTAAGTATCTCGGGATCTTGTTCACGAGTGAGGGTAGGATGGAGCGGGAGATTGACAGGTGGATTGGGCCGGTGTCTTCAGTGATGCAGGCGCTTAACCTGTCCGCTGTAGTGAAAAGGGAGCTTAGCCAGAAAGCGAAGCTCTCGATTTACTGGTCAATCTACGTTCCAACCTTCACCTATGGTCACAAGCTCTGGGTAGTGACCGAAAGAATGAGATTGCGAGTACAAGCGGCCAAAATGAGTTTCCTCCGCAGGGTGACTGGGCTCAGCCTTAGAGATAGAGCCCCTGCTCCTCCACATTGAGAGAAGCCAGTTGAGATGGTTCGGGCATCTGGTAAGGATGCCTTCTGGACGCCTCCCTTGGGAGGTGTTTCAGGCATATCCAACCGGGAGGAGACCTTGGGGCCGCCCCAGGACTGGAGGGATTACATCACCCGGCTGGCCTGGGAACGCCTCGGGGGTTACCGCGGAAGAGCTGACGGAAGTGGCTGGGGAGAGGACTGTCTGAGCCTCTTTGCTGAGGCTGCTGCCCCTGTGACCCGGATCCGGTTAAGCAGAGGACGACGAGTACGAGTACGAGTACGAGTACGAGTACGACGGGGTCTCCCCCTCTCCAAAACAAATGAACCTGGTGATTTAAACTTGTAAAAACACAGAATAAAGTAATTATATGTTAAAAAAAAATCTGTCTTTCTATACTGCTCATCACGGAGGGGCTGCTAATCACAATGGCCAACACATTTTTTTGGTTTGTCCACTCTGGGCTGCTGGAGAAACATTGTAGTGCAACATGGTGATCTCCGTAGATGAGGACCTACTCCCTACGTAGATATAAGCAGCTCATTCTGACGTAAGGAAAACATGGTTCTTATTGAGCCATTAGCCTAGCACCTGCAAGTGAATGCTTACCTTTTTTCTCTGATAACTTAAGATCCAGATGTTCAGGAGGTTTTTACCAGGAATCAAATTATCGACAGATAAACAAACAATCCAGGTGATTTAAACCATTAAAAATAGAGATATACCGATACCACTTTTTCCTTCCTGATACCAATTCTGATCCCTAAACCATAGGTATCTGCCGATACCGAGTACCGATCTGATACCAGCGCGTAAAATAAAAATGGATGGGATATGAACTGTTGTATGTCTCAACTCCTAAAAATCCTAAAATATTAAGAAATAAATACATAATAGCAGAATGAATGCCATAAAACTTTTCATTATTATTATTATTATTATCCAGTGTTGACACAGTTCAAGACACAGGTTAAAGTGCAGCCACACAATTTGGTAAAATTTTTTGGACATTTTAAAGGCTACAGTAGAATGCTTTTTAAACTCCGCTCCATTTCCGTTTCGTTTGCCTGTAGCGTGCGTATGCCTAATGACGTGAGGCATTTCGTGGTATCGGATTGGTCATAGGCTGTACTCGCGGATACCCGTTACCGCATTTTAGGCAGTATCGGAGGCGTTTCTGATACTGGTATTGGTATCGGTACAACTCTAATTAAAAACACTGAAAAAAGCAGTTTCACGTTACAAATCTGTGTTTCTTCAGCGTTGTCTGGCATGTCGGAGATGGCCGTTAGCCTAGCAGAGAGGCTGCTAACTACAGTGGCTGACACGAAAATGCAAATGTCCCTTTCTAGAGCCAGTGTTTGGTTTATCCATTCTGGGCGACTGTAGAAACATGGTGGTGCAACATGGCGACCTCCATCGATGAGGACCTGCTCCCTATATAGACATAAACAGCTCATTGTAATGTGACGAAAACACAACAAATCTTATTTTCAGGTGATTACACACTAAAGAAAACATACGTATGTTCCACTTCTGCTAACATATCCCCCCGAATCCTACACACTGAACCTTTAACATGCTTCATGTATTTGGTGACAGTAGCTGGTCTTATTTGTTCAATCCAACCAGTAAATATGTCTGTTCCTCATATAGAGTCAGGACAGTGACATCAAATTTTAGCACTGAAAACAAAACCTAAACTGTAAAATGAAAGACTGGCATTAAGAAAAGTTCCACTGAAAAATAATAATAGGCATTTATTTTAAATTCACCTCAAAGGAAATTGTAACACAACTATTCCTCATATTTGAACTTTGACAAAAAATGTTATGACTCTACATATCTTCAAAACACTGACAGAAATTGTACATTAGCCGTATGGCGGTACAGGAAACATCAGAGCACACGGTGGGTCCAGAAGAGTGACCGTAATCACGCCTCCCCTTCACGCCAAACCAGGGACAAAAAAATTTACACTGAAAACCGCTGCCAGTGGCAAAAAAAACAAACTGTTGAAGTAAGAAAAACATGCCCCTGAAAAAAGAGCAACATTAAAAGTATCTGAAAATTGTCATGGACAACCAACCCATAATAATAACTATCAGAAAAAGTTGTTTTTAATGCCTGTGTTTTATTTTTCAATGAAACTTTTTTCAGTGTTTTCATTTGTTTCACAGCCAGTACAACTTTTTTTTCCAGTACCAGTGTCTCAATGCCAATGTTTCCTTTTTCAGTTCAGGTTTTGTTTTCAATGCCAGATTTTAATGTCACTGTCCTGGCTCCATAATACGGCTGCAAACATTAAAGGCTGGCTGATGAACGCTGCAGCTGATGCCTCGTGACTGAAAAAATAAAGTCTACAGTTTGATTTAGTGGTACAGGAGTTGATAATGATTAGGAATTAAATGTTTTGAGTTCAGTTGCTTTGATTTGGATCTTTTTTTTTCTTAAACTGTCCATCATGAGTCTGAAAATGTTATAGGAGTTCGATGATAAATCAGTGGAGTCCTCTTGAGGGATTTTTTTTTTTTTGTCCACGTGGGAGTAGGATGTAAAAACAAGCTGGAAACACAATCTCCTCGTAGTTCTGTTTTTGGTCTCTACCAACTCCTAAGGGAATTATCTGACTCTTTAAAAGATAAATGCTCCACTATGTTTAGCTACACTGTAAAATAATTGACAGTACATTTAGAGTAAATTACTGGCTACAAGTTGCATTACTTTCACTGTGTCATTTTTACAATAAATTGTTGTAAAATAACTGCTGAATACTGTGATCTAACAGTAGTTATGCCTGGATATTACCGTGATTTAGCAGTATGCTCCCTAGGGCTGCCCCCTAATAGTCGACCAAATGTTAGTCGACCAGAAGGCTCATTAGCCGGCAAGATTTAATTGGTTGCTTAGTCGCAAAAAAAAAAAAAGTGCCTTGTCAAATCAAAACCTATATGACTGGCCCATGTGGGGATTTAATTTGAAAGGACAGACACAGGAAGAGGCCACGCTCAGTAGTCAGACAGGAGACACGTTACAAACCAATCACAGCCAACAGATATCTTTCCCTTCTTCTGTAAATACCCAGTCTGATAAATACGGAAAAGTTGATCATGTTAGTGCAGGGCTACCCAGAGCTTTACATCTGTCCCACAAACGACAGGCCTACAAACTTATAAACAACACCTGGAAGAAGATCAGATCACAACAGCGTCTGACTTCGTGATTTCCAGGTGGTTAAAGCCGCGGCGTGTGTACAGCCCCTAATTTCCAGGGCTGAACCTTGGACCTTGGTACCTGTGGTTAGTGTGGGATCATTTAGAGAAGGTGAAGGACGAATCCAAGGTGATATGTAAACTCATCTTCATTGGTCGACTACAAACATATATATCTGTTTAAACACCACAGCCTACCTGAGTATTGTTCCTGGATGTAGAGTCGACAAATCTGTCAATATGGACCAAAATCTCTGATGATTGTTTCCAGCATCTTGTTGAATCTATGACACCAAGAATTAAGGCAGTTCTGAGTGCACTCTTGTTGTTTGATCTGCCCATAGCTATATTACAGCTTCTATTAGTGAATATTTATCTCATATAAGCTTATAATATTTGATATTTTGGTTTTTTTTTAGAGGCCTGTACCTGCTGGAGTCTAAGCAGGTCAGATCATCTATACCTTTGTCTAAGCTAACTCATCTGTTTCTGTAACCCGCTGGAGTTGGTGCATCGTGGCACCCTGAGGCAGCCCCTTATGAGAGGTGGCATCACCAAGCTGCTGCCTCTGCTGTGAAGAGGAGGGTTGGAAAACCCAGCAGAGTCGGGCCAGCAGCTGCATGCACTAACGCCCCTGAGGCTGCTGCTGGAGGTGTTCAGCAGGGAGGAGCTGGAGCTTTTTGACAGATTCCATGTATCAACAGAGACGAGGGGTTTGCAGGAGGAGGGAGGCGAGACTAACCTTCTGTTTTTAAGCCTGAGCAGTGTGGACACACAAGCTAAAACACCCCAACTCAATGATAGAAACCCAGGGAAGCTCAGGGGAGCAGCTGGGCTATGTTAAAATTACAGAAATTAAAAACACCATCAGTACATTAAAATGCTTGCACACAGTAAAAGGTGTCCCAGAGCAGGTCGGCAAGACTGCAGATCCTCAACTGCTTATTAATATCCGCAGTGTAGGCGACTAGGCAGTAAAACCAAGGGCGTAGGTTTGCATATGGACACTTGATACATGTCATGGACAGTGCATTTTATTTCAGTATGGGATGATTATGTATTACGGTAAGTTCCGTCGATCGGTTAGTTTGGGTACGCCACGAAGCTCACTGCCGCTTAAACTTTAGGTTGAATCCCAAACAACATTGTGTGTCTGTCAGACAGTCTGAAGGGGAAACTACATCAGCAGAGCAGAAACGTCATGCCTACAGAGCGGGTAGATTTTCTTCTTAAAAGCATTATTGTTTTATATGTATAAATTACAAGATTATTTTCGCAATATGACAACTTATTTTTCTCATAATATTATAACTTTCCACCTTGACTTGTAAGAGAACATCAGAGGTGAGACCAAGTCATTGTTTTGCAAGTCACAAACCATCTTATCAAGCAATCAATTGTGGATATACACATATTGTAAATACATATGCTTAGTGGTTAACAGATGGGGATTATCCAAACTCACTTTGGAACAGTTGCTAATCCAGTATAGGCAACAACTGCCGACACTGCAGAACAACCCGAAAAAAGGTATGCGGATTTATCAAAAATGGAATAAGATTAAACAGATCAGTGTATGGGGAACACTGGATTATTGTATAGACCTTTTTAGTGTAAATGGTATGACATTTTTGTTGGGCAGGGGTTTAGCTGGAGGCAAAAAAATTCTCCACAGACATTAGTTAGTGCTAGCTAGAAAGTTCTGTTGGCTTGTTTTAGACAATGGAGGAAGATGATGCGAGTGGTGCATTCATACTCATTCTGAGTGTCGGAGCGCACCCTGGCACAAATTGGACGATTCGTAAATTCAGAGCGCTGCCTCAATGTGCTGTTCTTGGAGCAGCAGAGCGCCGAGCAGAGTGAATGTGTGATTAACTTAACCGTTGGTTAATTCATGTAGAAGTATAACGCTCCGTTTCTTCGATCTACAGGGCTCTCGTTTTAGTGTAGAGTGTCAGACTGAATTTACGAACACACCATGTCAGGTCACTCACTCTCTGAGACCGGGAGTGTTACTTGAATAAGTCAAACACTGACCAACGGGACCAGACTGGCCGACCTGTATGCTCTCACTCAGTGGATGGATAATGTCACAGGAAGCTTTGTGGTTGATCACTATGCCAGTCTTACAAAGGAGGACGACACTTGAACGGTTTCCTCTGTTTCGTTTTGCTAATGAAGCTAATATTAGCTAATGCACTAAAAAGTTAGCGTTACGGAGAAATCCAATATTCCTCTGAATACTTCCTCAATTCCTGATGAGGTAGACATGATAACCCTTAATACACATAACGTCATTCATCCCTACAACAGGAAATACTTTTTCCCTAACCTGATATGAAGCCTGCACTGCACATATGAGCATTTTTGGAGATCGCCTCCGTCCAGTCCTTTGGTCTTATCTCATTTAACTATAGTTGTCTTTGTTTTTGTTGACGGGCAGTGGCAGCTGGTAGCCTATGTGATCAAATTGAAGTTTTGAGCCATGACTCCTTCTATTCTGGCTCCCAATAACACAACAAGACACATTTTATGACTCATCATGTTTTGCCTCCAGCTAACAAACTGATGTCATTGTGACCTCGGCCCTAAAAGGATCTATGGAGAGCAGCCATGACCATGGTCATCTAGTGGGAAGAGCTTAGCACAAAGAGGGTAGGGCTGCTGGAGGAGGGTGTTTATTTGCCTTTTCCAGGTTTCAGCCAACCCCAGCTTTCAGTTTTTATATTTCGCCACTTACGGTGTTTCCTATTGCAACACTAAACGCTATTGTAGTTATTTCTTTTTCAGAATGAGGGGAGACAAAAGAGTGAGGAGGTCTGAAAAACCCCCTCAATAATACTGAATATTTGTTTGCCTGTGTGTGTTCTTTGTTTGCTCTCTGATTGACTTCCTTCTGCCCAGTGCATTCTGGGATACGCTCTAGTTCCTATGACCCCGACTCTTGGAATAATGATGAAATGATAGAAGAAAGAAAGGCAGGTAGAGTACGTCCCCATTCTGTTGTTTTTTTTCTGCGACCGGTTTAAACATTGTACGGGATAATAGGCTCGGAAATGCAGCTGAGGTGAGCAGAAACAGTCACAGGATCCCCAATTAAAACATATTACATTACAATTATGAAAATGAAAAGACGTTTGTGTTGTATCAAATAATTTCATCTTTACATGAAAATTTAATTAGTCTTTTAGGATGCATAGAGAAAAACAAATATCCCTCTATCTTTGTAATTGGATCTCTATGGATTTGATGATAGTTAAAGTAGATTAGACGCCCTGGAGTATGTGTGTGTGTGTGTGTGTGTGTGTGTGTGTGTGTGTGGGTGCATAAATGAGTCCTGCTCAGCAGTCAGTCGAGGGGACACAACAATATTAATGTGGGCATGTGTGCTCGCAGGTATGTACGGGCGTGTGCTAGCTTCTATATAAATACATATGCATTGCGTGCATGTGTTGGCGTGTGTGTGTGTGTGTGTGTGTGTGTGTGTGTGTGTGTGTGTGTGTGTGTGCGCCCATGATCCCAGCAGGGTGTTTTTTTAAGCAGAGGAGATCAAAGAGACATTAGTATTCTGAAATAAATCACATGCTCAGGCCTCACTGTGTGGGTCCCCAAACACATACACAGGAGACACACACTCTCTCTCTGTGTCTCATTCTCCCCGTCTCCTCCCTTCTCTTTCCCCCACCATCTCTCTCTTCAAAAGACCCCACCACCACCACCACCACCGCCGCCGCCGCCACCCCTTCCCTCCACCCTTCCTCCCTCCTCTCCCCGGCCCCTAGCGGCCTTCAGAGCTATCTGCTTACTGGCTCTGAATCCTTTGTTACATCCTTTCAGTTTCTCACGTTCCAACTTGAGCCCCGTCTCCTCCCTCCGTCTGCAAATAAGCAGGAAAATGCTTTGTCAGAGAAAACTGTTGTTCATCGCTGAAGAAGTCAGAAACGCAAAGTAGGGGTTTTTGACAAGTATATCCTTAGGGAGAGACCTCTCATTCTCTCCCCTCTCTCCATCTTCCCCCTTTTCTTCCCCCCTCCATCTTTCACACCTTTCTTTCAGTCTCTTCCTCCAACTTCCAACCTCAGCAGCAGAATGATTCCTGGTTATTTTTTTTTCCTTGTGTTTTTGGCACTTGAATATCTTTTTTGGGGACGTGTGAGCACTTCTTAAGGGGCTTTCACACCAACGCGCGGTAACTCGCCGCCTCCAGTCATTTGAATGAGGGTTGGGCGACAGAGGGGAGGCGGTTTCAAATGTGTCGGTCAGGGAATGAAGCAGTTGCTGCCTGTGTGCACTGCACAGATTTTACTATGCAGGGCTGAGTCCACCGTTTTGAACTTCTGGTGGTTGCTGCCTGGCTTTGCAACAGGCATCACCGAATCAGAAAGAAGACAAGACGGAGGAGCTGATAATTTTGGTGTCTGAATATCTGGAAAAAAAGAAGAAAGAAGAAGAAGAAAACTGGGCCTGGAATTTCAACACACTCCCGCTCTGACCTCGTCACATATTGATGTTTGGTCATGGACTTTTAACATCCAGATATGAAGTACAAGGTACCCTGGGTGCGTTGGTTGTTGACGTTCTGCCTGTTACATGCACTGTCTTCTTTCAAAATACACTCCCGTTTTCACAGGAAATTCAACATTTACATACAGTCTCTTCCATCAATCGTGGCTTACATTGATGACCTGCGATGTTTGTTCTGTTATTACTAGGGTCTGTCAAAATAATGTGTTAATTTCGATTAATTAATCACCAATGACCCGGTGCGTCATTGAAGGCCACAGTGGCTTTGTCACACGACGCTGCTCAGCCCTGTGACTGGAACATTTACATTTAAAAGATGCCCAGATGGAACTGTTGATAGGAACACCGTTCTCTGCAGTAAGGAATTTTCATACCATCGGAGCACTTATTTAACCTTTATTTATTTAACTTTTATTCAACCAGGAAGTCCCATTGAGATAGAAAATCTATTTTACAAGAGAGACCTGGCCATGGTAGCAGCCAATCAATCAATCAATCAATCAATCAATCAATCAATCAATCACGTAAAGCCTGAAATGTCACCCCAGCTTAAAACATTTAGCAGCGAACCCCGAGGCCCTAGCGAGCACGGCCTCTGATGCTAGCGCTAGCAGCCAGCCGAGCCGAGCCACACTCAACCAGGCGTTCAAACTGAGTAAGTCTACCTGCGACCGCCTAACTAACTCCCTTACAAAATGGACTGCAATGGACTGTAGACCAATTTTGGTGGTAGAGGACAGGGGGACAGCTGTGTCCAAAATCTAGCAGCTTTACTGCAACACATCTGCCAAAACTCATTTGAAGTGAAACCTCTGAAACACTTTCACAGCAAAAATTGATGTTTGCCATTAATTAAGATGTGTTAATCACACAGCATGTAATTATTTAGATTAATCTTACTATATAATGACGAAAACTCTGTCTGTGGGTGTGTGTCTGTCTGTGGGTCTGTTCGAAGTTTTTCTCCTTACTGACTTGGTCAATCCATGTGAAATGTGGCACAGTGGTAGAGGGTCATGGGAGGATGCAAATGAAGCAATATTACATCAATTGGCCAAAGGGGGGCGCTATAGCAACCAATTGAAATTGCAAACTTTGAATGGGCAGCTCTCATGCCCCATATGTCATAGAGACATGAGACTTTGCACAGAGATGCCTCTCCTCATGAGGAACACATTTGCCTCAGAACCCATAACTTCCGGTTATATAGTTTTTCCGCCATTTTGAAATTTTTTGAAAAACACTTAAAATCGATCTCTTCCTAGGAAGTTTGACCGATCTGCGTGAAACTCTGTGAACATAATCTAGGGACCAATATCTAAAGTTCCCTCTTGGCAAAAGTTGGAAAACTTACTAAAACTGAGCTTCTATAAGGCAATGAATATTGCGGAGGGCGTGGTTCATCACATAAAGGTGTATAACATTTCAAGGGTTTCACCGATCACCACACAACTTTGTAGGCATATGACCACACATAATCTGAGGGGACCTCTCCATTACTGACCCCATCAAACAAAATGGGGGCGCTAGAGAGCTAATTTCTTATCTAGGCCTAACCGCCATATTGATTTTTACTAAACTTGGTAGATATGTAGAACAGGACGCCTCAAGGTGACTGGAGAAATTTAACTCTAATTGGCAACTGGGTGGCGCTATAACAACAGAAAAATGCTTAAAAATGGCTAAAATGCGACCGATCGCTGTGGCTCCCCCTGTGGCCACATGTTTTGTTTTGGGTTTTTTTCTAATTTTTGGTTTGACTAAGTCATGGTATGGTATGCTGCACATAATCACGGAAACTGTCAGTATGTCATTCTGTCAGTCCGTCATTCTGTCTGTCCCACGTTTTTCTACTCACTGACAAGGTCAATCTATGTGAAACTGCACATAGGCATTGAGGATTGGCATAGGTAGAAGGTGACAAAGCTACTTTTTCCAAAAATTACACTATTAGCATATTCTTTTACAAAGTCGCTTTTAATTGAATTGTATGCATTCACTCTATCGCAGTCGTACTATCAAATTCACAAAAACTCAGTCTGAATACATTGCTCTTCTTAATGGGTTCAGTTGACTTATTTAATCTGCAACTTCCTATGACCTGTATCCCAAACACACGTGTGAAACTGTACGTGGGCAACTGTGCACTCAATGGGTCTGGACTAGTTTTTTTTAATCAATTGGCAGCCCTAGTTATTACAAGTTATTACAGATATTTGTTTTTACCCAAAAAACAAGCATGGATCAACTATTAGAGACCACTGCATTCTCTGTTTCTCTGAAGAGCTCTAATTTGACTTCTCCACTGTTGGCTTCTCCATCCTCTCTTTCCAGCCTGTACAATACGACACACCCACTGATGTCGTCACGGCTCGCACTATAGGTAGAGAAAAAGCTGCTTTTTTTTTTTTTTTTTTTTTTTTGGTTCCAGCCGAGAACCAACTTGTCAGGTTTTGAACCAATTTATTTTTGATCAAAATGCTCTGAACGGTTCAAAATTTGCTGCAGAAACCAGGACAGAGCTGGTTCCACGTTGGCTGAAAAGCGCTATCAGTCTCAAGTTGTGAAGTAAATGTTCTGCCGGGCAGCCGGACTTCACTTTGTTCTGAAAAATGGCTTTTGCCGGCGGGAGAAAGAGGGGGAATGGAGGATGGGAAGTGAAAGGAAAAGGAGAAAAATGTTTGACAGGGTACAGCTGGGAGAGGAAGAAGCTCATTTTTAGCCACAGAATTAGAATGAGTAGAACATAAATGCCCCCTGTGGCTCCTTGACAGTTGCAATATCCATGAGATTCAGGGTTTTCTTTGTGCTTTGTTGTCTGTGTGTGTGTGTGTGTGTGTGTGTGTGTGTGTGTGTGTGTGCATGTGGGCACGTGTGTGGGATGGATAAGTTTAGGCCAATGTGTACATGCATGTACTTATTTATGTGCGTGCATGTATCTGTGCGTGTCTACTTGTGTGTGTGTCATTTTGATAGCCACCCACATGAATATGCAGATCAGTTTTAGAGAGCGTATGTGCTCAGCATTAAAGCCCACTCTCCACTGCTGACCCAATTTCACACTGCAGTGTATGTATGTGTGTGTGTGTGTGTGTGTGTGAGTGTATGCGCACACTTGCTTATCAATGCATTTCGCCAAGCTTGGAAAAACCGTGTGGTTAAGACGGAGGGGTGTGTGTAGGTGTGTGTGTGTGTGTGAGTTGGCCTATGAGTGTTTGTAGTGTTTATGAGGCGAAAAACACATGCGATAAGTCTCATCCAACACACACACACACACACACACATCCACAGTTGGCTGTGAATAAAAAAAAACATTAATACACGCTGACCAAACCACACGCCTCTACAACCTGAACCACATTCTCGCTCCGTCTTTCTATCTCTTTTATTTCCCACACACAGTGGTTTGTGTAGTGGTAGCGCCGGCCCCACTTTGACCTAAGCCTTTTAAATTTAATATTGTTTTACCTACTTTTTAGTGCTTTAGAGAAAGTAAAAATTAAAGGAGCTGTATGCCACATTCAGAGCATTACTTTTTGCATTAATACTAGCAAACACCAATCTGCTGTGTAAAGATACAGTGGAGTAATGGCGTCCTGAGCAGAGAATGAAATCACGCTACGTCTTTGTGTGTTGTAATTGACCTTTTGCTAAGCCCCGCCCTTTTGTGATGGTCCGACAAGCTGTCAGAGTAAGCATGGAGCCCACACTGTCACTAGCTGCACTCCCTGAAGAAATATTATCATATTTTTGGAGAAATGAAGCAGTGATTCCAGAGAGAAGCAGACAGAGGGGTCTACAGTCTGTGTTTGAAGGATATATCCAGGATGTCAAACTGACTCAGCAGCAACAACAGGTTCAAAAGACAAAGATAGTTAGAAGCTAAAACCAAACTATAGGCTATAGATCACAGTGTAAAAGTGAACCACCACATCACTGCTGATCGCCACACAAGACAATGAATATAAAGGGAAACTTCACTGATATTGAACCAGCTGTGTGGCATCGCCGTGTGTGCAGATGAACGGTGTTTGGCTTCGCCCCCGTGACGCTGCCAGCACCCCGACCTCTGCCGCAGAATGGGCAGGCATCTCAGGGGGGAGTCAAACAACATCCATCTGCGCACACTGCGATGACACACAGCTGGTTGAATATCAGCAAAGTTTCCCTGCTTCCCTTCACTGGCTCCTGTACAGCAGGAAGTGTTATAATCATTAAAAAGCAAAAGCAGCATGTGTATACATTCAGTAGGCTATATCTTCAGCAGCTAGCTAGCTCACCCTACACTTTTCAAGGTTTGATTTTAGTTTTGGAACAGGGAAGAAACGTATATCTTTTTCCAACCTCTCTAGGTAACGAGTGTCATTAATACACAACGTGCCCCAGACACAACATTTAGCTCCAAATCCACAAAACCAGCCTGAAAATGAAGGAAATCTGAAAGGACTGCATTAGAGTCAATGGAGCACAGCTGTGTTGTTCTCGGACGGTCCAATGCTACGTTATGATCGGCCAGTCTACATCTGGGGGCGGGACTTAGCAAAGGATCAATTCAGCTCCTATTTAAAACCTTCTGAACAATGAACAATGAAGAAATCCTAACCAGGAGTTCACACTTAGCATACGGGAGAAGTTTCAGCTGGTTGCAAGCTGCAATCCACACCGCTAGATGCCAATACAGGAAAGGAAAGGAAAATTCAAAATAATGTATCTTCCCTAACCCTAACACATTTCTAAATTCAACTCCTGAGAAATGGCTTTCCACTTGTCTCAGCTGGATCCTAATTTAAGATTTTAAAATCTCACTGCAATAATCTTTATTTGTCTGATACAATCAGCTCTTAAGATAATACCAAGATCCAAAAGAAAACCTGATTGGCTTATGAATGAGCCGGCACAATTTCAGAAATTAGTCTCAGCAATCAAATTTAAGTCTCAGTGATGTGTATTTTATCTGTTCTCAGAGTTGAGAAACCTCTGAGCACAGCTAAAGAACTGCTGATTTAGTCCTTTGCCCCTTATTTCTTTAAGGGGTGGTTTTAGAGACAGATCAGAATTCAGTCATCTCCAAATGACTCTATAACACATTGAATGGCAATATATATTCAGGATAAAGTTTTTGAGGGATTCAAGTTAAACTGAAAAGTATGATGGCCAACCCTGTTTTACCCTATTTTACTCACAGCAAATAAACTAATTAGCATATTCCCCAACATATTCTCTGTAGAAAACAACCACTTTTCATGGCTTTATGCCCGCTGGGGAAACAGTGACAGGTCGCTTAAATACTCCTAAGTTTGGTGCCTAAAAAGACGATGGACACGCAGCAATGTTTTTAGGTAAAAAACAACCACTTTCCACAGCACTATCCCAACTGGAAAACAGCAAGTGATGGCTACAAAACACACACGTTTGGTGCCTAAAAAGACGCTGGAAAAAGAGCTATCTCTCTGTAAAAATCAAAGCTTTTCGGGGCACTATCCCTGCTGGAAAAACACTGATGGGTCATTAAAACACCCACGTTTCCTGCTTTAAAAAACACAGCATGTCTCCATAAAAAAACTGGTTTACGTGGCACTATCTCCGCTGTAAAACAGTGATGGGTTGCTACAAAATACCCTGGTTTGGTGCCTAAAAAGACTCTGGGAATATGGCAATATCTTTATAAAAAAGAACTGCTTTTCATGGCAGTATCACTGCTAGAAAAACACTGAGAGGAAGCAAAAAACAACATACATTTGGTGCCTAAAAAGATGGTGGAAAAAGAGCAATCTCTCTCTAAAAAACAACCACTTTTCATGGCACTATCCCCGCTAGAAAAACAGCAACGGGTCGCTAAAACACAGCCACATTTCCTGCCTTAAAATGTCTCTGTTAAAAAAAACTTCTTTTCATGGCACTGTCCCTGCTGGATAAACAAGCAAAAAAACAACATATGTTTGATGCCTAAAAAGATGGTGGAGATGCAACAATGTTGGTAAAAAAATAACCACTTTTCGGGGCACCATGCCAAAAATGACAGTTTTCCTTTAAGCAAAAATTGCAAGACATGTATTTTGAAGCCACAAGATGACATGCAGATTCAGGACTAATGTTCCTTCAAAGATGTGTGACTTTGGTGACCCGTGTTTTAAATCTTATCACCGTGAACAAAACACAACCGTCAGCAGCTGCTCCAATTGTCCCTAGAAATGTGTTTACATGGGCTAAAATCCATGGGTGGTTAAGTGTTATAAAGTGTAACTACTTTATCTGTTTTTTAAATTCGGGTGCTTATTGAGTTACAACAGACTTGATATCAACAGACCTCCATGTTGTCTACTCAGCAGTGCCAGTCAGCAGAACCAACCAAGACGAGCCGGCAGTTTGTCGAGCCACCAGTAGATGGAGACGTTGAGAAGAGGGAGGCCCAGTGGCAGAGCTGAGGTAATGGCTCTCTGGTCTATTGTTCCCTGTCTTCATCCTCACCCTCCACCCTCTCCTTCTGCCTTCCAGTCTAACTCCCCCACTCCTGGACTTCAAAGGAAAGGAAGGAACTAGAAAATAAGGTGAATTAATTTTGCCTGCCCCCCCGCAACCCAACCCATGCCTACATGTTGCAGCGGATATGCTTTTTAATTGCTTGTGCTAAATACATAACCTATTTTTGTATCCTTTACAAAAGCCTAAATGATGATCTGGGTAGAATCTATGCAAATGCTACAAGACCTCATAAAACATTAACACTACCTTGTATAAGCAAAGCACCTTGAAAACAAGTTGGACACTGTGAAGCGCGCCTTGGCCAGCGTATGGCTTAATAAGATCTGGCACCCACTGCTGCAAACTCTGACAGACATTCCTCGGCATCTTTAACCCTCAACCCAGAAGCCTCGGCGCAGACTGAACTCTGTGAAGTAGATCAATGGGAGGATTATCGCAGGACCAAGATGCCAGTTATAGAGCAGCTCTGTGCTGCCTCAGTGAGGGGAGAAGATTGAGAGGCTTTCCTTTGATCTTGTGCTGGCGCATCTGAGAGGGCCCGCTGCTGATGATAATGATGCTGAGGCCCGTTGCAGAGAGCCAGGCTGGGGCTCGGCCCCGCTCTCGCTCCCATTCCTATAGTGGCGACATAAAAGGCTGGCCTGTGGAGGGTTGGACGGGACAAACGGATTTAGTCGGATGGATTGTGGATTCATGTGAATTTATCCCAGCAAATGTTTTTTTTCTTTTTTTGCTTCCTGGAGAGGAATGTTATTGATGCAACAGTGGTGTGTGTGTGTGTGTGTGTGTGTGTGTGCTCCAGTTGTTTCCTCCATCACATTAGATCCAGCTGAACACCTCTGTCCTCTCTCAAGGACACCCCTCCCTCCTGTACGTCTCCGTCCCTCAGTTTCTGTCTCTCTCTCTCTCTCTCTCTCTCTCTCTCTCTCTCTCTCTCTCACACACACACACACACACACACACACACACACACACACACACACACACACTTACACACTTCACATATACACACTTCACACACACTCACACTTTCTCCTCTCTCACTCTGTGTGACAGGCCACGGTGCTGGAGATGGCTGCTGACATTCTGGACAGTAAAAGGCTTAAGGTGGAACGTGTGTGTATGTGTGTGTCTGTGTGTCTGTGTGTCTCAGGCAGATAGACGAACCTAACAATTCTCCCTTCAGTGTATCTCTACATCTTATCTGAGTGAGTGGTGATGTCACACACAGAATCTCCGACAGAACACCGGCGCTGGTGCCTGATTCTTCACTGCTGCCGTCATTTCACTGACTTCCTTTTTTAGTTTCTGTTTGACCGTTTGCCAGAGCTTGATGATTATGATAATAGGATGTGAGGTCAATAATCTCTTAATTAGTGCTAAGTGGGAATTAGATTAGGCTTTTGTTCATTTCAGAAACAGCTCTAGTTAACCAGATTAGCGCAGTGCGGATTAGGCCTGGGACGAGGACAGGCCTCAGGTCACAGCAACCCAATCGCCAGAGGAAATGGTCGTACGTTACTGAAACTTTACGTTTCACTGTGGTTAACTTGTTGGTAGGTTTAGGGCACAAAAGCCACTTGGTTGAAATTAGGAAAAGATCATGTTGTGGCTTAAAATGGCTGGATTTGTGGGCAACATTTTGCAGGAAATGCAGCACTGACAACTGCTTTTTGTGGCACTATCCCAGCTGGAAAAACAGCGATGGATCCCTTCAAACACCCATGTTTGTGTCTAAAAAGCCGCTGGAAAAACAGCGACAAGTTGCTACAGTACACCCACATTTGGTGCTTTAAAAGATGCAGGAAACGCATTAATATTTCTGCAAAAAATAACCACTTCATTTCACCTCATTTCACTTTTCCTGCTGGAAAAACAGTGACAGGTCGCTAAACCCCACCCAAGTTTGGTGCCTAAAAAGATGGTGCAAATACAGTAATGTAGTAAAGCACAAAGCACTGCTTCTTGCAGCACTATCTATGCTAATAAATGAGCCACAGGTTGCCACAGAACACCATTTGTTGCCTTAAAAGATGCTGGAAAGACAGCAATTTCTCAACAACAAACAACTGTGTTTCATGCAACTATTCCGGCGGGAAAGACAGCAATATCTCCATAAAAAACAACCCTTTTTGATGGCATTATCCTCGCTGGAAAACAGCGATGGGTCACTACAAAACACCCACATCGCGTGCCTAGAAAGACATTGGAAACATGGTAATATCTCTGTAAAAGAACTGCTTTTCATGGTACTATCCCCGCTGGAAAAACACTGACAGGAAGCAAAAAACAACACAGGTTTGGTGCCTAAAAAGATGGTGGAAACGCAGCAATGTTGTGGTAAAAAGCAACCACTATTTGTGCCTCTATCCTCACTGGAAAACAGCGATGGGTCACTACAGAACACCCAGATTTGGTGCCTAGAAAAATGCTGGAAAAAGAGCAATCTCTCTGTAAAAAACAACCACTTTCTGGGGCACTATCACTGCTGGGAAAACAGCAATGGGCTGCTAAAACCCATCCATGTTTGCTGCCTTTAAATTCTGGTGTAAACAAATGTTTCCGTGAAAAACACTGCTTTACGTGACATTTTCCCTGCTGGAAAACAGCAATGGGTCACTACAAAACACCCACATTTGGTGCCTAAAAAGACACTGGAAACATGGCAATATATCTGTAAAAAGAACTACTTTTCTTGGCATTATCCCTGCTGGACAAAAATCACTGACAAGATGCAAAAAACAACATATATTTGGTGCCTAAAAAGATGGTGGAAATGCAGCAATGTTGCCGTAAAAACTGTTTTTCATGCCACTATCCTCGCTGGAAAGAAGCAACGGGTCACTACAAAACACCCAGGTTTGGTGCCTAAGAATACGCTGGAAAAAGAGCAATCTGTCTGTAAAAACCAATCAGTTTTCGTGGCACTGTACCTGCTGGAAAAACAGCGATAGGTCGCTTAAGCACACCCATGTTTCCTGCCTAAAAAATGGTGTAAACACAGCATGTCTCCGTAAAAAAAACAGCTTTACATGGCACTATCCCTGCTGGAAAAACAGCGACGGGATGCACTTACACACCGCGGTTTGGTGTCTAAAAATATGGTGGAAAAGCAGCAATGTTTTTCATGCCACTTCCCCCACTGGAAAACAGCGATGACTACAAAACACACACGTTTGGTGCCTGAGAAGACGCTGGAAACGATGACAAAGTCAGCTTATATACTACGTTACTTCAGAAATGCTGATATGATATGTATGAAAAGTGCCAATGTAACATATTTGTGGTTTGCAGAAATGTACTTCTAACGAGTCAGCGACTGACAGTCAGGTTTGGTGAAAGGTGTCAGGATGGCCTGTTGGACAACAGAATGCTAGTGGCTCAAAAAAAGACACTTTGATAATGCACAGAATCTCACAGTTTGTGAGGTCAAGTTTTCATTGGTGTTGTGTGTTATGATCTCAGACTAACACCCGTCTAACACCTCTCTCACACACAGTCACGCTCTCCTCCAGTGTTCTGCTATTTCTTTACTCTCCTCTCTCGTTCTCATCCCTTTGCTCCAAAAGAGCTTTTCTGTTCAGCTGACCTCCTATCCACTTCATTTGATGGGCCCCCGCTAAGAGGACTCCGTCCCCTCTCTCTTTCTCCCTTTCCCTCTTCTTCCTCCCTCTCGCTCCCCCTTTTCTCACCATCTTCGCTCCCTCTCTCTCATCATCGTCCTCCCTGCCTTCCTTCCCTCGCTACCCCCCGTCTATTCTGTGGCCCAGCGTGGGTGGCTGAGTTTAATGAATTCTCTTTTCTCTCTGCAGCCAGGCGCTGATTTCTGATTGTGAAGAGGTGTGCGTGCGTCGTGAGTGTGTGTGTGTGTGAATGAGTAAAGAGCACACACGCACACACACGCGCACACACACACACACACACACACACACACACACACACACACACACACACACACACACATTTTACTTACTCACTTTCACTGCCACGACTGTTATTATTTTATCAGTCTAAATAAATCTCGGCCTTTATCCCGATCAAGGCTTCAGGTTGCACTTCCTCTTTCTTAAAGGAGAAAGTCGCCGACTGTCAGCTTTAAAATAGATTTGCCCCGGGATGTGTCTGTTGTTGTTGTGAACACTACCTGCTGTCTCCTGAAGCCAGAAACATGAGTCAAGAGTCTGTTTTGTCCTCCGCCTGTGATGTCTTACTAATGCACAGGAAAACAGAAAACAGTAAATGACTGCAGGAAGTGTCTGAGACGAGACCACGGATGATTTTCAGCTGACCAGATTCAGTTATGTTGTACATAAATAATAAATGTAAAGGTTGTGTGGTTGACCGGATTTCATACAGGCATCTATAACATGTGCACAAAGTCAATGTACCATTTTGTTCCAATGAAGCATCCACAACATGCAGGCTTTACGTCAGAGACATGTTCTCAGACTATTGTCATGCTGCGGTGACCTGCCATACACAGCTGTGACTGCAAATACAGTAAGGTAACATGATGATGCTAGTTTGTTTGGGTTAATCTGCAGTACGATCTTGTTTGCACTTGAGGCTGTAGCTACATTTGATGATCAAAATGTACGGATTTCCGTTGCTACTTCTGGCCGTGCAGACTAGTTTGTTTTGTTTTTTTGTACATTTAACTGCTTTTTTTCAGTGTTATTTCCTGTTTAAATCACCAAATCGGCTTGTTTCGAAGAGAAGGAGACCTCTGCGGCTTCCGGTAAAAACCTCCTGAACGTCTGGATCTGAAGTTATCAGATTAAAAAAGGTGAGCACACATTTGCAGGTGCTGTGCTGAGGGTTGTTTTCTACATGCTAAACAGCGCCATAGAAACATTAGCCATTTTTATGCAGATGTTGCACTATAGGGCTGCTACGAAGTCCCTTGTTTTGCATGTTTACATTTCACCGAACCGAACAACAGTGGCATCATGCTGCCCCAGGGTGTGATTTTAAATAGTATGCCGGCATCATGGAAGCAAAAGAGGCATGATGGGCGTGACATGTAGCACAACTGCATTGGCCTCTGGTGTGACATATAATATACGCATTAGTAGCACTGTCCAAACAATAACAATGGCATTAACATGGCAATAACAATCATTTACCGTCCCTGTTATATGGCGGGTAAGGAGCTCCCGGACCTCATTTTTTTTCTCAATTTGTGAAGATTTTCAACCGCTGTTCATCTTGTATGTGTTAGCCACTAACTGCTATCAACTACTTTTTAAATCTCTGTCTGCGGTTGGTTACACGCATAACACACTGTCAAAACGCCAAAATGGGGCTGCCCATGATCCATGTAACAGCAATTCTGGCCTCTGACGTAAACATATGTGTTGGCAGTTCTTTCTAAACACGGTGGTTGTTCACATTCTGGGACGCTGCGTCACCTTCGGCCTGTTAAATGCATTGTCTGTTTCAAAATACACTTCTACTGTTAATTTATTATGCTGATCTGTTCTGTACGGCATCTATTGCACGTCTGTCCATCCTGGAAGAGGGATCCCTCCTCAGTTGCTCTTCCTGAGGTTTCCACCGTTTTTTTTCCCCCGGTAAAGGGTTTTTTTCGTTTCACACAACAACAAACGAGACAATGGTGTAGAAGGTCGTAACATTGTACCTTGAAACGGAGACAGTGCTGTACATGGCAGTGGTCTGTGCTGGCATGAAATACATCTCAACATGTGGACGGAGAATTCTTTTCACTGTTTTTACTTTATGTTATTATATATCACAGATTCGTTCCGTTCTGCCTTTATTTACAAGTCCGCGTCATATCCAATGGTCGTATCTTGCTGCCTCCACAATCTGCGGTGGTGCTGAACTGTTTCATCCATAGAAGTAAGCTTTCAGAATATGTGCATAAAAATGGACGGAAGGATCGTTGGTTCAATTCTCTGCACTGGCCGGTCAAATGTGGCAAAATGCCCAACTTACTGTGACTGTGGCTGCGCTACAGCACCAAAGGGTAAATCTACCATATTAATCTGAGGCAGAACTTTGGTGTGAAAGTGTGCGGTGCTCAATCAACTTTCCAAATAAACGTGAAAAGTAGACTTTGTAAACTGGGTTGCATTCCCCTTTTCATGCCAAACGCCAGACATCAAAAGGATGAAACAATCCTCCCTCGGATCTGAGCAGCGACTCTGAAAAGTGGATCATCTCCACATCTCCACATCTGTCTGAGGTCACCGCCGGGGAGCAGGTGTTGCTGCCTCTGTGCCGCCCGCTGATTGGACGGACGGATTAGCTGCTTAACGAGGTGAATTTGTTTTAATCTGATAATTGTCTCGGCGATGAAAACATATTCAGTAATTCTCTGTGGCCTCTGTTTTTCTGTCCTCCTGATTAAAGACACTTTCATTCTGGCACACACTCACAAATAATGGAACAGTTGTTGTTATGACCAGAAGACAATGCTCTGAGGTGCACTGGCACACACACATGCACACACAGACACACACACAGTCCCCAGTGTGTAGCCCCCCTGTGGTATGGTAATGAGCTGCTAATCTCTCTGGTTTACACAGCCAGAATGTGTGTGTGTGTTTGTGTGTGCGCATTAAGGTGCAGTGTGGAAAAGCCTGAGGAATTCTCTTAGGCCGTCAACCTTCTGCTCTCACTTGGGCGCAGGCTGTCAACACATTAAATAGTTGAATCTATGTGTGTGTGTGTGATGGAGCGAGAGAAATAGAAAGTGAAAACTCGACAATAATACACTGCAAAGGCGAAAAAGAGAGAAAAGGAAGAAATTAGGGTAGAGACAGAACGGCAACAGTATGGATCAGGCAGCACTGGCACATTTGTTTACTTCCCTTGTAAATGTACGCTTCCTTCATCTGATCTGTAAATCCAGACTCTCCTCTAACTCTCTCCTCTGTGTTCTTTTTTTGTGTTTTGATGCTGCATTGCACGTGTTTGTGTGTGTGTGTGTGTGTGTGTGTGTGTGTTTATTTATTATGCCGAAGTCACATCACTAATTAGTCCCTGGGAGAAGCCCGAGGCCATTTGCAAAATCCCACTGATTAAAAACAAGTCCAAATCCAACCTTGTGTCGCATACACACACTCAGACACACAGAGGCGCATATACAATTTGCACTCACACATCCACACAGCCATGTATGCTGAGGAAAGCTACTTACTGTCAAGGCTGGAACACGTGTGGGCGAGTGTTTTTGCCAAGCAGAGCTCGTGCATGCATGTTGAACGGCTGTTGAACGGGTGTTAGAGAGCTGTCAGTCGCTAAGGCCAGTTTAATATTTAAACTCGCCGTCTAAAGTTATCATACCCCAGGGTAGCTCCTGTCCTGTGACACAGGAAACACACACACACACACACACACACACGGAGACACACACTCGGACGCTCAAAGCCTTCAGGAGCTCCAGCTTGTCACAAATCACACTCAAGATGTCAAGGGCATCGTGCATTAGCAAGTGTGACAGACGGAGGCAGAGAGGGTGAGAGACAGACACATACAAGGCAGAATAAGAGATATTTGTATCTTCATTTGGATTTATATTTACATTTTTGCACCTTGCACAACCTGCTTCAGCCAAAAAACATTAAAGTTCCACCGATTAATCCTATTTAATTTTTTAATTCGAGCAAAACAGGGAGAGCGGATGGATGTGATGGATGGAGACTGGAAGGAGGAGAAGGAGGAGATAGTGACAGCATGGAGAGGAGGAGGAGGAGGAGGAGGAGGGAGTGAGGCACAATCCCGGCAGGAAATGCAGCAACGTCTTGGTAAATAACAACTGCTGTTTGTGCCACTATCCCGGGTGAAAAGACAGTGACAAGTTGCTACAAAACACACCACATTTGGTGCCTAATAAGTCGCTGGAAACACAAAGTCTTGGTGAGAAACAACTGCTTTTGGTGCTACAATCCCAGCAGGAAATGGAGCAATGTCTCGGTATAAGACAAACTCTTTTCATGCCACTATCCCGGCTTGATGGCAGCGATGGCTTGTTACAAAACATTTGGTGCCTAAAACTTCGCCGGAAACACAATGTCTTGGTAAAGAACAACCGGTTTTCGTTCCTCTTTCCCGTCAGGTAACGCAAACAACTGCTTTTTGTGCTTCTATGTTTGGCAGAAAATGCAACAACATCTTGTTTATAAAATGCCACTACTGTCAAGCAATGCAGCAACGTCTCGGTAAAGAAACAACTGCTTTTCATGCAAATATCCTGGCAGGAAATGCGACAATGTCTCTGTAAAATACAACCGCTTTTTTTCATGCCACAATCCCAACAGGAAACACAATCATGTTTCTGTAAAAAGGCAGCAATGTCTTTGTAAAAAAACCTCAACTTTTCATGCCACTATCCCAGCAGGACGTGCAGCTACATCTCATTAAAAAACAATCATTGCTGGTGCCATTATCTTGGCAGGAAATGCGGCAACATCTTGGTAATTAACTGCTTTTCGTGCCACTATCCCACATGAAAAAACAGTGACAAGTTGCTACAAAACACTACACATTTGGTGCCTAATAAGCCGCTGGAAACTGTGAAAAACCAATCACTTTTTTGCTCCACTATCTCAGCAGGAAATGCAGCAATGTCTCTGTAAAAAAAAACTCTGCTTTTTGTGCTTTTATCCAGGCTGGAAAAACAGCTATGGGTCACTACAAAGCACCCATGTTTGGAGTTTAAAAAGCTGCTGGAAACCACAATTTCTCTATAAAAAACAACTGCTTTCCGTGCTATTATCTTTGGGAGGAAATGCAGCAACATCTCCTTAGAAAATGTCACTTTTTTCATGCCACTATCCCAGCAGGAGATGCAGTGATGTCTCTGTAAAATGCAGCAACGCCTCGGGAAAAAAACATCCACTTTTCGCACCATTATTCTGGCAGGATATGCAGTTACATACCAATAAAAAACAACCGCTGTTTGTGCCAATATTTTGGCAGGACACATAGTAACATGTTAAATAACTACTGCTTTTCGTGCCACTATCCCAGTTAAAAAAAACAGTGACATGTTGCAACAAAACACCCATGGTGCCTAATAAGCCACTGGAAACACAATTTTGTTTCAATAAAAAAAAACATCCATTTTCATGCTACTATCCCCGCAGGAAATGCAGTGATGTGTCTGTAAGAGGCAACAACATTGTTGTGCCACTATCCTGGCAAGAAATGCAACAATGTCTTGGTAAATAACAACTGCTTTTCCTGCCACTATGCTGGGTGAAAAGACAGTGACAAGTTGCTACAAAACAGTAAGCTGCTGGAAACACAACATCTCTGTAAAAACCAACTGCTGTTCATGCTACTATCCGGGCAGAAATGCAGCAACACCAGAAAACACCACAAAGTACTTTTCGTGCGATTATCCCGGCTGGAAAAAACAGTGATAGGTCGCTATATTTTTCATGGCTTATCCCAGCTAGAAACACAATGATGAGTTGTGACAAAACACCTACTCAATTAGTCACTAAAACTAGACTATTTTTTTTTGTTTGTTGGTTACGAACAGTCGTCTGTGGCTTGGCAGGTGTCTCGCATAGGTGACACGCCATCCACCACCTCCTCCACCTCCAGATGACAAAGTCAGCTCATGTATTACGCCACTTTTGAGCGGATGGATGTGATGGATGGAGACTGGAAGGAGGAGAAGAGAAGGAGGAGATAGTGACAGCGTGGGGAGAAGGAGGAGGGAGTGAGGGATGATGGGAGACGTAGCGAGGAGGAGGAGGGAGATAGTGATAAATTGCTTTGAACTTTAATGGACGTCTCAGATGCTCCTCTAGTGATGTGTTCGGACAATACACAACATTACTGGCACACGTGAGGGCTGATTGTAGCTGACAGCCAAAGAGGCCTGTCCCCATCGACCTCCAACACACACACTCACTCACTTACACACACACTCATGCAGACGTGCACACATGCTGCACCACAGCTTTCCAAAAAGTCAGCAAGAGGAAGAAGGCAAGGAAGCAACTTCTGAGCAGAAAGTGCAGATGAGAGGGGCTGAACAGATGAGCTGTGGGTGAGGGAGAGGAAGGGAAGAAGGAGAAGAAATCCAGAGGGAGAAGCAGAGGAGGAGGAGAGGCTTGGAAGAAGAGCAGCGAGCAGGGGAAAGTGTTACTGCCATATGGTCAGGGTTGGGTTCAGACAAATAAAATGTTGCCTTCTCTCCACAATGGTTAACTACACACAAATGAATCACTAATGGAGCTCTCATTCATGGCGACAAACCCATAGACACACTCATGCGCGCACACACACACAATGGCAGACATGTGAATGAAACTCGGAGACATTCACACAGAAGGAGCAATAAATGTCGACGGAGGTGGGCGGGCGGTTTGGGGAGTATGGAGGGTTGTTTGTGAGGTTCGAGCCATGTATGTGTGTGTGTGTGTGTGTGTGTGTGTGTGCGTGCGGAGGAGTGTATCGTTGGAACCGCCCCTCTTCCCTTCCACCCGGCTGCCTCTCTGTGAGTGTGTTAGTGTGTGTGTGCAGGCTCGTCTTTGTGTGCTCTTGAATGGGGGGTTTGTCCCTCAATCTGTGCCACTCTACTTTGCCAGATTTCTAATGATTTTCCAATGATGATTTAGGTTGTGTGTGTGAGTGTGTGTGTGAGTGTGTCCAAAGGCTCACTCAGCCCCTCTCCCCCCGTTCTCCGCCCAGTTATTCTTCACGGTGTCGGTTTTTAGTTCTTTCTTGCCTGAGAATGTGTCTCACTGCAACACTAACACTACTGTAGGACCAATTAGAAACCACACTGATGTCACACAGCGGAAATATTAGTTTAATTTGTTTGGTTATATTATATTTTATGTATGTCGTGGCTATTTTATGTTGCATGGTTTTAAATGTTGTTTTAAAAAAAATATATTACTATGTTTTGTTTTGTTTGCATGCTTTTAATTTGAATTGCATATTGCTTGTTTCAATGTGTTTTACTTCCTGCCGCTAGATACGTGACCTGATCACCCCCTGCACCTGCACCTGCACCTGCACCTGTTTGGGGTTTTACCTTTCTTTTTTTTTTACCTTTTTGTATAGACCTTTCTTTTAACCAGTGAGACACAAAGGTTTAGACACAGACCTTCTCAGGGTGCTTTCACACTTGCCCTGTTTGGTTTGGTTCAATTTAACTCAAGTTTGCTTGTTTGTCAAGTGCGGTTCGTTGGGCAGGTGTGCACCAAAACAACCAGACCAAGACCTCAAACGAATGTGTTCCAACCTGGATCTGAACCAACTGCAGTCACATGACACATTGTTTGGGTTAAACATGAGCATGTTACAGTCCTGGAGGATTACTAATGTGCACCTCCTCCTGTACTGCCTTAATATGCACATTCAGCACATCCAATGCATCAAAACATTGTTTTCTAGTTGGAGCCGCGCCTCGTTTTCAAACTGTATGGTTTGACTAAAATGAACAATGACAGCAATATAGTCCACGATGAGCAGCGCTAAAATCAACCTGCGTAGTTGTCCCTCCATTGTGACATTAGAAAGTGTCACATTTATCTTGCAAGTGGACTCTTCTTCAATGTTTGGTTTACTTCCTGGATTTTTCCCACATGGAAATTCTGACCAATCAAGAGAAGCTTTCTCGCACAAGGCATTTTATCTGGTCCGCTTGTAAATGCTGCCGTGAGAACAGGAACAAACTCTATGCAACTATACAACTTTGTAACAACATTATTCTCTGATTCGGACCAAAGCAAGACAACTCGAGGTCTGAAAGCACCCTAAGTGACTTTATTTCTAAAAACTGGCAATCGACAAATTTAGCGACTTATTCTCACCATCATGGTGAAAGCAATAAATGTATTTATTTATTTTATACTGTGATTCATTCCCTTGGACACTGCGCAGAATAATCACAGTCCACTGCTCCTCTGCTGAGTCGCTCCCCCGCGCAGGTACAGGCTGGGCCTGGGGCATCGATATCACGCTCCAAGATTGGACAGACAGACGAGAACCGGCACAGTTAGGTCATTTCAGAAGGTCACACAGGCCCTGTTTAGACCTGGTATTAACATCCCATCTTTGCGGAAGTACCCAAACCAGTCACTACTGCATAAGTAACAGAGGTTCAGTGGTGGAACCATTACTACTGCTCTGATTCTTTGGTTTTTAACAGAGTCTCGGCCAGACAGCAGCAGAGAGTGACGGCAGCCTGTTTCCAATCTAAGGACATTTTATTTCTTCTTTAGTGAGTATTATTGAAGGACTGCTTTAACCTTGTTCTTCTTGGGATATCTAATCGCTTTCAAGTTTTTTTTCTGATTTATTTATTAATAAATGTATTCATTCATTCATAATTTATTGTCATTTTAACTTGATTTTAAGTCGTCACTCCTAAATTATCCAGTGTTGCTCTCCACCCAGTTACACCCTTGTTACATCTATCTATCTATCTATCTATCTATCTATCTGTCTCTCTGTCTGTCTCTCCGTCTGAATAAAACAAAAAGTTTTTCCATTTCCATCTCCTTTATAAATGCTAAAGCCCAGTTGCTACAAATTGTGTGTACAGCACTTTGTGTTCCTGCTGATCATTTCCCAAAGTTTACAGTAAGATTTGAGATTAATTTCCTACCTTCCCCACAGCTGTTGTTTTCCATTCATTTCAGATGGAATTCAGCTTGCTTAGGCTTACCAGCTTAAGAAAGGTAAGTTACCACAGAGAACATTTTGGCTGTTTCAGACTGCAGGCAAATTAGATCTTTAAGACAGACTTCCTGGACTGTTATGGCTGATTTATAGTGATGCATAGACTCTACGTAGAGCCTAAGCTGTAGCCTATGCAAATGACCTACGTTGTTGTGAGCATTTGTACATGGTCAGTGGTGTGTCTGTGTCACTTTGCAATTACACCTCCAAAACCAGCCTGTTTTCACTGCCAACTTGTCACATACCAGCATTTTTCAGTGATGTCTGCGACACACATTGACTTACAGAGGCTCCTTTCACAGCCATATGAAACACACCAGGTTGGTCAATTTTAGAGGCAGCGGGCAACAACCCAAGTCATCAAATATCAGCACTTTCAAAGGAGGCACCCCTCTCAGTGGTATGATACACACAAGGTGGTGGCAGATTGTAACACTGCAACTATTGGTGTATACAGAGCAAGACAGTCCCTAAAGGGCGGGTGGGAGGGGAGGTGGATGCGTCCAACAAACTGGACCAGGTGCCTACTTAACCACGTGCTTTTATTGCCAAAACCTAAGGAAATAAACTAAAAACAAGTTGTTTAACATATGTTGAAAAGACAAAACGCAGGTAACAAGTGTGTGTCAGCCAAAGAGATGCACTTGAACATGCTGCACAGACTACAGTCAATGGCCAACTAGCATGTATGATCTGCCAACACATTCTCACTCCAACCTCGTCACATATTGACAAGTAGTCATGGACTTTCCAGATACGGTGTGAAAGGTACCCTGGGTGCGTTGGTTGTTGATGTTCTGGGACACCGTGTCAACTTCTGCCTGTTAATGCATTGTCTTCTTTCACAATACATTCCTCCAACAAGACATGCACATGGTTAGGCTTAGAAATAAAGAACAGGATTTGGTTTTAAAATCTTACAGGAACTGAAAATCGATGGTTGGTGGACCCATCCACCACCACTCCCGCCCACCCTACTCTGACTTTCGCCACCTTCACTTTTTTTGTTGTCCTGCTGCATTGATGCTGATGCTGGCGGGCACCACTGAGCAAAAACAGTGACCAGCCACGTATCATGCCTATGTTAAAAGATGGCTTTTTTTTTATTAGTGTCTTACGCAGGAAGTCAATGACCAATGACCAAGGGTCGGTTTTCGACGACTTCAGAGTGAGGCCCGGTTGGTTCTGCGCCTGTGTGAGAGGAAATAACTCTCCATAGCAGCAGGAGGAGGTCCTCTGTATTCATCACTCAAAAAGGGAAACCAGAACCTCAACAGAATGGAGTCAAGATGCTAATTAGCCAATTAGCACATAACAACACAACCCAATGTTTAACGAACAAATGTTATCTAATGTGCTCTAGTGAACGATAACACTACTCAACTGCAAAAGAAGAAAAAAGTAAAACTCGATCTCACTCCCTCTTGACTTAAGTGGTCTGTTTACTTTCCTCGCTTCCTTTTCTCTTTGTGTGCGCTGAACTGAACTGCCAATCAGAGGGATGTCACTCACCGAAGGGCTCTGAAGTCTCTGATGCTGATTCAACATGCTGACCTTTTGATTGACACCTCACTTGAACCAATGGGAGCCTACATGTCCTTTCCACAGCCTTCAGTAAACAACAAGAGCCTCTGTTGCAAGGAAGGGCCTCTGTTTTCAGTCTATAGATCCAATTTCAGCCAATAGCTGTTGGTTTGATGACTGATGCATCTTATAGCCAATGAAATTCTCAACTGGAAGATATGCATTTTGGGCAGTTTTTTGTCAACATAGACCATTATAAATATAAACAAATAATAAACAGATGGTTCTTCTGTAGTCTTAAGGGGAACAACTCAGTTCCTGTTGTGTTTTCATATACAGTAAGCTCCTAAACAGACATTTATGTCTTTGTTGATTTGTTTTTCTCTCATAATCACACATTTAGTGGATTTTTTAACTTCATTTTTTGCAAAGCACCTGGACAAAACCTCAGAAAAACATGTGGGAAATGTTTATTTTCTGAGATACTGTTACCTACTTTGAATATGGTCCAGGTGAGGCATCATGCTATGGTGCCATTGTGTTTTCCGGCTAATAAGTCTCAGTTCTAGTCATCTGCAGCATCTGTTTTCAAGAAAAAAAAAAAACTTATTTCAGTGTGTTTAAACTTCTCTTACTTAATGAGAGTAGCACTTACAGTGATTCTGACTATTGGGGAAAAACCTTTAGAGCGTTACCTTTCAAATGAGGCCATGTATGTCCATATGCTAAAAACGGGACAGCAGCTTTCAATTTATTTTAGGGCTGCCTTAGATAGGTGTTTTGGACAAGTTTTACAGGAATGGGAAGAAGCCAACCCAGAAAACTTTTAAAGTTGCTTCTTTATATGAGAGGTAATTGAGGGTAGGATGGTAGAAAATCTGAAAACTTGTGGCGTCATTCAGAAACTGGTCAGCAGCCATGAAATGTTTATGCAGATTGTAGTTAACAGAATAAAACATGGTACAGCTCTTCATTGGGATGCATGAATTGACAGTGGACATCTCTGTGGTTCTGTTAAGTAGGTCAAAACTTCCAGTTTTTTTTACCAAACGGCAGATAAGACAACTTCGAGAAGTCGAGGCAAGACATTAGTTGAGACAGAGGTGGCAGACGAACCCCCAAAGCCTCTGAATGTTTAGTCCACGTGAATAGAGGATGAGCGCCGAGAGCGTGTATCAGTCTGTACAAGAGCCTGAATATTTTATCGTAAGACAATGGGGATATATTTGCGTTAATGTTTCATAACTGTACGTTTATCAAGGCGTGAAGGCCCCCATGTGGGTTTGCGCATGCACGCAGGCGGGTGCACGCCCACCGCCCCTGTTTTAATGTTTGATGAAGGTTTGAGGTTTGAGGTTTGAGAAGGGAGGTGTTGTGTGGTTGTTTATGCCTCGATGCGTCCTCTTTGGGTTTATTCACAGGAGGGTGACCTGTGAGCTCCAACGTGTGGCAGGCATCTCAGTGTGTGTGTGCGTCAAAGTGTGTGTATGGGGGTGGGGGGTGGGGGGGCTTTTGGGGGGCCGTGGGAGCCATAAAAGATTCAGCCCCACTGGCTGTATTGTTGTGGAGATAACAAATGTTTCCATTTAGTGATCATGCATGAGTTATAACTCACAGGACGTTGCTTATGCTGTTTGGGTGTGTACGTGTGGATTTGTGATGCTTTCACAGCCTCCATATAGCTAACGAGTGGTCAGACCCCGGCGAGATGAACACAGCACGGTTAGAGCAGTGTGTAGTGTGAGTACAAAAGAGCTGTTCGTGGCGCGGTGAGGTTTTTTTTATGCCTCAGGTGAGCACACAGAGACATTTCTGCTAAAGGGAGCTCTGTCCAATTCTTCAGCTCTGTTCTCCACACACAGATGGACGGACACAGACAGGCAGATAAAACACACACACACACACACTCACACTCACACACACACACACACACACACACACACACACACACACACACACACACACACACACACACAGAGCTCTATTATGCAGTAGACCTCTCCATCCAATTGATCACAGGCATGAATTTCAGAACAAAAGGGAAATATTCCACCTCAAAGAGCAGAGAATTTCTAACAGAATGCCTAAACGCGGCTCACTGTCCTCACCGTATACTTCTAAAGCCTTTGTACCACTGAATGAGTTATAAAGTGTGAAACAATGTGTGTGCGTGTGTGTGAGCACGCGCACATCGACAAGGGTAAGCCGCTGAGCACTTCAAACCAAGGGCCTAATCAGCACCCCATAGCCCACCCACACAACCTCTCGCTGTATCCCTCTCCTCTGCTCATCTTATTTTCATTCCCTCTCCCCCTCCTACAGACTTGCCTCTGCACTCTTCCGCTCTCCCCTCCTTCCAGCCCTCTTTCTCTCCCCTTCCCCTCTTCCTGCTCGTCCCCCGAGATGGCAGGGGCGGCGATGGTGGGGGTGACGGAAGGGTGTGTGTAAGGGGAGAGGAGGGGAGGAGGAGGGGCGACGACTCCTGGGAATGTTGGGCACAGCGCGAGCGCAGCTTCGAGGTCAGCTGAGTGCTTTCCCCGTCCTGGTGGTGATGTTGGAGGGTGAGGACACGCCGGGCTGATCTAGGATCTGTGTCCCTGGGGAGCAGGCGGTGACAAGGCCGCTGGCGAATGCTATGACGCTGCTGAAATATTAAAGCTAATGGGATCGTGGAGCTGCGTGCTGGCATATGTGTGTGTGTGTGTGTGTGTGTGTGTGTGTGTGTGTGTGTGTGTGTGTCAGTGTGAGCGTGTGTTGCTCATAAGTTGCAGCTACTTGAAGTGAAGTGGAGTGAACAAAGTGGAATGGAGATGGATAATGCATTACACTCTAAACAATGGCACGGAAGAGAGCGTTTGGGCCGTGATAGAACAAAACCTACTTCTGAGTGTGAAAAATGGTGGAGGAGAGGAGAGGAGAGGAGAGGAGAGCAGAGAGAGTGATTAGAGGCAAAGAGAAGAGAGAAGAGGAGACTGAAAGTGAGGAGAGAAGGAAAAGCGGAGGATATAGGATGAGAGGACACAAGTGGAGGGGAGACAGGGAGCGGAGAGATAGAAGGAAAGGAGAAGAGGGGAGATAGGAGGTGAGGAGAGGAGGGAGAGAAGATAGGATGAGAAGAAACATGAAGAGGGAAGATAGAGGAGAGGAAGAGGGGAGACAGGAGGAGAGGACAGAGGAGAAGAAAGAAGAGGAGAAAAGATGAGATAGGGTGAAAGGAAAGAAGGAGAGATAGGAAGTGAGGAAAAAAGATAGGAAGAGAGGGGATGAAAGGAGAGAGAGGAGGAGATAGGATGAGAGGAGAAGAGATAGGTAAGGGAAGGGAGAGGAGATTGTATGAGAGGAATGGAGAGGAAGGAAGATAAGAGGTGAGGAAAACAGAGATGAAAGGAGATGGGAAGTGAGGCAAGAAGGAAAGGTGGAGGATATAGGATGAGAGGAAATGAACAGAGATGAGATAGGGAGAGAGGAGATAGAAAAAAGGAGAGGAGGGGATATAAGAGGTGAGAAGAGAAGGGAGACAAGATAGGATGAGGAGAAATGGGAGGAGGAAAAATAGAAGAAAGGAAGTGAGAAAGAAGAGAGGAAGGAGGATAGGAGGAGATAGGAGGAGAGGACAGAAGAAAAGAAAAGAGGAGAAAAGATAGACAGGGTGAAAGGAAAGGAGGAGAATCGGGAAGTGAAGAAAATGGATAGGAAGAGAGGTGATGAAAGGAGAGAGGAGAGGAGATAGGTAAAGGAAAGGAGAGGAGGTGAGGTAGAGAGAATGTAGAAGGGAAGATGACAGGTGAGGAGAGAGGAGGGGAGATGGGAAGTGAGGAGAGAAGGAAAGGTGGAGAATATAGGATGAGAGGAAATGAGCAAAGGGGAGACAAGGAAAGGAGAGATTGAAGGAAAGGAGAGGAGGGGAGAAAGGAGGTGAGGAGAGAAGGGAGACAGGATAGGATCAGAAGAAACGAGAGGAGGGAAACATGAGGAGAGGAAGGGAGAAAGAAGAGAAGAGAAGAGGGGCCATAGGAGGTGAGGACAGAGGAAAGGACAGAAGAGAAGAAAAGACGAGACAGGGTGAAAGGAAAGGAGGAGAGATAGAAAGTTAGGAAAAAAGATAGGAAAAGAGGAGATAGAAGATGAGAGGAGAGTAGACGGGGAGAGAGGAGAGGAGAGAGGATGATAGGAGGGGAAAGGAGGGGAGTTAGGGAGAGACAAGAGGAGATAGGAAGGGAGGAGATAGGAACTGAGGAACTGAGGAAAGGTGATAGGAAGAGATTGGAGGAAAGGATAAGAGGAAAGTAGAGATAAGGACAAGAAGAAAAGATACAGCAGATGTAGGGTGAGAGCAGAGGAGGGGAGATAGGAACTTTGGAAAAAAGATAGGAAGGAAACAGGGAAAGAGGAAAGGAGATGAGAACAGAGGAGAAGAGGGGAGATGTAGGGTGAAAGCAGAGGAGGGGAGATAGCAACTTAGAAAAGGAGATGGGGAGATAGGGGAGGAAAGGGAAGGAGAGGATATATGAGGAGAGGAAAGAGAAGGAAACAGCAAGAGAGGAAATGAGAAAGGAAGAGAGGAAAGAGAAGAAGAGGACAAGAAACAAGAGAAGAGAAAATAGGAAGAGGGGAGAGTAGCACATAAAAATTAGAAAAAATGAGAGACTGTTAAGATCCCTCAGCTGCCAATAAGTATGCACGCACACACACACACACACTCACACTCACATGCACACGCACACAGCGGCTTGAAGCTATCACACACATCGCCTGGAGCACAATACAGCTCGTTAGTGTGGGTACATGCTCAAAATGAGTCCCTCTCCCTCTCTCAACCCCTCCATCTCTCAAGCAGTTGTCAATGTTATTATTTCCAAATGAATACACACAAATGTAGTACACTGTCTGACAGAATGTGCTATAAATACACTCCGTGTGCTGTATGACAAACACACTGAGTGAGACGGAGGGAGACAGTGCCACGCTGCAAAACACAAAACTCTATGATGCTATATGTTTGGGGGAGGGAGGACATGAGCAACAATTAAAAATACGGTACAGTCGCCTGTGTGTGTGCGTGTGAGCGTGTGAACGTGTATGAACGTGTGTGTGTGTTAGAAAACACCCACAGCAAAACTTGCTCATGTGAGACCTGAGAGAGGCGTGTTGAAATCAGTGTTGCTGTGTGCAGCTCGTGGGCATGCGGTTAAATTATGGATTTCAGCTCACTGTCTCTGTCACTCCCTCACACACACACACACACACACACACGAGCTCACACAGAAGGCGGATGTGGGATCTCGTTGCTGTAAGATATAGACAGAGCGCTGTTTTATCACAACGACTGTGATGTTAATTAAAATCAGACAGACGTTCGCAAAGAAATAAGTTGAGCTCATTTCCATTCTGTGTGAGAGCGGGAAAGTAGGCCACGCTTTGGAGGCGCGCCACCTTCGCTGTCCTACGGATGAGAAATGACTGACAAGCCGGCAGAGGAGAGGAGAGGATGGGAGTGGAGAGGAGGAGAGAAGAGGAGAAGGAGACGGCCTCCCTTGTTTGTTATCCCCCTGACAATCCACACAAACAGCCGACTGCCAATGTGTCACACACTCTGGTCGTCACCTATCAAGGCTCCACAAGCCAGAAGTGGGCCACAGCCTCGACTGTTGCTAATTCTTCCCGCTGCACCTCGTTCTCAGACTCAGCAGCCCCTCTGCCTCTTCAAAGCAGTTAAGTCACACTGTTATTCCGTCTCGCTGTTTTTTATAAACGGTATAATCGCAGAATCGTGGGACGAAGCTGTCACATTCGAGCCGGCAGCGTCGGTAGTAACAGCGCTGAATTGACGTCTGTGTAAAGGGGACAGCTGACAGGGTGGCAAGGGTGTCACGTTTTGACAGCGTGTTATGTGCGTGACCCACCACCGGGAGATTTGAAAAGCAGCTAGAAGCAGTTAGCAGCTAACTCAAAGAAGAATAGTGGCTGAAAAAGTCCACCATATAGCAGAGATGGTAAATGATTATTACTGGGGGGGGGCAAAGTTGTTTCACAATCAAGTTAGCAGCATTGGTAGTAACAGCGCTGAATTGACATGTTTGTAAAAGGGTCAGCCGATAGGATGGGACAGGTGTGAAGTTTTTACGACGTACTCTATATAAAACCCTCTGCGGGGAAATTTAAAGAGCAGCTTGCAGCAGTTAGCAGCTAACTCAAAGAAGAACAGCCGCCGAAAATGTCCACAAAGGAGATGGAGGGGGCAGAGTTGTCTTGAGTTTAAGCTGGCAGCAGAGGTAGTAATAGCTCTGAATCGATGTCTGAGTAAAATTTGGGAAAACAATTAGGTCCAAGAGCTCCTTACCCTCCAAGCAGAGGATGAGATCAGCTGCCATATAACAGAGATGGTAACTATTTGTTATTGTTTATAAAGTGCTGCTGATGCATATGTTATATGCCACACTAGAGGCTGATGATGTTGTGTTACAGGTCACACCCGAGAACCACCCCCTCTCCTCCTCAGTGCCACCCTCTTGCACAAATATGGTCACTTATGGCTCCAAAAAAAACCAAGATGATGATGAAAAGCAGCTGAACTCGAGGCATCAAAACGGACTTCACAAACCAATGGGTGACGTCACGATGGCTGCGTCCATTATTTTTACAGTCCGTGATCATGCCCTCCATGCCTCTTTTGCCTCTGTGTTGTCGGCATGCCGTCTAAAATCACACACTGGAGCAGTAAGATGGTGTTGTTGTATTCGGTTCTGTGTAAAAATGCAAAGGCAGCATAAAGAAGGGACTCTGTAGCAGCCCTACAGTGGGATCTCTGTGTTAAAAGGGTTTGTGTCTCCTCACACGAGGCCCGCTGACTCGTCTAATGGATATGAACGCTGCTGCTCAACCCTGATGGCGCTCTGTCTCTGGTAAAACACTGGCACACATTAAAACTCTGCGTGAGGCGCTGCTGTCGTCCCTCGACTTGGTCACACGAGCTCATTTGCATAAGCTGCCTTTTATTTAAACGACACGCACGCATGTAACCACCTACAGCAACCGCGCATATGCACATGCAAGCCTCCCATCAGCCCTCAGGGAGAGAGACACACACACACACACACACACACACGCACGCATACACCTAATTTCCCAAAACCCACCCCTACGTGCCTGCTGAGATGCAAGGATTTAAGGGAATTTGCCTGCCAAGGGAATCGTGCTGGATTTCATCATTCAAATATGTTATTCTGACGCCTTAGGACAATTTGCCATGTATTAGTGAGCGTTCACTACTCGTCTCCAGTGCCAGAAACAAGATAGAAAAGTTTTACGCTCCCGTGCATCCATGAATTCACACTGAAAATAAAGTGGAAAAGGTCACTCTGGCAACATGACAGAGGGTTTCTTTTTTCCTGCAGATAACAGTTCTGGTTCAGAAGTGATAGATGATGTAAATTTCATTCAGATGAAAAGATACTCCATTATTCCACCCAGTTTCTATCTCCTGTGCTTTATCAAGGAATTGGCCTCAGGAGCTTTACCGGTCACTTATTTTGTACCAGAAGCACTTTCTGTAGTTTCTGGATTCAGCAGAGAGACTTTCATATTCACACAGTTTTGACTGCAGGTCAGTGTGAATCAGTGTGAATCTGAGATTGAGGTGAAATGTTCCTCTTTGAAATGCATTTTATAGCTGGAAGTGCTGGAAGGTAACAATACATTCAGTACTCCTGGCATTTTAGTGCTCCTTCCTCCAACAACTAACGCACATGGTTGGAAGAAAAAGAACAGGGTTTGGCTTTAGAATCTAACGGGAAGCAAACACACTGCTCTTCCAGGTGAAAGTTGTGTTTGTTGGACCCCTCCACCACCCCTCCTACACGGACTTTCGTCGCCTTAACTTTCATTCTTGCCTCGTTGCATTTCCCCCTGACGTTGCCCAGTGTCGTTAAACTATAACGGCAACCTGCTGCATATCATGTTGATGTTAAAGCATGCCTTTTTCGTCAGAGTCTGATGCTGCAAGTCACTGCCCAAGCACCAGATTTCAGCAACTGCAGAGTGAGACCAGGTTGGCCACTCTCTTTGGGCCCCCTCCCTCAACTGCCCTGCCTGCACTCTCTATATTTACACCCCTGAATGTAACATATCCATGTTTTGCAGAAATGTGCATTGATTTTTCTTTACGTATTTATTTTTGAGCAATGGGGTTGGAAATATGCCTCAGTGGATTTCTGGTTAAAGTTCTGTCCTCTGTGTGATTGGTCAGACCTAATGAATGTTTGTTATTTGGGCACCCACATCACAGTCCCATCATTTCTTAAATAAAGCTGCCCCAAACTGTTGTCATCACTGTTGCCGCCCCTTATTTATGACTTTGTTACCATGTGTGGATACCACTTGTTATGATGAAACACTAGTAATGTTTGAGATAAGTTATAAAACCATGACTTATTATGTCAAATCACTTCAGGAGCAACTCATGAGATGTTTATTTCTCTCATTCCTTCTTAATGTATTCACTTCCTGAATGGATCTGCACACTGACATCATGATGCCAGTCCCTCCAGAGGACCATGCATTGCTGTCCGGCCAATAGCAGACGTTTCATCTGTCTCGTTAGAGTCTCAGTTCATAAGACTTGGCTGGTTAGCCCGGTGCAGTCCGCGGGGGTTTGCGGCGACAATACAGCTCCCGCTGCTCGGACCCATTCGGCACCGTTTAGCGAGGAAAACTCTCTGATGGCTTTTGTCTAGTATGGACTAATGGTAGAAAGGCTCAGCACGACGCGCCTTTGATGCTTTTGATGCGCCTCATTAACAGTTTAAATTTACACCTGCCTCATGCATTCCTGCGGGATCCCTCCTCCTCACATGTGAATGGGAATGTTTGCTCTGTATAACGAGCCTCCGGAACATCTCAGTCTCTGATGTCTTAATGGAGTCGCTCTTATTGGTTTTAAAGATATTTTGCATGTATATGTGATTCCTTCCTGTCCATTTGGAACAATGTGAGCCTCTCAATAATGCAAACAGTCTATAATATTCCCGCAGAGGCTTCTGATGTGATATTTAACAGCAGTGACTGGGTTTTCTGTCCTCCCTGACCCGCAGCATCCCTCTCATATTATAATTTAATAGAGTTTGTGTTTGAGGAGGTTAATTAGACTTGATTGATCCAGATACACTGAGCCGCAACTAGCCTAAAGTGATAGTTTCACATTGGCCCACGCTTAAGAATTCAACCCAAATGGGAACCCGGGCTGTGGGTTCACTGCTGGGAGCTATTATCCTTAGTTAATAAATGCAAACATTTGTTCCTGATGGCTCACTTAACCTCTTAATTTATGTATGACCACCAGGGCCCTATTCAGCGGAGAGCCATCGGTCAAGCAGGCCTTCACAGAAAGGCACCACATGGCCTCTTTCCCTCTTTCATCTCGGCTGTAATCACTGCGTGTTTCACGCAGCAACGAGCGCCGCTGCGCAGCCAGAGCCGGCGCGCAAACGCGCCTAATTGTCCTGCGCATTGACAAGCCGGTTCCGGTGTATTACTGATTTTCCACCGCTTCGTGACGGAGCTGTGCCTGAGTTTGGGACATCTGTGGGGGGTCAGGGGTGAGGGCAGCCCCGGAGCTGCGTCCATCTGCCCAACAAATACCCACGTCTTCAGACACAAGCCTGCTAAACACCTCTAATAGCCTGTATAACATTTGCATTATTAGGCCCTAATGAGCGAGCCGACATGAACAGAGAATAAGCCTATTTAGTTATCAATGAAATACCGCCTATAATAAATGATTGCTACAGAGTGAGATGAAAATAATGACACAGTGCAAATTTCTCCCCATTATCGTGGCTCAGAGCTCTATAGCCTGAGTGGCTTTCTTTGTGCAATCAAAAGGATATCAAGCTGAATCTAGGACACAGACATGAAACAGCAACTTCGAGATGGTTTCCTAATCCTCTAATCTTTTTTAGGAGGACAACTCTGAGATGTGTCCTTAAACTCAGGCTGTGGATTTTTTTTTTAATATTCAGTGCCTCTGCCTTCTGGAATAAGAGCTGCTCTTAAAAATATAACTGAATATGAAAAATATATACACTGGCCCCACTCTCACACTCTACATATATTATTATGGCTGTATAAATGCTATGAGTGACCTACATTGTTTCAATGTTGAATTGATGAAAATAAAAAAAAAATTAAGTAATTCAAACAGTTTTATCTGAAGAACATGTACAGGAAAAGAGATCTCATCCCAGTCACCAGAAAAAGTTTAACAAAGAACAGTGTACATTGTCTCACTGCACCTGATATCAAGGTGAAGTTATTCACCTTGATATCAGATGTTGGAGCCCGGCTGGTCACAAACCACAGTGAGATGTTTTCAGCTCACTGTGACCGCCTCTTTTTCCTTACTGCAATATTTAAAACTGATCTGCTGACCCTATAGACCCTTTTAGGGCTGACGTCACAAAGATGTCATTGTATTAGCTGGAGTCAAAACACGACTCTCCACCACAGGGCTGTAGGCTACATGGGAGTCTTAAAATGTGGTCTTGTTGTGTTATTGGGAGCCAGAATAGAAGGAGTCAGGGCTCAAAACTTAAATTTTATCACATACCAGCTGCCACTGCCCGTCAACAAAAACAATTATAATGTGATTAGATGAAAGGACTGGACAGAGGCGATCATCAAAAATGCTCATATGTGCAGCGCAGGCTTCATATCAGGTTAGGGAAAAGTATTTCCTGTTGTAGGGATGAATAACGTTATGTGTATTAAGGGTTAAGGTTAGGGTAGGGTAATAGGAATGCTTACATCTCTTACGCTATAGTCTCTATATACAGACTCTACATTCAGTGAATGTAGAGTCTGTAGGCAAACCCCGGAGATCTTGCCTCCGGAAGAAAAGTGGAAGAGCCCTGGTTTCCAGTTGTAGGCTGTTTGTAGTCTGCGTGATATTGACCAATCACGTTTGAGCCAGCTGCAGTTGTTGCCAGGTTAAACGGTCGGTGTGGTGAACAAACGAGGTGGAACATAATTGGCGTCACTGCAAACTCTGAATCCATCGCAATGGTTCAGCATATTTACTTATAAAGGGAAGTCAGAAACGGAAATTCGCCTCCTCGCCCAAATCAAACCGGAATGCCAAAAAATTGGGGGTCTGCTCCCAGAGGCTGTATCGCCGTCTCCCGGAGGTCAGGCGCCGAATACAGCCGATGGCTTCCGAGAATGCCTATGCTAATGCTAAGTTAGGAATTACCTAACATTAGCTATGAAGTATTATGTTAAATGAAAGGCGGTTAAGGTTAAGATAAGGATAAGTGTAATGGGAAGGCTACATCCCGTTACCTAAGCTAAAGGTAAGTTAGGAATTACCTAACATTAGCTATTAAGTATTATGTTAAAAGAGAGGTTATTAAGATTAGGATAAAGGTAATAGGAAAGGCTACATCTCATTACTTGCAGTAATGCTAAGTTAGCAATTAGCTAATGTTAGCTATGAAGTATTACATTAAAAGAGGTGGTTAAGGTTAGGGTAAGAGTTATGGGAAGGTTACATCTCGTTACTTACGTTACTGCTAGGTTAGTGAGTAGCTATCATTAGCTACATCTTAAAGTAACATATAAAGTGAATCATGTCTTCGTGTATTATGAATTATAAATTGGATTATTGTTACATTTGGTCTCATTTTTTCACTACAGTGTAGCAGGGTTCAGATAGCTGTCACGCTGGTGTATTTGTCTTGGGCGAGGTTTGAAGGGGCGTGTCGTGTACGCTACAGGTGGAATGCGTCTGCAGCTACACGTCTCAAACTTAAGGCTGGCAGAGCTGAAATCTCAGCACTTGACGTCATTCAGTCGTTGTTTTTGATCACCACCTCCAGCTGAAGTATTACAGCTCCTTTGTGCTACAGTGTGGGAACTAATACACCTGCTGTACTTTTCACTTCATGGTATCAGATATCAATCTGGGTCTCTGCAGTGATGTAACCAACTGGATTAGATCATTTTAGGACAAGCTGTGCAACTTCAAATCCTGCAGGGTTTTTTATGTAGTCCATTACGTACACTCCCCTCCTAATATAGTCTGCTCAGCTGTGGTGAGATCCAGGTTTTGAAGGACCCGCCTGGCCCCTGTACCCCAGCCAACCCCACCCACCAAACACAAACAAAAGGGCCCTTGCTCTGGCGGAACGAACCGAGTTTGGCCCACTCATTGCGTTTGTTAGCCCCACAGAGACCCTGAATATAGAACAGCTATTCTATCTAATGAGGCAGAACTTCATGGCTCCCTCTATAAAACTTTGTGAGCCTTCTGTTCTCTGGCAACAAAGCCTGAATTTTTTAAAGTTTCACCCATTTTTTTTTTCCCCCTAGTGACACACAAACTGTTAAGATGAATCGAACGCGGGCTTTTTCCTCTTGGTGACGCGAGACAAGTGTTGCAAACAAAGATGACTATGTGGAGAAATAGGGCGCTTAGACGGGAGGAGCGATCAAGAATAACGCCTCCGCAGGGAGAGCTTTGATGACACGGGGTTGTAGTTTTATGAAATAGCCTACATTTGGCTTTGTGTCGAGGGTCTGTGAGGAATAGTGAGTGAGGATGTTTTCCTCCACTTTTTATATTCTAATCTATGAAGATACTTCCCAGACCCAATACTAATTTGACTATTTCTCATTTATTGTGAGCAAAGATAATTGGGTGTTGCCTGCTGTGTGTGTTAGTGTGCCTGCAAGGATCTCTGTGTTTACATAGCTTGTTTTTTTCTCTTTGATGGCGACGGAGGCCCAAAATGTAGCACTCTAACAGCGTTTCATAACGATACCACTTGAATTTATAGTCCTACAAGCATAAGCCTTTTTATTTCAGCTTTTCATAACACAAGCGTGAAGTCAAAAAGGTTCTCTCTGGATGGAGTGCCGATCAAAGATTTAACATCACATTTACGGACTGTAGAAAAATTATTTTGGTGGTGAGGTGGGCTGAACCTCATAAAATAAATTCTTGACTTTGAACTACAACATGATGTCAAAATAACATACAGCTTGTTAAATCCTGCACCCTGATTTAAACCTTGATATCTTCAGGATGTCTTGGGGCTGGCTGTTCTCATGCACTCTTCATATGTATACAGATGAAAAGTAATGTGCCAGGAATTTGTATATAACCAGCCCATTCTCATTCTGAATGTGTCAAATACCTCTGCTTTGTCAGTGATTTTGATGTCAGACAGCCACGCCAAAACTCACCTTTCGTGGTGGAGCAATACGCCTCTGGTCGGCTGGACGGCACCTGTCATGACAGAATGATAAGCGGATGGGTGGCATCAGTTAAGAACATGGCCAGACGGCACATATATATGACAGGATAGGATTCACTTTATTAATCCTTAAAGGGGAAACTGGTTTGCCACGGTAAACAAAAAGACATACACAGTACAGTACAGACACTGACACAATCCAACACTAGATCACTTCAGGCAGAGGCATTAAATGGAGGTACATAGTTCCACTGCGACAACAATAACAGGGACAGTAAAATCAAAACAGCTAATAAGTGAAAGTTCTATGTTCCAAAATGTGCCTGTCATGGTGGATGGATACATCTCTGGATGATGTCAGTTTGAAATGTAATATAAGGAGCTGGCATGTGCCTGTGGGGTGGGCGGAAGGAGGGACGGATGGCTCCACCAAAGCCCGGAATTTTCACCCGGGAGGCTGGTGTCTGCTTCCTGTATGAATGTAGAGCCAAACTATGACATTTTCTTTCCCTAAACGTAACCACATGTTTTCGTTGCACAAGGAAATGAACATAAATACGAGGTGTCTGACGGACGTTGTAAGTTTATTTTAAAATAAGAGTTTATGCATCTAACGAGCAAAAACTGTACATTTCCTGTGGACATGGAAGTCGATTTTGAAAAGACACATTTTATGTAACAAACATACATTGACATGTCGTCTAGGAACATCAATAACAAATGCAGGAGGATACCCAGCACGTAGTATGTAGACGTGAGTAACACTGACAAAACAGCGATATTTGCCAAGTTGGGATGAGAACGTGTGGATATAACGTTAAAGTGAAAGTTAAAGTTCCACTGATTGTCACACAACTGAGTGTGTGAAATTTCTTCTCCACATTTGACCCATCCCATGAGGGAGCAGTGAGCAGCAGCATGTGGTGATCTAACCCCCAATTCCACCCCCTGATGGTGAGTGCCAAGCAGGTAGGCAATGGGTCCCATTTTTATAGTCTTTGGTATGACCCGGCTGGGGATCGAACCCACGACCTCCCAGTTTCAAGGCAGACACTCTACCACTAGGCCGCTGAGCTAGTAACCCATGTAATCTAGAAGGCAGCGATCATGTGATAAATGTGCTGATGGGAGAAAAGAAGGAAGTGGTATTAAGAGTGAAAGTCAGGTTGGGGCAGCTGATTGGTCAAACAAACACAGGACTGTTCCTGGGGACTGGTGTTTGTGTCCCCTGTGAAACTAAGTGAACTTTCAGTTATTTTAAGCTGCATCACCACCATGTTTCTACTCCCTAACCAAACCTACATAACTTTACGTTGATTATGTAACATGATGACGCCCAACCATGATTCTTTTCCAAATCCTAACCTTGCTAATAGGGGCGCTAAATTGTTAATCAGGGTGTTAAGTTGTTAAATATTATGTGAACCACTGTATGAGGATATGTTACTTGGGGAGTACTGTCATGTTTCACTTTCAGTTGTTACCCTGCAGTTTTAACTGTAGAAACATCAATCAATCAATTAATTTTATTTATAAAACCCAATATCACAGTTTGCCTCACAGCTTTACAGCATACGGTATCCAATGAAACATGCAATGACTAATGCAAAAGTGCTGCCTACAATCATTGTTTGTGTGCCAAAGAGTGTACTTTTCTTTGCCCGATGGCGGTGTGTATATGTTCAGATATTATTGGTGGCCATCGCCAGAAATGTTCTAGATCTGAGGGGGAAAACTTGACACAGAAGAAATGTTGTCAGATTGGTCAATTTTCTACCCAATTCAGCGACTAAGGGCCCTAATCACACCAAGATAAGTTGCTAGAAACAGGAAACCATTGAAACCATGAAACCATTAGTCCTTTTTACACAAGGGTCATGCTGCAGGGTCACTACAAAGTCCCTTCTTTATGCCGTCTTTGCAGTTTTAGCAGCATCACGTCACTGCCTTGTGTGATTTGACCAGCAGAGTTGCAGGTGTTGCAGGTGACACCATCAGCCGGCTTGAGTGGAGCTCAGACCAGCCAGTTCACACTAATGCAACTCTTCTCTGCAAAAGTCTACAACGGTTTCGTCTTGTCATAAATCTTTGATTTGAACTGGGCTTAAGAGATAAATAAGCAGAAGTAACCACTGTAAGGTTCTCACTGGCCTTCATGTTGCTTTCTACTGTTTACTAACCAGCTTTCTAGCCTGTCCATGACATTGAATGAGACAACGAAATATAATCTGGTGGGTGTATGTTTATATTTGATCAGAACTGCTTAGTTTTCCTGTCTGATCTGAGTTTTCAGAGAGCAAGAGAGAGGAGCGGCTTGTGTCCTCTGTACAAATGAAAGTTGTCTTTTCAAAGTCAATATTTATGTGGTTATTAAGTATATTACAAAAGGAAGGCTGAAATAAAATATAGATTTAGAGCTAAAAAAAAAACCTAAAGATCTAATCCCAGATCATTTATGTACAGTCCCTTTGTAAAACTGGTGAACGATTTGTCTCTGTAAATATTCAAATGCTCAAATGGTACAACTTACAACATCCAAAGCTCTATTTGTGGTTGACTAAACTTTGATTAAAACCTCATAACTCCAAGCTCTCAATTTGGTGTCAATCCATCAAGTGTTATTTATTTGCACCCCGCGTTTGCCACATAAAGTGCAATTCAAAGTGCGCTGACAACAAACAGCATGTGAGGCGTGAGGACTTTGACACACCAGATCAGAGGGAACCACATCTGTGCTCCCTCTCACACGGATATGCCTACTCATAAGCTGTCATGCAGCGGAAGGTCTCAAGTGGCTCGCTTCAGTGGCGTCTCATTCCGGGCGGAGCGCGACTCATCCAGGAGAGATCTGAAAGATGATTTTGTCCTTTAGTAGATACTCTACTTTGGTGCGCAGATTGTCTTTGCAGCTTCGCCTCATTAGCCCTCTCATGGCCTGCATGAACAATCAAGGCTGGGCTGCTGAAATATTGATTAGCTCTATAGTGAGCGGGGAGATGTTTTTTGGTGTGGGGCGTTTTGGTGCATATAGACTATTTGCTGAATATAGTTATTTGTCTTCAGTGGCTGTTTACTCCTGAGGGAAAACAATGCCTTCCCTTCAAAGTCTTGCTGGCACATGCAGAGAGGACACACTGATCGCATAATGCTGTGGTTGTGCGCACGTGTGCTGCAGCCTGCCTTCTGTGTGTGTGTGTGGAGCCTGTGTACTGTATGAGTGGGTGTGCATGGTGTCCCCTCATATTTTGCGTTGTTTTATATGAGACATGTGCTGTAACGTTCAAAGAGAATTATATAGTATTGTTTATGGAGGGTGACTCCATAAACAGGGGAGCTTTAATGCTCTGTGAGAGAGGAACCGCACCGCTGAGTTTACTGCCAGCTGGACTTGTGTTACCTGTACAATCCTCTTTAGTCACATTAATATAGCCCCGCGCCATGCTCTAAATAGCACTGCGGGGACTTGAAACAGCACGAAAAAGTCGAGAAATCGAGAGAGAAATGGGAAAAGGTAAGATGGAAGAGGAGTGGGAGAGGAGATAAAGAGAGAGGAATTACAAAGTAAGTGAGAGTGGGAGTTCTGTTGCCTATCAAATAGGCAAGTTTAAGAAGCGTTTCCACCTTGGCTGCTAATGCACTCGGTGATTGTCTTGTGTGACTCATAGAGTCTATAAAGTAGGTTAGTGGGTTATTGCTTAAAGTTAAAGAGCTAATAAGCCTTAAAATGTTTTTTTCTTCATGACGGGGAGTAAAGAATTCTGTCGCAAAGTTTGTCTGTGATGATGAAATGTGTCATTAAAAATAAAGTGCTGTAGACCCACACAGCATAAACACTACTTATTTGTTTGCTAGACTGCAGATGAAAATCTTTGATCTCATCAGGAGCACTTTATGTGTCTGATCAGTATAAAGAAGGCGTTTGAGCAGAGCAGCGCCTTCTGTTGTGACAAATGTAGCAGTTCACAGCCTTTTCAAACGGAGGCTCTGACACCAGAGCAGAAACTCAGCAGAGAGTGAAAGTCTGGGCGCCAGAAGAAAATGATGGCATTGTACATTTCTGAAAACCATGTATATGTTTCAAACATATCATATGGCCGTTTTTCAGGGACCTGTCACTGCTTTTCCACCAGGGCCGGTCTTAGGGCTGCTGTGAACCTGTGCCTGCTTGGGGCAACAAAAAAGTTTTTCGTGGGTGCGTCGGTACAATGGACAACCAAGAAAGGATGGCAAGGGAAATACCTGCACAACAATTCAACTGGGCTGGACGGCCACAAAAAAAGGTTAACAGGCTGAGATCAATCCCAAAAAAATGTCAATTTATTCAGAACATCCTTGTACAAAAAGAAGGCTGTTAATGAGCTAACAGGTTATGTTCTTTAATTCAGTTGCCTGTGTTGCTTACATTTTGTGAATCTGAGTATTGTTATTCTGATAAAATATGGTTATACATTATATACAGTCAGACTGTCGTTATGACTCTCGTTATTAAATATTTCAAAACATGCCACGTACCTGGCAGGTCAACGTCTTCATTTGTGTGTTGCCATGCAATATTGGTCCTGTTTTTGTCCAGGTAATGTTTAAAGTGCATATTCCAAACTACTGGATGACAAAAATGACAAAATTAGCCTCTCCCCATGGTCACAGGTAGTTTCTGTCAGGTTTCTATCCGTCCGTAACGAAATGCACTTCCTTGCGCTGGACATTAGAGGTATCATCCGTATATTTAAGGATCTACGAACATCACTCACATATGTAAGTGGAAACGAGGCGTAAGCATAAATGAAGCCGTAGTGCTAGCATTTGATAATTAATACTAAACACAAGGTATAATCAAAGCTAACATTAGTTTTTCAGGTTTTTGATCATAAGCTGCCAGCAACTCTCCTCCTGGAAATAGTCTCCTGAGGCAGAGGGACCACAAGGTGCACGAACTAGACACCTGGTCTCACTCCAAAGTCAGGGTTAGTGATTACCAGCATCAGACACTGACGAAAAAGACGTCCTTTCACGTCAGCATGATAAACAGCCGGTTGCTGTTATTGTTTAGCGGCATCAGGGAAACGTGGTGGGACAACAAGGAAACTTAAAGTGGCGGAAGTATGAGTAGAGCAGGTGTGTGGTGGATGGGTCCAACAATCGACTTTCATGCGAGGGGCCAGTGTTCACTTCATGTATGAATGTGAAGCCAAACCCTGTTTTTTTCCTAAACCCAACCATGTGCGTTTGTTGTTGAAGGAACACAACGTCAATTTGCAGTGTTGTACCGACTAGTGCATTTATTCTGACAGAGACTGTCTGCAAACTGTACATTTCCTGTAAAACAGAAGTGTATTTTGAAAACAGACAGGCTGCATGTAACAGGCTGAAATTAACACAGTGTCTCAGAACGTCAACAACCAACACACCCAGGGTACCTTGCACGTCCATATCTGGACGTGGAAAGTCCATGACCAAACGTCGATATGTGACGAGGTTGGAGTGAGAATGTGTTTAACGAGAAAGAATACTTTTGTCATGTGAATGTTAGCATTACACATATTGTGCTGTTTTACCGGAATTTGTCTCAAATGTGAGGAAAGTGAGCTGAATGTTCAAAATATCACAGCCAGACAACTTTAATCAGATGTAGCGCTCCTAATCTTGTTGTATATTCTTCTTACTAAGCCTTTTTATTCACCACATTTTTACATTCAGAGCCCGATAAACCTGGGACAACACATGTCTGTTCAAGATCTGATGACACAATATCCACTAGTTGTTGAGATGCATGAGTGAAAAACTTTTATTGTTCAGTGACTGCCTCTCACTTGTCAGCTCTAAATAACTGTGTGTGATGGAGCTGATCTGTTTGCGGAGCAGCTGTTAAGAAGTGTTCCTTAAATACTCTTACATAAACACTGATCTGATGCTCACAACTGAGCTGAATATTCATCTTTCATGCGGTGATGCAGAGCGTTACGCCTCTGTTACGGCTGTGTCTACAAGATTACTAATTTCTCATCACCAGGCTGTTAAGTGAGCCATTTGGCCATGCAGGACAAGTCTTCCCTATAGATCCCTGTGAGCCTCACACAATGTCCCATTGATTGATGAATTATCACAGGCTCTTATGGCGACCAACCTGCTTTGGGCTACATCAAATGCAGCTCATCTGCATGCTGGGGGATTTTTTTTTTTTTTGTAAGCACATGGAAGCTCATGCAAGTGGAGAGAAGAAGGGGAGACATAACTTCACATGAGTGATATGCAGACGCCTGCCATTCCCTTCCTCCATGCTTCTCTTAACTCATCCACCCCCATCTGTTCATCCAAAGCACGGCACAATCTGGCGCAACCATCAGGTGTGCGCACAGAGCCCCTCCTCCAGCCGTTCCTCACCTCACGCACTAACTTTTACATCCTGTTTGTCTTCACCCCAACGAAATAAGGAGAAACCTCTGCCACACTGAGGCAGGGGCCACACTTGGTAACGTGTAACTCCCCTATATATGGTCCCTTTATTCAGGCCTGATGTGTGAATCTTTATGTGCGCTCCTCCTGACCTCCCCTGAATCGTGCTCCAGAATGCCGGTGATGGAAAACAGCTCCAGACAAAAGCGGATGAGACTCAAAAGCAGTGAAAGGAAGAATGAGAGGGGAGGTGGGAGGAGTTTGGAGGGAAACGATCCTGCGAGCTTTTAAATCATCATTGAAAAGTCATTAGAAAGCTGGCGGGGCCGGGCGGAGACGGCCGCACAGATTGCGCGCTCCCGAGCACAATACCGGTAATGAAGTGGAAGCTAAGAGGGAGTGTCCCAGCACAGATTTCTTTGCACTGGTTACTCCACTGGCCCTAAAGTTTCCCCACAATCTGTGTATGGGGTGTAAAAAGCTGCATTCATGAGATGTTAACCGCTTTGTTTGTCGGGAGGAATTTATTCAAAGTGTTGCAGCTATCACCGACAGATGGGCTGGAGGGTGATGGATCGGAGCAGAAGTTAACTAAAGGAAAAAGAGATGGAGAAAAGAGAATAAATGTTTAATGTAACTGGACGTTATCAATCTGGTGGCGTTCTGGTGCCAGTCCGTGCCTGCTGCTCCATTCAGATCTGCCTCACTGCGGTTCACTGCCTGTTGCACCATTACATGTGCACTATTGGTCCCCTGCTGGCGCAATCAGCATGCAAAGTGCTCTACCAACATGTCTGTTTAATCTGGCATCAACAATTGTGTTGTTTGCCTTAAAACAAGCATATTTACACTGCAGTTTGGTGTGTTTTGTTGTCTTTTTATTCTTCTATTGTGAAAAAATCCATTTAGATATTAAGGTTTAAATTGGCCTGACCAATTAAACACTTACACTCACCGGCCACTTTATTAAGTACACCTTGCTAGTACCAGGTTGGACCCCCTTTTAAATTCTTGGTGGCATAGATTCAACAAGGTGCTGGAAACATTCCTCAGAGATTTTGGTCCATATTGACATGATGACATCACACAGTTGCTGCAGATTTACCGGCTGCACATCCATGATGTGACTCTCACGCTCCACCACATCCCAAAGGTGCTCTATCGGATAGAGATCTGGTGACTGCGGAGGCCATTGGAGTACAGTGAACTCATTGTCATGTTCAAGAAACCAGTTTGAGATGATCTGAGCTTTGTGACATGGTGCGTTATCCTGCTGGAAGTAGCCATCAGAAGATGGTACACTGTGGTCAAAAAGGGATGGACACGGTCAGCAGCAATTCTCAGGTAGGCTGTGGTGTTTAAACCATGCTCAGTTGGTACTAAGGGGCCCAAAGTGTGCCAAGAAAATCTCCCCCACACATTACACCACCACCACCACCAGCCTGAACCGTTGATACTGCTATGCATGCTCACCTTTTTTCTTCCCTGATAACTGAAGGTCTGCTCACAATTTTTCAGGTCCAGATGTTGAAGAGGTTTTTCCCGGGAGCTTAATTATCTGCAGAGGTCTCTTCCTCACCAAACAAACGGACCAGGGGATTCAAACCTGTAAAGAAACAGAATAAAGCAGCTTCATGTTACAAATCGGATGCTGTTTGGCACGTCAAAGCCAGGCAGCTAGCCCAGCTCCTGCTAATCTGTGCTCACATTTTTTCTCTGATAACTTAGATGTTCAGGAAGTTTTTACCAAGAGCTGAATATTCTGCTGAGGCAACACGTTCTCACTCCGACCTTGTCAGATATCAGCGTTTGGTCATGGACTTTTAACATCCAGATATGATGTGAAAGGTACCCTGGGTGTGTTGGTTGTTGACATTCTGGGACGCCGTGTCAAGTTCTGCCTGTTACATGCATTGTCTTCTTTCAAAATACACTTCAGTTTTCACAGTAAACTTACAGTTTGCACACAGTCTCTTTCAAAATAAACGCACAACGTCGGTACAACACCGGTTACATTTTGCCAACACACGCATGTGGTTGGGTTTAGGAAAAAAGAATCTGATTGGCTTTCTGATCTTACAAGACGTGAACACCGCCCTCTTGGGTGAAGGTTGGTGTTTGTTGGACCCACCTACCACCCCGTCCACCCGCCTTACTCTGACTTTTGCGCCATTAAACTACGTATCGTGCCAAGGTTAAAGGAGAGCTTTTGACATCAGTGTCTGACGCTGCAAGTCACTGCCCAAGCACCAGTTTTCATTGACTTTAGAGTGAGAGCGGGTTGGCAGAGGTCTCCTCCTCTCCAAAAGAAACAGACCCGGTGATTTAAACCAGTGAAAGCACTGAAAAAGGCAGCCTCACATTAAAAAAATCAGTGTTTTCTGACGCTCTTATCATGAATCAGCTTCTAATTACAGCAGCTGATACAAAAATACAAATGGCCCCCCTATTTAAAGCCAGTGTTTGGTTTGTCCTTTCTGGGCTACTGTAGAAACATGGCAGTGCAATATGATGATATCTGTAGAGGAGGACATGCTCTCTATGTAGATATACACAGCTCATTCTAAGGTAGCAAAAACACAGTAATTCTTATTTTCAGGTGATTATACCCTAAAGAAAACACGTTTCATATTATATTCCATTAATATATCCCCATAAGTCCTTCACACTGGACCTTTATTTTCCTGCATTCTGATGATTTTTTTCTGCATTAACTTATGATGTAAATGTATTAAATGTGATCAAAACAAGAGTTTCATGTTTTTATTTGATGCATATGTTGAAATAAAAAATACTGAGGGGGATATGCACCTCCTGAAATCTACACATTTGACTCTGGGAATGTTTTTTTTTTTTTTTTTTTAAACAAGGTGAAACAAGATTCAGCCCACTCACCAACTTAATAGCTGCCATACAGTCCCTTATAGAGACGCATAGAACCAACGTTTAGCTTTGTAAGAAATAACATTATATGAACAATTCAAGTAGATATTTCACTGTGAAATGACCTTAACAGAAGTGCAATCCTCAAGGTCTCAGAAACCAGCCTTATGTTCCCTCTAAAGGCGACACAAAGGAGCCTAATTAACCTGCACACCACTTTATCATGCCTTTAATTTGCGCCGAGAGTTCAGGAATAATACAGGTTGAATGCGCGCGTCAGGTCTAGTGCGCTCTTCTCTTAAAGACCTTCATACAGGGGCCGTGACACAAGTTTCTCAAGTGTTGCACTCCGCAGCTGATGGGCGCATTCACTCCTAATCATTTCCATCAATAGTGTAGAGGATGAGGCCATTACCCAGACGAGCCCTGGAGTGCGGTGCTCCGGTGGAGAGGCGATAATTGGATAATTAGTGCGGGGAACCAATTAGGACTCTGTGCTTGTGATGGCACGCGAGTTAAGCAAAGGTTAGCAGAGAGGGGGGATGGGGGGGTGAATTCAGCGCTCTGATCGATTACCTCAGACACCCCCCTCCTCTCCCATCCCTCCTTTCTCACCCTCCTGCTCCCTCTCCTTCCACCACCGCTTATCTGCTGGACAAAAGACACCAAATCGCCTATTTCCATCTCAATGAGTTAAGCCCCAACGAGAGGCAGGGATCGGGCGACCGGCTTCAGACCCCAAAATACCCGGCGATCACTAGAGCAAATGGGAGCACAATGGATGAAGAGAAGAAAGAAAGGAGGGGAGGGGGGTGCTCTAAAGATATATTTATATACGTTAAAGAAAATGCTAATAAGTCCCGTGAAGAATAGAAGGGATTTTGGAGACTCTCTCTAATTCTGCTATTGTTGAACTCGCGTGCAGACGGGCGAGATGGACACGGTGGTCACGTGAGAGAATTATTTTTTTTTTTTAGGTGTGTGTGTGTGTGTGTCCTTCAAATGACAGCTTTGCTTTAAGGAGTAAGGAGTCTGTGTAATGCACGCGCACACGCACGTGCAGGGGAGTTTAATCCGCGAGGCGAGACTCAACATAGTGTAATTTGCTTTTGATTGCTGTGTGTGTGTGTGTGTGTGTGTGTGTGTGTGTGTGTGTGTGTGTGTGTGTCTGAGAGAGTGAGAGAGAGAATGCAGGGCGGTGTTAGAGGCCTGTGTGCTCTAAACACATACAGAAATGAGAATAAACAGGACGGTTCTCACACGGCCACACAGTGAGCACATTATGATCTCTGAGGTGCAGTGGAGGCTCTCTGCCTTCAGCTGGGACACACTGATCTTCTGGATCAGCTGATGCAAATTCATCAGTTCTGTATATCAGTTATAACTTTTAATAAGAGCACATTCCCAGGGTTCCAGGGTGTATATTTCCAATTGCCCATAACACAGTTAAAAATGTATATATTTAAGGGATAGTTTGGAGCATTTTAAGAGGGGTTGTATGAGGAACTTATCCACAGTCAGTCAGTACGTTTACATGTAACAGGGTCCATTTGTTATATTAAGTATTATAATGACACAAAACTTGTTTCAGTCGTTATCACCTGACACGCTCAGGCCTCCATAGTCAGTATGTGGAACGTTGAGCATATTCCTGTGTCACTTCATTTGTGTAGGGACTTGAGTTTATATGGTTGTATTTGATGGAGGATTTTGTTTTTGTCTTCCTGTCAGGTATGTTTTTTGTGTTTTGTCGTACTTAATTGAATGTAACATGGCCGCCTTTCTGCTGTTGTGCTCCATGGGAGAGGGGCTTGAGTTTATGTGGTTGTATTTGCTGGATCATTTTGTTTTCATCTCTTGTCGTCAGCTGTCAGGAATAAACGGAGATCGGCTCAGAAGATATCCAAGGTCTGGGCCTCTTCATACCAACACAACGCAGACAACACTGGATTCCACCGGTTATGCACAGCTGAGTGGAGCTATGGTTACAGGCCATTTAATTGGACTGCTGTCCTTGTCCCAATATACAAGCACTGGCAACACATTCTCACTCCAACCTCATCACATATCAATGTTTGGTCATGGACTTTCCACAATGAGATATGACATGAAAGGTACCCTGGGTGTGTTGGTTGTTGACGTTCTGGGACACCGTGTCAAGTTCTGCCTGTTACATGCATTGTCTTCTTTCAAAGTACACTTCTGTTTTCACAGGAAATTTACAGTTTTCATACTGAGTCTTTCAAAATAAACGCATTTCCCCCTGGCAGCGTTAAACTATAACGACAACCAGCCACGTATGATGCTGAAGTTAAAGGACGGCTTTTGTTTCTCGGTGTGTGACGCCGGAAGCCACTGCCCAAGCGCCAGAGTTCAACGGCTGTGGAGTGAGACTGGGCTCCATGGTGAAGTTTTGCCACCACTCACACGGTTGGATTGAGGACAAAATGACGGGGTTTGGCTTTACAATCTTACTGGAAGCAAACACCGGCCTCATGAGTTAAAGTCGGTGGTTGCTTGACCCATCCACACCTCTCCTGCCTGTCTACTCAGACTTTCGCTGCCTTAACTTTACTTCTTGTACCACCGCGTTTCCCCCCTGACACCAACAGGTTACATTAAACTATAACAGCAACCAACTGCATATCATGCCGACGTGAAAGTACGGCTTTTGTCGGTGTCTGAAGCTGGAAGTAACTGTCCAGGTGCCAGATTTCAATGACTTTGGAGTGAGACTTTGTTGTCAGCGAGCTAAAATCATTGTTTCTGTAAACGTAGTCTGGTGGATTTGATGAGAGCATAGATGGGGAACTGAAGCCATCAAGACAGACTGTCTGACAGAAAGATAAAGCCATGAAAACACTCTAGATATAGTGTACATTTAAACTGATATTTATGATTTTACATGACTAAAATACATTTCACTGCTGCCCCCATCCATGGCAGTACATTGCTCAGGTTCAGTGTTGATACTCCTGCCTGCTTCTCCAAACTGGGGGCCTGCCGACTGCCATACGTAATACACTGATGATGGATAGGTATCTCATACAACATCAATTCAAAAAGTCCCAACTGTCCCTTTAACAATGTATTAGTGGACTGTTGGTAAATTATTAAAACTCTCCTCTTGAGTTAGAAAGAAACTGCAACATCCTCCAACAACAAAAATGTCTTTAATCATCAATTTAAACTGTAATGTCTGAACAGGAGTTCTAACACTAATAAAACCCCAATCATCTGTCTTTAAAGTGCAACATAATGAACCATCTCACAGTTTTGGTGTAACTATTATTGCAAATGAGGGCTGAAATAACATGTAAATGTAGAAGGAGCAAAAGGGACCCTCCCTTTCTCTAATGGATCATAACTGATCTATAAAGTTAGATTTATTAACCATTAATAACCCCATTAGTTACAACGTATAAACCCTTGATTAGTGGTACCAATATTTCTGACAGTTCAGCTGTGATGTCTTTAATTAATCACAGGATGGTGTCTCCTTATTGCTGAGGACAGCCCTGACTGTGTCTAACTATGCAAGCTGCCTGACTAGATGTTGTCCATTCAGGTGTCTCCTATTTGACTTTCTGTGGCAGATGGGTTCTTTATAGAACATGCCAACTGATATTAGCTTCTACTGCAAGGCAAGTGTTGCCCCCGAAAGGCTGTGTGTGTGTGTGTGTGTGTGTGTGTGTGTGTGTGTGTGTGTGTGTGTGTGTGTGTGTGTGTGTGTGTGTGTGTGAGGGGGAGGGAGGGGTGAGTGAGGGAGAGAGGGAAAGAGTGAAAGAGAGTCCAATGGGAAGAATGAGAAAATCTCTTAAAGAGCCGTGACGGGGCCCCGGTTGCTCTCTAAATGTATTTTAATAGGAGGGACCCTGATGTCCAGGGCAATTCATCTCCCATCTCCCTCTAATGAAAGGAGTCGTGGCCGGGGCTGGGGCAGGTCTGGGGGAGGAGGGGGGAGGGATGGTACAAAGGCTGCATGTGGCTTTGCCTCATTATGCTGCAGTTAGATGGAGGGCTGCATGGAGGCAGCGGGGGTTAGGGTCCCCACAGACCAGCTCAGGGGCCACAATACCGGCATGGACGGCTGCAAAGGGAGACCCTGCCATGCCATTATCCCGCCGCTGCTAACGAGGGCTTCATACGCCTTTGATATAATCTCACTATTGAAATCCTGATAAATCCCCCCTGCGTTTACAGCCAAATCCCATTTGTAACGGGTTCGTGGAAGACTGTGTGAGTGCGTGCGTGCGTGACCGCCTGTGAGTGTGTGCGTCGACTTCACCTGCGCCTCTGTGTTCTGGCAGGCGAGGCCACGGAGAGTCGCATGTTAAACCGGGGCCGTTACACCGGCTTTAATTAAAAAATCCCCCCCTCTCAGTCTCTCTCTTGCGCACAAGACATCTCGTGAGCCGATCTGAGCTGAGACCGAATTAGAATAAAATCAATGTTTAAGTGGATATAGTCCTCTTCTAGCCTCAGATATGATCTGATAGGCAAACAATTACTGGATTACAACACACTGGGGGGATGAATAATAGAAGACAGAGCAAATTTATGGAATTTATTAATGAGAATAAAATGAGCAATAAAACGACGCTATTACCACCAGTTACACCACATTCTTTGAATCCCCGGCCCAGTCATTATTCAGCATGTTAAGCTGTCTCAGCATTATGGGTCCATCACAAGTGCATTATATGAAATCTTATCTGTCTGGGTGAGTGGGTGAGTGGATGAGGGCGCGCTGAGGCTACACAGAAGGACAAATGGCGTCATATTTGAGCATGCATGAAGTTATTCTGCAATCAGAGGTGGAGAGGTCACCTCAGCCTGACTGCTTTTACGCCACAGGACACGCGCGTGGGGATGCAACCGAGCAGTGTTTAAGCATAAATCTCTTTACGCTGAGAAGTACGCCTATATATGGTATCCTGAACAGACACTCCTATTCAAATGCTTTGTCCTCTAGCTCAGGGACACTGCGCATCTCTCCCGGTGCGCAGACTCATTTAACAGCCCGAGGAACATAAACAAGCAACGGAAACTATAGCTGTATTAAATCAAGCCGCGCGTTTAGCCCACATATTGGGTGCCAAGTTTCTCCGCACAGTCCAGGAATCTCTAAAGAGGGTTTAGAGGTCTTTCAGAAGTCCCCCTTTTTTCCCCCTCTCAAAGCCCGGATTGGTCACAGTGCGGCTCATTTGCATGCCTCGCCGTATAAACCCTCCTGCAGACACTGCAGCCCTCTTGCGCTGAGAGAGCAGCACACCTCCAGTAGAGAGAGAGAGAGAAAGCGGAGCGCATCCAGAGTGCGCATTGAAAGACATATGGAATATTTATTACTGGGTTTTAATACAAAATAAACAACCCCGGACAGTCGTGGACAGCCGGGGAGGAGCAGCTTTTTTGTTTTAACTTTAACTCGGACTCAGAGCGGACAGTTTGCTGAATTTCAGATTATTTTGGAGTGAAGGTGTCAAGATGGGAGAAATAGGGTGGAACGGGCTGTTGGTGCTAGTGTGCGTCTCTTTGGCGAGCCTGGCTGCTGTCACACAAGGAAAGACGGTGAAATATCAGACATTTGAGGAAGACGCACCGGGGACAGTGATTGGAAACTTGGCCAAGGACATCTCCTCCTCTGCCTCCTCCTCAGGGGGCTCCAGGACCAATTTCAGGATGATGAAACAGTTCAACTCCTCTTTCATCCGGCTGAGGGAGAGCGACGGGCAGCTGACCATCGGGGAGAGGATAGACAGGGAGCGGATCTGCAAACACACCCTGCACTGCCTCATCGCTTTCGACGTGGTCAGCTTCTCCAAAGAGCAGTTCAAACTCATTCACGTCGAGGTGGAGGTCAAGGACATCAACGACAACTCCCCCGAGTTCCCCCGGAAAGAGTCGAGTCTGGAGATCTCCGAGAACACAGCGGTGGGCACGCGGATCCCGCTGGACTTTGCCGTGGATGAGGATGTTGGGGTGAACTACATCCAAAGCTACCAGATCTCCGTCAACAGCCACTTTTCGATTGACGTGCTCAGCAGGGCCGACGGGGTTAAATATGCGGAGCTGGTGCTCATGAAGGAGCTGGACCGGGAGACGCAGGCTTCTTACGCGCTGGAGCTGGTCGCCATGGACGGTGGCAACCCGTCCCGCACCGGAACAACGCGCATCAACGTCAAGGTGAAAGACTATAACGACAACAGCCCGGTGTTCGACAGGAACAGCTTCTCCGTGGACCTGCCCGAGGACGCGCCGGTGGGCTTCCTCCTGCTGGACCTGAACGCGGAGGATCCGGACGAGGGGCTGAACGGTGAGGTGGTGTACGGGTTCGGTAACCAGGTGCCCACAGAAATACGGCAACTCTTCAGAGTGGACAGGAAGACCGGGCGGCTCACACTGGAGAGCCCGATTGACTTTGAAAGTAAGAACACGTACGAGTTTGACGTCCAGGCCACCGATCTGGGTCCGAACCCGAGCCCGGCCATCTGTAAGATCGTAGTGCAGGTGCAGGACGTTAACGACAACGCACCGGAGATCTCCATCACTCCTATGACGTCCATAACGGCGGGGATAGCGTACATCACCGAGGCGGCAGCCAGAGAGAGTTTCGTGGCTCTGGTCAGCACCTCGGACAGAGACTCCGGCGCTAACGGGCAGGTGCACTGCACGCTGTACGGACACGACCACTTCAGACTGCAGCAGGCGTACGAGGACAGCTTCATGATTGTGAGCACCAGCCCGTTAGACAGGGAGAAAATCCCTGAGTATAACCTCACAGTGGTGGCGGAGGATCTGGGCTCCCCTCCCTTCAGGACCATCACTCAGTACACCATCAGACTGACAGATGAGAACGACAACGCTCCGGTGTTCAGTAAACCGGTGTATGAGGTGTCCGTGGTGGAGAACAACGCACCTGGCGCGTACATCACCACCGTGGTGGCGCGGGACATGGACATGGGGTCAAACGGGAAGGTCAGCTACAAACTGGCGGACACATACTTCATGGGCTCCCCCATTTCCACCTTCGTGTCTCTGGACCCCGCCAGCGGCTCACTTTACGCGCTCCGGAGCTTCAACTATGAGGTGGTGAAGCAGCTGGAGCTCCGGATCACGGCCAGTGACGGCGGCTCCCCGCCCCTGTCCGGCAGCGCTAACGTCTATGTGAGGATAGTGGACCAGAATGATAACGCGCCGGTCATCACTCAGCCGCCTCTCAATAACGGCTCCGCTGAAGTGCTCCTGCCCCGGGACGCACCGACCGGCTACGTCATCACCCGGGTGGAGGCGCGGGATGCGGACGAGGGCGTAAACGCAGAGCTGTCCTACGGGCTGGCCACCGGTGAACCCTCCGTGTTCTCCGTTAACAAAGCCACTGGGGAGATCTACCTCAACCAGGTGCTCAGCCACGACGTGGACGAAACTCTGA